>CAWUFW010000769.1:1200000-1800000 GCA_963921515.1 Calotriton arnoldi | reverse complement strand
TGGACACTGGCAGACATAGCTCTCCTCATTTTATGCCATGGAGAGAGCACACAGGGTGCCCGCGCGCCCGCCTAAGCCTGGTGCCTTTCCACATCCAATAGCGGCTAGACTCCTCAATTTTAGGGACCGAGATCATATCCTGATGCAGGCACTCTCTGGTTCGAAAGAAACTTCGACACCACCCTACAGGAGACGTCTTTGGGCCGCGGTTCTGGGCTTATCACGGCTTGAACCAGAGAGTGCCCGAAACACATGGTCCATCTTATTTTGGTGTGACTGTTTGAATATTACTATCTGGACCCACCCTGCATTTTGGCTAATTCTGTCATCATGAAGCTTACTTCGCTCTAGTAATAATTACAGTGGATGGGAACCCGCCAACGTCCTTGCTGATTTTATCCACCATAGACACTCTGACGGGATACTGTAGGAGTGCCTCACTTATGCCCTGAAGAAGTCCATCTGTTTGGACAAAACGCGTCGACTGTTCATTCCAACTTGATCATTTTAAAATCTTTTTTGAATAAACGAAGAACTTGAAGAAATATCTTTGAACACGGATCTGATAATTTGATGTGTGTTTGTTGACCTTTCAGTGGTGCACCTTTGCTTATGTTAGAAATATATATTGCCATGGGTTGATACCCTCCATTGTTAATATGTATCATTTCCTACATTGACATTTACAGACTGACTCCGTCATGGCACGCCCAGGGGGCGGGGTAGGGGAGGGAGGGAGGGATTTGTTTTCTACAATGTTGACAAGCACTCCCGACATTGATGACCTCTTGTTCAGACAGATCTAGTAAGATGGATGCGGGAGTGAATTCAAGGTATTACGATGGAAGCATATTTATGCATATGTTATGCATTTTCGCCCCGAACCATGGTAAGAGAGGGATAAACCTACCCATAGGGTAGCTAACAACATTTATGTGCTATTATATAACTGTGCATTAGTACCTGTGAAATATGCTCTTGTTTTATAAAACAATAAAAATCTGTTAAAAAAAAAAAAAAAATATGTGGAATCAGTCTGTTCAGGGAAGGAGCTCAACAATCCAGAAGGATTTTCATCTTATTAATATTTTACAAGCCTTAAGAAATCATCCAGTGGAGGCTGCTATTAGTGTCAGCGAGGGGCCTCCCCCTTCTTAAAGCAACAGGCTGATAGTACTAAGGGATTTAGCAAACGGGAAGACATATGCAACAGACTGACTTAATTGAGGTAATCCAGCACTTACGCAATAATTTGGCCTTCCCTTCCTCCTCTGAACAGAAGGATGAGGATGATTCACCTAGCAATATCAGAGAAAAGAAACGTACTCCCTTCCACTACATAATGCAGCATGGAAAATATTGTCAAGAGAATGGAAGGATATAGAAAAAATGACTTTTGCAAGATTGTTGGCCCGTGTTATCCAAAGACAAACTTCAAAGAAGAATTTCCGTCCCTAGTTAAGACTGTATCCTTGAGGGCACGACGAGCAACACAGGGAACAATCGTTTCAGAAGACACATCCTCTACAGATGCGGATGTTAAGAAAGTGGATGGGCTATAAAAAGAACCCATAGGCGCTAATTTAGCAGTATGAACCGGAACTAATGCATTCTTTGAGTTGGGATTTTCTATCTTTAGCACAGGAAATGCATCAAGACATAGACTGTACTTTTCTCCTCTCAATAATGGAAGAGCAGATCAGGTTCATATCTGACATTCCCATTAACTGTCACTGTGCTGCAGCAGCGGCTAACGCAGACAGTTCCCAGAATGCACTGTTGCATCATCTCTCCTTTAATAGCTCCTGTTTGTTTGGATCCCAACTTGAGGAAATAGTAAAAAATCTGTAGAAGACGATATGCTCCTAGTGCCTGATCCATCTAGAGACAGAGATTTTCCCGTAGATCTTTCATGGGTCTCGTCCTCTTTCTAAATATATTTCTCAGCTCTTTTGAGGTAAGAGACGTGGCTGAGGAGGCCCCTATGCTGACTAATCCTAACTTCAGCCTGTTATCTCACCTTTAAATCCTATACCCTCCAAATTCTGACTATGCTGATTAAATGGGAAGGAGGTTTCTGAACTTATACAGTGCCTGGCTAGGTTCAATCAAGATCAGAAACCTCCTTGTATACCTGGATGACTGGTTAATATATGCAACCTCTCTTTTGAAGGCAACAGAAGCTGTCAGACAAGAGTGCAAAATATTGGCTGTGCATGGTTTTCTTCTAAATCAATCTAAGTCTTATCTGACTCTGCTACAGAACCTTCAGTACATCGAAGAAACATTCCAGACAGATGTGGGAATAATGTTCATTACCTTCAACGATAGGTCAGGTTGAGGAATCAACTAAAGACACTACAGAACGTAAAAGAAGCATCTGTCAGGGGGACATGGCTGCATGTCTTCTTCTTGTCCTCTGGGCCCGCCTTCATCTTCATTCAGTGGTAAACCATCAGCTGGCTCATTGGGACCTGAAATCAGAGAACTACAAGCTGATCATTTCGCTCACCCCTTTATTCATCATGATCCCTAGTGTTGGTTGGTTCCCTCTCACGTTTCCATAGGAATCTCTCTAGCCCCTCCACCCTCGGTGGTCATAACAAAAGATGCCTGCAGGTCTGGATGGGGAGCCATTCTGAAGGATTAGTCTGTCCAAGGCACTGTGGTCGAAAGAGGAAATAATGACTTCCTCCAATTGGAAGGAGTTAGCAGCAGTCTACAAGGCTCTTCTCTCCTTTGCTGTTTAGATTTAGGGACAATCTGAGTCTGCACCAACAATTGACAGTTTGAGCCTACGTTAGCCACTTGGTAGGAATAGAATTCTGAGTCCCAGTCTCAATCTTCTGGCAAGGCTGATAGGATCTTGGGCAGTGGCCAGTCTCCTCTCCTTGTCTGTGAAGTAACTTCTGGGATGGAGAATGGATTTGCAGGCTAATTAAGTCAGGTCTTCCCATCCAAAATCTTTTGTCTGCATCTGTTTCTGTCCATTCTGATGAGGTTTGACGCTCTTGGGTTGAAACATTTTGTGATAGCAAAACACTCTCTACTTCCCAGATTTTGTTCCCTTCTTTCATCTCCAGAAGGTTGGGGGGAAAGATGAGATGTCTCCACCATGGTAGTGAGATACTCCTGTGTGTCTTTCTTTCTTTCCCTTACTGAGGAGAATATTTCCTAGAGCAGGCGGGAGTTCACCCTCCCTAGATCTTCTCAATAAATCAAACTCCTCTCAGCTTAGCTTTTCCTGTCAAAAGCATATATCCAGTGTCTTACTTTGAGGGTTTGGAAACTGAAAGGTTGAGGTTATTATCCCTGGGGTAGTTTCCTGAAGTTGCCCTTTTCATTCAACAATGCAGATGCCACAGCACTTTAGAAGTTTACTCCAGACATTGAAAAACGTTTAGTGCCCAGTGTATATCTAAGAGTATTCAGAGCTCTGTTTGTGAAAGGACTAAGGTTTTAGATTTTCTTAGAGACAGTTTTGTTTTAGGTTTTGTCCCCTCTACTCTTTGCACTCAATGGGCTGCAACAAGGACCGATTCAATTAGAGCTTCTAGGTTCTCGTCTTTTAAGAGGTCTTACTTTGAGGTTTCCTGTTGTACAGTCTGCGGTGCAAGCCTGGGATCGCCTTGTTGTTCAGGGTCTTCAGGTAGATCCATACGAACCTCTTGATTGTAATTCTTTAAAATTCGTGGCAATTTTTCTTTCTACTGGCAGTCACACTGGGTCATAGACTGGGGGAGATTGAAGCTTTCCTTTGTCACTACTCTTTCATCAGATTTTGTTCCGGACAAAGTATTGCTTAGATCTGACTTTTCTTTCCTTTTATAGATGTTTTCTTCCTTTCATGTTCCCCAGAATATAATCCTTACAGTTTTTTCCTAACCCTACATCTGTAGATGAAACCTGGTGGTATTCCCTGGATGATCTTCATACAGCTTTGTTGATTTATTTATACAGGACTTTCTCTTTTACCAAGATTGATTTCCTTTTTGTGATTTTTGGGTTGATCTATAAGGGTGAACATCCCTCTATGGCTACTTTAACCTGCTGAATTAGATGGACTATTTCTTTGACCTGTCAAACGGAAGGCATGGATCTTCCTGCCCAAATTCAGGGATAATCTAGTAGTATTTTATTCTCACGGGGCGTTTTCAAAGGAGCTTCTACTAAGGGCATTTGTGCTGCCGCTACTTGGGTGTCCAACAATACCTTCATTTTGCCTAACAGTATACACAGGAGGAATGTAGTTTATTTTTCATGTGGCTCTTCAGTTCAGAGTTAAGTACTATAAAAATGTTTGTGACACAGGTTATGGTACTTCTTTGAGGAAAAATAAATTACTGGGCGTTAGATTTTGGACTTCTTGCTCAGATTACTGGTCTGTAAACTTCAAGTCCCAGTTCTTCCTGTCACAGTTCAAACTACCTCTCACCCTCCCAGAATAAAAATCTTTCTGACCCTGCTTATGAAACAGCTTTGTTTTAGGATAAGAGATATGTGATTCCCTCCTTATCTTACTAGTGAGGGAGGAGCCGACTGGGGTCCTTCTCCTATATGGTTGGGTGGGAGATTTAAAAAAATTAATTAATATTTACAAGATAGGCAAATTATGTGCACATGTAGAACGGATCCTTACAATACATGGGCTGTGACGAGGAGGACTAGTCTTGGAGTAATTCTTTTTAATGTCCATATTGAGGTTTGTGACTTCTATTGAAGTAGGGTTGAGTGTTTAGTCAGTGCAGAAAAGTGATATTAACACACATATATTGCTTTAGTAATGTTTTCCTGTTTGTGATTCAGTCACACTCAGTTTGACTAACTTGTTACTAGAAAGTTTTCTTAAGTATTCTCAGGCTGAATTATCAAGTGACTTTTACACTTCACAAATCTGCTTTATTGAACCTTAATTTGCAAATTAATAAGTGCTGGTGGCCAACGTTTTTCTCACAAGCTTGCAGTTAGCGCTGCTGAATGTCAGGGTAGCTGAATACCAAGGCTGTCTAGTATTGATTTCACCTCATGACTCTTTCATCCACCACCATAACCCTCTGTCTCTTCTTCTCAGTTTTGCAGGTTCTTTTTATCACCTGCTTTCTCCTTATGTCATTGTATGCCCACTTTTCTCTTCAAAGTCCTTTCTCCGTTTTCTGCCTTTCTCTCGCTTCCACTGGGTCCAAGTGTGATGATAAAAAGTAAGTCCCAGTCCCCAAAAATGAGAAAATGAGTGCCGGTGGGCCCCACCTTCAACCAAGGGCTCAAATTAAGCACTGGTCAGGCTGCAAGCACAGCACATCAGAACAGTACATCATTCACTACAGAGCAATGAACCACACCCTCTGAGCCCTAGTATGTATCAACCGCGACCTGTGCAGGTAAGAGCGGTGGAGTGGTGGGGCCGGTTTGGGGGGGGGATTCGACAGACGACCATGAGGGGAAAGTAAATTACTATTTCATTTTCCCTCATCATCGTCTGATGAAATCCACCCCCCCCCCGCCCAACCCGGCATCACCGCCCACTGCTCTTACCTGCATGGGTTGCAGCTGTTATGTTTTGGCTGCCGTGAGCCACTTGGGTAGAGAGATGAACCGCTGCTGTTATTAGAAGGCTTCAATCCCTGCACCTACAATATCCATTAGAACAATCTGACATGCACAGGTAGGGTGACCACATCACTACCGGTCCTTATGGAAAGTGTCTCCAGCCCTGATCGTTTCACCTACAAATCCTTCTTTCAGATGGATAGGTCTAATTAGTTAAATGGAAGAAAAGACTACAGTAACCAGACTGCTTGAGGGATCCCACGAAAGTCAAGGACTGGAAACAGTGTTTGTAATGACCTGGAAGGAGGTGGTCACCCTATGTAAGGCCATAAAGAGCCGGGGTATGGGAAACACCGCTCACCGCTCATGTATTTCACGAGTGATGAGTTTTGCACTTTGCAATGCAGAGAAAGAGCTTTTCTGTCCCCAGCCTGTGATGCGCCTACCCCCTGCAGCAACCTCATTGGACCGATGTAGGGGATCAGTGTGCAAGGTTTAGGTTTCACCACATCCCACTTAGAATGATTCTTTGAATGCACCTGAGTGCAAATAGTTCATCGTGGCAAATGAACGCAAGTAAAGTGGTTTGCACACCTGCGGTGCATTGTGTGTAGTGTGTTAATTTATACTTCGCACAAAATACACTTTTTCTCAATCTTGCTAGTACAGATCATGAAAAACGTTCATGTATGAGCCCTTGTACGACTAGGAAAATGGATTAAAAAATAGCAACATCCTACCTGATGAAATTGTGTGATCTTTGGCAAACTATTTTTCATCGCTTTGATTTTTGTCCCTTAACTGCAAAATTTTGAAGCACCCAAATTCATTCAGTTCGGTATATGTGCTATATAAAAACGTTACTCATATATATTTTTGTCCTATCTCTAATAACAGTATCAACTATTGATACAACGCACACTAAAATCTTATTGTCTCTTAGCTCATTCACGGAACCTTTGTCAAGGCAATCTCTCCTTAATCTTTTAAGTTTATGACTTTATGTTTTCTCAGTGTATTAGTGAAATGTAATGGATCAAACTGAAATATTTACTTGTCAAAAAATAATTTTCGTTTGAATTTTAAATAAGTTATATTTTTACTTGTATTCGGTGGCGTGACACACATGATGTGTTCTACGAGGTCTTGGGTCATACTCTGCTGCTCACGGCTTATGGCCAAGCCAGACCCTCTGTGGCACTAGCGGGACTGTCCTGTGAATCTGTGGCTTGCCCATCTCTAGCCATTTTATAGCACAGAAGCTGAAAGAAAGGCCAGCATTCAGAGAACAGAAAGTTCATATCATGCATCAGTGGAGTCAGAGAGGTTGCCTTCCTGGTTCATATAAATCCATAGAAACTGACAAATAAAAAAATAATCCTGGGCCCATGGAGCATGGCTGAACAACAACTCTATACAGACCTCAGATGCTTGCACTGGCATGGTACACCCTCAACAAAACTGTGATATAAATAAACCAATGTGTAAAAACAAGAAGCAAACACTGCCTCTTGTGAAGTGCCATGGTCCTTTGCCAGCGTATTTTAATTGCAGTGCCCCTCTTGCCATCAGTATCACAATTAAGAAATCGTGTGCCACCCCCAGCCGGCGCCGGTTCTGCATCCCACTCTGGGTCGATGAATGGTGAGCCTGTTTCTGCAGCTGTTCTCCTTATTCCAGTTAAAACATTGCAGCCTCTCTAAAACGAGGCTGCCCTCGAGAGTCGTCGACAAGGAATCCGAGTGGGACCAAGAGAGGAAGACCGAAGCGACAAGCAGGCCCAGAGAGCGACAATGGTGTCGGAGCGCGACAACGCCGGCCTTCAAGTGAGTGCAACCTGGGCTTTCGGGCACCAACGCTTGTCCTTTTTCAATTATGTTTTTTAAAGCTCTGTGTTACTTTTCACAGTCACCCAGCAAAGCAAAACTTATGACTGTGGGCTACATATTTTATGTTTTTTCACTCTCACGCGAAGAACAATTAGTTTCTCCCTGTGAAAGAGGGGAGTTTGCAAGTGAAAGGACCAGCAAGTTGACAGGACAACAGACTTTCATTTCAGAAGCTGAAATGTCCGTCTCTGGGCCCCTGTAAGGAACCTTCATTACCTTGCTAAATTTAAAAGGTACAGTCCAAATTTCTTGTGCCTGACAAAATAACACACTGCCCTCTGCAGCCCACAAAGGGAGCTGCAAGGGAAGGAGTGTTCTTTGAACAACCAGGAAGATGTGTTTTCTCAGCTGCACATTGCAGTGGATAGGCTTCTAGACAGACACTTTCTGTCATTCACAGAATGACAGCCATATTCCTTCTCAGTAGCATCATTAAGAAAATATAAACTGCTAGCAATAAGCTCCACAAACCTTGTGAGTTTAAAGTTTTGCTGGTGGGATGCATTCAACACCCAATAACAGATGGCCTTGGAAAGCCCTCATTGTTTGTCAGTGGGAATGTACCAAGGTGTTTGTTTTTTCTGAATTCATATGCCAACTATATTTAACTATATTTCATGGGGTATTGTAGCATGTGACTGACCAGGGCTTTAAGTGGGCTGGGTCCCTCTAAGTCTCAAACCCAGTAGTAATTAAAAACAGACATTGAAATAGGTCCCTTTCTGGCCCTATATTCATGTCCTTAACTTATCGGGTAAAAACACGTATCGATTTCTGTACAACGAATTTAAAAAACATTAAAGTAATACATGTCAGCAATTCAGTTCCTGTTTATATTAAATGTTTTACTTATTCTTGAACTCTCAAAGAATGTTAGCTATTTCCAGGATGTTGTGTTTCTGTAATTTGTTTGTGTGGCATATTAATCTTGTTTAGTGCATACTTTGAACTGAGTTGCTTCCAGGTTTTTATAACAGGCTTCGATTAAGAGCTCTGGAGCTGAGGCTGAAGGCAGTGCGAGTTTCTCACACTATCTGTACTTTTAATGCACAGTACACATACTTAAGGTTTTACTGATTGTTTATTTTCTTGCAAAGGTTTTTATGGACTGTTTCTAAGGCTACGCAATGTTTTACTATTTTGCATGGTTTTTAAGGACTGTTTATATTGCTATGCAATGGTTTTAAGTAACTTTGGAATACATGGTCATCCAATCCTTGGCCTCTCTGCAGAGTGCACAAAGCACTGATCACATATTGCAGTTAATATTTTGATTCTGTGCAAGTATGTGTTAAGCCGGTGCACCGTTGTCAAAATAGCGACAAGGCGAAAGTAAAAGAAAATGCAGTGCATACAAGTGAGTGGGTTAGCTGTGTGTTTGGGGGTGGTGAAGTGTAAGAGATGCAAGGAAGTGCATTCAGGAAAGAACAAAAAGTGGGTTCTGAAGATGAAAGAGATGAGTTTTAAGATATACAGCTAGATGAGATGTGGAGAGAAAAAGTGCATACATGTCTAACATATAGTAAACAATAAAAGTGGCTAAGACACTCTGAAGACCACTACCCCTTCCATAGGCCTCAGAAAGGTTTAATTCACAGTCTCACAATTTCAGATTGGAAACATTTTCAATGTTAATGTAGTTTACGTGTTTAAGGCACAACTTAATTATACAGACCACACCCCTTTCAGTGCTCACCCCCACTTTTTTCATCCCACTCAAAGCCCTGCGGCTGACAAAGACTGTGAAAGCAGATGTTGAAAGTGCCCTGCTAGGCAGGCAGGGGGATGGATTGTAGGGTAAAACAAATCATTATAATAACTTTTTTTGTATAGAGTTTGCATGTTTATATAGTGTTTGCTAAATAAGTGTTGTTCCATATCACTGTAATTAAAAGGATTTTTATTTTCTTGCTATTAAAATTAGCCTGTGTTAGCACAACACTTTTCAGTGTGTATTGGACTGAGTAGAGTTCACAGATACAAACTGCAAAACAGGCGTCAGATGTGCTGATTTAATGACATGGGAATGTATGTGGAGGCAACACAGGGCATGCGATGGATTTATCAAATGCCTGTAGCTGACACTGGTTACTACTATAAGACGATGGCGGTGGACATTGGGAAAGCACGGCTGTTATGTCTGCAGTTTGGCACTTTAACTCTACTGTAATAAAAGGATGCTTGCCTGTGCAATGCTGCACGTGCCTCCCCAGAAAGAAAAAGAGGAAGGCAATAGAAAGATAGAACGATCTTTCCTAAGATGAAAACTTAGGCATTGAGAAAGAAAAGGAAGGAAGGAAAGGAATGGTTAACAGGAAGAGTGATTAAATAAGAGAAAATCGAGAGCAAAATGTGGAAACCGTGTGAGTTGGTGTTTCCTCCGTGGCCGCCTAGAGTGGGGAGCATTCTTCCTCTTCAGGGTACTGAACGGCTCCAAAAATGCAAAGGCACCCATAGAGTGATGTCTCTAAAAACAAGGGGCTGTTGTTTCATGGAAAACATATGCTTACGGTACATGTTTCATGTCATAAACACGTGCGACCAATAACACCACCGGTATAACCTTTTTCGAACGTAGGTGCAAACATAAGGGGATTTTACTGCAAAGCATTTATAATGGATACCAAAGGCACTGTGTTAAGGGTTATAATTCCATTTATTGAAATAAGCCCCATACTGCAACACTGCCGTTGTGTAACAAACTGTTACAGAAGTAATGTAAAAACAAGCATTGGCATAGCCAATAGGTCTCGCTTTTGGGACCTTATAAGTGATTAGCCATGCAACACTTGATGTTGTTTAATGAAGGATATTGTGCTGGATAACTAAACACTTATAATGTCCCAAAGGCGAGACCTATTGGCTATGCTTTGGGGGGCCTTATAAGTGTTTAGGTAGAGCTATTGACTTTGCTAATGTTTTTAAGCTGTTCTGTAGAGAAGTGTGGCTGCTGTGCAGCATGCTGAGAAGTTGTAATTAAAAAGTGATGCTGTGGTGTTGCTGAGTGATGCTGTGGAGTTCCTGAGTGATGTTGTGATGGTGCTGAGTGATGCTGTGGTGAAGGAGAGTGATGCTGTGGTGGCCCTGAGTGATGCTGTGGTGGTGCTGAGTGATGATGTGGTGGTGCTGACTGATGCTGTGGTGGTGCTGAGTGATGCTGTGGTGGACCTGAGTTACGCTGTGGTGGTGCTGAGTGACGCTGTGGTGGTGCTGAGTGACGCTGTGGTGGTGCTGATTGATGCTGTGATGGCGCTGAGTGATTTTGTTGTGTCCCTGAGTGATGCTGTGGTGGTGCTGAGTGATGCTGTGGTGGTGATGAGTGATCCTGTGTTGTTGTTGAGTGATGCAGTGTTGGCCCTGAGTGATGATGTGGTGTCGCTGAGTGCAGCTGTGGTGGTGCTGAGTGATGCTGTGGTGGTGCTGAGTGATGCTGTGGTGGTGCTGAGTGACGCTGTGGTGGTGCTGAGTGATGCTGTGGTGGTGCTGAGTGATCCTGTGGTGGTGCTGAGTGACGCAGTGGTGGTGCCGAGTGACGCTGTGATGGTGCTGACTGATGCTGTGGTGGCATTGAGTGATCCTGTGCTGGCCCCGAGTGATGCTGTGGTGGCCCTGAGTGATGCTGTGGTGATGCTGATTGATGCTGTGGTGATGCTGATTGATGCTGTGGCGCTACAGAGTGATGCTGTGGTGGTACTAAGTGATGCTGTGGTGTTCCTGAGTGATGCTGTGGTGGTGCTGAGTGTTGCTGTGGTTGCGTAGAGCGATGCTGTGGTGGTGCTGAGTGATGCTGTTGTGGCCCTGAGCGATATTGTTGTGTGCTTGAGTGACGCTGTGGTGGTGCTGAGTGTTGCTGTGGTGGTGCTGAGTGTTGCTGTGGTGGTGCTGAGTGATGCCGTGGTGGTGCTGAGTGATGCTGTGGTGGTGCTGAGTGATCCTGTGGTGGTCCTGAGTGATGCTGTGGTGGTGCTGAGTGACGCTGTGGTGGTGCTGACTGATGCTGTGGTGGCGTTGAGTGATCCTGTGCTGGCCCGAGTGATGCTGGGGTGGCCCTGAGTGATGCTGTGGTGATGCTGACTGATGCTGTGGTGATGCTGATTGATGCTGGGGCGCTACAGAGTGATGCTGTGGTGGTACTAAGTGATGCTGTGGTGGTACTAAGTGATGCTGTGGTGTTCCTGAGTGATGCTGTGGTGGTGCTGAGTGTTGCTGTGGTTGCGTAGAGCGATGCTGTGGTGGTGCTGAGTGATGCTGTTGTGGCCCTGAGCGATATTGTTGTGTGCTTGAGTGACGCTGTGGTGGTGCTGAGTGTTGCTGTAGTTGCGCTGAGTGATGTTGTGGTGGTGCTGAGTGATGTTGTGGTGCCCCTGAGTGATGTTGTGGTGGTGCTGAGTGATGCTGTGGTGGTGCTGAGTGATGTTGTGGTGTCGCTGAGTGATGCTGTGGTAGCGCATAATGATGCTGTGGTGGTGCTGAGTGATGCTGTGGTGGACCTGAGTGATGCTGTGGTGGTGCTGAGTGATGCAGTATGTAGTATAGTGTGGAACAAAAGCTAAGCAAAGGGAGTAAGTTAGACCAAAGATTCAGATTTCATCATCACTAAGAAAGCGGCGACGAGTCATGTAAAATTGCAGAAATCATCATGTGAAAGTAGCTGAACTGTGGTCGTTCAAGTATTTTGTTTAAACATCATGCACACAAGTCAGAACTATTTTTACAAATGCACAAAGGAAAGGAGTTTTGTCAATTATCACTCATGGCAGGCTGAAAAGCTACCAGAAAAATAATTCTTACTAGACACAATTTGGGAGAGAAAGCGAGAGGAAAGCCAGATGGCGCCTAATCTTTGGGAGAGCAAGCGAGAGGAAAGCCAGATGGCGCCTGATTGAGCGATGCGAGGAATGCGCGTTACTGTGCGCGTAACCGCACACTCTAGGCCACCCAAAAAGCTGTGGTCGGCTTTTTAAAGCCCACTCACAAAATGTCTCGCCAGACCAGCGCATGCACTGGCTCAGGCGAGACCTAAAAAGAACAGGGGGGGAGGGGGGTGGGGTAGGGGTCCCAGCACTCCTCTGTTCTTTTTACTGTCAGGGAGATGGTTATCTCCATAAGTAAGGAATGGGACGAGGACTGGAGGGACCTGGGGTAATAACTGTAATCGATTATCATTATGTAAATGTCCAGTTTTTATATAGAACTTACTACAGATAACAGAGCATTTCTAAGCGTTCACAATTTTAACAATGGTAAATGAATTACAGAGATATGAAATGATTTGACAAGGGTTATACATTTACGTCCAATGGCGAAATAGTCTCCAAAACAGTATACTTCAGAATTACTACTGCAATTAACTTATACCCCTGTACCTCCCACCTCAAAGCACTGCACACCTGAATGATACAGATAATCCAACCAATTCCCTACACAACAAACTGTGCTAAGAAGAAGATCACTGGCTAGCAACAGGTAAAAGAACCCACCAATCTAGAGAAGTGATAAGATAATTTGCCAAATTTGATCCGAGTAGGCAAGCACTGTAGGTTACTACGAGTCCTTTCCAGAATACTTAGACACTCTGTGATGACTACAGATCTCCAGCCACATACAAGACTGCTAGGGCAAGGAATAGGTGAGATCACTAAAGGAGAACAAAACACACTGGTGTGCAAGAATGAAATGACATCACCTGAGTACCGCTGAAAACAGTGTAGTAGGAAAGAAACATCACAAATTAGCACCACTCAAAACCAAACTAGCAGAAGAAAGTGGCATCACGTATCAACCGATCGTCATGAACATGTCAACATTGTATTATAAAACACATGAACCACAGAAATACATAAAGATATGCCTTGGCGAAGTCACATAACAAATTTCACAGCTCTCCCAGAATTAAATTAGGATAGGAAAAGTACACAGAAAACATGACTCACATAATTAAAATCAGCACAAGGTCTGAAACTCTACTCCATCACAACCGAGCAATGTCACTGAAGGATGGCATTAAAAGAGCTCAACTTCCATAACATACTGGCTCGCAGTGAAGTTGTCAAAGATCACTCACTCCTTTCAGACATCACAGCTGTCTTCAATCAATGCATTTCAAGACAGAGAAACATTAGCATGCTGTGGCTAGCTGCTGATAAATTGGGGTTTATAAAACGTACCCTGTGCGCAAATAAAAAAAACATTAATTATAAGTACAGGGATGGGTTAATTTGCCTGTATATACGGAATGCATTAAGATATTTTAAGAGAAGCATCTTTAAAAGCATTAAAAAGAAAATGCAAGTGGTATAAAACTGCAGAGTGGAATATATCAAGGAAAATCATGTCTGAACGTGCGCTATACCTTGAACTTTTTTGTTGAAATCTTCAAATTTAGGTCACCGACCCCCGCCCCCTTAGAGCCACCATGAAGGTAAACCAAAAGAGTATGAAAAATGTGAAGGGCCTTAGCTGCGACTGGTGATTCTGGCATGACTTCCTTTCATTCCATGCATGTAAAGTGCCAGAATCGACACGGGGGTTATCCGATTAGAAATGCTTTCAGATGCATTCTTCTGTTCTGCCAAATGGATCCGGCCCATCTCCTCATGAAGCCATTATTAAGTGCAGAGCTGAGAAGCCTCTGGGAGGTTATCCATAGGGGGCTTGGTGTGCTGTTTCAGAACATGGGAAACATTTAAAAAATGCAATAAAACAAAACACCAATAAAGGCTCCGAATGAAACAAAAAGACCCAAAATGGAGGAAGGTGGAGCAACAGACGTGAGGTGACACAAACCCTTTTTCTCCGTACTACTGTCTCAATAAAATAAGGCGTAGAGAGGAAAGGAAGCAAACGATGTTTTTGTTTTAATTAGAGTGCCTTTCATTTGCCCTAGAGCTCTGGGGGTATCGCTAATAGGTAAAAGATGCATATGAAAACAAAACACAGGCAAAAAGGGGTATTGTAGCAGAAAAGGGAGCAGGGAAGAGAAAGAGCTAATATATTTATTGCACACTATCACAAAATGATTTGCCTCTTACAAATAAAAAGTGAACGCGTAATGGTGGGTGGAGGAGAAACAAATGAGTTATTTGAAGAGGCAGTGAAGGATGCCGTGAGGATTGGAAAAGATAGAAGGGGCACTGGCATATGTCGGAAGAGAAGAGATTTGTGGAGGTGTCATTTTAAGAATATGACACCTAAGTGATGTCACAGAAGTGAGGGGAAAGGAGGCAAAGAGGAGACTGTTTATTGAGATGAGCAGCAGGAAAAAGTGAAAGTGATCGCGCTGTAAGGGTGCCGCAAGCGATGTGCTTAATGAGGCATGACGGAAAGGCAGATTGCGGCTGCGCGCGTGCCCGCGCGCGTAACCGCAAGCTTGAGGCCAGCAAAAGCGTGTGGTAGGACTTTTAAAAGCCCACTTACTAAATGTCTCGCCAGAGCAGCGCATGCGCTGGCTCAGGCGAGACCTAAACAAACATTGGTAAAGCCAATAGGTCGGGCTTTAATGTGCATTTACATCCAAACATGATTTGCACATGTCTGGGTTTGCATGTATTGTCACAGTAAAGGCCAACTATTGGCTTTGACTAAGTGTTTTTGTGATCCTGTCATAGAAAGAATGATTTGTACCCCATAACCAATATTTAGAGAAGAATTAGGTGGGGTTACTTGATGAGATGGCTGCCAGAGCCCCTGTTTTCAACAAAACTCAACATTATGAAGCAACTACAATAAAACATGGTATAATACATTACAGAACTGTAAGATAGATAAGAAAATAAAATATAAATCTTGTATCTTGAAAATTGTAGGAGCCCTTAAGGTTCTATCAGTGCTCTTGTTCTATTACAGCGCTGCTCTTGTTCTTTCACCTTTGACTTCTGGTTGGCAAAAGACTGCTGCAGAGAAAAAACAAAACAAAAAGGATTGCTTTCTTCATTCAATGCCTATATGAACTAAATAGTTTAATGTGTGATGAGTTAGTCTACTTTTGAGATGTAAAATAGCATTCATAAGATGTGGAATGATACAGCCAATGGCAAGTGGAGTGGTGAGAGAGAAATACACTTCTGGGCGAAGCCACAACCCACTCAATTTATATTTTAAATAAGTGGTAACAATAGGCTATCTAGACTCCTGCGCAGTCATGCTGAGCCTAAGAAGACAGAACATCCGGGTACCAAAACGTGGAACAATCAGTGATATGTTCACATGTTGCAGTTGTTGCCGTTGTGCAAATGCGACAAAGTGCGTCAATTGATCGAAGACAATGTATGTATGTTTGAGTGGAATGAGGATTGGTGCAAGAATATGCCACTCGTGGCAAAGTTTGTGATTGCAGCACAAGTATTGATTTATGATGTGTCATATTTCATGCACCTGTGGAAGTTTAACATAAATATCGATTGGTTTACATATTATTTGTGGAAATACGTTTAGACATATGTGTGGAAATATGGATTTAGGGCATAGCACAAATGTGAAAGTTTATCAGTGTAAGTTTCATTAATGTCAAAGTGTTTATGCTATGAATATGTTACTATGTACATGTAGTAATGGACTGTCTTTAGAGACTGTACAGTGCATGCCAAATGTTGGAACAAAACATAAACGCCTATGTGGCAATGTTAATGGTCAGAATATATTTTTGTGTCAGTATAATTAGGGTTGAAAGAACATACCAGAAGGTAAATTATGTGAGTGGTTGTGTGTGTGTCAAATGCAATGGCCAATGTGTGTGAATGTTATTAATGTTAGTATAAACATTTATAAGATGTGATGCATGACTCTGAAAAGTGTATGAGTATAACCCAAGTGTTAAAATGTAAGCGTGCCACATAAGTGTCAATGTGTTCTGTAAAAGTGCAACCAGCAGCAAGTTGGAAGTATAAAACTCGTCAAAGGGTAAACATTGCAGGGCAGATGCATTGGCGGGAATTCAATGATCTTACACACATGTGTCAACGTCTGTGTGTCTGACAAGAGACTCCCTGGCCAACCAGCTCCTTTTAAATCAAACTCGAAAGGGAAATACGGATTCTCATGCTCTGCACAGTAAAGCACAAGCACTCTGGTTTCACAAGAACTTCTCACAATCAAGCCGTCCTTGTCTCACTCACAATTAATCAGTGATACAGAAAGACTTCTGACTTTTAAAACGTCAGCAGTTGATTTATTTGCAATAGTATTGGAGTGAATCACGTACAACATCAAACATTGCAAGAAATGGGTTTGTCCTTGGCAAACATGCATTTGCTTTATATTTTTCATTACATGAGCCTGTCAAGACAGCTGAGGCTGTCACCAGGCCAGACCTAAAAATTTAGATAACAGAAACGTAGGTTAAATACTTATAACTGCAGAATAATTCTTAACTTCCTTAGTTACATTGAAAAGGGAGCCAGGCTCTCCATTGAGCCCAGCTGGGAACAGTTCAGTAGTGAGTCGAACGGCTATCAAGAAAACAGCTGGCACACTTCTATTATGCATTGGGAGGCTGCAGAAAGTGAGTTGCAGATCTCAGTGTTATAGGTTGCTATGTGTTTAATGTTCTCTTTGAGTTTCATATCATGAATCACTTCCTGAGATGACAGGCTTCATGAGGAACTACTCTAATTGGCTTTCTCTTTCTGTCATTCATGCAATACATACTCGGTGAATGACCAGAATATTGTTTCAGAAATATTGTCGGGCAATAATATTGCAAAAAATCGTCCAGCCATACATATTGTGGGACAGAATATACAAGGTATGAATATAATTTTTAGGTATATAAAATATTGCTTACTTTAATATAGTTGCCTTAATATTCTGTATTAATTATTTGATATATGTTAGTTAATATATTATTTTTAGGTATTAATATTAGTAATATTATAATAATTGTTCTATTTTGTAAGTATAGTGTATACGTTTTAACGTGTAATTAAATTGATTTACGTGGAGAGGTGTGGTGCAGCGGCCAGGGCAGCTGACTTCGGAGCACAGGGTTCACGGTTCGATCACCGGCTCCGGCGGCAGCTCAGCTCAGCACCATGTGACTCTGGGCAATAGCTCACTTAATTTCCACTACGGCCCCCAGCGCCTTGAGACCCGTAAGGGTGAGTAGCTGCGCTATATAAAAACGGACTTACTTTACTTTTTAATTGGTAATTTATAATTTAGCAACATGCTTGGTTTGTACGGGAATAGGATGGGAAGTTATTTAAATTATAAATGTTTTTTTTTACTTTAAATTATTTTTTATGTTAAATATTTAATTGGTAATCCATTGTGTTATTTAATTGGCAACTTGGTCTTTTAATTATTTGAGTGTATTCTCTGATTTTAATTGTAATTTAAATGTTCTAAAGTTTAATTACTATTTTTTTTTTCATCCTTTTTTACGACATCTAGTTTTGTTTTATACAATGCATAAATTTTTAATTTTAAATATGTTTTAATACTTTTTATGGTGTTAGGTATTTAAATGTTTTTTGTTAAAATGATTAGGAATTGGAATGGTATATTCAACCTCTCCAAAGCCCAAAACTGTCCCTGCTTTTGTTTACGTTGGAGTAGGGAATAGTAAATCTAACCCCTCCAAAGTCCAACACTTTTCCTTCTTTTGCGTAAGTTGGAATAGTAAATGTGACTCCTTTAATGTCCAACACTTTTGCTAGTGTTGTTTATTTTGGACTGTTGTTATTTTTCATTTTGTTTAATGCATTTATAAAAAAGAATTGCAATTTTTTTATGTAAATTTTATTTTAGCTTTTTTATATGAATTTGAATTTTTATAATTAAATGTAATATATGTTTTGTTAATATATGTCAGTTAATTTTAATTATGTTATTGTTAATATTTGTTTTGTATTTTTAAATGTGTGTAAATAATGTTTTTATATTTCAGTGTGTGTATATTTAAATCCTGTATATTATCTATATATTTAGTTTACATTATTAATTAAAATTTGTTTTAAATTAATTGTATTTGTTTCAATAAGTTTCATATTTTATATTTATGTTTGTTAATTTTAATGCCAATTATTTAATGTAATTTTTCTAAAAAAATCTTTAATTATTGCTTTTATATGTTTAAAGAAATCTATGCATATATTTTAATTTACATTAATAAACAAAACTATTTATTTTTAAATATATAATTGTAATTTTAAATAAATTACACATAATGGTATATATATGAATATTTTGAGATGCATTTTATTTGATGATATTCTGTTTGGCTATATTTTTCTCTTGATATTTTGGGGTCTTTACATACAAAGGGGTCGATTCCGATCCCGGTCGGAGGCGCACCTAATACCATTCGGCTGGGAAAAAAGCCAGGCGAATGCCTGTTTCCCGACCAATCCGCACATACGTCCGAACGAGCAAGTACGATGCGCCCAACTGCCCAAATCCCGACCCAGTCGTACTCACCCAATACAGGTCCTGTACTCCGACCGAGGTGGATCCGGAAACGCAGAATCGAGTCGCACGGAAGCAAAAATGCAGCCCCGTCCGGCCGGACAATTACGATGCGCTTTCCGTACGCGCCGAACCCGTCGCTACGCACGGCACGTCAAAGCATCCGGGAGAGGCGCACATAAGCTCCGATTCGCGCCACAAGACGATCCACGGCTACGAGACGAACACGCCAGCGACGAGGACGAGGCGAAGCAAAGCGAAAGACGAACGAGACGAACCAACCATGAATCCCATCGTGCCGATCCTACCAATATTCTACATCTATTACCGGAACAGGCACGGACGCGTACGGCGCAGAAGGTAAGTCAGACACCAACCACTCAATCAATCAATCAATCACGGCATTTATAGAGCGCGCTACTCACCCGGGAGGGTCTCAAGGCGCTGGGGGAGGGGGTAAGTTACTGCTCGAACAGCCAGGTCTTGAGCTGCTTCCTGAAGGAGAGATGGTCCTGGGTTCGCCGAAGGTGAGTGGGGAGGGAGTTCCAGGTCTTGGCTGCCAGGTAGGAGAAGGATCTTCCTCCGGCGGTGGTTCTGCGGATGCGAGGTACGGTGGCGAGGGCGTGGCTGGTTGATCGTAGCTGGCGTGTGGGCGTGTAGAAGGTCATGCGGTCGTTGAGGTACTTTGGGCCCAGGTCGTGGAGGGCCTTGTGTGCGTGGGTGAGGAGTCTGAACGTGATTCTCTTGCTGACGGGGAGCCAGTGCAGGTCTTTCAGGTGCACGGTGATGTGGCTGTGTCGGGGGATGTCCAGGATGAGTCGTGCGGAGGCGTTCTGGATGCGCTGGAGTCTCTTTTGAAGTTTGGCTGTGGTTCCGGCGTAGAGGGTGTTCCCATAGTCCAGTCGGCTGGTGACGAGTGCCTGGGTGACGGTCTTCCTGGTTTCAGTGGGGATCCATCTGAAGATCTTGCGGAGCATGCGCAGGGTGTTGAAGCATGAAGATGAGACGGCGTTGACTTGTCTGGTCATCGACAGGGAGGAGTCCAGGATGAAGCCCAGGTTGCGTGCGTGGTCCATTGGCTTGGGCGCGGTGCCCAGGGCCGGGGGCCACCAGGAGTCGTCCCAGGCGGAGGGTGATGAGCCCAGGATGAGGACTTCCGTCTTGTCTGAGTTCAGTTTAAGGCGGCTGTTCCTCATCCAGTCGGCGACGTCTCTCATCCCGTCGTGTAGGTTGGCTCTGGCGGTGGTGGGGTCGTTGGTGAGGGAGAGGATCAGCTGGGTGTCGTCGGCGTAGGAGATGATGTTGAGGTTGTGTCGGCGTGCGATGGCTGCGAGGGGGCTCATGTAGACGTTGAAGAGGGTTGGGCTGAGTGAGGATCCTTGTGGAACGCCGCAGATGACTTCGGTGGCTTCGGATCTGAACGGGGGGAGGCGGACTCTCTGGGTTCTTCCGGCAAGGAACGAGATGATCCATTCCAGTGCTTTCTCTCGGATTCCGATGTTGCTGAGGCGCTTCAATAGGGTGCGGTGGCAGACGGTGTCGAACGCCGCAGAGAGGTCCAAGAGGATGAGGGCAGCTGTTTCCCCGTTGTCGGTTAGGGTTCTGATGTCGTCGGTGGCTGCGATAAGGGCGGTCTCGGTGCTGTGGTTGGCCCGAAACCCGGACTGCGAGGGGTCGAGGGATCCATTCGTCTCGAGGAAGGCGGCAAGCTGTCTGTTGACGGTCTTCTCGATGACTTTGGCCGGAAACGGAAGGAGCGAGATGGGACGGTAGTTCTTGAGGTCGGTGGGGTCCGCCGTTGGTTTTTTCAGGAGGGCGGTAAGCTCGGCGTGCTTCCAGCTCTCCGGGAAGGTGGCGGTGTGGAAGGAGGAGTTGATGATGTCCCGGAGATGGGGTGCGATGGTGGCGTCGGCTTTGTTGAAGACGTGGTGTGGGCAGGGGTCGGTTGGTGATCCGGAGTGGATGGAGTTCATCGTGCGGGTGGTGTCTTCGGTGCTGATCGGGGTCCAGTTGCAGAGGGTGGTGGTGGCGGGCGTTGGTTCGGCGGTAGGGTGCGTTGTTTGTGCGTCGAAGCTGTTGTGTATGTCGGTGATCTTGCGGTGGAAGAACGCGGAGAGTGAGTTGCAGAGGTCTTGCGAGGGGTGATGTCGTTGTTTCCGGCGCTGGGGTTGGAGAACTCTTTGACGATGCTGAAAAGTTCCTTGCTGTCATGGGCGTTGTTGTCCAGTCGTTCTTTGAGTGCCGACTTCTTGGTGGCACGGATCAGCTGGTGGTGTTTGCGGGTGGCGTGCTTGAGGGCGGTCCTGTTGTCTGTGGTCTGGTCGAGTCGCCAGGTTTTCTCGAGAGTGCGGCAGTTCTTCTTGGATTCCTTGAGTTCGTTGGTGAACCAAGGGGTTTTCTTGCTTCCGGGTCTGCTGGGAGGGTTTTTAGTGGTGCGAGGTCGTCGGCGCAGGCGGTCAGCCACTTGGCGAGGTTGCTGGCTGCTTCGTTTGGGTCCGTTGTGTTGGTGGGTGTGTTCTGGCTGAGGGAGGCGGTGAGCTGCTCGGCGGTGATCTTGCTCCAGCTCCGGCGGGGAGCCTGTTGCGGGTGGTGGTGGGTCGCAGTCTTTCTGAAGCTGAAGTGGACGCAGCTGTGGTCGGTCCAGTGGAGTCCGGTGGCGTGGCTGAAGGAGATGTGCTTGCTGGACGAGAAGACGGGGTCAAGCGTGTGGCCGGCGTAGTGGGTGGGCGTGTTCACCAGTTGCTTGAGTCCGAGGTTGGCGAGGTTGTCCAGCAGGGCGGTGGTGTTTCTGTCGTTGTTGTTCTCCAGGTGGAAGTTGAGGTCCCCTAGGAGGATGTAGTCGGCTGAGGGCATGGCGTGCGGGCTGATGAAGTCTGCGATGTCTTCGCTGAATAGTGTGCGTGGTCCCGGGGGTCTGTAGATGAGGGTGCCTCGGAGGGTGGTCTTGGGGTCAGTGTGTATCTGGAAGTGTAGGTGTTCGGCGGCGGAGAAGGTCTCGTCGGAGTTAGTCGAGATGCGGATGGTGTTCTTGTGTACGATGGCGATGCCTCCTCCCGTCTGGTTGACGCGGTCCTTCCGGGTGATCTTGTATCCATCCGGGATGGCTATGGCGATGTCGGGCGCTGAGGAGGCGTTCATCCAGGTTTCGGTGAGGAAGGCGATGTCCGGTGCTGTTGCGTCGAGCAGGTCCCAGAGTTCCACGGCGTGCCTGTGGACGGAGCGGGTGTTCAGCAGGATGCATTTCAGGTGGTTGCTGCTGGTGCTCGACTTGGCGGAGGTGGTGCACGTCCGGGGGCAGGTGAATCGGCAGGTTTGGCAGGTGAAGGGTCCGTGGGTGCGTCTCGGTGAGGCTCGGTAGCAGGCAGGGTTCCGGCCGGCATTGAGTGCGGTGAGGGTGGCGGCGTCGTAGGTCCGTCGAGTAGTGTTGCGTTGGTGGGTTCCAGGGGTTCTGGCGCTGGGCGCGGTCCAGTCGCGGACGGGCGCAGACGGGCTTGCCTTAGGCGCGCCTTCGGCGCGCCAGCGGCGCGGCCGCGCAGCGGCCGCCATTTATGGGGAGGTGGGAGGGAGGAGCAGCTGGGAGGCGGGAGGCAGGGGCAGCGAATGGGCAGTCAGGGGGCGGGGCCGCAGGGAACGCAGCGGCGGGAGTGGCGAGAGGCAGCGGGGGCACAGAAAGGAAAACCAGGGGGAGAGCAGACAAAATCACGGGCACAACAACAGTGGGGCAGCGAGGGGCACAGAAAGGAAAACCAGGGGAGAGCAGACAAAATCACGGGCACAACAACAGTGGGGCAGCGAGGGGCACAGAAAGGAAAAACAGGGGGAGAGCAGACAAAATCACGGGCACAACAACAGTGGGGCAGCGAGGGGCACAGAAAGGAAAACCAGGGGGAGAGCAGACAAAATCACGGGCACAACAACAGTGGGGCAGCGAGGGGCACAGAAAGGAAAACCAGGGGGAGAGCAGACAAAATCACGGGCACAACAACAGTGGGGCAGCGAGGGGCACAGAAAGGAAAAACAGGGGGAGAGCAGACAAAATCACGGGCACAACAACAGTGGGGCAGCGAGGGGCACAGAAAGGAAAAACAGGGGAGAGCAGACAAAATCACGGGCACAACAACAGTGGGGCAGCGAGGGGCACAGAAAGGAAAAACAGGGGGAGAGCAGACAAAATCACGGGCACAACAACAGTGGGGCAGCGAGGGGCACAGAAAGGAAAAACAGGGGGAGAGCAGACAAAATCACGGGCACAACAACAGTGGGGCAGCGAGGGGCACAGAAAGGAAAAACAGGGGGAGAGCAGACAAAATCACGGGCACAACAACAGTGGGGCAGCGAGGGGCACAGAAAGGAAAAACAGGGGGAGAGCAGACAAAACGGGCACCGGGGCCACAAGCGGAGGGCGATCTTACCTACAGGAGCAGCGGGCAGACAACACAGGCGGAGCTGTGTGGTGGGGGAGCGACCTACCTGGCAACCACAAAAACAAACTACACGTACCAGACATATCACACACACACAGAGGGATGCAGAAATACCCACACCAGCAACAGCAGCACCATAGGGGCTGGATGCCCACCACCACTACCAGCCCTACTCAGGGGGTGCCAGATGCCTACCACTACTACCACCTCTACCCATGGGGGGCTGGATGCCTGTCACTACTACCACCTCTACCCATGGGGGGCTGGATGCCTGTCACTACTACCACCTCTACCCATGGGGGGCTGGATACCCACCACCACTACCAGCCTTACTCAGGGGGTGCCAGATGCCTACCACTACTACCACCTCTACCCATGGGGGGCTGGATGCCTGTCACTACTACCACCTCCACCCATGGGGGGCTGGATGCCCACCACCACTACCAGCCCTACTCAGGGGGTGCCAGATGCCTACCACTACTACCACCTCTACCCATGGGGGGCTGGATGCCTGTCACTACTACCACCTCTACCCATGGGGGGCTGGATGCCTGTCACTACTACCACCTCTACCCATGGGGGCTGGATGCCTGTCACTACTACCACCTCTACCCATGGGGGGCTCGATGCCTGTCACTACTACCACCTCTACCCATGGGGGGCTGGATGCCCACCACCACTACCAGCCCTACTCAGGGGTGCCAGATGCCTACCACTACTACCACCTCTACCCATGGGGGGCTGGATGCCTGTCACTACTACCACCTCTACCTATGGGGGGCTGGATGCCTGTCACTACTACCACCTCTACCCATGGGGGGCTGGATGCCCACCACCACTACCAGCCCTACTCAGGGGGTGCCAGATGCCTACCACTACAACCACCTCTACCCATGGGGGGCTGGATGCCTGTCACTACTACCACCTCTACCCATGGGGGGCTGGATGCCTGTCACTACTACCACCTCTACCCATGGGGGGCTGGATACCCACCACCACTACCAGCCCTACTCAGGGGGTGCCAGATGCCTACCACTACTACCACCTCTACCCATGGGGGCTGGATGCCTGTCACTACTACCACCTCCACCCATGGGGGCTGGATGCCCACCACCACTACCAGCCCTACTCAGGGGGTGCCAGATGCCTACCACTACTACCACCTCTACCCATGGGGGGCTGGATGCCTACCACTACTACCACCTCTACCCATGGGGGGCTGGATGCCTACCACTACTACCACCTCTACCCATGGGGGGCTGGATGGCTGTCACTACTTCCACCCCCACTCACAGGATGGCTAATGCATGACACAACAAGCACACACCAACATAAGGAATGCAACAAAAACACATCCTCCCCAACACCATGACAAGCGTGTGTAGACTGTGTCAAATGACAACAACAGTGAACATGACTTTGAACATACAATGTGACCCCCATCACATGTGTCACACATAAATGTGTGTGGCCCCCACAATGCAAGCAGACCATGACCACTGTGGCAATGGGGTCTACGCCCCCATCATCACAGTGACCAAGAGGTAAGTGTGGGGTCCATAGCTGAAGCACCTTTTGAACATTGTGGCAATGGGGTCTAAGCCCCCATCATCACAGTGACCAAAAGGTAAGTGTGGGGTCCATAGCTGAAGCACCTTTTGAACATTGTGGCAATGGGGTCTAAGCCCCCATCATCACAGTGACCAAAAGGTAAGTGTGGGGTCCATAGCTGAAGCACCTTTTGCACATTGTGGCAATGGGGTCTAAGCCCCCATCATCACAGTGACCAAAAGGTAAGTGTTGACATAGAAAAAGCTGCAACTGCCAAACTGCATGGATGATTCCTGGTCACAGAACAACAAACACATCAGTGGCAAAGTAGTGCCTGTGTCCCATAGCAACATAGATTGGGTGAGGCAAACAGTGCAGTGCAAATAAGACATACCTTTGGCCATGTGCATACAAACATCACCCATGGGGGCTGACACTGTCAACATCCATCAATGACACAATGACAGAAGTGACCATCATAATGCATACCCACACATTCGCACCAATGGGCACACTAATGTAGATACCCTGTGGAGACTGTAGATGTGAGGTGAACAAATTACATACCATGGCAGCAATGGGACACACAAACAATGATCATCGTGCTGACTAATGACCTAGGAGTCCCAGGGAGAGCAGGTCAAACCCACCAAACAACATACAGCCAATAGCACACTAAAGATATGCCAATGCAGTGGTGCAGATGCACAAACAGGCAGACCCACACTGCACAACAAACACAACAGGTGAGGAGGGGGGGTGCCAGTGTCCCCAGGCAAACACACAACACATGATGAGGCCTGAATACCAATTACACAGATGCACATACAGTGCCACACAAAAGTAACTCATGGATCCAAATCCCCTATGTGGGCAATCAGGCATTGTTAGATGAGAGGGAGCACAAATTACACATGTCACACAAGCATGTAGGAACTGCAACTAACACAGCAGGAGACAGACCCACCACAGCACTACCCCCAGGGACCCCATATTGTGCTGACACTAGCCTGCATGATAATCCCACTGTGATGACAATGTCAGATGTCGTTCACACTGTGAAACCCAGCCATGTGTCCTGAGCAACTAACCACCATCACACCTACACAAGCTCCAACCAATCAGCACGGCCTGCCAGCCAAAGCCAATATGGAGGTAGGGGTCCGGCCGTGCAACAACTCACCTTTGCACACACTCAACACCACACACCCTGATCTCCAACAATGTGCAGCAGTGAAGCTCACATGGACTGGTGACATTGCACATGCACCCATGACAATACCAGGGGTGGTGGTGGGAACCAAGGTGCAGAAACCCATCACACATGGCCGTCAACAAGACTTGTCAATGTCTGACACACAGCACAGTATGCCGTACATGGGCATGATGTGAAATCCACCACAATCAATGGGATCCTGCCCATAGTCACACACCAATGAAGAAGCCAAGGTGACACACGAAGAACACACGTACACAACTACCAACATTGCAGCCCTGACCCTGAGGAGTGGCATCAGTCACACACACAACGTGTCACAATCACTGTAAGCCAACACATACTGTAAATCACATTACTTGTGTAAACAACAAGTGCCAAGGGGAATCCTGAATGTGTCCCATCTGCGTTAGCCCACATCCCCAGCACTGACAACTAAGACAACCTGGGATGACAACCACATGAACATTAGTTTGCCATGCACCCACATCACAGAGAAACCAGGTCCAAGATGCTGGATGAACACAGAACAACTCAGCAAGCATCACAAACAGGAACATCCCTAGGGACACAGCCTGTGTAGGAAAAGGGAAGGGAACACGCACAGACATGCTTACACAACACAGGCCCACGCAATGTCTCCAGATTACACACTGCCATGAGGGCACAACACTCCTGTGGAAGGTCCACTGTGCCAAACCTTGTCTGTGCACGACCCAAACATGTCAGCAGAACACTCCGTCAGTGAGTCAACAACCACAACACACAGAAGGCTCTGCTCACATCAGCCTGGGTACGGGGGTGTCACGTCAGTCATCTGCACACACACCAAACACGTGTCAAGCAAGTTGCACTGTATGCACAGATGAGTCCTTCGACATTGATGTGCAAAACTGCATGTCCAGTGGAGCTGGGCACACAGTCAGGGAAATAGGAACATTGAACAGTGGTAAGCCCACCAGATGTGCATCAGTGTAAGACAAAGATGTTCCTTTACAAATGCAATAAGGACATCCCTGGGTCAACTGCAGAACATTACACCCTCAGACTGTAGCAAAGGATGCCATAGATCCAGAATACAACAGGACACATATCCCATGGACCACATGGAGTCCATCACTGCAACACTTCATCGTCCTGATGTGAACACTATTACAACTGCAAATGCAGGATGCTACTCATCCACATCATGTACATCAAAAGAAAACCCAAAAGTAAACAAAATGAGGCTTTATTCAGCATATGTCAGGCAAAAAACGGAAGTCCAAAAGAAACTAAGGCCAATGGCCAGTCCAACAGAAACTAAGGCCAATGGCCAGTCCAAAATAACAGTACCAACGGGGTGAGAAGTGACAACTGGTCACACATTGCTTGCCTGCACTGGTACGGTTGGGGGACATCCCCCTTGGAGGGGCATACAAGGGGCAGGCCAGGCACCGCAGGGACAGGATCAGGGCAGGGCCGGACTGGGACCAGAAACCGGCCCTGGTAAACTGCTCAGCCAGCCCCCCCTGGGGTGAGGGGGAGTGCAGCCGAGCAGTTTGCGAGGGCCCGGTTTCGGCCAATTTTGTTACAGGGGGCCGATGTTGCCGACCCCCGGTCACAAAAACGGCCCCCGGGGCCCAAAACCGGCCCCCACCCTAGCGGCCCACCGGGGAAACGCCCGGTGCCCGCTATGGCCAGTCCGGCCCTGGATCAGGGGATGGCATAGTGAGGCAGTGAAGGGGTGGTGGGTGCAGGAGTGTCACCGGCAACTGCAGTGGAGGTGTCTGACTCAGGGGGGGCCGGCACCACCGTGGTACACAAGTCAGTTGGTGTGGGTGCCGCAACCACTGCAGTGGGCTGGACTGATGTAGTGGACTGGGTACCCACTGCAGTGCCCGAGTCAGACGTGGTGGTTGTGGACTCCACTGCAGTGCATGACTCCAAGGAAGTGGAAGGGTGGGCAGATGAGGTGGGCAGGACAGAGGGGGGGGACCTGGTCACATCAACAGTGCCACTAACAGGCATAGCGTCTGGGTTGGGGGTGGAAGAGCAAGTGGCAGGGGGGGAGGGCCTAAGCAGTCTGGGGATGCGGTATCGGTGTGTGGGGGAACCTGGGGCAGGGTGTGGCGGGGAACCTGTGCAGTGGTGGCCTGGGGGATGGAGGAGAGAGACTGGGTGCTGGAGCTGCGTGGTGGTGGTGGTGTCTTGCTCTTCCTGCTCCGGGGGGACTTCCTAATGGGCTCCTGCGTCTGCCTGCGCCTGGGGGAGGGTGTCCGGGGGCGAGGGGCACTCCTCTCTGTGTGGGTGGACTTCCTCTTCCCCTGGTGTGCTGGGTCAGCAGGAATGGTGGGGAAGAGGCCGAGGTCACACAGGAAGACCTGCTGTGTATGTGTGGTAGCAGGCGAGGCAAGGGAAGGGGTCTTGGAGGGAGAGGATTTGGAGGACTGCGGAGTGAATGTGGATGCCTGTGTGTGTGTGTGTTCCCCATCACCTGTGTCTGTGGTATCAGTCCCCTGAGGATGCTTGTGTGCACGTCTTGCCTTACTCCTGGGTGTGTCTGTGCTGCTTGTGTCTGTGTGTATGGATGACTGTGCAGGTGTGCATGTGCTTTGGACAGGTAGGGGGGCAGGAAGTGCGGATGGGGCAGAGGTGGGAGGGGTGAGGGACTGTTGGAGGAGGGACACTGCTGCCGACAGGGAGGAGTCCATGGACCTATTGCTCCTCTGTAGGGCAGACATACCCGTCGAGATGCCCTCCATGAACGACACCAGCTGTGTCAACAGAGTGGTGTGTGCATGGAGGACACTCAGCATTGCTGTCTGCCCTACATGGAGCTGCCGAAGGAGGTACACAGACTCCTCACTCAGGGCAGCAGGGGACACAGGGGCAGGGGCTGCGGTGCCTGGCATGAAGGAGACACGCTCCCGAGCACGGAGCCTCCACGGACCTCAGGGATGGGAGCCGATGGGAGGGCGGTGGTGGTGGTGGCGGGGCCAGACAGACTAGCTGGCCTTTGGTGGCTGCCGAGACCCGCCTCCACAAGGGAGTCATCCTCCGAGCTGCTCTGGTCCCCAGCTGAGGTGGATGGTGCTGAGGACTCCTCGGTGTGGCTCCCCTCGCCCTCTGTGCCACTGGGTCCCTCTGACCACTCGTCCGATGCTGACCCAGTCTGGCTCCGCTGCTCCTCCTGGTCCGTGGAACTGTCCCCTCCTGTGGCCGTGGATGTATCTGCAAACAATTAGGGAAACAGACAAACATCAGTCACCTGCACTGACTGCACACACCACAGTAAGTACAGCACATTACAGAGCAAGCCCTGGCATCCTTAGTTGAACATTGCCTAAAGTCCTCGCACAGATTCGGGGAAGCCAATTGTCAGTCTGATGGTCAACCATGGGACTCACACCCCTCCTGCCCTTGCACCCATCTGTCTGGTGCCTGTCTGATGGTAAGACCCCAGTGTGGACACATGCACCATCTACACAGTTGTTGGACATTGCAGGGAACACGGTGAAGCATGTGAACATGCACACATCACATCTCTTGCCACTGAGTCAATGCAGGTGTCCGGATAAAGGGATGGCCAGATTCTAATTAGAAATGCATGTGATGCATACCAGCACCAGACACCATGATGCACCCATGTCCGGATAGTCAATGCCACAATGGGGTGCATGTTGCACATGTACCTCCCCTGCAGGATCAGTCCCAGGAAGTTGAATGCCATGACACAGGAATGCGTGCAAAGTCATACATTACTGTCTCTAGTCACATGGCCATGGCAGCCAGACAACAACAGTCTGCACTGTGTCACAATCCGAGGGCATGGGGAATGCAAGTTATGTGACTGACTAGTGCACATGTCCATCCCCCAGAAACCACATCATCTGTACTACTATTTGACCACGTCATACCAACTGGACATATGGGGGACATGAAACACAACTCCCTGAACATGAGCACCTCACAGTGTGCTGTGAATGAAAATACAGCTACCTGAAAGTCACAGTCGCAAACACCTGTGTGCACAGTTAAGTGATCAGACACCTATAAGTCACAGAAGTATCGTCTATCATGGTCACATCTCAGATGGCATGCTGAGCCCCAAACGATGAACATACCAGTAGTCCTGACAACGAAGACACAGCACAATGAGACAGAGGCAGACACCTGAGGGTACATTTCATTGATCACAACATGCCAGATGATAAACGGGAGTGGGAGTACAGAGTGTATTGTATGCACTGGAGTAGGCATGACTGTCCAGCTCCACCTGTTAGAGGGATGAGTCCTGGACAGTAGGCAGGTGGCTAAGCATGTGTGACACACTGGATACACATACTCCTGAGGCCCAAATATTGTTCCCAACAGCAGCATGGGTGTGTGCCACATTCCCCAGGGACATGTGGTGAGTCAGAGCAGCAAGCGGACCACATATCAAAGTTACACGCAGATCACATGTCAGAACTTAGGCACTGTGTAGGCAATTGACCCACCCATGAATCGCACAACATAGTCACGGGAACAAATGCTGTCCCCCACCTTGAGCTAAGCAAAATGCAATGACACAGTCCCCAAATGACACAGTTTCCTGACTATAAGGGCCACACATATGCGTATCAGAGGAGAAGTGGGCATGTAACAAATGAGGGACATGGGTCCTGGACCACATGACTGATGTACTGTGGAAGTTCAACTAGGCCAGAGGAGGGCACATAGCATTCAGACAAAGTGCACAGTGCAGTCATGGACTCACCCCCTCCTTGCTGCTGTCTGTCCCTCAGCTGCCCATCCAGGTCAGGGAAGACCACCGCCAGGATCCGGAGCATGTGGGGGGTCAGGGTCCGGTGTCCGCCCCTCCTGCGAGGAGGCGACAGCTTCAGCTGGACCCTTGCGATCCTCCGGGTCCAGCCACGAAGGTCCTGCCACCTCTTTTGGCAGTTGCGGATCCTGCGCCTGTAGACCCCCACGGATCTTACTTTCCGGGCGATGGTCAGCCAGATTTCCAGCTTCTGGTGGGCATCAACCTGTGAGGATGACAAAGTGAAAAGGCCATTACTACACATGCAACATATCCGTGCATCACACAGTTGGACATACATGTCTCAATTACAGGGGCATATGATGTACACAGGCAGTGCAACAATGGCTATGAACAGTTTGCCAGCAGTCACTACATGGTATCATTGCATGGGAAGTAAACCTAGTTGGAATGCACTGTTACTGCCCTGTACCAGTTCAGTGCATGTAACTACACACTTTGGGGTGTGACAACTACTCAGTGGGCATGCTAGCCAGTGGTGTGCACAGTGAAAGTCCTGCTAGTCAGACAACATGCACAATTAGTGATGCAGTGGACAGCACACTCACCTGCTCCCCTGGTTTCCCATACAGCTTGCTGTACTTTGGAAGGAGGCTGTCCAGCAGGGCCTGGTTCTCCTCAAGGCTGAAGGCTGGGGCTCTCTCCACAGTACGTGCCATTGCAGGAGCCAGAGGATGTATAAACAGCAGCAGTGTTGGTGGCAGATGTCGTCCTGGAGCATGTAGTGCAGGCAAGTGAGCTCTCAGGGGAACAGCCAGCATTATATGTGTGCTGCAGAGGCAGATACTGTCCCATGTGTCCAAAGTGATAGGTCCAAGACGTTTGCATCTTCTAAATCTGACCAATCCATGGTATAGCAGCACTAATACACGCCCACAGCATCCTTCAAATCTTCAACTTCATGACACCCATGATTTTGCAACATTGTTGTGGCTGGCCAACTGAATTCACTGCATCAGACTCGTTGGAGCTTCGAAAACGCGTCCGTTGCCATGCCAGGTCCCAGCCAATGTGTGCGCACCGATCGGTCCAGTGCTGCACAACGCGTACCCGCGATACAACGCGTACCCGCTCACATTGAATGCAATGGGCCGGCCGGGCACACCGATCGGTCCATTGCTGTTCAACGCGTACCAGGCATACAACGCGTACCCGCTCACATACGATGCAATGGGCCGGCCGGGCACACCGATCGGTCCATTGCTGTTCAACGCGTACCAGGCATACAACGCGTACCCGCTCACATACGATGCAATGGGCCGGCCGGGCACACCGATCGGTCCATTGCTGTTCAACGCGTACCAGGCATACAATGCGTACCCGCTCACATACGATGCAATGGGCCGGCCGGGCACACCGATCGGTCCATTGCTGTTCAACGCGTACCAGGCATACAACGCGTACCCGCTCACATACGATGCAATGGGCCGGCCGGGCACACCGATCAGTCCATTGCTGTTCAACGCATACCAGGCATACAACGCGTACCCGCTCACATACGATGCAATGGGCCGGCCGGGCACACCGATCGGTCCATTGCTGTGCAACGCGTACCAGGCATACAACGCGTACCCGCTCACATACGATGCAATGGGCCGGCCGGGCACACCGATCGGTCCATTGCTGTTCAACGCATACCAGGCATACAACGCGTACCCGCTCACATACGATGCAATGGGCCGGCCGGGCACACCGATCGGTCCATTGCTGTTCAACGCGTACCAGGCATACAACGCGTACCCGCTCACATTGAATGCAATGGGCCGGCCGGGCACACCGATCGGTCCATTGCTGTTCAACGTGTACCAGGCATACAACGCGTACCCACTCACATACGATGCAATGGGCCGGCCGGGCACACCGATCGGTCCATTGCTGTTCAACGCGTACCAGGCATACAACGCGTACCCGCTCACATACGATGCAATGGGCCGGCCGGGCACACCGATCGGTCCATTGCTGTTCAACGCGTACCAGGCATACAACGCGTACCCGCTCACATACGATGCAATGGGCCAGCCGGGCACACCGATCGGTCCATTGCTGTACAACGCGTATTGCGAATCCAACGCATACCCGCTCACATTGTATGCAATGGCCAATGTGTGCGCACCGATCGGTCCATTGCTGTACAACGCGTATTGCGAATACAACGCGTACCCGCTCACATTGTATGCAATGGCCAATGTGTGCGCACCGATCGGTCCATTGCTGTACAACGCGTATTGCGAATACAACGCGTACCCGCTCACATTGTATGCAATGGCCAATGTGTGCGCACCGATCGGTCCATTGCTGTACAATGCATCCCTGGACAAGTCACTGGCATATGTCACCATGCCTGTCACAGGTGTACATATGCCAGCCACATATACTTCCCAGGGAGTGAGGGGCACACCTACAACACCACAGCCTGTCCACACTGTATCCTAAGGCATGTAAGGCTGCATTACCTATTCCGTGTATGGGGGTGAACATGTTGTTCTGTGGGTGTCACTTCGGGGCAGCCACTCCCAGGCTGTGCACGTGTTCATGGGGACAGGAACCTTGGTGTGTCGTGCACATGACCACTGTGATGTGCAACTGTTCATTCCTGAGCATGTGGCATGGTCACATTTCACGGTGGTGTATGTGTATGTCATGTCACATACCCCCTGAGTCCCATGTGGGACGGTATGTACGTCCCAGGGTGACCCATTGGCACAATAGTGATGGTCCTCCACAGTCTGTGTGCATGTTGTGTTTACAATGTCTCTGATTCCATGTGCACAATGGGAGACAGTCTCCACATCCACGTTGTTTGTGCATGAACTTTGATTTTGTGCGTGTGTGTTTCACAGACGTCCATGTCTGTCCTGACGAGGCAACAGGGACCACTACCTGTGGGGGTCATGGTTGTTTTGCTGTGGTGTATTCATGATGCACCATGTCATGCCAGTGTCCATGTGGCAATACAGGGTCCCTGGGAATCTACCTGTCGATGAGCTGTGATGCCTGGGGCACATCTGTCCTCACATGTCACTGTGGTGTGTGTTTGGAACGTGGCAGCAGTACATGGGTACTGTAACACAGCCTAATGATATCCCATAGCACAACCTGGGACTTGTTGAGGGAACATGTTGAACTGTGATGTTAGATGTTAGCCATGTAGGTGCCATACATGTCCTTACGGAACGGCACACGCATCATGTACTTGTGTCTCGTAATGGTGTATCATGTGATATTGAGTCTGGTCTATGCCACATATGTGGGGTGACTGACAATCTTTCTTTCTTCACCTATGCACTGCAGGGCACCAGCTGTCCATCGGCCATTCCCTGACCTTGCAACAGTGGTTGAACGGGACTGCATCCGACGGTACCGCTTCACCAGGCCACTGATTGAGGAATTGACGGTGCGGTTGGCCCCACATTTGCAACCTGGCCGGACATACCCTACAGCGCTGACCCCCAAGGTGAAGGTGATGGCAGCCCTACACTTCTTTGCCACCGGTACCTTTCAACACACTGTGGCGTCTGCTGGTGGGATGTCACAGACCATGTTCAGCCGTGTTCTCCGCGATGTTTTGGAGGCTATGTTGAGATACCTGAACCAGTACATCTATTTCCCTAGACTTCAACAACTCACTGACGTGAAGAGTGACTTCTATGCCCTGGGGAGGATGCTGCATGTCATTGGCTCCATTGATGGGACACATGTGGCTTTGGTACCACCACAGGCCCAAGAGCAGGCATACAGGAACCGCAAACACTACCATTCGGTCAATGCACTGGTGGTATGTCTTGCAGATATGAGCATCTCACACGTGTGTGCCCGTTTCCCCGGTTCTGCACACGATGCCTACGTGATGAGGAGTAGTCGCATCCCGAGGATGATGTCACAGATGCGGAACCAGCGTGCCTGGCTTGTTGGTGTGTACTGACTTTGTACCATTGTGTGTGTTCTGCAATGTAGTGTTCCACCCTCTTTTACAACTCAGCTAATGTACAATTGTCTGTATGTAGGTGACTCCGGATACCCCAACATGCCGTGGTTGCTGACGCCCCTCAGGAACCCTGTGACACCAGCCCAGCTGCGTTACAATGAGGCACATGGTCGGACCAGGAGAGTGATTGAGCGGACATTTGGTCTCCTGAAGAGCCGCTTCCGCTGCCTGGACAAGACAGGAGGGGCCCTCCCACATGCCCCAGAAAAGGTGTGCAAGATTGTCATCGTCTGCTGCATGCTACACAACCTGGCTGTGCGGAAGGAGTTGCCTCTCATCCTGGATGACGATGATCAACATCCGCCACCTGTGGAGGATCCTGGCCTGGACCACGATGCCAGTGATGATGATGATGATGGTGATGTCCGCACACAGCTCACCACCAACTTCTTCAGCTGAATGTGAGTATCCGGAGATGTCATGTCAATGATGTGAGTATGCATGATATGTGTTGGTGGTGCTCTGATGCTGTTTAAGTGTGGCCATGTGCTACATGACTGTATGCGTGTAGCGATGTGTCCTTACAGGTAGTCTGTACTCCCCAACAGTGTTGACATGCTAACGTGGTTCTGGGTGGGTATCTTGTGACATGTATTGGGCATGAGTATTGCAGTTCTGTCCTGTTCTTCAGTGCTTTTGACTGTGTGTCATTTCTGTCCTTCACAGGGTACTTTCAGAGTTGTTTGGTCAACTGTGATCCCCCAACACCGTGATAGAACTTCCAGGGTGGTAGCTGTCGTGTCCCTACAGGTGATGTGCGCCACACCCATGGACTTCCTTCCTTCTACACTTGTTGACTGTGTGCCCACTGCCAGGTGGGATTACCTTGCATCTGTAGTGGTTACAACATGTTGCAAATGTGTAATAAACCTGTGCTTCACTTTGTGATGTGCGTTGTCTGTGGTCACACATCTGACTGACATTTGCTTACTGCACCAGTGGGCTAGTTGACAAAGACTGTGAATAGGTGTTGTGTCTGTGCATTGCACCGTATTTCCTGGCAACATTAGTGTAGGCGATGAGTCAGGTGGCCTTGGTGTGTAGATGTTGTGTAGCCCTGGTGGTGTGTCTCCCTCATATGTGTCACGTTACCATGACTCACATGCCTGTGTTGTACTTGCTGTGGCAGTTAGCATGCACAGTGTAATTTCGCAGGTCATCATCTCCTTGACAGAAACCACGTTTGAATCACAACTGAGGCAGGTATGGTGTATTAGTGTGTTTATTGTCATACATGTGTGAGTATAGTGCACAGGATGGTGGGTGCTGTACATTGTGTTTGTAATCCAAAGTTCCTAGATGATTTGGAAGTCCTGGTAGCAGAAATGTCCTGAGTAAAGTCCACAGTCATCTGATACATTGGTCCAACTTGTACTCCCCATGTCATGTGGGGGAGTTGTGTTGCATTCAACAGGGTGTACAATTTGCGCACAAAGGTGATTATCCAGAACAGGTTTTGGCTTCCTGGGGGTTGCGCATGGCCATCGGCCTCTCAGTTGCCCTTCCTCGGACGACCCCTCTTCTTTGGGGGGGGACCCTCAAGTGCAGGCTGCTGTGATGCAGGGGACTCTCCGCCAGAGTCATCCTCCCTCCCTGTGGCAGTTGCAGTTGTTTCTGCACCAGATGTTGTGGGCACACAGGGAGGTGTTGACATGTTGCTGCTCATCTGGCGGAGGCATTGTAATATGTCCCTATGCACCGCCGTCATCTCTTGCAGTGTGTCCCACTTGGACTCCATGCGGGACATGTGTAAGTCCAAGCGTGCATGATGGGCAGCCTGCTGCTGTCGTATGTCCCTGAGGATCCCCACTACCTGGCTGAACTCTCCGGTGCTGGTCTGGTACGCATCGGCTATGCGTACCAGTTGTGGGTCATCATGCAGTCCAGACCCCTCTGCGAGCAGCGACCTATGTCTACCACCCCTCCCACCACCCCTGGTGACACATGCAGTACCTGAGGTGGCACGCACAGGTGATCCTGGGCCCCCTTGGGGGTTGTTGGTGGTGTTGGTGTCCATAGCCCCACGTTGGGCAAGGGTCCGTGTGCTGTTGGTGGTGGTGGTCCTTGGTCTGTCCGTGTCGGCAGGGGTGGTTTGTGTGTTGTCAGTCGTTGGAGGGGTGGGTGCAGGGGGTGCAGCTGGTGGTCCTGCTGGTGCTGCATGATGACTCGCTCCGGAGGTGCCAGGTAGGTCTTCGTCATCCGAGGAGGGCAGAGGCTGTTCCACACCAGTGAGCTCCGTTTCCCCTGGATCCTGGGACAGGGACTCCTCAGCTTCTGCTGCTGTGTCCCCATCATCACCTGTTTTTGGGAGACACACACAATGTATGTTATGTTTCTGCAGGCATCAATGGTTGACACACCTGACAGTTGTGACTGTACCTCTGGATGCGGGCCTGTACATTGCATTGTCCTAAGTTGTCACAGTCAGAGGTTGATATTGGTGTAGCACATTGTCCTGCATACTTTGAGCATTTCAATTTGAATGTTGGGGTGTGTACATGGTCTGCATTGGTTGTATTTGGTTGACATCCGGCCCTCCTTCTCCCCCAGCCCAGTTATCCCACCATGAAGCATGCCACCCTTGCAGTGGGTTCAGGTTGACTCTCAGGATGTCAGTGAGTGGTGTCCTGCTGTTGGTGGTGCCCAGTTCCCAGCAGGGCCTTGTGCTCCCCACAGCAGTACCCAGTGTCAGCCATCTTGTCAGTTCTTTTCCACTCCCTGTGATGTGCGCATGGTTCAGGGTGGTGTTGATGGGACAGTTGTGGGGGTGACCAATATCTGTGACTGCCACTCCCATCATGCTATTGCCTCCACCCCCTTCCCAGCATGCCCATGCTTCCTTCCTTTTGACTCTGCTTCCCTGTGGGGTTGTGTGCCTGTGCTGACAAGATGGCTGACAGTGTTATCCTGGGGTTAGTTTTGCTACAAGTCCCATGTGTGTCCCTGTGCTTCACACAGCATGACCCAGGGTTGTGGTTCTTTGTGGGATATTTGATTAGAGTGTGAGGCAATGCATTCTCCCAGGTGAGTTGTGTGGAGTTTGTGTTCGGGGGGTGTGTGAGTGGAGCTGCTGGTGACTATGGTCAGTGCTGTCAGTCCTCCTTCCCACCCAGCCAGATATCCCACCATGGAACGTGCTTCCATTGCAGGGAGTGCAAGTTGTCTTTCAGGATGTCAGTCAGTGGTGTCCTGCTGTTGGTTGGTGCACAGTTCCCAGCAGGGCCTTGTGCTCCCCACAGCAGTAGCCAGTGTCAGCCATCTTGTCAGTTCTTTTCCACTCCCTGTGATGTGCGCATGGTTCAGGGTGGTGTTGATGGGACAGTTGTGAGGGTGAACAATATCTGTGACTACCACTCCCATCATGCTATTGCCTCCACCCCCCTTCCCAGCATGCCCATACTTCCTTCCTTTTGAGTGGACTTCACTGTGTGTCAGTGTGACAGCAATGGCAAGATGGCTGACAGTGTGGTCCTGTTGTTTGTTGGTGCCCAGTTCCCAGCAGGGCCTTGTGCTCCCCACAGCTGAGGCCAGTGTCAGACATCTTAGAAGTGGCTTTTCACTCCCTGTGAGGTGTGCAAGCTTCAGTGTGAGCTTGCTGGGCCATGTGGGTGGGGGATGTTGAGCTGTGACTACCACTCCCATCATGCTATTGCCTCCACCCCCCTTCCCAGCATGCCCATACTTCCTTCCTTTTGAGTGTACTTCACTGTGTGTGAGTGTGACAGCAATGGCAAGATGGCTGACAGTGGTGTCCTGCTGTTGGTTGGTGCCCACTTCCCAGCAGGGCCTTGTGCTCCCCACAACATAGCACCAGTGTCAGACATCTTTGATGTGGCTTTTGACTCCCTGTGAGGTGTGCATGCTTGGGTGTGATCTTGCTGGGCCATGTGGGTGGGGGATGTTGGGCTGTGACTACCACTCCCATCATGCTATTGCCTCCACCCCCCTTCCCAGCATGCCCATGCTTCCTTCCTTTTGACTCTGCTTCCCTGTGGGGTTGTGTGCCTGTGCGGACAAGATGGCTGACAGTGTTATCCTGGGGTTCGTTTTGCTACAAGTCCCATGTGTGTCCCTGTGCTTCACACAGCATGACCCAGGGTTGTGGCTCTTTGTGGGATATTTGATTAGAGTGTGAGGCAATGCATTCTCCCAGGTGAGTTGTGTGGAGTTTGTGTTAGGGGTGTGTGTTAGTGGAGCTGCTGGTAACTATGGTCAGTGCTGTCAGTCCTCCTTCCCACCCAGCCAGATTTTCCAACATGGAACGTGCTTCCGTTGCAGGGAGTGCAAGTTGTCTTTCAGGATGTCAGTCAGTGGTGTCCTGCTGTTGGTTGGTGCACAGTTCCCGGCAGGGCCTTGTGCTCCCCACAGCAGTAGCCAGTGTCAGCCATCATGTCAGTTGTTTTCCACTCCCTGTGATGTGGGCATGGTTCATGGTGGTGTTGATGTGCGCATTGTGAGGGTGGGCAATATCTGTGACTACGACTCCCATGATGCTATTGGCTACACTGACTTGCCCAGCATACACAGGATTCCTTCCTTTCAGTGGGCTTCACTGTGAGTTGGTGTTGTAGTGGTGGCTACATGTCTGGATGTGTTTGTTAGTTATATGTGTGCCACTGCATAGCTGTAGTTGTAGTTGTGTTTGTACATGTGATGACACAGTTACATATCACTATGAGATGGCATGTGTTGTGTTTATCTGACTGACATACACATTTTGGGATGATTCTGTTTTGGTTGCTGTGTATTTGCTAAGGGTGCATGGTTTGACTCTCCCCTTGACAGTGATGTGTGTGTATTGTCGCACAATATTGTGTACATTTGTTGTGTACTCACCAGGCTCTGGGATGTTTTCTAGTCCATATACGCTCACTGGTGGTAGGATGGCCCGCACCTTCTCCTCCCAGGGCCTGAGGTATACTGGTTTGGCAGGAGGGCCACTGCCGGTGTGTTGGCTCAAGAGGTAGTCCTTCTTCAACAGCTCCCTGACCCTCCTGCGCACATCATACCACCTGTTCTGGATGTCTCCCTTTGTGCGTAGACATGGTGATTGTGCGTTCACCCTGTCGACAATCCTCTCCCACATCTTGGTTTTCTGCGCCATGGGTGTCTGTTGGATCAGTGTACCAAACAGCTGTGGCTCTACCCTGAGGATCTCATCTACCAGGACTTCCAATTCACTATCTAGGAACTTTTGATTCTTCTTTGGGGGCATGGTGATGGGTGGTGATGGTGAGTGATGTGTGTGTGTTGGTGTGCAAGTGAGGGTGTGTGAGTGTGTGTTTTGCTGGGTGTATGTGATGGTGCTATTTGTTGAGGTGCTGCTGGTGTGTGGCTTGTGTGATGGATGAGCTGTGAGTGTGTGTGTGGTTGCTGTCTGTTGGTGTTGAGTGCTGGCAGGTAATTTGAATTTGCAAAGGATCATGGTAGGGATTTGTGTCCTTTATATGGGTGGAGTTGTGGGTGTGTCTTTGTTCCCTGTTTCCCCCCCCCCAGTATTTATTGGCTTTGTAATTGCTTGTTTGGCCTTTTTTTGTGTGTTTTTTCCTTAGTACTTTTTGTGCATGTAGGAGACGTTCTTCTGACCGAGTCGGACCCTGCAGTTGTCTCGTGCGAGCCTCTCAGATTCGTTCACGCTGTGTTTGTGCTGTTTTCTGTGCTGCGTACGCGTCGGTCGGGGTGTTTTGGGTTGCTTCGGCTCGCAGTTTTGTATGCGTGTCGGTCGTACGGCTTGGGCCCCGTGCGACTCGGTCGTGTTTTCCACGCGTTGCATCGTACTTGGCGGGTAGGAGTTCGCGGGTACGTTTCGTTCGGGATTCTTCCTGGTGCGTGTCGGTCGGTTCGATTCGCGTGCTTTTCCGGCCGGATAGCTGTTTTCCGCGCGGTTCGGTCGTTTGGCTTGTGTTCCATACGCGTCGGTCGGATTTTGCACGCTTCTCATCGTACTTTGCGGGTCGGGCTGCACCGGTACGTGTCGGTCGGAATTAATTCCGGCTCCGAGTCGGTCGGTACGTTTTCCGGCCCGAATCGGAATCGGCCCCAAAGTATGTAAACTTGATACTTTTGTGGATATGTTTGACACGATATTCTGATGTCATGATATAGCTGCTCTCAATATTCTGTCATACTTACAGTTTTCAGCATTTTTCTTCATTATCCCTCTCCAAATAAGGAAGGTGTTGGTCTCATCAAGAAAGGGTTCCAAGATTCTGTGCCTAGAAAGCCTTATAAAACGTAAGCAATTTAGGCTGGTCCATTCTGCTCTTCAGTTCAAACAGGCACTACAAGTGCATGGGGACATGGCTCCGAGACAGCAGGATGCAGCAGAAAAATAATTTGGGAAAGACGATATGAATTAGGGTTAGGCACTGGTTTAGAGTTAGGGTAAACCGTAGGCATAAGTTAACCATATGCTTAGTTTAACCACAGTCTTAGGTTAGCAATCAAGGTCAAGACAAATTTAAAATCGTTGTGGGAGTTAGGAATACATTTAGGATTAGGATCTGGGACAGGGTAACTGTAAATGTTAGGGTTTGCATCATGTTAGTGATAGGGAACTAACATGGCTAAATCAGAGTTGAGGTTAGGATAGGACTAGGGTCAAGGTAACAGTTTGGGTCATTGGTAGGTTACTAGAAAAAATTTGAGTTGAGGCCATGTTAATGTTCAAAGTAAAGGTAATCTCCGCAGCTAGAGGTAAGGTCAGCGTTAGGCTATAGCCTTCCTAACGATTAAGTAAAGTTGAGATTACGTAAGAGTTGGTCACCTAGCTAGGGTGAGGGTTAGGTTAGGATTAGAATTTGGTCTAGGTACATAGGGTGAGGGCATGGCTGGGCTTAATGAGTGGGGCTAGAATTTCAGGTGTTTTAAAAATATTTCCAAATAATAATGGGAATATCATTTAAAAACAGTATTGTTTTCAGTTAAAAGATTTTCAACCATGTAGTTTTCGCTGTAATGTCCACTTCAATGCAAGGCTTAGGAAAATCTGACTTTCTCAGAGAAATGTTTTTAATGGAAAGACTCTCTGAAATTGTATTTCTCTGAAATGTTCTGAGATAAAATGACACAGAGCCATACCTATATGTGTTGTGGTTATGAGTGTAGAAATATAACAAGTGTAAATAAAGAAGCTTTGTCAAACTGCAACACAAATGTCTATAAATGTAATAAATATTAAATTGGAAGAGTAACAATAGGTTCAAAGCATCTACATGGTGTAGGCGGGGAATATCTAGTCCTAAATATTGATGGGACAAAATATTGTTCCAACAATATTGAGGGACAAAATACTGAAAGGTAAGTTTCTATACATTTACTTTACCTAACCCCACATATACGTACCTTGGTGACATATATATCTTCCAGGTTTGTGGGCGTGGATAACCCTACAATATTGACACCCTAACCTTTACCACAATGGAGCACTCATAATTCGATGAAGTGGAGACGGCAATTTGTCCCTGAGGTAAGGCGGTGCATCGAAATATCTGAAGTAACATCAATTTAAGTAAAAGGGCCCATTCAATAATTGAGTTCTAGAACAGCAGAATTATGTAAAGGTTTTATTAACAAAAGTAAGAAGAAATGCAGAATCAATGCCGTGAAGGCTCTTTAGCAGCTTGGACATTACAGTGAAGTACAGAATCAAAATATTCTAAGTCCCAGGAGGGCATCAAAATCAGAAGAGAAATGGACAGCATCCCTAGTAAAATAGGAAAAGTCTTCCGGTCACCCCCCAAATCGAGGCTTTTTATACATTATTTTCACATATGAAATTAGTAAAACTGCAGAGTAACTGTGGTGTGAGCAAATGTATCATTTCTTTAGTAAATAAGAACACAGTTTTATTAAACACCATATTGCCTTAACACCTAAGCACTATCCCACCATATGAATATTGATTCTGCTTACTATGCTAATACCATCCAGAGATGGCAGAACAAACTAGTTAGACCAACAATTGCAAGATATTTTTGCTTTCTTGCTTCAAAACTATGGAATTCCCTTCCGCTGCGGCTGAGGCATCCCCCGTCAGAACCTCAGTTTCGCAAACACCTCAAGACTTGGCTTTTTGAGGCCCCCTCGTCCATCTGTCTCCTCAGCTTCATTCCGACTGCTCAGCACTGGGACACTCCTTACAGGACTACCTATGCGCTCTTTAAAACATGTATTATTATTATTTTTATTGATGAATAGGGCACAGTGAGCTAACAGAAGAACCTTGAAATGTAGTTACAGTTCTTACTGTTGCTTGACTGGGTGCTGCAGAAATAACAGACATTGAAAAATGTTCAGGGAAAGAAAAGAGTGACATCCATTTTGAACAAGATGGCTGCTAGGCCCAAATTGAAGCCCAGTTACTAAGAGTTAGGAAAGCACACTTCTACAGTTCATCTGAAATTTGTTTCAAATGCAATCATATTAAATCAATTTGTACATATGTGATTGAGTGTAAAACCACATTCTGCAACTTGTTAATAAGTCATAAAAATCTATAGCACATAAATCCTCCACATCTACTTAGATGTGTAGTTAAGAATAGTATATCCTTACCTCCGTCTGTGCACTTACCTCTCAATATTTTGTCCCTTGACATCTGTCCAGTCAATATTCAGGATTCGATATTCCCAACTACAATCCATCTACATGCGTAGGTGCAGGCCCAGTGGTCAGACTCTGTGTACAGGCTACAGAGCTGGGTCATGTCAGTGCAGCCAATGGAAATAAATGAAGTATGATTAAGGAACTTGGCTCAGAAAATTTAAGAATATGGGCAAACATTCTTTGCCTTTATTCTAAGCTTTCTGTGGCAGTCCGTTTTAGTTTAACTGTTGGGAAAGGCATTTACATCCTGATGGGTTCATGGTGCAAGCAGGGTGAAACATGGAAGAGAGGCCGGAAGGGTGTCCATGGTAAAAGCAGGTTACAGAGCCAAGCTGGAAAGGAGGGGAAGCCAGGTTTAAGTTTGGTGCTGGGAGATAGTACAGAGTGGACTTTCAGAGCTGGGCTAGAAGAAGTCCAGAGAAGTACTTTATAGCGAGTGTAGGTGTGTGGTGGGGAGACATATCAGGGCCATCTTTCATAGCTGTGTGACGGAGAGCATGGCAAGAAGAAATGAAAGTATGCCAATGGAGGTGAGGCGGGGCAATGTAAGAAGAATAAGGCCAATGCGTGCTAATATATTCATTGACATTTTATCCAAGGATAGTTAGGGCTTCATTACGATGGCGGTGGGACCACCACCGTCAGGCCATCTGTGGCGGTCCCACAGCCATCGGACCCTGCAGGACCGCCCGCCGCATTATGATGGCGGGTGGATGGAGGGCGGGTGTAGAGACAGACCGCCACGCATCCGTCGGACCATCGGAGGGACTGCAATCCCTACAACAGTGGTTTTGCCTGCTCAGGCACCGCCTTAGGGATTACAATGTCCCTTTCCGCCGGCCGTTTCATGGCGGTTAACCCGCCATGAAAAGACTTCGGGCCTGAGCGTGACCTCTTTCCCCCCTGGCCCTACGATATGGGCCCTGGGGGTGCCCCCTACATATCCCTGCACTATGTGGCAGGCACCGTATGGTGCCTGCCACATAGTGCAGGGATATGTCAGATGTGTATGTTTTGTACTGCGACGTGTGCTGGAGCCCGCAGCACATGCCGCAATACAAAGTATACACATTGCGACTGCCTTGAAGGCGGTTGCATTGTAATGCAGACAGCGGGACCGCCGATTACTAGTCGGGCGGTCCTTGTTCCGCCACAGTGCCGGTCGGATGTAAGTCCGACCTACATCGTAATGAGGCTCTCACTTTTATTTCAGCCAATTATATGTGGGTGGGCAATTAATAGTTGCTACTTTCCAACAAGGGGAGCAGCGCTTAATGATTATTTAAGCTCCGTGTACAGCTCAGGATGAAATTGTAGGACCAATAAATGGCTAATATTAACTTGTGTGCCATAACACATCATTACCATTGTAACAATGAGTTCCAATTGCATAAAATTGCACAGACAACATATCACAATAAAATTGTAGACAGAGCCCTCAAAATCTGTACAATAAACAGTTTTGAATAAATCTTGTTAGTCCCCTGGAGACGCGACTGTTGATGGGTGGTCTGGGTCATGGGGGTATCTGCCAGCTATATCTCTCCCTAGTCTGTAATGCCCCAGAGACATTGGACCTGCTCCTACTGAAATGGGAGGGATGGGTTGGAGAGCAGGAGGAGGTAGAGTGGTGCGATGCGTGCATGGCTCCTCGGGAACTTGCAATATCTGCGAGATGCAGACTAATCCAAAATTACCTCCATTCAACCTACATGCCACCCCAAAGACTCTGGCACGCAGGCATTCTCCCCCAGCCTAATTGTACGTGTTGCTCATCCCCTGGAGCAGACTTTTTTCTTGTGGTCTGGCAGTATCCTGTGATTGCCCTGAATTGGGCCCGGATAGGTAGTGCCTTTTCTGTCGTCTTGGCCAAACCTGTTGCGTTAACCCCAAAATTGGCCCTTCTGGGTATCATGGGTGAGTTTGGTGGTGCGAGGGGAGATAGGGCATTGGTTGGTTTGGTGGCACTAGTGACCAAGAGAGATATAGCAAGTGCCTGGACGTCACTTGTGCGCCAAACAAGAAGAACCGATCTATTTTGTTAGGGGCTGTCCTCGGAAATCTGGGGGTAGATGGTGTGAGTACTATGGCCTGTCTTCTACCTTGAAGACTGAGCCCGGGGATGTAACCTGAATAAATGCCGGAAGTGTGGGTGGACAGAGGGATGAGGTCTTGACCGGGATGCAGTGTTTCATTTTCTTTGTTACTGTACTTTTATTAAAAGCATTAAAGTCAACTTATAAAAAAAAGACTCTTCTATCTCTGCAAATGTAGTTTTTCAAATCTTCAGTTCAGGCTTGTAACACAAAACACGGCAATAGTTTAAAGACAAAGCTTTAAAGCACATCATTTACAAACGTAGCTGTTTTCATTTGAATTTAACAACTGGTATGGTACTTTTTCTTAAACTTTTCTTTCTAGGCTTGTTTCTTTATTTTTTGCCACAGCATAACGCCTCCTATCCATATGGCACTCCAGAACCCATAGGATTTGCCTTTCATAGCTCGTAAAATGTGACTCACTTAAACTTGAAGCAGCCGCACCCCTGAGAGGTTTTACTTGGAACACTCATCTTAAAAAGCTGGTGATGTCCTCAGTCCTGCCAAGATGACATGTACACTTCTGGGCCTCTCCCCAAAACTCTCTTTCTTCTCTCAGACATTTATTTTTGGAAGTCTGTAAAATGTGTCTTAGTCACACATATTCTACTCTCTTTTTCTCATTCCCCTAAAAGGGGTGCTCTGTTTTAGGCTTAAAAATTATTTTATGATAGCTTAGATCAGAGGTGACTGGGTATCTTTGAAAGTGATGGGGTGAAATACCCCCCTGGATCTGGACCAAGAAAATGATCAAAGTGAGTGCGCGAGCAAGGCTTCTTTTTAGGCACTTCAAACAGCGAAGTGGTTCATTTTACAGCACAATTCTCACATAAGTTGGCTAAAAGTCTAAAGGTTTTGAAGAAATAATGAAATACCGAATATTTTTGTGGCTTGAAAGGCAAACCTTATCCTCCTCAAGGATGCTGGGGATCACTCTTGCCAAATATAAGGCCTGATTAGGATGGCGGTTGGACCGTCACCGACAGGCCGTCGGGGGCAGTTTGACTGCCATCCAGGATAGTGGTCCGACTGCCGCATTATGATGCGGTCGGTTCTACCGCTGCGGTCGGAGGGACTGACTGATGCGTCCGACAGGCTCTAGGAGCCCGTTGGGCCACCGGTCGGATCGTAATCCCTACAATATGAGCGGTGCGTGCGCATGCACCACAGTAGGGATTACGATGTCCTTACTGACAGCCTTTCCATGGCGGTCCGACAGCCATGGAAAGGCTGTCAGAAAGGGACTTTGGGGCACTGAGGGCCTCTGATATGAGGCCCGGCCCAAACATCCATGCCCCGTGTGACAAGTACCACATGTTGTAATGGATGTTTCAAAACATCACCTTTTCCACTGCCCTTTTCTGGGCCGCAGCACAAGCTACAATGGAAAAGGTAGTGTTTCCGACCACCTACACGGTGGTTGCATCTTAATTTGGAGGGTGGAACCACCGACTACATGTCAGTCGGTTTCCAACCCACTGCGATGGCGGTCGGATGCTAGTCCAACCGCTATCGTAATTAGGCCCATAGTTTGAACGATGGTACAAAAATAGTAGATGCTGCATCCCAATTTTCTGTCACATTGGAGAAAGAGCTATATGTTGCAAGCAGTTTTAAAACCAGAATATGCAGTTTCACATCAAAATTTCAAAACCTAGTTGTATCTTTCCCTTTATTTTCCAAACCTGCCTTTTCCAAACAGATTCTCATTCATATGCTATAGAGGAAAAATCAAAAGTTACACAAATCTCACAATAACACGCTGTAGATCGCAGAAACTGGCAAATCCTGCAGAGCCCTACAGCACTTTTTCTGCTCAAATGCCAGTGCTTAATTTATAAAACAAGAAGTGCTGGGGCCCAAAAAGTTTCTCAGAAGGTTGCAGCCAGTGCTGTTGAAGGGTGGGGTTGCCAACACTGGGGTTGTGTCGTCTTGATTCCACCTCATGCCTCTTTCATCCACCGTTGTACATTACCTGCACCTTTATCTCACTCTTGCGCAGTAGCGGCTCCTCGAGGGAGTGCTGCGGGGTGGTGGGGCGGGGGAGGGGCAGGGTGGGGGGTAGTAAACTCCGGAATTGGGCCGAACGGAGTTGAGTAAAGAAATAAATAAATAAAACGAATTACATTGCGCGCTGCAGCGCCGATTTGGCGTTGCAGCGCGCGCAATGTAATTCGTTTTGTTTATTTATTTCTTTTCTCAACTTTGTTCAGCCCAATTCCGGAGTTTACTACCCCCCACCCTGCCACTCCCCCGCTCCGCACCACCGCCCCGCAGCACTCCCTCGAGGAGCCGCTACTGCTCTTGCGGATTCTTTTCCATAACTGCTTTCTCCCTTTGTCACTGTTTTTCCATTCTCCTCCTTTTTACACCGTTTAGGCCTTTCTTGCTGTTATTCTAGGGCAAAATCTGATGATGACAAGCATTGGCATAGCCAATAGGTCTCGCTTTTGGGACCATATAAGTATTTAGTTATGCAGCACAATATCCTTGGTGCAACAATATCAACCGTTGCATGGCTAAACACTTATAAGGTCCCAAACGCGAGACCTATTGGCTATGCCATGTGACCCATCAAACAAAACCATAATTTGCCATGGTCAACGTTAGACTGTTTTGTCAATGCCCAAACCGACATTAAAATCAGAAGTTACCTGATGAATGTAAATATTAAATGAGGATGGTAAGTAGGTAATCTTTAGGAAAATCTATAAATATTCATGATGGAAGGAAAGACAAGAGAAACAGCGCCATTTGTAGATATGGCCCTGTCATGCACTCCGACTGACGCAATGCAGCGCAGAAAGTTTGTTTGGTGAATTTTGTGACATATTCGTGAATCTCCCTAAAGTCTCTTGCCAACGTCCTTCAGACAACAAGGCCCCTCAACTTCTACCCGAATTACTAGCTTGACCTATAGAGGAACACATAGAACAAACGCATATGGCGTATTCTCACTTCAGCCGGCCACCACGAAGCCTGTTCACTCCACACTCCTGGCAAACTGAGCTGAAAGCGCCGCTTTTCCTGCTCCACTATATAAAATAATAATACAGAAAAACATAAAACGAGTTCTCAAGGGAGGTGCCTAGCAAAATGACAGCTTTGTTGAGGAGGCCGTGAACGCACGTTAAGCTGGGGTCATGGCACTGGAAATGACCAAGGGGGAATTCACGGCTGAACGAATTAAAGAAAAGAAAACAATCCGCGCCGAACAAGGACGTGCAGTGTGTGATTTATGTAACCATAGTTCCGCTCGCAGGCCTTCCCTACCTTTCCCTCAACGGAGCGCTAGCTTGACGTGTTACCGCAACACATGTACTTTGCTGTGCCTGGGGGGGGGGGCGCGAGGGACTGCACAAGGGCGGGCTTTCCTCGCCACGAATGTCCTGTAGCAGCCCTGGCCCACCTTCCGTCCTCGGGCACAGGAGCAGTGGCGCAGCACGGGAACCACGCGCTCCGATGTAACCAATCACAACCCTCTGCTGAGTACCAAAAGACAACCGCAATTGAGATGCGGTTTCCTCCCAGGACCTGGGTGCCTCTGTACCTGTTGTATTTTTGATCGCGAAGCCTTTGCAATAACGGCAGTTGTGCTCGCTCGCTCTGTGATTTCAAGGGCGTTTCATGTTTATGTATGACACCATTTTTGCCTCATTAAAGTTGTGCACAGTCGTGTCATTTTTGCCAGTAATTAAATTAACTCCCAGGAAAATTACGTGAATGAGGTACTTTGGGTAGTTTGAGTAAAACTGAATGCGACGGCAAACCTCATGTTAAACAAGCACGGAGGAGCGGGGGCGAGCGAGCGCGGCAGCCTGCAAAGCAGTCCCAAGAAACGCTCGTGCGTCGTGGCTGGCCTTTGGATGAGTACGCGCGGCAGACATGTGTTTCCACTTATCGCGCCCACGTCTGGGCACGATAATTGGAAACACATGTTTGCCGCGCGTACCCATCTCAAAAGGCCAGCCACGACGCACGAGCGTTTCTTGGACTGCTTGAAAACTCGCTTACATTAAGTCTTCGCCTCTAAGCAGCGCTTGCGCGCTACTCGAGGCTCGACCTAAAAAATAAGTCCCAGTCCCTGAAAACGAATGCTGTTGAGCTCCACCTGCAACCACCGGCTTAAATTAAGCATTGTCAATTTCATAGAGCTTAAAGGGCTAGACTGCAAGCAGACAGATTACAGCCAAGCTCTATGCCTATTTACATTTGTTTCATCCAGTGTCCCAGTGTTTTATTTACCTCTTACCAACACTCCCACTTTATCTAAAACTGTCTGAAGTAGTGTTTGGGTAGAACCTAATATCTTTATTTCTCTGTCACTTTGCATAAGACTTAGAACAATATAGAGTTTATAATGAGCTTTTTATATGGCTGACATGATTTTTTGCTCATTAGGTCAAATTCATTCTTCATGGCCTAAAAATGGCGTGTCGGAAATTGATAACAGTGTGATTCATAATGGTAGGGGACTGAAATCCACTCTGCATCAAAGTCAGAGCGGCCGAATCACTGTAAAAGCTGAGCAACATTTTAACTGATTCTACTTTGAATTGAATAAAACAAACCCAGTCGCCTCCTAGACCGCTTTGTCCACAAGGCATCTGACATGGAGTCTAAGCGAAGATCAGGTGGCAAAAACGTTAAGCAGTTTACATCGACCAAAACAGACTTGGCACCACAGTGTGGGTGGAAGGCAACCTAGGTCTTGTCCAAGACGTTATTTTTCTCAAAACTTTTTCCAGTATTACCATGGGTAGGACGGAGGTGGATCTAAAACTGCCAGGGAGCAAAGGGTTCGGTCCAGGTTTTTTTAGAAGCAGTATAACCACTGCCTCTTTAAATTGAGAAGGTATCATTGCCAAAAGTGAGGGAACATAAGGTTGCTAAGTGTGACCTACTGTTCTGTTCTGATCTGATGGATAGGAATTGAGGCAAAAGAGCAATCTGATTTAAGACAACTGAGTCAGCTAACAACTAAAATCTAAAGACAATAAATCAACGGAGAACAATATCAGAGTCCGTAAAGTCAAAGGAGTAATGGAGACATCTTTAGCTCCAGTGATGTCGTAATGGATATTGTTGACCATATCGGTGGAAAAGAAGGAACAGAATTACACAACGTTTGCACATGAAGCACTGAAGGAATATCAGTGTGGGGACTGGTCAGGTTGAATAATAGGAAAAAGGCCCTTGCTTAGTATTTCCTTCCAAATTCCTAAAAGAATAATATACCACACGAGCCGACTTAAGCTAATTTTTTCTCCCAAGCCAAGGCTGATGAGAATAACAGAGCCCGTTTGGGGCTAGAGAATAAAGGTTTAAACTTAAACTGAGCTATTTCCACAAAAAACATAAGGGATCAGAAGGGCTTTACGTTTTTCTTCACGCTTGTCTAATCAAGCAGAGAACAATTCCTAGTTAAAGTCTGGGATGACTTACTTTTAGGTTAGGTCTAGGAACAGCATGAGAAAAGGAAATAAACGTGATCTAACAAAAGTAATGTCAACATAGTTACACTGCCTAAATAATCAAGGCGTCTAAGAGATGATCTATGGAGTGCCTAATCTGTGGAAGGTTCCTTGACACACAACAAAAAACCTAATTCACTAAAATGACCTGTAAGAGCTGTGGCTGCCTAAGGGTTAGGATTATCAGTATGTAGATTGATATCTCCAATTACTGCAGCATTGCTCAATTAAAGGGCACCAGAAGTGACAAGATCAAGGAAGCTATCAAGAAAAAGAGCAGAAGGGCCAAGTGGGCAATACATCAGAATAAAACTCAATATGAAATGCCCATTAGATATTGTACTAGGTGGTAATACATTCTCAACAGGTACTGCATCTAGAACAAAAGCCCACACAATAGTGGGTCAGATGTACATAACATTCACAAACACTTTGGAGTCACAAAGATGCATTTTAATATACCTATCCTATTTCAGGAGTAGGTCAGTTTTATTGACTCCTAAAATAGGATTGCAACCCCACACAGATTTGCTATTTGGAAGGGGCGTGTTGTGGGCATCCCTTCTAAGTACTGAATCGGTACGTGATGGAGCAATGTTTTGCGACAGTAATCTGGTCTCAAAACATTGAAAAGCAACAGACTTCCAAGTTGGGGTGGTAACCCTTTCACAAAAAAGAAGGGTTCCCCTTGGGACCCTTTCCCTTTTGTGAATGTTAAAAAAAGATTCTGGAGAGTAGGCAGTGGTTTAGGGGACCACTGTTAGCTTTCCAAGTAACTTCAACAACAAAGCACACTTTATTTCTAACTGTAGCACTGTTTCTGTTAACGAAAACGGGCTGCATTTAAAAGAAAACGTTTACTTTATGTAAAGGCGGTCACAGACATGGTGGTCTGATGACCCTAGCAGGTCACCATCACTGTGAAGACCACCAATCGGAGGGAGTTGGCAATTTGCGACCTACCTCATTAATAGTTATGAGGGAGGTCGGATTACGACCTACTCATACTTGGAATTTTGCAAACCTAAAAAAATACATACAAAGGATTAACAGATATGGTATTATATATCCATGAGTCTTCCTGTTGGAAAGAGAGTGGTGTGAATGATTGTATATCTGGAAGAACTGGGTATCTCCTGCATAGTTAGATGAATAAATTGTGTGTGTTCCCAATTTGCCTTGTTTATTTCGATGTGGCATAATGAAAACAATGCATGTTATGTAATTTGGCACAACAAAGCATTTACAAGCTTCAAACCCAAATCCAACCTGTCGCCAAAATTTCCTTGCACATCCTGGAATGTGTATGAGAAATTATCATGTTACATGCTGTGAATATATTTGAAGTTCTCATGTGGTGGAATGCTAGTTTTCAAATTGGCGTGTCATTCTTGAAAATTCCACCCACTATTAAAGATGGTGAGTATATTTATAACCAATCCAGCTAATAATTCCTGCCACTGAAGTATCTGGGTTTGCGTCACCAAGCTTACAGTAGGCCTAAATGCACAGAGACACTGCACAGACCACAAAAAATATTTTAGCTGAAGATATGTTATGATATTGGCATGTTATAGGCATTAGTATAGTAAGCAGTCTTCTGTTAGGACAGTCTTGAAGTGGTGTTGGCCCTCAGGGGGCATGTCAGCATGCGATCCTGGGGTTTACTTTTTGTCACAAGCCAGAGTCTTGGCTGACTTATGGTGATCTGTTCTGGGTGTCATGTTCTGACTCATTTCTGGGTGCCTGACTGTGTCATGTTGAATGAGTAGTTGCAGCATGCATTTTAGTGCCTAAGAGCACTGGCTGTGTGTAGAATCTCTCAGCCCGTCAGAGTTAATAGTAGAAAATCTACACCTAAAGTGACAATATTATTGTGATCCTATTTAGGACACAATATTTCTGTCAGACAATATTTTTGCTGGTGATATTCTGACATACAGCTGTGCTGGTGTATGTGGATGCCTGTCTGATGTGTTCTACTGGAGGTCTTTCTGCATCTGAAGAAAGGGACTGCGGATCTTAGAAAGCATACGCATTGTACCAACCCAACTTATTATTTCCAGGTTTCCAAATAAAAAGTATCAACCTTGGAGTTTCTAGAAGTTGCCATTCATCAATTATACAACATGAGCCTCTTCATCTTCACACATTTAGATAAAGGCAGACAGCAGAGAAAACATTCATGAGAGTAGAGATCTCTTTGACACTTAGGGAATTCTGGCTAAAATGAAGCTCCATTTGTGATGTTAGAACTTTGGAATGTTGGGAACTCCATTGAAGACAGTTGGGAGGCAGAGGGCCAATAATGGCTGTCTGGTTGGGTGAACACTTATCTGGAATATATTTTAGAACTTTACAATTACAATTAGGTCGGAATTCCATCCTGAGATTCCTGGCAGCCTAATTATCAGCCTGATTTGCTGGCTAGTATCTTCACATAGAATTCCACCTATTACGAGTTATAACACTGTCATTAACAGCAGATGGTAAATGGGAGCAGGGGACTCTCTGTGGGGCAGGGATGGAGGGGGTAGGGTTGAGATGGTGGCTGAAGGAAGGGGAAAAAGTGCCATGGCATTGCATGCTTCCCCTTCCCCTAGAAAATGGTTGGCACTCTTCTATTAGAGCCAGAGCCTCAAGCGATTTTACAGGCTGGAATTTCTGGCTTATAACATTTCTCCAGCACCTGGGAAAACCAAGTGCAAAAATACTGTGCTTCGAGCGATCTGGCAGAGTAGAATTCCACACCACGTAGGAATTCCACCCGCCTATCTCATAATCGTGCCATAAAGGATTGAAGGATCAAAAATCAATCTGCTCAAATATCTCATGTTTCTTGGGTGGGGAGAAATTTGATTTTAGATTGTTTGTAGATCAAAGGTACTGAACTTTGAAATTTTTCCTATCTTATGGCAAAGATAATCACAACTGTAAGCAGGGAATCGGATCTCTTTCCACCAATAAGAAAGGCAAACTAGTGAGATGGTCAACAAAGTACTCAAGTATTATAAAAGAAAGGTGTGACAAGAATAGGATGAGTGTGCCAATTGATTCTAACCTGCTTGTTGCACAGAATAAAATAGTCAAATACCTTTTTGGGACCTCACGCCAATCCACGAAAAGCACATATCTACGGAGAGTCTTGTATTTGTATGGAAAAGGGCCCAAGACATCAGAGACCATCAAAGAATTCTAATGTCTAGAAATGTGACCAATGCTTCCATAGAACCATCTAATGCTGTATTCCAGCATTACATAAAATATTCTGGGCAAATATACAGAAACTTAATTTACAACTCAAAATATGAATATTAGTGTCAGGGGTGCCGACTATACTAATCTTGGAAAAGTAAGAACAGTAAACAATTTTGGCCAACAGTGGCCAAGACTGATGGTAGAGCAGACTAGGACGTTGATACGTACATCACTGAGGCCCATTGGATAGATCGCATTGTAAAACTATACGGGCAATATTCATTAATCTTGCAGATGCTTTATGGGTCTAATGAAAGGTTGAGGATTAGGGCTCAGTTGTAATGAGTATTCCACTGAAATATTAATTTTGAGTTTAAATTTACCTTTTGCGGCCCGACTTTTACAGACAATGAGGAAATTGATGCAATTCTTATCCAGAAATCAAACAAGTCACATGGCTTAGCGTTCCTGACGATGTCCTTCATGCTTGGGTGCATCTATGAGCACAACACACACCCTCAGAAGGGAGGAGAAGCAAAATTCCACTACTCCGACCTCCCTAATCACATACCTGTAACACACACGGAGGAGTAGAGAATTGTAATCCAAAGGTGGCATGTGCTCTGTGAAAAAATACTGCCCTCACTCACAAAATTGTGACATGCTTCATCATTGGGCTTGCTTCAATACACCCCTGCGCAGACTAACGCCTGGGGTGGAGCAAAGGGAGGGGAAGACAATACAAACATGAAAAAATATATACGTTGGGATCACCGAAAGAAAAGTGCAGTGAAGGTTAAAACTAGCTCATTGGTGTCTCTTCTCAACAATTTATTCCTGGACCCACCGGCTAGGTCTAAAAACGTGAAGGATGGTGGTGATAGGAGAGGTTAAAGAGTTCCTTCACCCCTCCTTACTGCCAAAGTGTCGACATGTTTCTGCTGTGTTTTAAGTGCCCACAGTGTTGGGTCACACTGGCATTCCTCAGGACCCTTCGGATCACAAAAACGTGTTACCCTCTGTACCTGGGTTTGGTATCCTTGGAATCTGTTACTTCCAAGAGGAGGGTGCCCCTAAGTAACTCACTCTCGATAATCGAGTTCCATCAACTACAATGCTAACACTGGCGAGAAAATGGGAGAGACCCCCTGTAGTCAAACTTTCATCAAGGTAGGTGCTCTGCCCGGGAAATGTCCAGCTCTCACCGTGAAGGTGCATCTATGAGCCCCAGTCCTGAGCCTGGTCTTAAGTCCACTTTATAACAGTGGCCATTTCCCACATTCATAAAGATTGGCGATGGTCGTTCCTATTAGCAAGAAAGACACCTTTACAGACCATGCTAATACCACCCGATTTCACTGTTCGATGATGTGGGAACATTTATGGGAAATTGCTATTACACCAAATCCATGCTTGGGCTCAAAGAGAAAACATCCTGGCAGGAATTCAGGCTGGATTTGGAAGGAGTTGGATACAAACAAACAGGCCATGAGGCTTTACCTGATATGCACAAAGTACATAGAACTGAAGAAATCCCCCTTTATATCTGACCCTTATAGACCTAAAGATATTGTTTGATTTAGTCTATCTAGACTGCCTAGGCACTGCTCCTATGAAACAGCTCGGAATGCAAGACCAACTGCTTTCGGCCTTGATATCCCTGCAGCACCGAACAACAGTTAGAGTCATGTAAGGACTTTTACTTAATTTGTACATGAATGATGTGGACATTTATCTCCTCCGTTTGAAGGTGGATAAACCTAAGCTGAAAGAAGAAAAAGTAGTGATTTTCATCTTTGCGGACGATGCAGTGCTTCTAACACTAGCTGAATTGTCAATATACCACCTATTGAAGGGCTTTGAACTAATTACTCCAACAAGAGATTTGCTATCAATGGAAACAAGACAAAGTGTGTGATCATAAACCGAAAAGACAAACTGGAATTAACCTTCAAAGCAAGTGGAGCAATGCTGGAACAAGCATCAACATTCGACTACATAGGTTCTACAGCAAATTGACATGGGCCCAGCATGGGCCCATGGTGTGTATACGTGGTGTGTATTATGAGTCAGAACACAGGATCTGTCCTCAGCTGTTAAAGTAAAATGGGGGAGATTCGGTGAAATCAGTTCTGAAAGTATACTGAATGAAAGGAGTAGCAGTGTAGATCTTTGGGGTATACTAATCCTCCTGAGGTGCAAATGATGGAAAATCATTTCCCAAGAATTACTCTTCATCTGGTCCCCAGTAGTACTTTGAAGGCACCATGACTTGAACTAGGGATGAATACAAGTATTATTCTGGACAAGACTATATGCTCATTTCTATGCTAAATTGTACTTAGGCTCCCTGCTGAACCTCATGGGCCTGGAGGGATCTGCAAGAAACAGCTGGTTGAGGCATGTGGGGAAAAAACTAAAAGCAATAGATTGTTTTTGCTTATAGGACTATAGTAAGTATGTTCAGTGCCTCGATTATTAAAACAAGGTACCGGCAAATGAAACAAAATAAACACAATTAACTATGCCAGAGAAGGCACCTGATTAGAAGGCACAAAGACTATTAATGGCCTTGAACCTTACTTTATTTAAGACTTGGATCCCTACAAGTGCAAGGATTTGCTGCAAAATGGAACCCAAGGAAGGGGAAAGTGTGTGCGTGTGTGTGTGTGTGCGTGCGTGTGCGTGTGTGTGTGTGTGTGTTAAGCCATTAGTCACTTTATACTACTTTGCATAAAAACAATTGCCATAAGAAAACGCGTACTCTTCCCATTAGCTTGACACAGCAAACACAAGGAGATGATGGACGGAGCACTGAAACTTTTCGGACACTCACCCCCAGTCAGTTCAGACCCAGCCATATGCAAATCAGTCTTGACCCTGTTCCTCATTGGAACAGTCCAGCCCAAGCTGCCAAACCAGGTCTAACCTGGACTGGAAACAAGCATCCTGGGACCGGTTTCGGGGTAACACAACTCATCTGCCAGGCTAGCTTGAATCCAGTGGCAAAGTGAGCAAGGGGCCCACGTCTGGACATACCCTGCCAACTTAGGGCAAACAAAGAAAATTTATTATTAATTAAGGAGTTTTATATAGCGTTGGCCAGACCCGAGGGTATCGGAGCGCTTTACAACAGTCATAATGCGAGAATCACACAATAAAACAGTAGTATAAATATTGGTTCGGAAGTCCCAGCGCGCTGTGCAACATTAAGGCAAGGAAGGCCTGAGATAACCTAGTTGTGTGCGCGTTGTCTTGAGCTGAACCTCTTTCAGGGAGGGGGGAACGAGGCAAGGGTCGAGGAGGTGGAGGAGGCAGGTCTTAATGTCACGGTGTCAGTGTGCTGCAATGCGCAGGCTTATGCGCTTCGGCGGGTGCTAACGGTTCGGGAGGGAACGATTAAGGAAGAGGTCTTTGAGTTGTTTTTTGAATTTTACAAAGGAGGGGATAGTCCTGATATGGGCTGGAATGGAGTTCTAGATTTTGGGCGCGTTTCTAGCGAAGGACTGGGCAGCGGTTTTTTGTTTGCGTGTTTTCAGAGGGATGAGTAGTAGAGTGTTGGAGCTCCTGAGGTTCCTTGTCTGACCGGCCTTCTTGAGTTTGGAGGCCAGGTAGTCGGGTTTCCCAGTGTGCAGGGCTTTGTGCGTGAGGCAGGCAGTTCTGAAGCTGGCACGCATTTCGACTGGGAGCCATTTTAGTTCTCTGAGTGCGGGTGAGATGTGTTCATATTTCTTAACTCCGGTGACCATTCTGGCTGCTGCATTGAGACTAGTTTTGAGGGGAGCTATGTGGGATTTTGCTGTACCAGTCTGGACTGCATTCCCGTAGTCGAGTCTAGACAGCACCAGTGATTGAGTGGCTTGTTTGAGGTCCTTGGGCGGGATGAAGGGTTTTATTTTGTTGAGTAGCTTCAAGTTGAGGAAGGCGCTCTTTGCGGAGTTCTTAATGTGTTTGGCCATGTCAAGTTTTGGGTCTAGGGTGATTCCTAACGATTTTACAGAGTCAGCCAGGGTGAGATTTCCGTTGAGAGCATCAATAGCTTTTAACCATTCTACTATTTGAGGATTCTCTTCTTTGTTGGAAATGAGGAGGATTTCCGTTTTGTCATGATTGAGTTTTAGGTGGTTTATTGATAGCCAGAGCTGGACTTCTCTAAGAGTGTCATTGAGTCTCTGAATGTCATCAATGGAGGAGGTTTCCAGATAGATCTGGGTGTCGTCTGCATATAGGTGGAAGGGGATGTTGGCTTTTTTGAGTATGGTGGTGAGGGGTTCCATGTAGATGTTGAAAAGTTGTGGGGAGAGCACTGAGCCTTGGGGGACACCCCTGCTGACGGGGTGAAGGTCGGACGTGAAGTTTTTGATTTTTATTCTTTGGGTGCGGTTGTGTAGGAAGGAGGAGAACCATTGTAGGACCACCTCATCAACACCTACCCTTTCTTGCAGAACCTTAATGAGTAGATTATGATCAACCGTGTCGAAGGCTGCCGATAGGTCTAGGAGAATGAGTAGGCAACAATGGTCCATATCGAGTGACTTGTGGATATCGTCTATGACATTAAGGATCGTGGTCTCGGTGCTGCAGCCTTTTCTGAAGCCCGATTGGTGGGGATCTAGAAGGTTGATGCTGTCCATGTGCTGGGTCAGTTGTAGGAGGACGCACCTTTCGAGGATTTTGGATAGGAGAGGGAGATTGGAGACGGGTCTGAAGTTGTTGAGCTCGTTGGTGTCCAGGCCTGGTTTTTTCAGTAATGGCGTGACTTGGCCGACTTTGAGGCAGTCTGGTATGACTCCGGTTCTCAAGGAGCTGTTTATGATCTTGCACCAGAGCGGGGCTAGGGAGCGGTTCAGCTTTTTGGTCAATTGGGCAGGTATAGGATCTAGAACGTGAGAAGAAGGTTTGGAGGTGGAGATAAATTTGACTATCTCCGCTTCTGGGATGGGGGTGGAGGATTTCCAGGATTTCGTCGGGTGCTTGAGTGTGATGTCTTCAGTCCCTGGTGATGGGCTCTTGCAGGGGGGACTGTGGTTGTTGTCCAGTGAGAGCTCAATCTTGGTGATTTTGTCATTGAAGAAGTTGGCGAAGTTGTCGCACAGGTCTTTGGAGACCCGAACTGGGGATGCAGGGGGCTTGGAAGTTCGTTGCCTAATGATGTTGAAGAGTTCTTTGGGCCTGTTTTTTGCGTTGTCCAGAGCGGTGCAGAAAAAAGTTGTTTTTTCGTTCTTGATGTGTTTTTTGTATTTCCGTCGAGCTGATTTGAGTTGCTCGCGGAGGATTGTGGAAGCGTTCCTCCAAAGTCTTTCTGTAGCTCTTAGTTGTCTTCTTTCGGAGTTAATATCAGTGTTGAACCAGGATCTGGATGGAATGTTCCTGGTTCTTTTTAGTTTCAAGGGGGCTAATTGGTCTAGAATGGACGTCATAGTTGAGTTGTAATGAGAGGTGAGTTCTGTTGTGGAGAGATCATCAGTGGAGATGGGAAGGAGAGAGCTTACCCTTTCCTCTAGGTCAGCCAGGGTAATCTGAGTTAGATTTCTCGTCCATTTGGGGGGTCTTGCGTGGGGGGTTGGTATAGAATCAGTTGGTTGATGTGGAATAGGATTATGTGGTGGTCGGACCAGTCGACGGGGAGAATGTGGTCGATCGTGACTGTGTCGCGTTGGGCAATGATGGCATCTAGGATTGCTCCTCTGTTATGGGTTTCCTCTGAGCAGTGTTGGGTAAGGTTGTTGGTGTGTAGAAAATCATTCAGGGTTTGGATTTGCGAATTGTTTTCTTCATTCCAGTGTAGGTTGAGGTCGCAAAGAATTAAATTGTTAGAGTCTCGGAGTGAGCAGTGAGCAATCAAGTCGGACAAGTGTTCACTGAATGCGGTGATGTTGCCAGGGGGATGGTATAGGAGATGGCAGAGTAGTGCTGTGTTGTCGCTTGTCTTAATGTTGGCGGTTAGACATTCAAAGGTGTTGTAGTTAAAGGTGTCAATTCCCGTCACGGAGATGTTGTTTTTGTGTATGATTGCTATACCCCCTCCTCTTTGGTCTTTTCGGTCTTTGTTGATGATTGCAAAGCCTGGGGGCACAAGCATATCCATGATTGGGGAAGAGAAATCATTTAACCATGTCTCGGTGATGAACGCGATGTCTATGTCATGGGTGAGGATGGATTCTGCTAGCTCTGTTGCATGTTTGGTGGCTGATCTGCAGTTTATGAGCATGCAGTTGGTGGAGGTCGTCTCTTTTTTGGGTTTCTTCATTAGTGGGCCCTGGGGATGTTAGTGAGGGAGGCCGGGGGTCTTGGGGATTTCGGAGGGGAGTAGTCTCTCCTGAATCCAGTGATCACCTGGATCTTGGATTTTGGGGTGACAGTAGAGGGAGTGTCATACGAGGAGGCAAGATCTGCCACTTCACTCGACGACATTGCATCTCTTGTTCTTTTGGGTCTCTGTATCTGGTTCGAGAGGGGGGTTGAGATCCAACTACAAATAGATGATGGACAGAGTGCTGAAACTTTTCAGACACTCACCCCCAGTCAATAATGGATCTGGTTGAATCCATCGTCGTTCTTTAGCTCACTTCACCACCCCAGTTCAAACTCAGCCATATTCAAATCAGTCTTGAACCTGTTACTCATGGGAACAGTCTGGCCAGAACTGCCAAGCCAGGCCTTCTCCGGACCAGAAACAAGCATCCTGGGGCAGGTTTTGGGATAAAACCCTCTTATCACCCAGTCTAGTTTGAATCCAGCGGCAAAGTGAGCAAGGGACCCACGTCTGGGCATACCCTGCCAATTTAGGGTGAACAAAGCTAACACAAAGAGATGATGGACGGAGCGCTGAAACTTTTCAGACACTCACCCCCAGTCAGTATTAGATCTGGGTTGAATCCATTATCATTCTTTAGCTCACTTCACCACCCCAGTTCAGACCCAGCCAAATGCAAATCAGTCTTGACTCAGTTCCTCATGGGAACAGTCCAGCCCAAACTGCCAAGCCAGGCTTTCCCTGGACCGGAAACAAACATCCTGGGACCGATTTTGGGGTAACACCCCTCCTCAGCAAGGCTAGCTTGAATCCAGTGACAACGTGAGCAAGGGACCAACGTGTGGGCATACTCTGCCAACTTAGGGCGAACAAAGCAAACACAAGGAGATGATGGACGGAGCGCTGAAACTTTTCAGACACTCACCCCCAGTCACTAATAGATCTGGGTTGAATCCATCGTCGTTCTTTAGCTCACTGAACACCCCAGTTCAAACTCAGCCATATGCAAATCAGTCTTGACCCTGTTCCTCATGGGAACAGTCTGGCCAGAACTGCCAAGCCAGGTCTTCTCTGGACCGGAAACAAGCATCCTGGGACCGGTTTCGGGGTAACACCCCTAATTTGCCAGGCTAGCTTTAATCCAGTGGCAAAGTGAGCAAGGGACCTACGTCGGGCCTACCCTGCCAATTTAGAGCAAACAAAGCAAACACAAGGAGATGATGGCTGGAGCGCTGAAACTTTCCAGACACTCACTCCCAGTCACTATTAGATCTGGGTTGAACCCATCATGGATCTTAGGTCTTTTCAGCACCCCAGTTAAGACCCTGCCATATGCAAATCAGTCTTGACCCTGTTCCTTATGGGTACAGTCCTACCCGAACTGCCAAACCAGGTCTTCCCTTGACCAGAAACAAGCATCCTGGGACCGCTTTCGGGGTAACACCCCTCATAAGTCAGGCTAGCTTGAATCCAATGGCAAAGTTACCAATGGACCCACAGCTGGGCATACCCTGCCAACTTAGGGCAAACAAAGCAAACACAAGGAGAGGATGGACGGAGCACTGAAACTTTCCAGACACTCACCCCCAGTCACTAATGGATCTGGGTTGAATCCGTCATTGTTCTTTAGCTCACTTCACCACTGCAGTTCAAACTCAGCCATATGCAAATCAGTCTTGACCCTGTTCCTCATGGGAACAGTCTGGCCAGAACTGCCAAGCCAGGTCATCTCCGGACCGGAAACAAGCATCCTGAGACAGGTTTTAGGGCAACACCCCTCATCACCCAGGCTAGTTTGAGTCCAGTGGCAAAATGAGCAAGGGACCCACGTCTGGGCATACCCTGACAATTTAGGATGAACAAAGCAAACACAAGGAGATGATGGACGGAGCGCTGAATTTTTTCAGACACGCACCTCCAGTCACTACTAGATCTGGGTTGAATCCATCATTGTTCTTTAGTTCATTTCACCACCCCAGCTCAGACCCAGCCATATGGAAAACAGTCTTGACCCTGTTCCTCATGGGAACAGTCCAGCATAAGCTGCCAAGCCAGGTCTTCCCTGGACCGGAAACGAGCATCCTGGGACCGGTTTCGGGGTAACACCCCTCATCAGCCAGGCTAGCTTGACTCCAGTGGCAAAGTGAGCAAGGGACCCACGTCTGGGCATACCATGCCAACCTAGGGCAAACAAAGGAGATGATAGACGGAGCACTGAAATTTTTCAGACACTCACCCCCAGTCACTACTAGATCTGGGTTGAATCCATAATGGATCTTTAGTTCTTTTCAGCACCCCAGTTCAGACCCAGCCATATGGAAATCAGTCTTGACCCTGCTCCTCATGGGAACAGTCCAGCCCGAACTGCCAAGCCAGGTGTTCCCTGGACCGGAAACAAGCATCCTGGGACCTTGAGCTTGACACTTCACAAGGACTGAGCCCAGGGCATACCAATAGCTACTTTCATAGTAACCCTTTTTTTCCAACAACCTATATTATGTGTTTAAATCTGTAGTATAAGTGATTGCTACATCGATTAGTAACTTTTGCTTTTTTTTTGTTTGTTTTGTTTGACAGATTTGAGCTGAGACGATAAATTTGATTTGAGTTTAAATTCCGAGTTTAAATTCTTCTCAGACCTCGGGCCCCAACCACTTATCAGCAGTATTACTAAACAACTCTTCTGTTTTTTGGGCGAAGTAGGTTATTGCACTATTTCCTTTAGTTGGAATCACACCTATTATCCCTGAATCGCGGCAGGGGAGCATTCTGGGTCCGTTTTATTCACAAAAGGTGACTGAAACAAGCCAGCAGTTATGAAATAATTGTATACATTTATACTAAGGGCAAGGGATTCTCTAAATCCTTAGTCTTCATTGGGAGGCTTGCCAGCTAGAAAATCAAAGAGCGCATTGGTTCCAGACATTGTGCAGAGTAGGCATGGATACAAATCACAACATTGCTGCAATAGTCATAGCGGCTCGTAATGCCCTCTCTAGAAGGGACGCATGTCTATATTTCTGCTTTGCCGGTAATAGCAATGCCTTTGATTGTGCTGATTGTGGCATATTATCATCACAACTAGACAAATTAGGAATCGAACCAGGATTATTTCATTCCTTGGAAGGAATTCATTCTAACGCCGAAGTCTAGATTCAATCAACTGGGGATGGGCACTTTTTTCTGTAAAAATATGGAGCAATAATGGCTTTTGCCAAGGATTATTTAATTTGTATTTATCGGAGCCCCCAAATGCTTTTGCTAAATGTCCACTGTTTTCCTCCAAAATTGGGGTCACGAGAATATGCTGACCACTCCTTTCTGTTGCAACATCTTTTAATGTTACTCAAGATGTTTATTAGAGATAATTTTATGAATAATAATCTTTCAAAAAAGGATGGCTTAGATAAAATCAAGAGGACTTATAATTGGTCAATTGCTGGGGGTAAAATAGATTGATTAGGGCATTATGACTGTCTGAGACTGATCATCGATAATAGACAAAACTGGGGACCTGAAATTGAAAAATTAAAGCTAAGAAGTCTGAAAGTGGGGAGAGGAATCAGAAGGATTTACAGTAAACATGGTGTTGTTTCACCTCTATATGTCTTAAAGGTGGTTAGGTACAAATAAACCGCATTTTAGGATATGCTTCAGTAGTTTGTACAGGGAAATGCAAAGGTTATTGAACTGAAATATGAGATCAGTTTTCAACTACCAGCTTCCAGGCAGTCCTACAACTGAAATACCGCATGTTAGTACTGTGATGCAAGCCGCTGCGAATTTGTTAACCTTTTTCTTCACTTTGAAAAGGGCAGCTTTGGAGGACCAATCCAATATTAATATAATAGATGGGATTCTGTAATCCCTGAATAAACGTCAGTCTCTAATTTCTTAATAATCGGCGAATTGCGGCGCACCCAGTCAGTGATTATAAAGAAAAGACGTCACAATGCCTGCTGCCAGCAGGCGAGGTGAATAGCAGGTCAGGTAACGGAGCAGAATTGAAGCAGCTGTTTAAGGCAACAAACAGAAAGTTACTTTTCTTTCTTTTTTTTCCATTTTAATAGTTTACAATGACAAGCAGAATATGTTTATTTTTTGCACACCTTAGGTAGAGAAAAGCTAGAATCTTTCTGCGTGGTTCTACACATTCTGAGCTACTGCAGCTTTATTTATTTTTATTTTTATGACTTGTATTGAACTTTTTCTAATATCTGTTTGCTTGCACAAGATTTTTAAATTGTTTGTGGGAAAGGTGATTGTGTGACCATGTATTACTTGGGATAAAGTATCCCCAAGTGTAAATGATAAGGATAATGCAAGTTACCTCGGAGTTCCATAACCTGCGGCCTCCTTCCTCTATATGGTTAAGGAACTCCTCTGTGACTTGCAATATCCTTAAAATGTATGGCATGGGGTAATTTATCCCTAATATATTTCTGTTGGAAGAAACATATAAGTACTCTTCTCCCCTATAATTTTTATCAGCACAATAAAAAGAAAATATCACGTATGTAGTACCTAATATGTTCCCAATACAACTAGGATTATTTAAAAAAACCTTTCAAAACTTTTGTGTCTTGAACCAGGCATTTGTTGAATTCTTGTAGCTAACACCATTGAAGCTACTTGTACTAAAGTTGACGTGGCTCGAAATTTCAGCTATTTTCCAGAACCACAACAGTATCTTACTTGTTTTATAAAGCCACATATTACTCCAATATCTCTGCACTTTAGATTGCACTATGTACCAGTAAATGATTGTGCATTGGGACGCTTTGGCTAAGTTGAAAATGTGGTTTAGGCGTTCTAGATCCTGAGTTCTGTGAGCAATTTTTATGTGTTTGTTCGGCTCTTGAAAGTAGTTAGAGAGTGCTAATGAAAAAAGTTTTTATCATTGACTGATTGATTGATTTCATAGTTATAGAACGCTCACAGCTACCTCGAGAAGTAGCTATATTAACTATGGCGTGAGAAAATTAAATAATACGTTAGTCATATCATGTTGGAAGGAAGTGATGAAATGTGTATTAAAATTGCAGATTTTAAGGACATTGTGTACAAAACATTATTAAAAACCAAGAGGAATTGTAACTAATTGATATTTAAAATTATGTATCATAGACCCATTGCTTAAGAATTTCTTTTGCATATGGTTTATGCAAAGTTGAACATCTTTTGAAAATATATTTCATTTTCTGAAAGAATAAATACAAATGCTTTGGCACCAGTATGTATTTAATGAACACTGAATACAGGTTTACTCTACTTGGAGTAGAACTTTCAATCTCCCCTGTCTACCTAGAAGTATTCTTACATCCTTAACATTCTATGAGCTAATAAAGTTTTAACAAATGATACTTTTATGGGGTGCCGATAAAATGCAACATTTGCCACTAATTTTTGAAAAAATCCCTGAGGCAGAATGCTCAATTGTCTTAAGAAATAAACTTCACATTATTAAATTCTGCCATGTTTTGACCAATGTTACTAGCCTAATGTGCTTAAAAATACATCCTTTTCAACTGCATTTGGCTCAAACTCTTTCTCACCAACTCACTCTGAAGGGCGCCAGAGTTTTTAATAGTTTCTCCCTACCTAACACTTACCTTTTATCATATAACAACTGTGGCAATAGGACTCTTACCAAGGATCTGAGGTAAAGCGGAGTCACTATAACCAAAGAATCACTCCTGGGTTGGAAAGGGAGTCAAAGTACTCTCATCAGGGACTGTGAATGGTTTCCAGTGGACTTCCTCACCTCACGATCGCTTCTACTTACATATGGTCCCTGACTTCACAGTGGGATCCTTTATTAGGTGATACTTTAGGTATGGTTAAAAACCTTAATACTATGATATACAATCAGTGGATGCATTTGGTTACAATGTCCACGGCACCCTCATGGTTCGCCAACATGTTTCTGCCTTATTCTAGCAATAAACTAGACTAGGGCATTCTTCAGGGCTCCAAACAGGTCCTTATTCTATACTAAATGTGTGAAATATTAGCTTTAATCAGAAAAAGAAAGTCCTACCTTCCCTCTCAATTATATCTACTTAAGATATGTAAAAACATTGTTAAATTTCAAACATGTCATAGCTCTTCATTGGTAGTGGTGATTCAGCATAACATTCCTTTGATGGCACACATGATGGAGGTGGCACTGCAAAATCAAACACACACCATGCAGTCAAAGTGATCAGAATATACGTGGAATGTACACGCATTGCTTAATATGTGCTCTGCTTCCTTATCCAATTTGGGTGACTCGTGTGTGTACATCCTGGTCTGAGGAGGGGTGGCAACTCCTGTAGTCACACACTGAATTACATGGCTGTATTTCATGAGAAACATAACAATGGCTTAGTATATGTTATAATCAACAGAAACATGTAACATGAAGGGGAGGCACCTTGTCCTGTACCAATAATAGAATATTTTTGCCTTTCTCTGCCGGTAAACTCTGTTGTTGCTATATTTGTGCTACAGATCAAATCAAAATCAAATCAAATCAAAATACACTTTATTTGATTTTTGATGCAGTAAAAATCATAAAAGCACAGTAAAAAAGAGCGGAGAACACAAATTGCACCATGATACAGAATATTAAAACAATACCTATCTATTCTCACGACCACGACTGTAACATTACTCTAAAAGAAGAACTTTACATTGTGTTCCTGTATTTGATCACAGCTCTTAAAAAGGCAGAGATGGCCATAATAATTTGTTCATTCTCCAAAAGTTGTAGTCTTAAAAAGCAATTCTACATTGTCTTAGGCCCCAACTTCTTAGAATTGATATTAAAAACTTTTTCCTCGGTAAAACATAGTATTTACAAAACAATGTACAGTGCATAGTCGATTGTATAGAAGTATCATCACACGGACATAGAGGCAAATTTTTCGACCAATCATTAGTTTCTGGGAAAGTAATCAACCTAAAGAAAGAGCCACATCGAAAACGGGTTAAAAACATACGACAGAAACTACTCTGTACCTTTACCAAATACGGTTGTATTCCTAAACAAATTGTCATCAGATGGTTCTCCATTACTGTATGCTTCTCTCTTTCTATACACCATCGCTTATCCGCTAAGTGGTTCAGATAACACATTTTTATCATTTTTCTAGGTATCGTTTCCATACAAGCTGGGGAATCAAAGTATTCTGGATGGCCTATCTCATATGACATCCTTTTTATATAACTAATCCATGGGATACTAGCCACCTTATCCAGTTTAATACAATCTAAAATTACATCTCTGTTAAAACCGTTTTCTACGGATGCCCATACCTTGTGCCACAATAGGAGGGGATCAATTTTAATTATATCAGTGATATAAGTAAGGCCAAGTTCCCTATGGCAGTTATATGTGGCAGTAGAACTGGGGACCGCCAGCACATAGCGGATAAAAGCATTTTCACAGAGTTGAATATCTTGTGACTCTGCGATACCCCAGATACCTGCCCCATATGTCGCAGTTGAAATACATTTAGATTTATAAATATCCAGTAACTCAGGGACTGGTCTGCAACCTAATTTCTTTGAGAAATTCATAACTGCTCCTATTGCTCTTCTGAAGGTAAGTTTCCTTGCCTTAATAGCCGGTTTCCATGACCCCTTCCTGTCAAAATTAATTCCCAGGTAAGAAAATCTGTCCGTACTTTCAATTTTTTTATTGTCAATAAAAATGTCGCATATTTTACTCCTCTTAGTTCCACAACTCATTGTGTAGGTCTTTGTGATATTAACTTTTAAGCCCCTTTCTTTCATATATGAAACAAAATTGGTCACAGTTCTTTGTAAACCTATCCGCGTCCGCGCCATAATAACTGCGTCATCCGCATACAATAAAATGGGGACAGGGGTATTCTGAATGATAGGATAGTCTTGTCTTTGATCAATCAGAATTTGTCCTAAGCTAATAATGTATAACGAGAAAAGAAAAGGGGCAAGTATACACCCTTGTCTCACCCCTTTTTTAATACAAAACTTAGTTGAGCACTCCCCCTGTCTCCCATATCGCACCCTCGCCCCTGCCCCCCTATACAATTCCTTAATAAACAATAGCAGGGGTGGATCAACGTCCATTTCTTGGAGGATGCTCCACAACTTTTCGTGTTTGACGCAGTCGAATGCGGAGCTTAAAACAACAAACGTTAAGAAAAATTTGCCCTCCTTTGCTAATGTATATTTCGCAATAATTAATGATAAATTTAGTCCCTGTTCAATCGTACCGAGACCTGTACGAAATCCATATTGATAAATCGATAGCACACCTTTTTCTTCAGCCCATGACTGTAATTTGTTTAGGATAACCCTCCCTGCAACCTTCATAAAGGCATCCAATAAAGAAATTGGGCGGTAACAGCTTGGGTCATTTCTGTCTCCTTTTTAGGTCTCGCCTGAGCCAGCGCATGCGCTGCTCTGGCGAGAGTTTTAGTAAGCGGGTTTTGGAAGTGCAAACAGCAGTTTGCTGGCGACCAGCTTGCGTTCACGCGAGCGTGCACGCGCGATCAGGCGCCATATGGCTTCCCTCGCGACTACTTTCGCGGCCGCGCGGCCATTGCTTGTTTTTCTAGGTAGCGCGAACTCGACCTGGAGGGATGCGGAGTGCTTTACATGAGAGATAGTTGCCTGCATCACACAAGGACACATTCATTTTTGTGTTTTTTTAGGCATGGGGATATTAACTGGTTTGCCCAGAGTCACAAGATGTTGAGCCGATGCGAGACTCGAACCGGTTTCCCTACTTACTATGGTGGCAACTCTGGCCGTTACCCCACGTTCTCGCACACATTTTATCGCTCTCTGTGATCAGTGAAACAGCAGTCCGCAATACCCTGCTTTAATTATGTAGTACCTGTGACTTTTCAGGTTTAGCTTTCCAAGACCTCGCTACAGACAGTTACAACTATTGCTGACAGCACTCTATGCAATATTCCACAGAGCCAGCCGTTGATCATGAGTAGATTGCTTTCTTGTCAATGTCAGTTCACTTTTTTATGGTAACTTTCCTCTTATTCTGCGTTTGTCACTCCCCTGGACAATAGCTCTTTGACCCTTTTTTTTGATTGGCTACGTTGTAGTTTTCCACTGTGGACATTGTGGAATTACTTTTTTTAATGTCATTACTTGTTTGACACGGCATAGGAGTGCACGTCTTTGTTTCCAGAGTGCGCTGTTTGCTTTATTTTAATCTCCAAGACTCCCTCCTGAAGCTCCTCTGCAGCACACCAGGCACTGGATGACAGCCTTGGTGATGCCCGGGATGTTCCAATCTGGAGCTATTGGCGTTGCCTATGTCAATGTCTTTTAGCCATGTTGAATAGCAGCACGGTTGCTGTTTAACATGGCTGAAAGTCATGGAAAGCAAGCCTCATCACCACTGAACTGTGCCAGGTTGAGAGTTTCCCCTCCTTCCACAGCCCTCGAGGTATATAACCTGTTGCCAGCAGTTTGTGTACAACACCCACACTTCGGTACCCCCAACTCACTCACCTGTGACATTAATCAGGCACATTATAGCACTGTACTGAGAAGTACTTATTACAAGTGACAGTTTTGTCCAACTGGTATTCTGAACTCATATTTAAAAACGCTTTAATGCACGGTAATGAAGAACTTTTTGGGGGGTGAAATAAAATAATTGCACAAAAATAAAATGGGGAAGCCAGATTCAAGTATCTGCCACAGCTTCTTGGGCTTGTGTGTATGTATTCAGTGCTGTTGTATAGCTTTTTAGCCTGCAAAGACGAATACATAATGGACACAATAAATGAGAAGATCGTATGTCACTAAAGTGCCCAATAAATCCCTCCATCCATATTTACTTCACACTATTACATGTCCAATGTGAGAAGTTCATACCATTACGTTCTGACACTTGTAGTCCTGCAGCTACAACCAGATAATCAAAGTACAAGTATCAAAATGCAAAATAAAAAACATAGGACTCACACCTGACGGGAGACAGTCTGACATTGCTTTTCGACCCCAAAGGGTTTAACAAGCATACTTAAATATTGAATTCACTGAAGGTTTTTATGCGGAGCTAGTACAATCTAATTAGTTTTTTTTCAAATAAAAAATGGAGTATTTACAAATAATTCAGAAAAACTGCTGAGGAGAACACATAACTGCCAGTCTGTGTATTGACGACATTTTTTTAATCTAGGAGTGTTCTTATTATTTTCAATTTCCCGGTGACAAATTCTTAATTAACATGTAATGCATAGCACCAAGAAGCAAGTGACTTTCCTGTTGCCCCCTTTAATTATGTCTAGTTTGCAGGATTAATCAGTCATCCGCTTTTGAATAAACACGTTAACAATCCATAGCTGCCGAGCTGTGCCTTCCTATATATGAATCCTTCTGCACGTTCCAACTTTTAATCAACAATGAGTTTCATTCTGATATTTGTAGTTTCACTTTTACAAATACAAGTTTGTGTTTATGTCCCAATGTGCAAAGTGGCATGGGTTCAAAGGCTATGCTCAGAACAGGATGAAGGACTCAACTTTGAAAGGTATGATTAGTCCAAGTTAGTAACTCACTTGTGAATGTCAGGTCGCCTGAACTCCCCACTCTCCTCTGTCATGGCGGCAATTCTGCAGACACCCTTGGTCTCTGAGATGCAGGCTGTGGCAGCACAGCCTGATGGGCCACCCCTTTGTACACGATCAGATGGAGATATTTAAATGCACACAGAAGCAAGAGGGAGGAGGGCAATGCCAAGCCAAGTGCGCAGACCAATGAGCATCGACGAACAAGTGGCCTAGCAGCATCTACCTCAAGGCGCTGCAATCTGACATGAGAAAAGACTGGAGTGCGAGTAGAAACAGTAGCACTCGTGAAAAGTGCTCTTAAAGAAATTCCAGGACAGTCTTTAAACAAGGTGAGGCGAAGCGAGGCGGCATACGGCAGCACGAGCAATGTTGCGAATAAAAACAGTAGCGCTCGTGAAAAGCAATCTCAAAGAAATAAAAAAGTAGTCTCGAAACAATGCTTTAAAATGGCCGCTGCGCATGTTCAGCAGTAATTGGTCGCTGCTCTCGGAGAGGACTAAACCCTGGAAGAAGCATGACACATGCATGCCATCGACAAATGGGGAGAATAAATGATGGAACGACGATGGAGCCAGCAAATCGGAAGCCTATGAGTGGGCTGAAGCCCACAAAGTACATACAACAGGTCTATTTTCCAGACAGCGCATCCACGCTGTCTAGAGCCGAGGCCTAAAAAATAATGAAAGCACTGTTTTATATACATACAAGATGGTTGCCTCATTCCATTGTAACATTGCAGCTACACATACTCCAAAGTTTAATGGGTGTTCTATAGACTGTGAAAGTGAGGGTATAAGTGGAATTTCTGGCCGCACAATGGGTTGAGCTGCCACCAGCAATCTTCAGGAATGGGAATTTTGGTGCTGTAGCATATAATTTTTATAGCACAAGTTGTTTTATATTTATTTCTATCTCGTTACTGTCACAGCAACCAAAGTACCAAAAAACATGAACTTAGCAATGTAAACAACATGTCCCATGATTCTAAAGTGAAACATTGTTAATCACAACAAGCCTCATCACATGATCATGAACCATTTGGAATGCTGGTAACGGTCCATATGAATCGAAGTGTCGGCCTTCTTGCATCTTTCTTAGAAGCCCAGATAAGTCACCCCTCCTTTGCTTTTGGTTACTTTCTGCTCGCTAAAATTGTATTGTTTTTCAATACTATTTTTGGACGTGCATCCTAGTCATTTTTGTAAGACTTTGTGGAGTGTGTTCAATTTCACTATTGCAGCGTGTCTCAAGGAATGTTGCGTTCCCGTTTGGGCTCTTACAAGACTCTTGTTCTTTTTTTCATTTGCAGGTGCTCATCTCATTGCGAAGGATGAGTTCCATTCCATGCACCTGCAAGGTGTCTTTTTCCTTAAACTCTGTGTTCTGCTGATTTGTAACAACCTTCACAGAGATCTAGCAAGTGCAACTTTCATCAAAGAAAGTATTCGCTCTGCCTCTTTTTGAGAAGGCCAACTGTAGCAGGGGACACACTGTCAGCTGAGATCAAGCGCACAGCTCTCAAAGGTATCCTGAAAACGGGCAAAGAGGAGGTTGGAGCCAAGGAAAAGTCACCACTTTCTTCCCCATAAGAGACTGCAGAGGCTGGCATCATTTCAAAGGTCACCCTAGTGTAACTAGCAACTTCTAACCAACAAGCATTGGCATAGCCAATAGGTCTCGCCTTTGGGACCTTATAAGTGTTTAGCCATGCAACAGTTGAAGTTGTTGCACCAAGGATATTGTGCTGCATAACTAAATACTTATAAGGTCCCAAAGGCGAGACCTATTGGCTATGCTAATGCTTGTTTAAAAATAGGGATCACAACTGCATCTGTCCAGGTAGGAATAAACCTATGGCGATTGCAACTGTTTAAAACATTCGTTAAAAGCGGGGCCCATAACGCGATATTAGTTTTTTAGACGTCCACTGGGACGCCATCCGGCCCCGGTGCTTTCCCTGGAGCACTCTCGGATATAGCCCTACTAACCTCCTCAAGGGAGATATCAATATCTAGAGGAAATATTCTTGACTGCACATCTTCTTCAATCCCCATTATGGCTGGAGCTGTCTTATTAAAGTCAATGGTCTCATCATTATAGAGGCCCGTAAAAATTCCACCCATTTCTGCTCAGTAATTGCTAGATCTATAATATCGGTCTCCCTATTCACAAAGAAGGGTGCATTGACCGCTTTCCAGAAACCGATGGTATCTTTCTTTAGGCATGCCTGATGCAATGCCTGCCATGCTTCCTTTTTAATTGTATCTTACGTTTTTTAGGGCTAATCGGTATGCAGCTCTTGCCTGTCTTACTTCTTCCTTACATCTATTTTTACTATGAAGGACATTTTTCAAATGAGAGTGGGCCTTGCTGCAATCTCTGTCAAACCAACCCTGTGGTTTATTCATTCCTTGCCGCTGCTCCTTCTTTAATAGATCTCGAGCCTCATCGGTTATCTTAATAAAAGCATTTAAAATTTCTACGTCATCCCTCGTCTGTGAAAGGCAAATTTCAATGTCATCCAATGACCTTTTAACTAATTGTTTAAGAAAGGCCACAGGATCCACTTTTGCCCAGTTCAATGTATATCCATTTGTGCTGGCTAGATTAATATTATAATTATAATTATAATTGGTATCATTACTCATAGTTGTTAATAAGCCTTTCATACTAAGATCTAATTGAATTGGATAATGGTCACTCATTAAAATATCAAGAGTTTCACAAGAGGAAATAATACTCGAATATCTTTTTGACATTATAACAAAATCAATTATAGAATTACAACCTCTCCCATTAAAAGTAGGCTCAAAAGGTACAAACGGTCGACATAGTTCGTTTGCATATCCCAAATCGAATTGAAAAATTATATCATTTAACAAGTCCCCTACAACTGTATGTGAAAAGTGTGTCAATATTTCTTCCTTGTAGTTGCCTAGGCCACAGATCCCCTGCTGGCTATATTGACATAAAAAGCAGTTAAAATCACCCACCCATAAGATAAACATATCCTCAGGCGTTTTTCCATCTATAATTTTTAATGTTTGGCAAAAATCCGCAAAGACAGTCTTCATCTGTGGTTTAGGAATATTATTATAGAAATTTATTAACATTACAACCCCTTCTCCCCCTATATTCATCATTAGTATCTGATAGTAGTCAGACGCATTTACAAGTTTCACGTTAGTGAAACCTGCCACATTGGAGATATAGGTACATAGACCCCCTTTATTTCGCCCCTGGTTACTAATAGTGGCTGGCGTGTTAAAAGTTTGAAAGCCATTTATATGATGTTCTCCAGTTACCCAGGTTTCTTGGAGACAGATTACAGAAAATTCATATATAAAGGTTAGCCACTGTTGATCTTTTACTTTAGTGGTTAGTCCCGCGATATTCCACGTTAGTATTTTACAAAGTTTGGTGGTATTTAATTTTGTCTGCCCTCCTCCTGGTTCAATAAGGGTCATGTCTCTCCTTTGGCTATCCCCTTGCGTGATTAATACTTTTATTTTATTAGATCCTTTTCCAATATTGCCTTGTGTTATGGCATAGTTTTCATATCTTTCCCCTCCCTCTTCATATGGGCACTGCATGTGTTCTCTTTCTACCTCGTGCACGGTATCAATAGCGTGTCCCTGTACATACGAGATCTCGCCCAATATGGATGTCAAGTTCACCTTTCTATGACCATCCTCTCCCCCTTGCTTTACTGTTGGTCAATCTAAATCTTCCATTGAGGTTAACAGATCATAACGGTTATGGAGTGTGATACACCATGGCTTTGTTAAGTCAGTACGAGAATCCCTTACATGGGTACTAGCAGGAAGCTTGGGAGAGAATGATTTGGGGGATAGAAAGCCCCTAAAGGTAGGACATTAATTTCATTATCTTTATAAGATACATTTCCTACCCTAGCAAGAATCGCGTGCAGTAGCGTAGGATCACTGAATGTCAGAAATATACAATCTCCATATAAAGCTTTTCGTTCCTTTCCCAGCCACCTAACTCTTCTTGCCATTTTAAAATGTTTGAACAAATCATCATTAAGACCAGATTTTCTTCCTAACCAGTGCAGGGACTTATTACGGAGTTCCTCCCAAGGTTCAGATTCTAAAATATGTCTCACTGGTACATTGGCCAAGATTACTACATAGGGTGTGGCTGCTGGTGGTAAATCAAGGCGATCACCCACTGTGCTCTCTAGATTTGACCTCGGCCTAGTTAGAAATGCCCCTATGTTAGTATTAGTATTTACTCTAATCTTCTCCAATTCCAGTCTGTCTGCCCCATCTATTGTCCTTCCTGGGGTGAATGGATCTTTCAGGTGACAATCTAGTTGCAACATGGATAATATCACTATTAAGGGTAGGTCTAACATTCAATTTAGTGGGCTCATTCGTTTGCCTCCCTGTATGTATAAACATTGGTGTATCACTACCTTGCAAGTGCACCCCACCTACGGTCGGTTTATTTATTCCACTTAAATGCCCTTCCAAGTTTGCTACTCTATCTGTTAAATTTCCCAGGGCCCCAACCATATGACAATACACTTCTTCTATTCTCTTTGATATTTTTTCCAGTAACGTGGTTTGAACTTCATTTGCAGCTCAAAAAGTCCAATAGACCCAAAAATTGTTTAAGAAAAAATAACTTCTTTATTCCAATCAATTTGTTAAAAAAAACTTCAGATACAAGCAATCCAGCCAACGCGTTTCATTCCCATATAGGGAACTTCCTCAGGGCTTCAATGTTTTGTAACCGTAGATGAACAACAGCGATTAACCTCTTTGGTTTGTTCCTTTATATGTCTTAATGATTTGTTGCTGTCCCAAAACACTTTCACAAAGGAGTCCAAAGATATCACCAATTTATTTCAAAAAGAAGCCCAGTGTATTACACCGTAGCCCATGTACATTCTTAATAGAATGTGTAGAATCCTTGTCGTCGCGCACGAACCCGTCCTGTTGGAATCATCTTGTAAATCACTCACATCTATACACTCTGAAATCTCTTGCCTGCACCCATTTTGCACACCCTGTACAATCTGGCTGTCACTTGAGTGTATAACAGATGTAATCAATACACCATTCTCTTCCATTTGCCTGCCCCGCCTCCCTTTCGTCCCTTTTGTCAATGATTCCTCTACCGTATTGATTTGTTCTTCAATCGCCCCCATTGCGCCAGTCAAGTATGTCAACAATGATGTTTGTCCCGCCAATTTTAAATCAGAGTTTTCCCCCGTAACTGTGTGACCCAGCTTTCTTTTAGTCATTTCCTTACTTATTCCTAAACCCCACAGATAATAATAAATGCTATAATGTTCAATGGGTGCTTACGCATATATTCGTCCATATATGACCATATCGACTTGAGAAGGTGGCCCTGCCCGGCCTATGTCGGACTCAGACGGGCTAAGACGGGCCCGTCTTGGCCCGGTCTTCGCCCGTGCTCCGTCCGCGCGCGTCCCGCGTTGCGTGACTGAGTCTGTATTAAGTACCGGCGTCCAGGGGCCGGGCTGTAAGTGCAGCGTGCTCACCAAACAGGGACTGGCAATAAAGTGCGATGTGCAGCTCCCTGAAATGTTGCAGAGCGATCTCACCCCTTCCGTGACCGACTCTGTATTAAGTACCGGCATCCAGGGGCCGGGCTGAAAGTGCAGAGTGCTCACCAAACAGGGACTGGCAATAAAGTGCGATGTGCAGCTCCCAGAAACGTTGCAGAAAAGTACTTTGTTTTTGCCCAAAATAGTATCCCCAGCGGTCCATTGTATGGACGTTGCATCAATAATTATCTCAGCCTTGTTCTACTTACGCCCTCCAGAAGATGCACCGCAATTAGCTTACTCAGCCCCTGCCATCAACCTAACTGCAGTACAGTGCTTCTCATGCCTTTTCCTCTAAATGTGCGGGCCGGGCGGCATATTGAGGTGTGGAGAGGCCGACACGTAGGGGCACATGATGTAATTACGTGAGTGGCAGAGTGCTCGCAGAGCACTCAGTCCTCTAAGGGGGCGTGGCTTACCCTTTGCAGCCTGTTCCTGCATGGGTGTCTGTTTCCTGGCTAATGTGTTGGCCCTTCCCTTGTGGGAGGGGTTGGTTGAAACCATCATGTTTGGCCTTATCTTACGAGGTCCTTTGCTTCCTGATAACCTCTGTCAATGACTACAAAAAAGGGGTAGAGAATTATGGGAAATGTGGTCTATATGTTCAAACACTTAGATGGATCAATCATGTTCATGTTTCTTTCTTTTTTAAATTCCTCCAATGTTAGGATGGAAGAGTACTGGAGAATGAAAATTGAAACCACTCATAAAAGACATAAAGAGGGGGAAGGATAAACAACTGCAGCCATATATTTTATATGGGGATATTTTACTTTTCCTACTTTTTACCACCTTAATTTCATGGTGATATTCTACCACCTGAGAAAAACTTCTAGTAAGTGGATCTGTCAGGTCGCTATTTTACACTGTAGTCCACCTGGGGTGTTCTATCCAGAACGTCCAATAACTGCACTCAGGCTTCTAGAAATCATTTTCCTGTTGCCTCACTAGTAATACCCACGGTATCACATCATGTTTCTCGGAGCCTATATTCCCATTATTGTTTGTATTTCAGGAGAGCTGTTGACATATTTGTCTGTAAAGGTTTTATTTTTTCAATCACATACCATTCTATGTCATCTTCTATGTGTCTTTTTTCGATATAATGCCTTGTTATTTTGGTGTTGTTTTTCTTGCATCTTATTATTCTCCTATGCTCGTTAATTCTCACTCGTATTTTTTCTTGTGGTCATTCCTATGTGCAACAATCTGCTTGGACATCCCAACATATATATGACATTACTAGAATCACAATTTGAGAGACTGTTTAGTTGCCAAGGAGTCTGAAGTCCCAAGTCCATGGTTTTGCTGTTTTTGGTAGATCAACATACCTCGCAGCCACCACATGGTTGATGTCCCTTCGGAGCTGGTATATTCCAGAGGGTAGTTATGCTATTCTCAGGTGTCTGTTTTTTCGGGCATGTATGTATCAATTTGTCTCGTAGATTCTGTCCCCTCCTAAATAAGAACATTGGCCTCTATATTTTCAATGCGCCTGAAGTCAAAATATTCCAGTGCTTGTTAATGAATTTCCTCAACTTATTCACGCAAGGTCAATACGTTGTCACACAAATGGGTCGAGTCATTGATGAGTTTTTTCTACGTCATTAGTAGGGCCTCCCTATTATTGTTACTTGCCCTTTTCCTTGCTTTCCTAAACATTTTCTCAGGATACTATTCCTCTCTTAATTTGTCACACAATTTCTCAGCATGTTGATGAAAAGTATTAATGTCAGTATAGTTGCGTCTCACTCTCACAAATTGTCCTACTGGGAGGCCCTCCCTCAGAGAGTGGGGGTAGAAACTCTCATACAGGAGCAAACTGTTTCTGTCTGTTGATATATTAAACGCCTCTGTTTTCATAGTCCCTTCTTCTGGGTAGATCTTTAGGTCTAAGAAAGACATCTCTTGACTTTTAGTCACTGTAAACTTATGGGAGGGGTTTAGGCTATTCAACCATAGGGTAAATGTTCCTGCTTTTTCCCAGTTGCTCCTCCAGATCACCAGGACATCATCTATATATCTTCTCCATAATCTCAGCTGGTCTCTAAATGGATTTACCTCGCTATAGATAAATTCCATTTCAATATTGTGTGCATAAAGGCATGCCAGACTAGGAGCACATGTGCTTGCCATGGAGGTGCGATATGTTTGCAAGAAAAACTCGTCCTCATACTCAAAGTCGTTCCTTGTCAACACCATGTGTGCGCAGCCTAAATCAGGGGAGGATCATCTGACTGCTGTCCCGCTATCTCAGTAGTTTCTCAATCACCTTAAGAGTGGATTCGTGTGGAATATTTGTGTAAAGTGATTCCACATCTAGAGTGATCATAAGTTCTTCTACTGGATTGAATTCAATATCTTTCAAAACATATAGTACATCTTTAATATCTTTAAGATACAAGGGCATTGGTACCTACCAATGGTTTCAAGAAAAAGTCACAGAATTGTGACAGTGGTTCAGGTGCCTAGTCTATTCCTGATACTATTGGACGCCTAGGAGAGGAATGCTTGTTTTTATGGACTTTAGGAAGTATATAAAAATTTGGTGTACAGTTTTTTTTTGTATTACATACTTTGCTTCCTTTTTTGTAATCCATTCAATTTCCAAAACCCTTCCCACCATGAAGGAGTTTTCCTACATAATGTCAGAGGTGGGATCCCTGCTTAGTCTTTTGTAATACCTCTCGTCATCAAGAAGTCTGAGACACACCTCATGATACATTTCCTTCTGTAGTATCGCCACTGCTCCACCCTTGTCAGCTGGTTTTAAAATGATTATCTAATTCCTCCAATGCTTCCCTTTCTTTCCTTATAACATTTTGGAATGTTTTTCAGCCTGTGTGTTTTAATGCATCTATTCCAAGGTTTCCTGCTTGTTCAAATGCAGCCACCCCCAGAGGTAATTGATGCAATGAAGGAGTCAAAGCAGACCATCTGTGAAGGCCTGTATTTTTTACCACATCAGTGTCCCCAATCTCATTGTCCTTTGTAGTAAAGAAAACTTGTAGTCTAATTTTTCTAAGGAACTCTGCAATCTGAGTCCTAAGTTTGAAACAGTCATCCCTTGGTACCTTTATTCATCACATTCTTCTGGGTGTCTGTAAGTCTCTTGTTACCCAGGTTGATGATATTATCCCTTACTTGTTTTAACCCTTGCTTGTTTCTGGTTGGGGTTCCCTGATGTTTTGTCCACTCTGTTTGGTGTCTGCTTCCTTTCAAGACACTCTGCGGCCTTTTCTTCGCCATCTTCCATGTCCTCTGCCTCTGTCTCATAAAGATGGAGGTAGTTGCTGCCATGGGAAACTCTTCGGGCAAGGGTATTGTGGGAAACCATATGGGTGGGGCCACCCCCATTGTGGCTTTTAAGGGGATCCATTTTGTCTGTATACTCTACTCTATAATATAGGGGTGGGGGCTGTCCACAATGGACATGGCCATGCCGCCACCCCAATTAAATGGGGCATCAGCCTTTCTGCCCCCCGGACACATTAGGGTAATTACCCCTGATATACCCCTGGGGGGCAGAAAGACCACTAGACGCCAGGGAAAGCTTTAAAAAAAATATATATATAGGGATGGTAGCGGCCCAACTAAATGGGGCATCAAGCTTTCTGACCCCCCCCACGGGGGGGGCAGATGGGGGTACTTACCACTAGATGCCAGGGATTTCAAAATGGCGCCAAAACAAACAAAAGTATGCAGTGGCCTACCCTGGCATCAAGCTATATCCCTGCCCAAGTGGAGTTAGTAGTGTCTTTCTGCACCCGTGGGGGCAGATAGGAGGCTTGTCCCAGTTGGGGAGGTTGCCTCAAACTTGCCCCCGGGAGGAGTAGAAAATCCACCTGACACCAGGGATTTTGCCTTTGGGGCAAAACAAAGTGCTGTGACTGTTGCACTCTGGCATTGGTCTCACCCTGACCCTAAAAAGGACAAACCAGTCCCCCCCCCCCCGGGGCAGACAGAAGGTGTCCTCCTAACCTACCAGACCCGGACAGTTCTGAAAACTAGCTATCCGGGGGAGTTCAGGGTGGTGTGCTTTGCATGCATCCCACACCCTTTTCTTATGCACAATGCCCTGCACACCTTAAACGTTGACTAAAAACACACATTTACTTTTTTTTTAGAAATCTATTTACTAAGCATTTGAAATCAATGTGATAAAACATAAACAACAAAAGCTCCGCCCCTCGAGGGTGCTGAGGTGCCTTTTAGATCACTGAAAAACAGAATAACAGTCTTGAATTTGAGACGCTGTGTACATGATTTCAAGGAGATCTCAGCCCTCCCATTGGCGCACTATGGCCACCTCCTCATTCAATAACTAGAGCCTCTCCTATCCCACCATGGAGGTTGATCCATGGAACAGAAACATGCATTGGGTCACAGATAGCCCCTTGCTCGGTAAATTGGTTTTTCTGCCTGCACCACTCCACGTTAGAACCCCACTCCCACACTGTTGGGGGATCCTCCCTCCCCCAATGTCTCACTATGTCTCATCGGGCAACTTCATGGGCCATGTTGCAGAGGGCCAGCGTATATCTGTTGAGGATCACCTCCCCCCAGATCCCCAAGTATATCAAGTGGAGGGTGAACATCAGGTTGTCACCTACCACCTGGGAGAGTCATCTCTGTATACCTGACCTGAAAGCCTGCAGTCGTGGCCATTTCCAAATTGTATGCAAGAGGGTGCTCCGCTGGCTACACCCCCTTCAGCAATGATCCCAGTCGGTGTCTCCCATTGTGTACAATTGTGTTCGTGTGTAGTAAGCCAGGTGCAGGAGCTTCCGCTGGACCAGCTGTAAGCCCACCCGTGTGGCCACCACCCCAGGGTATTGACAGGCAGCCCCCTATTCGTCATCCTCCTGTCTTCATAGATATGATTCCCATTTCTCCCTCAGGGTCTGCAGGGTGGATTGACAGTGTGCCATGTGTGCAGTGTAAATCTGGGACATGGCATGTCTGTGCAGTGGGGAAGCTAACACACTATATTCTAAGGGACTATCTTCCTCTAGATCTTGGACACGGTCGATGCGGCTGTGAAAGATCGCCCATACTTACATGAAGCATAGAAATTGGCCCCTAGATAGGTCACACTGTTCCTTTAGCTCCTTTTTTTAAGTTTAAAAAAATAAAGTTTATTCAAGAAAAAGAAAGAAAGAGAAAGTACAGTAAAGGATATATATACAATATGATATGAAAACATATGATTATACATGAATTCATGTTTATAGCATCAATATATAGGAAAAGAGGGGGTAGAGGAAAATACCGGATTTTCTAACAAGTCTGGTCATTTATCAAGAATACAACTCATTTCTAATAAATATATATAAACAATTTTGAAGGCAGAAAACGGAATATCAAGGAGGTTTCAAGACCTCTTGTTCTGAAGTGGCACGTGTATGTGAAAGTTTAGCTTGACAATCAATAAGCTTCGTAACTGGGGACCATAGATGTAGATGTTTTACAGCAAGAGACACAGGGTATACACAAGCTGTGTCCAATCTTTGATTATGACAGACTGCATACCACCAAGCTTGGAAGGAAAGATCAGACAAATTCTTCCAATGTTTGGTAATCTGCTGAAACGCTACTCCCAAAAGTAGGTCCAAAATTTGCATATTTAAAAGATAGTGAGACCAGTCATCAGAAAGAGAACCCAAAAAAATATTAGTGATTGAGAAGGACACCTTAGCATTAAAAATTAGGGTAATTTGCTTCCAAACACATTTTCAGAAATCATGGACATAAGGGCAAGTAAAAAAGCAAGTGTTTTAAATCAGCATTTGGGTAGGAACATGAACAGCAGGTATTAGGCATATCAGCATTCATCTTATGAAGAATTGTGGGGAAAGAAGTAATCTATTATAGATAAAGAAAAGCGTCTGCGTGGTATTAGCTGCTCTAGAGGATTTTCTTATCTTAAGCCAAATTTTATTCTATAAATGAATGGGCCAGTTTACATCTAAATCGTGTTCCCAGTCCACTTCCACTTTAGTTTTGTCTCTAGAGGTCTTTAATTTGCGAAAACAAGCATATATAGCTGATGCTTTGGGACATGAGGTTAGAAAAGCACGAGTGATATTGGTAGTAGTGTTGGACAAGACAGGAGTGGGAACAGCTTGATCAATAGCTAGACTTAAAGCATTTTGTTGCAATTGGTAATTATTACGAAATGAGATAGGGAAATCAAAAATAGAACTAACCTGATGAAGAGATATGATCGTATCATTTTGAATTAGTTGATTAACCCATAGAAGACCTTTCTGTCTCCATGATTTCCAATAGATGGGCTTACCTTTAATCATTATGCGCTTGTTATGCCATATGGTAGATTGTAAGAGTGTACCTATGTCAGTGGAATTATCTAACAAGAGTGTACCCAATAATTTATTCGTGTGTTTAACAATAGGAGTAGATCATTTCTGGGGTTTCCGAGTAAATGACAGATATTCTTGAAAGGAAAAGGGAGTAAGATATGAATGTTCAAGCTTAACCCACAGAGGAGAATCCAATGAGGGTCCTATTAGCCAATGAGAAGATTGACGCAAAATAAAAGCTTTATGGTACTTAGGAAAGTCAGGAAAATTAACACCACCTTCCAATTTAGGACGGGTGAGTCTTGATACTGAAATGCGGGCCTTTTTGTTATTCCAAAGGAAAGATGATAATAAGGAATTAATTCTTTTAAGAAACTTTTGAGGTATAGTAATTGGAATATTAGAAATAGTAAAAAGAACTATCGGGGATAACATCATCTCTATTGTGTCTAACCTTCCCCACCAAGAAAGGTATAGAGGGTGCCATTTGTCTATTAGGGAAGATATTTTCAAAGAACATTTATCTAAATTAATGGAGATTGACGAATTGATTGATGCGGAGAAGTACATACCTAGATACTTTATATGATCAGGGTTCCATTTAAAATTGGTTATTTTAAAATCATCCTTAAAAGTAAATTTAGTCAATGGTAAGATTTCGCATTTATCATTATTAAGTTTATATCCTGAAACAGAGGAGTAAGTATTTGCTTCTTGTAGGAAAGTAGGAAGGGAGGATTGTGGCTTCAAGAGAAATAACAAAATATCATCCGCACAAGCTGCCATTTTAATGTGCGTTTTTCAGAAGCAAATCCAAAAATGTTTGAATTTTGGCGGATTCTAGATAAAAAGGTTCTAAAGCTAAATTGAACAAAAAGGGGATAAGGGACAACCTTGTCTAACAATTTTAGGACCAAAACCAAACCATTTAAGCGTTGAAAAAATAAAAGGCCAGTAAACTCTATCAAACGCCTTTTCGGCATCTAAGGCAATAGCAGCTAGAGATTCGGAAATGTGGGAGGATTTAGAAAGTATGTCAAAAAATAAGCGCGTATTATCTGTCAGGAAACGGCCCTTTACAAAACCTGACTGTTTTTTACCCAAGAGATCAGGGAGAAATGATTCTATTCTCAAGGCCAAAGACTTTGAAATTTTTTTATAATCAATATTCACTAATGAAACTGGTCTATAATTTTTACAGAAACGCAGATCCTTATCCTCTTTGGGTATGAGGCAAACTAAGGCCTCCAAAAAGGAGCCAGAAGAAGTTCCTGTTTGTAAAAAAGAAATTAAAAGCTTGTTTAATTTGGGAAGGAGTAGCTGGGAAAAATATGAGAAAAATTTGACAGTAAAGCCATCTGAACCTGAGGCTTTGTCTTTTTTAAGTGTGAGTAATGCAGCGTGTAGTTCTTTCAATGAGATATCAAGTTACAATGAATCAAAATTTAAGTGAGCGTCAAAAGATTTTTCAATGGAAGAAAGATAGTCCGAAATGTTATCATCTGTAGGTGAGGCTTCTGGTGTATACAGGGATTCATAAAAACTATAAAATTCTTGCAGAATCTCAGAATCTTTAAATTTGGGCAATTGTTGATCATCAAATATCGACTCAATGTTGAATCTGTGTTTTTTAACTTTAAGGTAATTTGCCAATAACTTACTAGATTTATTTTGGCCACCTTAACATTTTGCACTGGATTTGAGCAAGTACAGAGATGCATTCTCAGTGGATTCCTTATTAAATTTAAGTTTTGTAGCTATGAGTTCTGCTAAACAATCTTTCGACTTGGTAGTATAATAGGAGTGTTCCAGTCTCTTTATCTTTGCAAAAAGGTCTGTAGCAGTCTTGCGGGCATTGTGTCGTTTTTTAGAGACGTAATTAATAATAAAATCACGTGCTGTACCTTTAAAAGCATCCCATATTGAATGAAAGGGAAGAGTGTCAGATTCATTAAAATGGAAATATTCTTCAAAAAAAGAGGTGAAAGAGGAATAAAAAACAGGGTCAAGTACAACGAGTTGTTAAAGCGCCAACGTCTGGAGACAGAAGGTTTGTTAAGTATATCTAATGAAATAAATACAGGGGCATGATCAGAAATCAATATTGAGCCAATTTCTGCAGATTGTATGGATTGAGTGATATTGTGAGAGATAAAAATGTGATCAATGCGTGATTGTGTCTGATGTGCTGGGGAGAAGTATGTATATTCTCTCAGGGTGGGATTGCATAATCTCCATGCGTCAATTAACTGTCTATGCTGAAAGGATTGTAAGAATGATTTATGAGCTTTAGATGATATAAAGGAAGTGAGGGAATTACGATCAATGAAGGGGTCTATGATTTGATTGCAATCTCCTGCCAAAATAAGATTATCCTGGGAACACTGCATCAATCTTTTTGCAAGGTGAGACCAAAAAAGAGAATCACCCGTAGTTGGTGCATAAATATTAAATAAAGAGAGTGGAGCCTTCCCAATCAATAAATCTGTAAATAACCAGCGACCTACATCATTTTTTTGAGACACAAGCTTAACAAGACCAGATTTGTGACACAATGTAATAACACCATTACGCTTACCATCACCTGGAGAGAAAAAAACATCACCAACCCAATCTCTCTTTAATTTTAAGGATTCGGACTCTGTAAGGTGTGATTCCTGAATCATTGCTATATGTACTTTTAACCTAGCCTCTTGATCGGTGAATTCAAACCTCGAACATTCGAAGTAACAATATTCAATTACATATATTAACTATTGAAAGAACAAATTGGGATAGACCAGACAGAATATAAACTTGATACAGAAGAAACCACAACGTCATGTAATTAAGAAAAAATATCCTGCATATTATAGAAGAGAAGAAGAAGAGTATCAGAAATAGAGAATAAGGGAAATAGCAAGTAAAGAAAAAAGATAACAAGATAAAAAAAGAAGGAGATAAAAGTAGAGGAAAAACGACAAAAGATGAGAAAATTAGAATAACACATATGAAAAAACACATACCTATAAAATTCCAAAAAGGAGGATGGGGGGGAGGGGGGGTGAAACCACATGGAAGACTGGTGCATCCAGATCTCACGGAAAGGGGCACAAGGGCGACTGGATATGACAAGGTGCGAGACAACGAGAAAGACATAAAACGGGGATGCCTATAAGGGGAAATGGATAAGAGTAAATTGTTAATTAGTAATATAACATTCACAATATAATCAAGACAACGAAAAACGAGAATGACCTACGAGAAAAGCACTAAGTAATCAAAAATGTAAGCAAAAGAGATAACATCAACATTATATCGAAAACATATATTCAACCAAATTGAGAAGTTGAAGCACCAGAAGTGTCCATAGTTTCAACACTACACGAATTGAGAAAACGTTTCAGCTTAACCGGGTCCTCGTAGGAGGTTGTCTTATTCCTATACGTGACCTTAAAAAGACAAGGATGGAAGAGGCCATATCTAGCTCCAAGAGCGCGAAGATCAGGTCTCACATTTAGAAATTCTCTTTGTCTATCCGCAGTACTCTTAGCATAGTCTTGTGAAAAGAACAACGTATGACCCAACCAAGAGATGCGCGCTGATTTTTTAGAAGCTGAAACAACCTTAAGAAGATCTGTATATTCCAGGAAATACAAAATGACACCTCTTGGACGGTTAGAGCCAGAAGTATTGACATGTTGATGGCCCAGTCTGTGTGCGCGTTGAATGTTCAAATTAGTATCCTCAGATAGACCCAGCACTTTAGGTAGAAACTTTTTGAAGAAGGTGAGAGGGTCCGCCCCCTCTGTGTTTTCTGGCAAACCACATATGCGGAGATTATTTCTTCTATTTCCGTTTTCCAAATCTTCGACTTGCTTCTGCAAGGAAGATACTTGTGACTGAAGAGTGTTCACTTTGCTTTCAGTTGCATTATATGAAGAAACGCTCTGTTCCACTGCGAGAAGTCGTTCATCCAATTGGGACCACCTGTCAGTAAGAAACTGGAGTTTAGTATTTGTTTCTTCCATAAAGGGTTTTAAGGCGCGTATTTCTTCCAATAACAGGTCCAACGAGGCAGGAGGTGGTGACTTTGCCGGAGAAGGAGGGTTTTTTTTGAGGCGCTTGGGATTAACCTTGGCAGGATTGACTGGAATAGTTACCATTGATGTTGTGGATGAAGACGCGCCGACCTTTGGCTGAGAGGCAGAGGTAGATTCCATTGCGGCGAGCTTTGAGAAAAGTGTGGAGTTCTTGATGAATCTGCGTGTCGGAGATGAAGTAGAAGAATTCAGCCTTCTGAGTCTCCCCATAAGCTGCATGCAGACAAGGTTTATAGAAGTGCAGATTACTTAGTATGAGAAAATCAGTTACGACAACTAGTGAACATCCAAGTACTGACTAGGGACAGATATCGTGCTGATTGTTTAGGCCATATTTCTTTTGGCAAAAAGTCAAAGCGAAGGACAAGTGAACTAGGCCTCTTAATAATGACACAGACTCTTTTTTGCCCAAATAATAGCTTCAGGAGCGCCAAAAATAGCTTCTCGATGAAACAAAGTTAGTTATGGTGAAACAAAGTCAACTATGACCTCTAGAGAGAACAGAAATGCTGAATGAGGTCAAATAACAGTCTTATTTATTGAGAACGAGTTCCTTTTGGCAACAGACACTAAAATGCAAAAGCGAGGAACATAGGAGACAAGCTTCCAAATAGCTATGCAGACCTTCCTTTGTCCATGTATGAAATTTCAAAAGTGCCAAATGAAAAAGAAAAGGAGAGAATATTCAAAATAAAGTAAGCGTGCACCTCAGCATGCTGTTAAGAGTCGACATTGTCCTCTGGAGGCAGAACAATGAGAAAACTGAGGTGCTTCACCTCAGTGCTGTAGAAGCGGCATTTGTAGCGGCCGCATATGCTAACTGTCGGTCGTTTCTGAGGCAGTAGCGGAGTCGTGAAATACCTCTTTGCTTCGTTGCTGGTGAGCTTCGCGCACTACCAGGTGATTGTCGGGCGGTTCATCATGTTAGTTCCGCACTTAAGGGAAATAATGGGCTACGAGATTTCAAAAGTGCCAAAAGCAGAGAAAAAGAAAAAAAAATTTTTTAAAAGAAGGTGTGCATGTATCTCAGCATGCAGTTGAGAGTCGACAATTATCCTCTGCAAACGGAACAATGAGGGAAATAAGGTCCGTCACCACAGCGCTGTAGAAACGGCAGTTGTAGCGGCCGCATTGCAAAATGGCGGCCGTTTCGGAGGCAGTAGCAGAGTCGGTAAATACCTTGTTTCTTTGATGCTGGTGTGCTTCTCGCACTACCAGGAGGTCGCCGGGCGGTTTACCATGTTAAACCCGCACTTTAGGAAAGGAATGGGTAACAGGACCCGCGAAAAACGGTCACCTTCTTGCACCGGAGCTCACGGTGCATCCGCCATCTTCTTGGGCGTCTTGGGTGTACTTCGCCAATGATTTGTTGTGTACGATGCTTTGTTTTGACGTAGGAATGTACTCTGGTAATACTGAATTTGCCAATAAAGGTTTTTGAAAAATTAAAAAAAATATATATATATTCTTGGGCATCAAGCCACGCCCCTGTCCCTTTACCTTCTTAAAGGACAGACATCCCCACTACCCTTTCAGGTCCCTGATGTTTGAGATACCAAAGATCTCCCACTGCCAGTGTCCCGCCACCCTACATAACTCTGCGAGGGCGCTGGACTCCAACAAAGGTGTCTCCAGAGTCAGCTTATCCACCCATCCCATCCTCCACAGTGCCCACTTCCAAGTCTGGACCACCACTGCAGTGGGCTCTGGAAGGCATGCAACCCTAGTGGGCCCATATAGGTGGCCAACATTACTTCAAGAGTCCGCTGCCTGTCGATCTGCCAGCAGAGAGGGCTCTCTATGGTCTGCGAAGAACCAGTCATTGACCACCAATAATTGAGCCACCCAATAATAGAGGCATAGGTCAGGAAGTGCTATTTTCCCATTGTCTGCTGCCTGGTCAGGGTGGAAAGTGCTAATCGAGGGCTACAGCCATTCCATAGTAGGTTTCTCACCCAAGCCTCTTAAAAACACACATTTTATTCACATTCCTATGAGGAAAACTTCTGTAATCTGTGGGGAGCTACAAACGTCCTACCACGCAGCATTCCCCCAAGTCTCCCGATAAAAATGGTACCTCACTTGTGTGAGTGGGCCAAGAGATTTTGACGCAAAAGGCCCCATAGCACTATGTGGAGAGATTAGCTTTGGGGCTGTGCTCAGCTGCTACCCACCCAAACATGCCAACCACAGACATTTTGGAAAACTAGACAATCAGGGGATACCAGGGTGATGTGCCTGGCGTGGATGCCATGAGGTTTTCTTACTCACAATGCCCTGCAAACTCAAACTTTGCCAGAAATCATGCATTTTCTAACCCTGGGCGGAGACCACCGCTCCGCCCGCGGAGTGTGCGGAGATTTGCCTTCTCAGCGTTCCGTGGAGAACGCGGAGAAGGCAAATCTCCGCACACTCGCAGGGGAGCGGGGGTGGCCAGCCCCCGCCTCCACCCCCCTATTATAACAAGTAATTAAACAGTAATAAAAAATACATTTAAAACCATTTACCTGTACTGCGGGGTCCCCGGGCTGCCCTCCTCCTCTTCCTCGCCGTCTCGCTAATCCTTGTGAAAACTGCAGCAAGATTCAAACCACCCAACCAAATCTGATAATGTCACTTTTTTAATTTGTAACGTATACATTCATCCCTCCCAGCGGCAAAAAGCAGGAAAAATAGTGACCTTAATCTCACTACTCAAATCACCGCAATTCACTAACGTGCAGGCCGCTTTTGTCCTGTCAGGTGATTTTAACATGTCACTACTTCAATCTGGTTCGACTCGACACGTCCAATCCATGCACTCAGATGCAAACAGCCTCTCCCCAGTAATAGCAAACTACCCTAGAACAGATCGTAAAGGCAGAACATGCATTGAGGCATTAATGAATATAGGCTTGCTTGCCTTAAATGGCCGTTTGTCTCAAGACCAACCAGCAGCCATTACAAGAGTTTCTAACCATTCCAGCAGCATTTTAGACTACACTCTCATCGACACTGTGCTGCTCCAAATGATAGGTAGGCATTGAATAAAACCAAGACTGGAGAGCGATCATTTCCCTCAACTTATCGAGATAACCATACCTCCGTTAAGAGTTCCACGAACCAACGATCTAATGGTTCTTCCGAGCGCATACAATCTGAAAAGGCTCATATTGAACTGCAAGGAGGCATCCGCAATAATGGAGTTCGTCATCAGGCATACTTCAGGTATACCTGATAACCAATCATGGCCTTTGTGGCAAACATGGGAATCCACAATAACGCAACTTATTGACAATTTCTCAGCTCATCGCTTCCACCATCAGGTTAATCAGAGAAACAACACACCCTGGTTCATCAAATCGCTCCTAGGGAAAAAAAGGAAATTAAATAAGGAGATTAGAAAACTCCGGAAACATGATTCAATGCATTGTCCAGACATGGAACAACAAATTAAAACATTAAGGGGCCTTTGAAAAAAGGACGTCTGGTCAGCAAAAATAATACACCAAACAAATATCTGAACAAAGCTGCTGTATACGATTAAAACAAAGAACAATAAACAATTCTGGGCAGAAATTAACTCCATATCTAATGGCAACTTCCGCCACCACAATGCAAACATCTTGGAGGCAGACTGGACAATCCACCTGGAATCCTCCAACGCACAAGCACCAACCATCAATGATGTCCAAGGTCGGGAAATTCCAATTAACACGTATCCTGATAATCATCTTGAGGAACAATGGCTAAATGAATCACAACAAAAGAAATTAAAATTCCCTTTGGTATCTGAATACTAAAAGGCTTATATCTAAACACCTTCAACCACTCATATCAAATATACCAAAGACCGATGTGTCTATATTTGCAATGCCACAAAACAACTACTCAAATGATGATGAAATACTTGTTGTATTTTATTAAAAGATATAGAGAGGTTTAACTGTGAGATAGAATACCCATACTTAAATAAAGACTATTATCACCAAAGAAGAAAACAAGGTAGGGATGGACAACCAATATATAGACCTGTCTATGCGAGGGGCGGCAAACAACGGGTGACTTTTTCACAGACATCGGGGTCTAGTAGTGAAGAGGATGAATTACCTAGAGAGGAATTGAGAGCACAAAACCCTAATTCAGAATATGAGGCTTTTTTAGAGCAGCGACAGAGACGGGGACACAGGAACAATCCTGGTAGGGGCAGAGAACAACCAACGAGGAACTATCCACCTCAGGAGTATCTGAAAATAAGAATCCAGAGATATTGGAGATAACAAAATTCCCTATTATAAATTTATCACAAAGAGAATTAAATAATGAGGAAGAACAGGTTTTAGCGAAAGGATTTAGCTTTGCCCCCACTAACAAGATAAAGATTTTCGATCTAGAAAGAGACTTGAGAGCCTATTTTAGAAAAATTAGGTTGTGTAGGTTTTTCGAGGGACGTCAAACAATAGCTAAGGTTAATATCTCAGGATTAAAACCGAAGTCCACGTTTACACCATGTCTCAACCAGGTCAATAAGAATATTGAAACGTTTGAAAAAGTGGTTGAGCATAATGTATATAAATTGATACAGGAGTTTATATGGTCCACAAACAATATGTAAGGAGAACAGAGGGAGGCTATGAATTCTTTGAAAAACTACACTAGTATTACTTTTAAGCCCGCGGATAAGGGCGGTGGTGTTGTTATTTTTGACACAGAAGACTATGAAAGACGGATGCACGGCCTCTTGGAGGTTAGAGATCATTATACAAAAGTACCGATGGCTAGGCTTTAAAATCTAAAAGAGAAGTGGATTCTCTTCTCCTCAGTGCCAGAGAAAATGACTGGGTTTGTGAGGAAGAATATAGATTCATGCAGAATGACAATCCCATTATCCTAGCCATCTATGGCTTACTGAAAATACATAAGAGTGAGTTAGATCCCCCTATGAGGCCGATTGTAAGTAGCCTCGGGTCCCTTCTGGAACCACTCAGTAAATACGTAGACCAATTTTTAAAACCCATTTTGACCAAACAGAAGTCATACATCAGCGATTCTGCCCATATTATTTCAATTTTTGAGGGTAGGAGCTTCAATCAGGGTACACAGATTCTAGTTACCCTAGATATTGAAGCTCTCTACACCAACATACCCCAAGATGACACCATTGGTGTGATTAAAGAGATTTTAGAAAAAGAAGACATCCCTGGAGTGAACAAGGGGTTCATCATACAATGTGTAACGATGGTACTCAAAAATAACATCTTCCTATTTAAAGATGAACTCTTTAGACAATGCAAGGGGACCAGCATGGGGGCCACCTGTGCCCCTTGTCTTGCACACCTCTATGTCAGTGCATTTGAATCCCGACATATCTACAATGAGTTGGCTCCTTTCTTTGAGAACGTCATTGAGTGGTATCGATTCATTGACGATATTTTGTTCATTTGGGATGGTCCTGTCGAAACACTCAATATGTTTTTGGAATGGTTGAACCTGGGAGATCCTAATTTAAAGTTTACAGCTCAATGGAGCAAAACTGTGGTAAATTTCCTAGATATCATGGTACAAAATAGTGGAGGCATTCTCGAAGTAGAATTATATACAAAGTCCACAGATAAAAATACCTTATTACACTATTCCAGTTTTCATCCGAAGTCACAAAAAGACAATATACCATTTGGACAATTCCTGCGGTTGCGCAGGAATTGTTCAAATTTGGATGACTTCTATAAACACTCTGAGGCTCTGAGAAAGAAATTGAAAGATAGGGGCTTTCCTAAGAAATTGATTAACCACTCGTTCAAGAGAGCAAGATTTTACAATAGAGACAGTATGTTCAACAGAGATAAGAAAGGAAACAAGAATGACAAAATAGTTTTTGTTAGCCAATTCTCCAGTGTGAGCAATCAAATAAAGAATATTATTAATAAAAACTGGAACCTTCTGAATGAAGATGAAGAGATACAATTCGACAAACCCATCTTCGCTTTTAGACGTAATCAAAATTTACGCAACAGCCTTGTACATACATATAGCGAAACAACAGGAGTGCAACAGTTCACTCTTGATAGAGGCAATGCAGTAGGCAACTACAAATGCGGTCACTGCGCTATTTGCGACCAGTGTATCGTCAGCAAAACACTTGACTATCATGAGGCAAAGATAACATCTAGAAGCCTGAATAATTGCAGCAATAGCAACATTATTTATCTCCTACTATGTCCTTGTGGACTACGATACGTGGGAGAGACGGGACGTAAATTAAGAACACGTCTAACTGAACACAAATCAGCTTTGAAGACCGGTAAAATCAATGCACCATTAGTTGAGCATTTTACCAAGGCTAAACATAGCCACTTAGAGTTCTGGTGGTTTATTTTGGAGAAAATATTGGGAAATAAACGTGGATGTAATCTGGAAGAAAAGAGAAAATTGAGAGAGCAGTGGTACATGCCATACTTTTTTTTTTTTTACTTTATTTGTAGATTTTATCAATTACAAACAGCGACATTTTACCTAAGGCTAAGGCAAGGGCAGAAGTACAATTAGAAACTTGCGATTGCATGCCTAAATTCGCAGAAACAACTGCCATATCAAGGAAAATAAGAGTCCAACTGGTCATGCAATGTCCTCAGGGCTGCATATTCCATAGCCAGATCTTATATCTACCCGAAGGGCAACAGTCGCCCGTCAACAATGAGGGAGCAACTGGGAATGAAGGGGGAAGGGAAGACGGGGGAAAAGAGGAATGGGGGTGAACCTCTCTGGCCGAGCTTAGGAGGGTGGTGCGCAGGTGCATGGGGCAGCCCTCTCTGTTCTCGCTTATCTGTTGCAGGGGCCTGTGCTTGGTCAAGCTGGTGTGTACTTAAAAAGCTTTGCAATGGTTCCCATAGTACATCTCATACTTGAATACGGTTAGAAATGGGCTTATTACTAGAGAGGAATGGAACAAATTTTTGTAACAGCACCATGTCTCTTTGACCTCTAAAGACTAGCCGTAGTAGTTCGGGTTCTCTGTTTCTTTACAAAAAAATAGAAGTATGTGGATATCAGATAGGTGATTATATTCATCCTTGGGTTTTTGCAATTTGTTAAAACAATCAATAAATAAATACATGTATTCTGAAAACAGGTCAGTTATTTAGGAATAGTTTATCAGATCGTACACATTTTTACGTAATGCGGTTGAATACGTTTGTATATGACCTGGTATTCCATTTCAAGATGGCCGCCCCTAATATATGGGTGAATGGTTAGAACTTTTTGGATCACATGATAGAGTTTCAGCAAACCGCAGGGGGTTGGACATGTGCTCTCAATTGCGGGGGTATTTAAACTACGGTCCTCCTATGTGTGCGGATTCTATCATGAGTCGGTTGGACGCACGGACGCCGAAGGACTTGTAATATAGCAGGTGAGAGACCATGGAACTGTGGCGTATCTCTAATCTCGATTAGCATTCACCACACGCTTCTTCCAAAGTAGAGTGGATGGTAGAAGCCTATAGTGACTATATATTTCCTATTTGGGTTTCTTTAGCAACTAAAAGCTCCTGGGAGATTGATGGTCCCGCAATTGGAGCAATCTGTAAACCCATCTACGAGGAGGGAGAGTACAGACAAGTTAATGTGAGATTGCTGTACAACAATAAAAGGTACAGCTATATTGTGTTTTGACTACTAATATTTAGCATTTTTCATATTCGCAATAAAGGGATCACAATGCGAGGCTGTTTTTGGATAATTATAGTAGCATGCTTTGGAGAGATAATAGCCTTTGACCTCCACACAAAACATGGAAATGGAACTACACCATTATGGAAGTAGTCCAAGTATGGAAGGATGAGAAAGTATAACCTATTCCCTTTATCTTTTAAAATAGAATATATGCAACTGAATTCTCTCTATGGGATGATGGAACAATAATGCCAAACGGAGGACTTATTACCCATAAGGATTTTATACGCTTTTAGGACACTCGTCTCAGTATTTTGGGTGAGTTATGACTCGAGTGTAGAAAACTGACTACCTAAAATGAATGGATATGGGTGATTGAATGAATGGGTCTAAGAAGTAATTAGGCTGGTTTAAATGAACATTGTGAAGGGTACAAATGCATTGTGAGTTGATGTTGGTTTACAAACACCTATGAAAGTTTATAAGTGTTGGGGGTAAGGTTTTAACTCCTTTGAGCATATTGCGATGCCACAGTATACAATTCGGGTGATGAGAAATTACATGTTGTTTTTATATATTTGGGGAGTACTTAATACTGAGATAGACTATGAAAAGTGTATTATTATGTAAATGGTTAGTAATAATTGTTTATTTATACATAGGTTATATGTCCGAAGAGCTCCAAAGAGGGGCACACAAAATTTGTCTTGATAAAGGTGGCCATTATTCTGTGAATACCACTGAAACGCGTTGACGCTTTGGATAAACTAAATCCAGTGTACAAGCCAGCACATTTGATAAGGAAAGTTCGACTGAACATATGTCTGGAATTTGATTTTTCTACTTGGATTAGTTCACGAACCACTAAGAAGTGCATTGTCGTATATGTTTTTGTCTCTCTCTTTTCCTGTCTTTATTCTTTTTTTGGAAAACTTTCTCTTTGATTGGTTTAAAACAGGGATGTGGTATATATTTTTTAAACAATCATATGTGTGATGTACCATTTGCACTAGAACATGAGGAGTCTTTTAGCCTCTTTTAATACAATGAAATGTTGTTTGGGAAATATATGATACTGATCAAAGGTGTATGTGCTTAGAACGTTGTTTAAATTTATGAGTTTTTTTATGATATATAACTTTTAACCCTTTTAATAAAATGTAACAAGTATTTCATCATCATTTGAGTAGTTGTTTTGTGGCATTGCAAATATAGACACATGGGTCTTTGGTATATTTTAAATGAGTGGTTGAAGGTGTTTAGATATAAGCCTTTTAGTATTCAGATACCAAAGGGAATTTTAATTTCTTTTATTTTGTTATGCCCTGTCCCTTTGGGACGTGGGGCCTTTCTCTAATTATTGGTAAATGAATCACAACTCCGGATTACCTTAAAAAGACTGAGAGCCGACGGGGGCTAAGTACATCACCCCTTTGTTCAACCACGCCTTCATAACCAACAGCATACCTGAATCATGGAGAGGCAGCATTCTCCACCCAGTCTTCAAAGTAGGCAGCAGAACAGACTCTGCAAACTATCGATTGATCGCACTCATTGACGTCGAAGCCTAATTATATGCCTCCAATCTCCTCTTAGACCTCGAGAAATGGGCCACGGAAAAGAACATTATCCCAACTACACAAACTGGCTTCAGACCGGGTTCTAGTACATTCAGCAACCTCTTGGCCCTTACCCTCATTGTCGAAAAAGCTTTCCACAAAGCAACCAAGCTGTACACCTGTTTCGTCGATTTGAAAGAAGCTTTCGACATGGTCCCAAGAGAGTGTCTATGGTCAAAAATGGTCAAATGGGGTATCCCCCCCAAGCTACTCGAGGTCATAGTCAATCTTTGGAGACATGGGTCTGTGTCAAACTAGGTAAGCGCGACAGGACTACGAGGAAGATCCTTATGCACACAGGTCTAAAACAAGGGTGCCTTCTTGCCCTGAGCCTATTTAATATCTACATGGCGGACCTGGAGGCTCGGTTGACGGAATGCCAAAGCGACCCACCCAAACTAGCTAATTGTCCAGTGAGGTGTTTACAATATGCGGACGACATAGTCCTATGCAGCCAGACGCCAATTGGCCTCCAGCATTTGATACATAAACTACACGAATACACAGAGGAGCTAGGTTTGAAACTCAACTACAACAAAACAAAGGTGATCTGTTTTTCTGCAAATGGGCACAACCACAATGTGAAATTCAAGTGGATGGTAGCAGGGAAAAAATTAGACCTAGTTGGATCGTACAAATATCTAGGGGTGGCCCTGGATCCCAAATTAAAATACAAAGAACATCTAGTCCGCAAACGGGCCCAGGCGAATAAACTCCGATTCACACTCAATACACTTCAAACAAAGTTGGGGTTCCCGTCCCATGCCCACTTGTTACAAGTAATTGCAGCAATGTTTCTACCAACCCTCACCTACGGTTCGAAACTCTTAAAGGGCAAAGACGTGACTACCTTGAATCAACTGCAATCCACTCTGTTTAAATGTATCTTCCGCATCCCGCGATTCATCTCGCTTGCTAAGGTGCGATTGGAATTTGACTTATTCCATCAATCCCCGGTTAGGATGGCCGCACTGTCCAAACTGTGCTGGAGACTGAGAGCCGCTCTGCAGGAATCGTTGTCCGCCTTATGCTGGACAGAAATAAAGAGTCAGCCAAAATCCAAGAACAACTGGCCAACAGCGCTTCAACAGGCACTAACCTCACTTAAACTGAATGAAGCATGGGACCTTAACATCAGTTTTGCTTCCTTTAAAAAAGTTGCCAACAATGCATCTAAAACACTAGCCTGGTCACTTGACAAAGCTGTGTTGGCAAGGAAAAATAACGGATGGATGGTACTGCAATCATATGAGAGTTGGGGCCCTCAACCCTACCTTATAAGTTACATATCTCCACCAATACAGCATTCCCTTCCCCTTATCCACCTGGGAGCGTTGGCAACAAAAGATAAGGTCCCATCTTGGAAACAAACATGGCCGAACCCCCTTTGCAGGCTTTGCGGCATTTCTGAAGAACCTGTATTACATCTGTTGTGCATCTGTCCTGCGGTTGGTCCACTGAGGCGGCAATTATTATTACCAGCACTCCGGTCTCTTCAGATCAGATCCTGCCGACCAGCAGTGATGAGACTTTTGAACAGCCAGTTTCTGCAGCTTGCTTGTAGAGCAACAAAGTTTCTCCAGCTAGTAAATAAACAGCTACAAACAAAGCGGGAGGAGAGTGCGAATCAGACAGTGCAAAAAAGCCATATGGAAAGGAATTCTATATTAAAAGTATCCTCGTCTAAGCTTCAACTGCACGTCAATAATCAAACATGAATTTGCATTCCTTTGAATCGTTCAATAACACACAAGGTCAAACCTGACCAGGGAGCCACACTAGGAGTAGAGTTGACTGGGTGACCAAACCCAGCCACACAGACCTACACCGCTCACGAAAGGCCACAGATGAGGGCACCATGGCAAATCAAACTTTGAGTGAATCCCCTGATGTGAGGCTCCGTCGGGGCAGCTCCACCCTCATTGAACTGCAACTTACGCCCATAAAGCAAAGAGACATTCAACATGATTCCCCTGATGTGAGGCTCCGGCAGGACAGCTCTGCCCTCATGGAACTACAACTTACGCCCATAAAGCAAAGCGACATTCACTATGAATTGGCTTGGACTAAGCATTTAGATGGTCTTAAGCAGGTTCACACACCTTAGTTGACCAATAACATCAGTACGGCTATTTAAAGCAAATAAAACGTAGAAATTTTAAACAGATTTTTATCCATATTATTAGTGCACTGCTTTTTATCTTTCTATATGATTTTTTAACATTAGTCGTTATGCGTATGATCTACGTCTTTGTAAAGGTTTTAATTAACCAAACAATAAAGATATATATATATACCCCAGTGCTTTATATGAGCAGGTACTGTCCCGTACAGAGTACCAGCACTTACTTAACTTCAAAAGGGATAGTCCCTGCACTTCTAAGCACTGTTCTATTACATTTAAAGACAAGACCAGCACATCTCAGGAGCAAGCAGGTACTGCAGATGTTGAGTCCCAGTACTTCTACATTTTCATTTAAAGCACTACAGCAAAAGTCAGGATGTGGGGAGCGTTGTATGATGGAACAACGACTCCCTAAACCACACATGCCCTAACAACGTGGTCTTAACAATGGCCGAGTATTTACCACACATGCCTATACAACAAATTTAATTGTAAAGGCATTATTGGTAAAGGTAGATGCGTGGTAACGATCACACCCCAGCAGGGCTGGCCTTAAAACTGGTGGTGCCCTGTGCGACAATGTCTTTTGGCGCCCCCCCAATGACCATCTCTGCCAAGGATTCCCTCACTAGCACCCTTTAACAGTGCCCCCTCAAGTCTCCGTAACCACTGACTCTCAGATTCATTTCGTTTTATAGCACCACTCATACCAGTGTAAGGTGTCAGAGCACTTTACATCACACACACATTGCACAGAGACAATCATATGTGTGTAAATCAGTGTATAGGAAATATTACATCAGACAGCAGTACAAGGTGTAGTGTAGGAGTGACATGTCATCGATACTGGTAGGCAATATAGTTTAAGAGTTCTTATTCTGGTAAAGCGCAAATTCAGAATGTATAACATAACATTATTGTAAGGGGTTCTCTTTAATAAGAATAATTGTTTTCTAACCAAATGAACCCTTTTGGCAAGATTAGAATAATGAAAGACTGGGCAAAAAACATATAGCTTTAACATATACCTTGCAGTTTGAATGCAGCTCTTTGATGGCAGTTAATAGCTCAATGTTCTATATTAGAATTTTGACTTATAAACGACAAGTAACAAAAGGAGCTCTCTTACAAAAGCAGTTACCCACTGACCTATTTACATTATATGCACTTTGTTATCTGCATGGTACACGCTCTTAGCAGCAGGCATTTTAACCCTCTGCGCTACCTTAGGACGAGTCAAAACTTCCACTAGACAAACCTCCGGTCTCTTTCCAGGATGACGATTAATCACCGGAGTTCCCTTGATATTTTAATTGATGCCTGAAAATGGCCGGAGGCCAGGAACACGGCAGCAAGTGCTTTTAAAATAATATACTTGGGAAAGTGACGCCCCCACCCCAAGTCAGCGCCCGGTGCGGTGGCACCGATCGCACCGCCCTAGAGCCGGCCCTGCACCCCAGGACCCCCTACCCTAAGCCCTAAAACACAGCCCCCAGTCCTGCAATCTACCCACCTCACCCTACAAACTACCCTGACCCCCTACCCTGAGCCCTAAAACCCAGGCCCCCGCCCAAAAAACTGCCTCAACCCCAGCCCCCCGCCATGAGCCCAAAAACTTGGCCCCGCCCTAAAAACTACCCTGACCCCAGCCCCCCACCATGAGCCCTAAAAACGTCCCCAGGCCCTAAAACTTAACCTAACCCCCTCCCTACCCCCCGGCCCCAGCTCTATTTACCAAGCCGCGTCCCAGTCCTTCCTGTCCCGATCCTTCCTGTTCCTCTCCTCGCCCATCCGCTCTGCATCTAGAACGCTGACTGCCTTATCCACGAAGGGAAGCGTTGTTCCGCTTGCATTGAAACGGCACGCGTGGTTACGCCTGCGTTGTAAATGCCGTTTCCCCGTGGGGAGGAGCGGTCCCAGTCAGGAAGCAGGCCACCATGGTGGGAGATTGTCCCTCCTTAAGAGTTACGAAGTTTGTATCCACACTAGTATATGAATATTAATTCAGGAATCTCTGGCCTATCATACTGTGTTAAAGGTATAGTCGTGAGAGAATGTGTTTTAGACTGAATAATCAATGATCCTCAGGCTCCCCCTTAGATTCGGCCCCGCTTCACATTCTTGGACAAGGACCAGAAAGTTTTTCCCCTGTCCTGCTTGATTGGCTGAATACGTCTCTGATCAGCAGGGTGTTCCTCCCGCAATGGAAGCATGCGGTGGTAAAACCACTATTAAAAAAGCCAGGCCTAGACCCTCTATGCCTGGGCAATCATAGGCCGATTTCACTGCTGCCAGGCGTATCAAAGCTCCTGGAGAAACATGTAAACAAGCATTTTTTGATCTTTCTTGAATTCAACAAAATCCTCCACCCCACCCAAATGGGATTCACACCTCAACACAGCACTGAAACCGCACTGTTTGCTGCGGTGGAGGAACTGAGACGGCTCCTAGATCAAGGTGGCTCTGCCGCCTTCATTCTCTTGGATCTCAGTGCAGCTTTTGACACTGTCGACCATGCCAGACTTATCCAGAGAACTTCAGATATTGCATTGAAGGTAGGGCTCTCTTCCTTGCTTGAAAATAGAACCTTCCAGGTGTTAGACCAGTTCGGTTACTCAGTCTCCCAGTGGGCTGTGGGGTACCCCAGGGCTCTGCCTTGAGCCCCACCCTCTTCAACCTATATATGCGCCCCTTTGCAGAAATTGTACGATCCTTTGGGATGTTGTTAGTCTCTTACGCTGATGACACCCAGTTAGTCATGTCAATTTCTCCAGAACTCAGTTCGAATCATCTCTAAATAGCCCCCTGCCAACAGGAGGTGGCCAGATGGATGGCAAACTGTCGCCTGAAACTCAACAAAGACAAGACAGAGGTCATGCTGTTGGGCAACATTACCAGAAACCAGGAGCCAACACTTTGGCCCACTTGTCTCGAGAGCCTTCCAAGACCAAAAAGCTTGATAAAGAGACTTGGCGTTTGGCTCGTTAACAACCTCACCATGGACTGCCAAGCAAAAGAGCTGCAGCAAGCTGTTACGGCCTTCTTAGAATGCTTAGGAAGGTGCTTGACGTCCTCCCTTCCCCGTCGAGAAGGCTGATTACCCAGGCCCTGATAATCTCACACCTTCACTATGGCAACTCTGTGTATCTTGGCTCTCCCCGATATGTGCTAATAAGGCTTTGGGTTTTTCAAAATGCCGCTGCTCGCCTCCTCCTGAGCATCCCAAGGCATCAGACTGCCACAAAGGCAGTGGTCGAACTACATTGGCTCCTGGTGGAGCAGCGGGCTTTGCACACAGCACTTCACAACAAGGGCCCCATGCTGCTACATCCTTTGGCCTCACCCTGTACCCCTGGAAGGCTACTTAGATCGTCCTCGGCCCACAGTCTGCCTGTCCCAAAGATTCTCAGATCTACATTGAGGGGGGGGGGTCTGCTCGGCAGCCTATCTAGCCCCCAAACTTTGGAACTCTTTACCAATTGAAGTACACCGAATGGACCAAGAACCCCCTTTCAGAAGTTCCTGAAAACTTGGTGGTTCATGAGTTAGCCCCCTCCCATTCTGCCATGCGCTTTACAAATCTTGCAGAACAGAATCCTATTACTCCATTGTTAGTACCTCGTTACAATCAATCGTAAAATAGATATTAATATCAAGACGACTTTTTTTTAATGCTCAATATGCAAACAATCTCCATTGCAATGATTTGTAAATTCGACGCCTCATAGATGCGGATTCATTGAGACAATTTTGAAAATCATGATTTCACTATTCGGTGCGTCCACCAGCGCAGCCTAGCTTTAATTTCAGATGTGCATCATGCATCATAAAATGATAACACGAGTACCACCGAGTTGCGGAACAGTTAGAACTGTTACGAGGCAGCAAGAAAAAAAAAATCAGCTTGTGGTGTGTGCTCCTTTCGTGGTGTAAACTAATATGTTTTATCATTGAAGCATAATGTCGGCGAATCGTGACAGGGTAAAGCGATGGGTTTTGCTTCACACGTGGTGACGTAACACAAAACGGCGCTGGAATAGCGCAGCGGAGGGGCTGGTGGTGTCGAGCGCACAGAGGAGGTCTGAGGTGTTTGTGCGATAGCATTGCGTCGCGGTGTTTAAGGTGCTTATGAAAAGGCGGGGGAGATTTAAAGCGCTTTAATGTGTACGGCGGAATGGAGTGAGCAGCGTAATCTTCTTACCGGGCGGGAGTGCAGCGGATCTCTGCCCAGACTCCAGGAGTGAAGAATTAATCTAGAACGAAAGTAAATGGAAACTACACGGCGACAACGGGGCCGTCTGTTGTGCTTTGTTATGCTGTGTTTTGTTATGTTACGTTAGTTCGTGCCTTTGCTCCAGCTGTTGTGTATTACTTGTGTTATGGTTCCTGTGCGTCTTTCCCTCACTGTCAACGAGTGGGCCAGGAGCAGAGACGCCATCATCGGCCTGTTAGCAGACAGAGGCCTCAGGGTTCAAGGGTGGGGCCTGCACAAGGTGCTGAATATCCGGCCCTTGCCCCTGAGTGGTGGTATGTATTATTTTATAACGAGATATCCAGTGATGGAGTGTGTGAATTTGTCTAACCGACGTAGTCCCTCTTCGCTGTCTCCACGCCAACCAGCCATCATGGAATGAATGGGGCCTGATTTTGGCTAAAGATATACGTCCGTGTCATGAGACTGTGGTGGAATCAGCTACTACCACGACACAGGTTCTCCGAGCCATCAACAGGGGGAACCCAAAAGTTATTTCTGCAGTTGCTGTAAACATGTTGTCTGTAGATTTCTGTGGGTTGTACATATTAATCTTTCTGGGTGGACTGCACAGACCCGTTATTGAGTCGTCTGTGGATTTCCTTGGACTGCGCCTTCAACTTTTCCAGTTGGACCCTGTAGACACTTTAACAAGATGTTTGTGGATTTTCCTTAATGTTGCACCCTCGGCTCTTCTGGGTGGATTCCACAGATCCCTTACTCGGATGCCTTGGGTTGTGCTTTCGCCACTTCTGGGTGGAAACCATAGACAAATCTGCTACTACATTCCTTCCGTCCCTCTGGGTCCACCACCACCCTAGTTTATTCCCATTCTCATTAGGGTAGCGGTGAGCAAGTTTCCCAGATCCATGTGTATCTCACCCAATTCAGGTTTTTGCTTTGTATTATGGAGATCGTAGTCCTTTTTGTTCCATTTTAAAATGAGCACTACAAGATCCAGGAAGCAAAGAAAAAACACCTGGACAGGATGAGCGCCTCACGCATGGACCTAGGAAACTTGAGAGCTCTGTATTTACAGCCTTACAAAGACAATGGTCTCAGGTGTCCTAAGTCCACAGCATGTGCAAGTAGCTCATCCAGTCTACGTTTCTTATTTGCATTCCGCTACTTTGAAGTCTTGTTTATGGACAATAAACTTATACCACAAGTGCCAAAATGCAAAGAAAAGGCTAGACTGCATTCGCTACTCACACAGACCTGCAAAGCTTGAGAGCACTGTGAAGGTGCATGATTTTTTGGGAACCACATTATTTATTTAGTTTGTATTACAGTGCAAGACTGAAGGGAAAAACAGACATTTTGTGGTGGGGTTGCATAGCTGCGAAGTGGCCTTTTTGCTTGCATGGCATGGTCAGCCAGTTGTTCCTTATAACCCTATGGGATGTTGCATTTTGGTGCTTGTAGTTTCACTTTTAACATTGAGTATATTCCCTGAAAAATGTCATGCAAGATGCATCTGGCTAACATGTCAGAACTGTCTGAAGGTGTCGCATGACATGGGCCAGTTAGTAGGCCTTCTTGCGGTTTGTGAGGCATGGAAGGGTACTGGAAGAGATGGTTGCATAGCAGATCTTTAAAGCTTCCCAGTTCCAATCATGAGTGAATCATCATTTCATGTGTTTTTCCAGTGCATTCTGGAACTTGTAGTCCTGTTGATCCCATAATATATTTTGGCCTGTAGGTCCCAGAATGTAAAAAAATAAAATCCTGGGCTGGATGAGCTTCCCAGAGATGCAACTGGGTAACTTGAGTAGTTCAAATGAGCCAGCACAGCTACCACAGGGGGGGCTATAGAGGAGGAGGATTCAATAACAACCTCTCAGAAGGACCTCCGCCCCGCCAACGCTACGACCCAGCAGCACTCCACGCACTCAACCCAGGCCGCAACAACAACTGCAAGCTAGCATCACCAGCCGACTCCCACGGACCCTTCAGCTGTCATCGCTGCCGGCACACCTGCAGCACCGCCAAGAACACGGATCCAGCACAACCCGCCCACAAGAACACAACCGAACCGAAGACCCTGCAATGCATCCTCCTCAACGTCCGATCCCTCCACAAACACGCCACAGAAATCTGGGACCTCCTCGACAGCACCACCCCGGACGTAGCGTTCTTCACCGAAACCTGGACCAACACCACCTCGGGACCGGACATCGCCATCGCCATCCCCCAAGGATACAAGATCTCCAGGAAGGACCGCCCCACCCGCCCAGGAGGAGGAATCGCCATCGTCCACAAATCCAGCCTCCGCCTGAGCACACTCCCTGACGAGCCCACAGAACTGATGGAACACCTTCACTTCAAGATACTGGCCAGCCCCACCGCCACCCTCCGAGGAACCCTCATCTACCGACCCCCTGGACCCCGCGGATCCTTCGCCAACTCCATCACGGACATTATCTCCCCGCAGGCCATCGCATCCACCAACTACACCCTGCTGGGAGACCTCAACTTCCACCTCGACAACCAACTGGACCCCAACACCACATCCCTCCTGGACAACCTCCACAACATTGGACTGCGCCAGATCGTGACCGAGCCCACGCACTCAGCAGGACACACCCTCGACCCCCTCTTCACTACAGGAAACTCCATCACCTTCAGCCACACCACCGAACTCCCATGGACCGACCATCGTTGCGTCCACTTCACCTTCAGAACACCCACCATCCACAGACACCAGCACCTGCTTCCACGAAGAAACTGGACCAAAATCACCGACGACCAGCTCACCTCCTCACTCAACAACTCCACCCCAACCATCGCGGAAAACGACGACCCCAACACCGCAGCCCGAACCCTGCATAGATGGATCTCGGACAGCACCAACACCATAGCCCCCTCAAGAAAAACAACAATACCCACGCCAAGAAAGCCAGATGGTTTACCACCGAACTTCGAGAGTCCAGAAGCACATGCCGCCGCCTCGAAAAGGCCTGGAGGTACACCAAATCCACAGAAGCCCACGACAACTTCAGAGCCGCCACCAACGCCCACCATCAACTCATCAGAGAAACGAGGAAAAAAGCGATTGAAGACAGAATCTCCACCCACGCGCACAACAGCAAGGAACTCTTCAGCATCATCAAGGAGTTCGCCCAACCCACTAGCGAGTCTACCGACATCCCTCCCTCACAAGACCTCTGCGACAAACTCAGCACCTTTTTCCACCACAAAATCAAGAGCATCTACGACAACTTTGACGAAGACAACCAACACACTGAACCCTCACCAACCACCCCCGACACCCGGAAACCAGCGATTGACGACTGGACAGCCCTCACCACCGAAGACACACTGAAGACAATGAAGTCAATCCACTCAGGGGCCCCCACGGACCCCTGCCCCCACCACATCTTCAACAGAGCCGCCGACACCATCGCACCCATGCTCCGCCACACCATCAACCGCTCCCTGGCGACCGCCTCGTTCCCCGACGACTGGAAACACGCCGAGGTCAACCCCCTCCTAAAGAAACCCTCAGCGGACCCCACCGACCTCAAAAACTACAGACCCATCTCCCTGCTCCCGTTCCCAGCGAAAGTCATCGAGAAAGCCATCAACATCCAACTCGCCACATTCATTGAAGAACACAACATCCTCGACTCCTCCCAATCCGGCTTCAGAAAAAACCACAGTACGGAAACCGCCCTCCTCGCCGCAACAGACGACATCCGCACCCTACTGGACAAAGGAGAAACAGTAGCCCTCATCCTCCTCGACCTATCAGCGGCGTTCGACACAGTCTCCCACCGCACCCTAATACGCAGACTCTACGACGCAGGAATCCAGGACAAGGCCCTCGACTGGATCCGCTCCTTCCTCTCCGGCAGGACGCAGCGGGTCAGACTCCCCTTTCCTCTCGGACCCCACACCTACCACCTGCGGAGTCCCCCAGGGCTCCTCCCTCAGCCCGACGCTCTTCAACGTCTACATGGCTCCACTCGCCCCCATCGTCAGAACCTACAGACTCAACATCGTGTCATACGCAGACGACACCCAGCTCATCCTCTCCCTATCCAACGAGCCCAACACCGCCAGACGCAACTTTCGAGAAGGCATGGAAGCCGTCGCCAAATGGATGAAAAACAGCTGCCTACAACTAAACACCAACAAAACAGAAGTACTCATCATGGGCCCAAACCCCGATGCCTGGAGCGACACCTGGTGGCCCCCCGCCCTCGGAAACCCGCCAACCCCCACGGACCACGCACGCAACCTGGGAATCATCCTGGACTCCGAGCTCAAAATGGACCGCCAGATCAACTCTGTCTCGTCTTCCTGCTTCCACACCCTCCGCCTCCTTCGTAAGACCTTCAAATGGATCCCCTCGAACACCGAAAGACCGTCACTCACGCCCTGGTCACCAGCAGACTCGACTACGGCAACGCACTCTACGCCGGAATAAACAAAAACCTCACCCGCAAGCTACAGAACATCCAGAACGCCGCCGCAAGACTGGTCCTCAACCTGCCAAAACAATGCCACATCTCCCAGCACCTGCGCACACTCCACTGGCTCCCTGTCGAGGCGAGAATCACCTTCAAGATGCTCACCCACGCACACAAGGCCCTCCACGGCACCGGACCAGCATACCTGAACAGCCGACTCAAATTCCATGCACCCCAAAGGACCCTACGATCAGCCCAGCTCTCCTACGCCGTGGTCCCCCGCACCAGAAAGACCAGATCGGGAGGCCGCTCCTTCTCCTTCCTCGCGGCCAAAGCATGGAACGCCCTTCCGCTCCACCTCAGACAGACAACATCGCTCCCCATCTTCGCAAGAAACCTCAAAACCTGGCTCTTCGACAGACCCCCTCCTTGATGGATGGAACCTGCACCCCCGCCCCCCCAGCGCCTTGAGACCCTTACGGGTGAGTAGTCGCGCTTTAACAAACCCCTGATTGATTGATTGATCAGAAGCAAATACTGTCAGCTGACAGAGCAGACAAACAACAATGCTAGCCACACACAAAAACAGAAACAAAAAGCCAGCCTAACCCAGCCTTGCAGAACATTTTCCTTTTTTTAATGTTTTGTTCTTTTTCAAAGGCAGTCGCCTTTATGGAGAGCTAAAAGTGAGGAGTCGTATTTCAGGGACTGATGGGGATATTTGCAAAATGTTAATGTTTTTTCGGTTCTGATGTTTTTAAAAAAATGTTTTACTGATACTGGAGAAATGGGATGTATATTAGTCCTGTCCTCAGAGTTGACAGGTAAGATTTCTCCGTTTGACCTGGATTCAACAGTTGTACAGTCTCCCGTATGTCTCACAAAAGTGATTAGGAAAGCTATTTGGAGTACCCAAGGCTCTGTCCTCTCCCCATCCTCTTTAACAGTTAGGTGGAGCTTCCCCGAGTTATCCTACAGAAACACGGTGTCTCGCTCCATCAGTACTCTGATGACACTCAAATCTATATGCAATTCGATTGTTATGACAGTCTCTCAAGACTAATCAGTTGTCTCTATGATATTCAATTCTTGAATAACATGAAGCTTAAAATAAACGCCCAAAAAGATGGATTCCTCATTCTCTCACCCAGAACCAACAATGAATTACCAAGAGACTGGATTAAGAACCTCAATGACAGAGCCATCTACCCCAAATTGATCACATCGGCAAAATACCTAGGAGTCTTACTGTCTCTCAGCTCAACCTAGAACCACACAGCAAGGCAACTGAAAAAAGTGTAAGCTATCACCATAAACCTTAAACTTTTAAGAAACATCAAACAATTTATTCCTAAACCACACCTCAAAATTCTAGTGCAAGCACTGGTGAGTTCTAAAATGAAATTCAGTAACTTGTTGCTCAGCTATCTCCCCAAATCTTGACTTAACACCTTTGAAAGTAGTACTGCATTCTGCTGCCCGACTCTTTGCTGGCAAAAGAAAATGAAACCATATCACTTCTGTTCTCCCTCCTTAGACTGGCTGCCTCTGGAGGCTAAAAGCACTTTTAAGACCGCTTGCATCACTCACAAGGCCATTCACTTAAACACTCCCTCCTATCTTGCCTCAACACTTAGGGCCTGAATACGATCTTGGCGGATGGGATATCCCGTCCGCCGTATTACAAGTTCCATAGGATATAATGGAATTGTTCGCTCGGCCCTCTATGGTCATGGTCCGGCCTATCTGAGAGCAAGATTTAGCCTCTACGCTCCGACTAGGCAACTACGTTCTTCTGCCAAGTTAATGGCATGCGTCCCCAGGTTTCGCAAACAGAGGACCGGTGGCAGCTCTCTGTCACGGATGGCGGCTGTTGCCTGGAACCAACTCCCAGTGGAATTGCATGCTCTGAGTGGCCTGAGGTTTTCAAAAGGAGATTGAAGACACTACTTTTTAAATAGTCTTCTGTGATTCGTCAAATCACCCCGCAGGGCACGCGCCAGGGCACTCCTTGGAGTAGCTGTGCGCGTTCAAGCGCTGTTTAAATTAAATTAAAATCTGTCACTTTTTGTCCACCAAGATAGTAATCAGGCCCTAACTCTTTCTAGTGGAAGCTTCTAGCTGCTCGTGACAGATTTACTCACTTGGCAGAAAGCACAGCGCACTTTATCGGGGCAGGAGCAGGAGCCCTTCGGTGTTGATACACCCTGCACAGAGCACAGCGCACTTTACCTGCGCTAGGGAACCGGACCACAACGCCCAGCAGCCGTCGCGCCAGGAGGCGCCAGCGCGCTAAGTGTGCGTCAGCCGGCACACTTAAGCGGCCGCGGGCTCCTGCGAGGCGGGAGCCTCTAGCTGTTCGTGACAGATTTACTCACTTGGCAGAAAGCACAGCGCACTTTATCGGGGCAGGAGCAGGAGCCCTTCGGTGTTGATACACCCTGCATAGAGCACAGCGCACTTTACCTGCGCTAGGGAACCGGACCACAACGCCCAGCAGCCTTCGCGCCAGGAGGCGCCAGCGCGCTTAGTGTGCGTCAGCCGGCGCACTTAAGCGGCCGCGGGCTCCCGCAGCGCGGGACGCGCGCGGGCGTGCCCCCGAAGGAGGCCGGGCTGGGCCACGGTATTGACATTTTGCTTTCTGACTGATTTTGTGGACTGAGTGCTTGATGCTTGACTTGTGGGCTAGTGGGTTTCAAGCTCGAAAAATTTAGCAAATATAATAGTCTCAGAATTGCACTGGTGGGGGCCTTAGTATGAGCAAACGAAAGTCGTTAGTGGGGCAGGGGGTGGTTGGGACGTTAGACGCCTTTCTACTAAGGGCGGAATCTGCCCTGATACATGAAATCGCCCTGACCGAGCGCAGATTGTCACTTGAGCCTTTACCTACAGAGTCGCAAACTGCCACTTCTGTCACCACAAGTAAAGTTATGGGTATAGTCAAAACCCCTCCACCCGTTATAGGTCACTCTTCCAATATGACTCCTGTAGTAGTTGCACTGCCAGCCCCATTGGAAGATCATGAATTGAGAGCTACAATTAATAAACCGAACATAATCACGCTGGGCCAAAAAATGAAGATTAGTCAAGGGAGAGGTCCTGCCCCTCCATCTAAAAAGAGGAAGGGGCAATGCAACAACAAGCAACCACGTCCCCGGAGCACTCTCCCAGAGTCTGTGACTGAGACAGGAGATAGAGAGATTAATCAGGAGCACTCCCTGACTCAAGGCAACATTGTAGTAACTGGAGGGCCCACAGGATTGGATCATGCGGACTTTTGGCACAAGCTTGAGAATATTATAACAGTCCTTTTAAGGCCTTTGATAACCACGCTATCCTCTATAGAGGAGAGACTAACCAATATGGAAAGGTCGGTTAAGAACATTACAACATCTCCACTAGATTTAGCCCAAAATAGATGTGTGGCAGGATCTACAAGTAGTGGAGGAGATCCAATACCAAATAATCCACAGGGGACAGTTACAAACGGAGTTTCCCATTTGCAAGGATCTAATTTACTAATCTCAACTAACAATTCGGCGCGATCCAGGCTGCCAGGTTAAATTATATCGGCACCTCGACAGAGCCAACCTGATTTTCCCACTGTAGACAGGGTGAGAGCAGAGGGCAGGATCGCGCTGATCACACTTCAAGACAGCTAACATCAGGTGGGGAGAGATATAAAACAAGCTCTGGGGGGCTGGTCCTTGACAGATCAGCCTCTCAGAACTTGAATAGGGGTAATGCATCGGAACCAAGACAGTTGCATCTTCCCCCGGAAGCTACCCCTTATACCGTAGTTTTGACCAACGTACCCTTACTGTCTAGTGGAGAGCATGAACACTGGTCAACCCTGAAAAATAAGTCGCTACACTATCTTAGTACCAAGACAGGGATAACTAACATGTTGTTCACTGAGTTCAAGATGGCGCGCCGAATCCCCTGGGTTGGAAGCTCTAGTAAGTCGTTGCCTGGAGACTGTGTTGTGCTATCGTTTAGGTCTCCAGGCCTGGTTAAAACCATATTGGGCAGGGTGGGTAATTGGCCAATAAGAAGTAGAGGGATAAGTGTAGTCCCCCTGGGCTTTTTCTATCAACCTACTAGGGCACCACAGCATTTTCCTGAAGAAGTAAATACCATGGGTCAATTACAGCATAGATTTGATGTTCCAGTACATAATTTTTTCGACCCTCTCTATTCTTTAGAAGAGGTCGACTGACTGACGTTCCCTACTGATAGGGATGGAGGGCCGGGAGATGGTAATGCCACGAACCCACTAGACCCGTCTTTGATTAATGGTGTATATTCAATGAAAGAGAAGGAAAGGGTTCTACCCTTGCTGTGTACAAAGGAATTTGAGGTGAGGGGAGGTTGCACCGAGAGTTCGACCCCCTTGCTGGTACTACCTCAGTGCACTATTAGATCCCCTGTGCCATCTAGTACGGATCACTCTATCACCCCAACGCGGACACCAACGGGGCCCTCACTTAATTTGGATAGTTCCACCTGTTATGTTATGTCATGGAACATCTCAGGGTTACGTTCTAAGATACAGAACCCAATCTGGTGTGAATTTATAGTGAATATTGACATTCTATGTTTACAGGAAACCTGGGCAATAGAACCACTCCACATAAACGGTTTTTTGACCTTTAATACCCAGGCAGTGAAGGGTCTGGGGGGTAGACCGAAGGGTGGTATCTGTACTTACATTTCAAATAAGCTAACAGCTAAAAAAAATAGATTTCCATGGGGAGGATTGTTACTATCATCTAATTGAATTGACATTAAACACATCTCATCGCATCATATTGATAAACCTATATAACAATGTTCCCTTTGATGAACTTGGAACAGTGGTAAAGAATCTAAGTGGGACTCTGAATGCTATTTGTAATGGGAGTACAAAGGATACAAGGATAATGCTGATGGGGGATTTTAATTGCGCCCTATGTAATTATGCAGATAATAGAATGTGCGGTTTGGCTAATGAAGGAGAGCATAGTACCCACTTCTGTCATACAAGGGTAGGGGCTTTGTTTAACGAGCTCACTTTCACCAGTGAACTTGGTTTTGCTAACGATCTGTTAGCTACCCCGGTACCCATGCCTCATACGTTTAATGGGAGAGGGCTAGCCTCCACCATAGATTTTATACTAGTTTCACGAACATATGCACATAGGGTGCTTTCCTTCACGGTGGGGGACAACTGTATGAGTGATCATTTTCCTTTATGTTTACTGTTTAAGTTGCCCATGGACAGACCCAAAATGCTCAATTCGTCTAACCAAGTTGTGGGGAATCTTTTCTTGAACAAAACGAATGGCTATACCCTACGGTGGGCTAATGTGGACCCTGATGTATTGACTAAACAAGTGATTATGAACTGTAAATCTGCTCTTGATATCTGCTTGAGCGACTCAGCTTCTGATGCTAGTATTGTGCACTCCTTTCAGGATATCTCAAGGGAGGTTAAGAACTTGCTGACGGTTCATCAACGTAATAAAACCAAAAAATCAGGGTGGTTTGATAAGAAATGCACGAACGCACACTCCAACTTAAAAAAAGAACTGCATAGGCAGCCCAGATCCCCAACCAGAGTCAGACCGGCCAGATTGGAATATAGAGGGTCTGTCACAGAGAGGAAGCGTACACTGCGAAATGAAGCATGGGACTCCATCCACTCTGCGGCCCAGGCAAAAGATAGTATTGTATTCCGGAAGGTCCTGAGGGCCCCTTTTTTATCATCTAGTGATGGCCCCTCTATAGAAATAGCCATACCTGAAGAAACCTGGACCAATCACTTTGCTAAGGTGTATAATGATCACGGTAACCCGGGGCTGCAACTGACTGACACTCTCTTAATTAACAACGATCAGCCCAATCTGCAAATCACTCTAGAAGAGGTGACCAGAGCAGTAACACTCAGCCTGGGTGGCAAGGCTCCTGGACCCGATGGCGTTCCAGTTGACTTGTTTAAATCCAACATTTCTTTATGGGGGCCCATATTAACCCAAGTCATTAACGCCAGTGTCAAGTCAACCTTCCCCAAGACTTGGGTGGAATCAATTATTATTCCAATTTTTAAAAAGGGGGACCGGCATGATCCGGGATGTTACAGACCAATCTCCTTGTTGGACTCCCTGGTCAAAGTGGCAGGGCGGGTTATTCTGGAGCGCCTACAAGACTGGGCAGAGGATACCCGGATCTTATCCGACTTACAGTACGGCTTCCGTGCCGGGCTTGGTACAATAGAACAAAGCCTAAATTTAGCCATCTTGGTAGGCAAATATTTAAGAGCAAAAAAAGGTAGTCTGTTCCTGGCATTCGTGGACCTCACCGCGGCCTTTGATTCTGTAAGACACGATAGGCTGTGGGAGGTCCTCAAAGTAGTTGGGGTTGACCCCCATATTATTGCTTTCTTAAGACGCTTGTATAGTGGTGCAAGCGTGCGGTATGGCCTGGGGGGGGAGTGCACAAAGGCTTTTCAATAAGGAGAGGGGTCAGACAAGGTTGTGTGCTGGCCCCCTTCCTTTTTAACCTTTATATTAATGGACTAGGGGAAACACTACTCTCGAAGTGCAAAGATCTTCCCCAAGCTGGAGGTCGACCGATTCCCGCACTCCTTTATGCGGACGATGCCGTGCTAATGGCACGCACTCAAAACGGACTTCAGAGGGTTTTGGAGAGCTTTAATGACTTTATGAAGGATCTTGGTCTTAACATAAATATCTCCAAGACCTTCGTCATGAGATGCGGGCAAGGGACACAGAGGGCACGTGAAATGTTTGTTGATGGGAAGAAGTTAGCCGCAACTAGAAATTTTTCCTACCTAGGCATTTTATTTAATCAGCAGGACTCATGGGCTCAAACTATGTCCGCCAAAAAACTGGCATTTATTAGATCAACAACAGCCCTAGCAACCTTCGCTAAAAAGCTAGTTAGGAAACCACCCTTAGAACTTGTGCAGATATATAAGGCCAAGTGTATCACCATGGCGACTTATGGGGCAGGGGTGTGGGGTTTTGTAAACACTCTTCCCTTACAAACAAAATGCTTTTTTGAGGTATATTCTCTCAGTACCTCCTAGTACCTCCTCTTATGTCTGCCATGAGGAACTGGGCCTTCCCTACATCGCGCTGATCTTATTAAACTAGAACCTATACTCCTGTGGCACAGGATTTGGTGTAAAGACCAGACAAAGTTAAATAGTGAGATCCTGCAAGACAGCTTACGGCTGGAAGGGGCTTTTAAGATTCCTTGGATTAGATTCGTTCGTGATTTCATGAACGATCTGGGTCATCCGGAATATTTTTCAAAACCAAGTTCTATGTTGGCGATACCCAGAAAGATTTTAAGGAAAGAGGGCCTCCAATTACTGGATTCTATCAGAATGGCAGGGGAAATTTCCAAAATAAGTGTGAGGCAACACCAGCTGTTGCGCACTACCCCAGGGATGGAGCCTTACCTAACGTTTGTACCCGGGGCCTTCGATAGATTCCTTTTAACAAGACTTAGACTGGGTAATGTCCATAGATTAGTGTAATTTCCAAAATTGAATGACTGGTCCCATGTGTTACCACTGTGTCCCTGTGATAAAAGCTCTGAACAATCCACTATCCACTTAGTCCTGTTTTGTAAATTTTATATTGAGCCAAGGAAAGTTTGGATAATTCCACTTTTATTAAACCGAGGGTTGAGGCAGTGTCGCCCAGCCTTTATTTTACTACAGCTACTGGAAGATGAGCACACACCATGGAGATTAGCTATGTTTTTAAAGAAGGTGCTTCAACAGAGAAAATGCTGTGTAACTGATGAGTTGTAATTTGGGCACCCTCTTTCTGCGGGCATGTGCTCTTGTCTCAGAAAATTTGCTGTAAATATTTTTATATCGTATAATTTGTGATGTGATTATTGCTTTTTTTAAATATTTGTAATATAATATGAAATGTTTACTATTCTTTTATGTGCTTTTATGTCTGTTTTTAAAAAGCAGCCGAATAAAGCTTTCCTTGAACCTAGTGGAACTAAAAAATGAAACATCTTAATCTACCAAAGTTCAAGAAATTCTACCCACTTAAACGTGCCTTCTCAGGGAATTCCCACAAATTCCGCAACTCACTTCCCACCAGCCTATGGGCAGCTCCATTTTTTACTCAATTTAAATGGGGTCTAACACAACTGCTAAAAAATGGCAACTACCTCGAGACGCAAACTGATCAGACGTAATCCTTTAAACATGTATTTGAATTTCCCTCTGTTCCGCGTACATTGCTTCTGTCTAGTACATGATATACTTGCACGTCTCTCTATTTGATGATCTAAGTTTCTGTACTTATTTCCTGAAATATCTTTACTGCACTCTTGAAATCACGTGTATATTGTAAAGCGCTCTGGCTCGAGAAGCACTATAGAGAACAAACACGAATAAATAAATAAATAAAACTTTCCGGAAGTACAGCTGGAAGATGGTGCAGTGCAACGTTTAATCAATCAATCAATCAATCATGGCATTTATAGAGCGCGCTACTCACCCGGGAGGGTCTCAAGGCGCTGGGGGAGGGGGTAAGTTACTGCTCGAACAGCCAGGTCTTGAGCTGCTTCCTGAAGGAGAGATGGTCCTGGGTTCGCCGAAGGTGAGTGGGGAGGGAGTTCCAGGTCTTGGCTGCCAGGTAGGAGAAGGATCTTCCTCCGGCGGTGGTTCTGCGGATGCGTGGTACGGTGGCGAGGGTGTGGCTGGTTGATCGTAGCTGGCGTGTGGGCGTGTAGAAGGTCATGCGGTCGTTGAGGTACTTTGGGCCCAGGTCGTGGAGGGCCTTGTGTGCGTGGGTGAGGAGTCTGAACGTGATTCTCTTGCTGACGGGGAGCCAGTGCAGGTCTTTCAGGTGCACGGTGATGTGGCTGTGTCGGGGGATGTCCAGGATGAGTCGTGCGGAGGCGTTCTGGATGCGCTGGAGTCTCTTTTGAAGTTTGGCTGTGGTTCCGGCGTAGAGGGTGTTCCCATAGTCCAGTCGGCTGGTGACGAGTGCCTGGGTGACGGTCTTCCTGGTTTCAGTGGGGATCCATCTGAAGATCTTGCGGAGCATGCGCAGGGTGTTGAAGCATGAAGATGAGACGGCGTTGACTTGTCTGGTCATCGACAGGGAGGAGTCCAGGATGAAGCCCAGGTTGCGTGCGTGGTCCGTTGGCTTGGGCGCGGTGCCCAGGGCCGGTGGCCACCAGGAGTCGTCCCAGGCGGAGGGTGATGAGCCCAGGATGAGGACTTCCGTCTTATCTGAGTTCAGTTTAAGGCGGCTGTTCCTCATCCAGTCGGCGACGTCTCTCATCCCGTCGTGTAGGTTGGCTCTGGCGGTGGTGGGGTCGTTGATGAGGGAGAGGATCAGCTGGGTGTCGTCGGCGTAGGAGATGATGTTGAGGTTGTGTCGGCGTGCGATGGCTGCGAGGGGGCTCATGTAGACGTTGAAGAGGGTTGGGCTGAGTGAGGATCCTTGTGGAACGCCGCAGATGACTTCGGTGGCTTCGGATCTGAACGGGGGAGGCGGACTCTCTGGGTTCTTCCGGCGAGGAACGAGATGATCCATTCCAGTGCTTTCTCTCGGATTCCGATGTTGCTGAGGCGCTTCACTAGGGTGCGGTGGCAGACGGTGTCGAACGCCGCAGAGAGGTCCAAGAGGATGAGGGCAGCTGTTTCCCCGTTGTCGGTTAGGGTTCTGATGTCGTCGGTGGCTGCGATAAGGGCGGTCTCGGTGCTGTGGTTGGCCCGAAACCCGGACTGCGAGGGGTCGAGGGATCCATTCGTCTTGAGGAAGGCGGCAAGCTGTCTGTTGACGGTCTTCTCGATGACTTTGGCCGGAAACGGAAGGAGCGAGATGGGACGGTAGTTCTTGAGGTCGGTGGGGTCCGCCGTTGGTTTCTTCAGGAGGGCGGTAAGCTCGGCGTGCTTCCAGCTCTCCGGGAAGGTGGCGGTGTGGAAGGAGGAGTTGATGATGTCCCGGAGATGGGGTGCGATGGTGGTGTCGGCTTTGTTGAAGACGTGGTGTGGGCAGGGGTCGGTTGGTGATCCGGAGTGGATGGAGTTCATCGTGCGGGTGGTGTCTTCGGTGCTGATCGGGGTCCAGTTGCAGAGGGTGGTGGTGGCGGGCGTTGGTTCGGCGGTAGGGTGCGTTGTTTGTGCGTCGAAGCTGTTGTGTATGTCGGTGATCTTGCGGTGGAAGAACGCGGAGAGTGAGTTGCAGAGGTCTTGCGAGGGGGTGATGTCGTTGTTTCCGGCGCTGGGGTTGGAGAACTCTTTGACGATGCTGAAAAGTTCCTTGCTGTCATGGGCGTTGTTGTCCAGTCGTTCTTTGAGTGCCGACTTCTTGGTGGCACGGATCAGCTGGTGGTGTTTGCGGGTGGCGTGCTTGAGGGCGGTCCTGTTGTCTGTGGTCTGGTCGAGTCGCCAGGTTTTCTCGAGAGTGCGGCAGTTCTTCTTGGATTCCTTGAGTTCGTTGGTGAACCAAGGGGTTTTCTTGCTTCCGGGTCTGCTGGGAGGGTTTTTTAGTGGTGCGAGGTCGTCGGCGCAGGCGGTCAGCCACTTGGCGAGGTTGCTGGCTGCTTCGTTTGGGTCCGTTGTGTTGGTGGGTGTGTTCTGGCTGAGGGAGGCGGTGAGCTGCTCGGCGGTGATCTTGCTCCAGCTCCGGCGGGGAGCCTGTTGCGGGTGGTGGTGGGTCGCAGTCTTTCTGAAGCTGAAGTGGACGCAGCTGTGGTCGGTCCAGTGGAGTCCGGTGGCGTGGCTGAAGGAGATGTGCTTGCTGGACGAGAAGACGGGGTCAAGCGTGTGGCCGGCGTAGTGGGTGGGCGTGTTCACCAGTTGCTTGAGTCCGAGGTTGGCGAGGTTGTCCAGCAGGGCGGTGGTGTTTCTGTCGTTGTTGTTCTCCAGGTGGAAGTTGAGGTCCCCTAGGAGGATGTAGTCGGCTGAGGGCATGGCGTGCGGGCTGATGAAGTCTGCGATGTCTTCGCTGAATAGTGTGCGTGGTCCCGGGGTCTGTAGATGAGGGTGCCTCGGAGGGTGGTCTTGGGGTCAGTGTGTATCTGGAAGTGTAGGTGTTCGGCGGCGGAGAAGGTCTCGTCGGAGTTAGTCGAGATGCGGATGGTGTTCTTGTGTACGATGGCGATGCCTCCTCCCGTCTGGTTGACGCGGTCCTTCCGGGTGATCTTGTATCCATCCGGGATGGCTATGGCGATGTCGGGCGCTGAGGAGGCGTTCATCCAGGTCTCGGTGAGGAAGGCGATGTCCGGTGCTGTTGCGTCGAGCAGGTCCCAGAGTTCCACGGCGTGCCTGTGGACGGAGCGGGTGTTCAGCAGGATGCATTTCAGGTGGTTGCTGCTGTTGCTCGACTTGGCGGAGGTGGTGCACGTCCGGGGGCAGGTGAATCGGCAGGCTTGGCAGGCGAAGGGTCCGTGGGTGCGTCTCGGTGAGGCTCGGTAGCAGGCAGGGTTCCGGCCGGCATTGAGTGCGGTGAGTGTGGCGGCGTCGTAGGTCCGTCGAGTAGTGTTGCGTTGGTGGGTTCCAGGGGTTCTGGCGCTGGGCGCGGTCCAGTCGCGGACGGGCGCAGACGGGCTTGCCTTAGGCGCGCCTTTGGCGCGCCAGCGGGGCGCCCGCTGCGCACGTCCGCTGCGCGGCCGTGCAGCGGCCGCCATTTATGGGGAGGTGGGAGGGAGGAGCAGCTGGGAGGCGGGAGGCAGGGGCAGCAAATGGGCAGTCAGGGGGCGGGGCCGCAGGGAACGCAGCGGCGGGAGTGGCGAGAGGCAGCGGGGGCACAGAAAGGAAAAACAGGGGGAGAGCAGACAAAATCACGGGCACAACAACAGTGGGGCAGCGAGGGGCACAGAAAGGAAAAACAGGGGGAGAGCAGGCAAAATCACGGGCACAACAACAGTGGGGCAGCGAGGGGCACAGAAAGGAAAAACAGGGGGACAGCAGACAAAATCACGGGCACAACAACAGTGGGGCAGCGAGGGGCACAGAAAGGAAAAACAGGGGGAGAGCAGGCAAAATCACGGGCACAACAACAGTGGGGCAGCGAGGGGCACAGAAAGGAAAAACAGGGGGAGAGCAGGCAAAATCACGGGCACAACAACAGTGGGGCAGCGAGGGGCACAGAAAGGAAAAACAGGGGGACAGCAGACAAAATCACGGGCACAACAACAGTGGGGCAGCGAGGGGCACAGAAAGGAAAAACAGGGGGACAGCAGACAAAATCACGGGCACAACAACAGTGGGGCAGCGAGGGGCACAGAAAGGAAAAACAGGGGGACAGCAGACAAAATCACGGGCACAACAACAGTGGGGCAGCGAGGGGCACAGAAAGGAAAAACAGGGGGACAGCAGACAAAATCACGGGCACAACAACAGTGGGGCAGCGAGGGGCACAGAAAGGAAAAACAGGGGGAGAGCAGGCAAAATCACGGGCACAACAACAGTGGGGCAGCGAGGGGCACAGAAAGGAAAAACAGGGGGACAGCAGACAAAATCACGGGCACAACAACAGTGGGGCAGCGAGGGGCACAGAAAGGAAAAACAGGGGGAGAGCAGACAAAATCACGGGCACAACAACAGTGGGGCAGCGAGGGGCACAGAAAGGAAAAACAGGGGGAGAGCAGACAAAATCACGGGCACAACAACAGTGGGGCAGCGAGGGGCACAGAAAGGAAAAACAGGGGGAGAGCAGACAAAATCACGGGCACAACAACAGTGGGGCAGCGAGGGGCACAGAAAGGAAAAACAGGGGGAGAGCAGACAAAAACGGGCACCGGGGCCACAAGCGGAGGGCGATCTTACCTACAGGAGCAGCGGGCAGACAACACAGGCGGAGCTGTGTGGTGGGGGAGCGACCTACCTGGCAAGGTCAAGGGTCGCTCACAGACATGCTTCATGAATACAGGTTCTTCCTGTGGGTGGATATTTTTGTCTGCATACATTTACGGGCTGTTCAAAGTGGACTTGCTGAAATGCTATCGCGTTGTGCAATAGCACATTATTTTCTCCACAGGGGAATTATATTTCCATCCATTAGGTGGTAGTTATTGAGTCATAATTTTACACCATTGTGGAATAAAATTGCGTTTGAGCAAAACGTTTTAAAAGTTCAAGGACACCTTTTCTAAATACGTTGCTCTGGTAAATCCAGCCATACCGGCATGTTGATGTAAGCCATACTTACGCGTGGAAATGGGTCTGAGAATCAGGCCACGAGCCTTCTGCAACGACGCTCTCATGTGATAGCCACATAAAGAGCGCTCTCTTCCCCCTTAGCACAGGGGGCCCTTCATCACCAGGCCCACATCTGCATCAGCAGCTGTGGAAGAAGGCCTCCATTACCAGCCCGTGCCAGGGTCACATGGAGACACAGGGGACCCTGGTACTGTTTCAGCACATGACTATCCCCTTTCAGGGTCAGCATCAGGAGGAGCTTGGTGGCTTTTCTCCCCCGGCCGGGCCCCCAGCACTGGGAGAACTGGTTATTCTTAGGCAAGGCAGTATCTTTAGTCTGTCTCTCATGAGACTGAAAGTGCTGTGTAGTATTTTTATACCCACGGAGAGACCACGTATTACAGGCGTGCACACTGCATGTATACATGTATAGTCTTACTCATTCCCTGTGCTTCTAGGCGTCTGTGTGATCTTGGACAACTAGAGCCAGAGTGCGCGCTCCTGGCCGTGGCTGCAGAAATATTGTTAAATTGGACCAGCAAGGCCGCCCATTATAAAGAAAGATGTCAGTGCGCACAAGTATGTTGCACGCCAGTTTATTTATCCGTTTTCTGTTATTATTCTTTTTTTTTATCCCAAAACATACCTGTCTCTCGCTCATCTTCGCCTCCTTGGTAATAGCATTTTTAAACCTGGTGAAGAATTTGCATAGCTGCAAGTGTCCACCCCCTATAGGGCACCGCTGGACAGTTCTTTTTAAGCCCATGGCACGTTGCATTCTGGGACTTATAGTTTTACTGTTAAGACTGAAAGTATAGGCTCAACAATCCCACCATGAAAGATGATGTTGATTAATATGCCAGGACTGGCTGAAGGTGGACATGGGGCAGTGGGCACCGGGCAGTTGGCAGCGATGGGTCCTTCACCGGGAAGGATAGAGGACTCTTCATCTAGTCTTTGGCCTCTGCTCTGTCTCTAATCAGCCAAGTCCTATCAAGATGGCTGGAGTGAAGGGAGATATTGTGACATGCTCAAACTGCCCTCGCTCTACGAAAACCCTAAAATTTGAAGTACTTTGAAAAGAAAAAAGAAGGGACCTTTTCTTAAGAGACACTATGATGAAGCAAAGACAGTCATGCAATTCATGCAGACTGCATGGTGACACTGTGGCTGGTAAAGACAAAACGGTGTCAGTTTTTTTAGACGACAAAGAGCTTAAACATAACATAAGGTTACTTTAAAAAACTTTGACATGTAACAGTTATGTTATTTTAATTTAATATCTGCACAAATCACCCCAGCGGGGGGTATCTTCAGGGCCGGACTGGCCGTAGTGGGCATCAGGTATTTACCTGGGAGGCTGTAAGGGTGGGGGCCGGTTTCGGAGCGGTCAGGCCGGTTTTGTTACTGGGGGCCGGTTTTGCAGCGATGCTGCAATATCGGCCCCCAGTATCAAAAGCAAAAGTGCTGGCGGCCGCTTTTGTTAAGCACTAGTGCTTCATGCTTGCGCCCCTATGTCCCATGGACCACTGCCTACCCTTAAAAAATGAAACAGAAACCTTTCATTTTTCTTTTTGAAACGTGTTCCGGTTCCCTTTAAGGAAGGCAGACTGCATTTAAAAAAAAAGTTGCTTTATTTAAAAGCAAACACAGACATGGTCGTCTGCTGTCCCCAGCAGGCCACCATCTCTGTGTTATTGCCCATTTCCAGTGGGTGACAAATTGCGACCTGCCTCATGAATATTGAGGAGGCAGGTAAATTGCGACCCCTTTGGGAATCGCTAATGTGTCTGAGACACAGTAGTACATTTCCTTTTGCGAGTTGCAAAAAAACGCAGTTAGAAACTCGCAAAATGAAATGGTCATGCATCTGGCCCTAAGTGTCACCTTAGTTTTTTTCCCCGTAGGAATGCACCGCCCAGCTCTGCAGACATGCATCACCAGATATGAGCATCTATGGAATTATGTGGCTGCTTTAATTTGGTAGGGTACCCAGTGCTGGAGTTGGGCGGGCAGAAACGTACAAAACTACAAGGATTTATATAGTAGGGAATCAATTAAAACCTATTAACAATCAATTATCATTAAAAACCTGAATTAATCAAGCATGATTTGTTAATTGATGAACTATGATGCCACCCAATACATATATCCACAGTTCGTCAGAGTCTCTGAATATACATAGGCAAGTTTATTAATGTGTGGTTAATAAAAACAATTACATAACTAGCATCATAAAACACTTATTACAGTAAAAAAAGTTTGTACATGATTTGTTTATAATTGGTATAAGATTATGAGTTTCAATACGGTGTGGCATTTCCTTTGTTGTCGCCACATTACATCTTTATCTATGTATAAAAAAAGAAAGAATAATGTGCGGTGGTTCTTACACAGCTGATAAATCAAATTGTAGTTTCTTCTCTGCGGCATTAAAAAAAATCTGACAGTTTGAGGATGAAGATTTACATTGTCTCCTTTGTAACAATCTATAACAGCTTGGCGACAGGTTCGTATTTGCAGACTATTAAAATGATGCCGTAATAGGTGGCAACTTTCGGGGAGAAGTGCCGGACATTTGCAGATGATGTGCGTAATGGTTTCTTGAGCTTGGTGACACCATCTGCAAATACTCAGTGGCGGCCGCAACAAACCGAAAGTGGGGTTAGGGGGATTGGCAGGGGGAAGAACAGGGAATTTAGAGGAAAATAATGATTTAAAAAAGTACCTTTAGCTGCCTCTGACACCAATGGCCGCCTCAATCCTTCAATCCCAGCAGTCTCTTAGGAAGGCACAGGCTCCCCAGCCAATCCAGACGCTGCTCTCATGTGAGAGCAGCACTAGGATTGGTCTGAGCGGCCTGGTCTGCTGCTCAAACACTGCCTGGGAGCCTGCGGCTTTTTTCCAACCCTGCTGTGAACACAGCTGGCTTGGAGAAATATAAGTGCGCATGTCTGTTTGGCTGGCCTAAGACGGCCGGCCAAACTTACATGCGCACTACTAAGTGCCCACCACTTCTCCCTTTCATGGCCCGGCCCAGCCCTACACAGGCATGCCAGCCAGTCAGAAAAATAAAATTATATTATCATTTTATTTTTCTGTGACTGACTCTGACGAGTGGGGGGACGCTCCTGCGCCATTACAGAGGAGCCGCCCCTGCAAATACTGTCATGTTCTGTCGCACACATCATCGGAGACACGGGCGGGCACTCACCTTAAAGCAAGGGAGTAGCATTGAGGCAAGTGTGACTACAGGTGTCCCTTCGCCCGTATGGTCTCATGTTGTAATTAGAGACAGCTAATCATTTGATACCTATCAAGATTCTGACACCAATGGGTGATGTATATAATTTGTATTGTATTTACTAAAACAAGAGTGGTATAAGGAAACCCTCGCATTTTTGATCCTGAAGAATAGCCTTGGGGTAGGGCTAGAAACATGTTAACTAGTGGAACCTAGGCACATTGTATCCTTAAAGTTCCCACAATTTTCCCCTTATTTTATCCATACCGGATAGGTGTAACAGTAAAGAATTTTTTTTCCTACTATCCAGGTATTTTTAAATTCTCTTTTCCCTCCACTCAGACCTCAACACTTCATCAACACATAGTACCAACTATAAGTGCCCCCCGCGTCTCCGAAGGTCGTAGCACGCCCCGTTCCGCAGCGGGACGGGAAGAACCCGATGATGAAGCATGCCACCAAGGGGTAACCCTGGTGGGTGAGGGTTATTTAAGGAAAATGCATCGTTCTCCTTTAAAAGAACATATAAGTGGAAAGAAAAAGACCCTTCATATAACAGAGGGGCTCTCTATGATTATTACATGTTCTGTCGCAATCCATTTCAGGCAGTAGTCTAGGGTTGGGAGGCCTCCTGTACACTGTTTCATAAATCTCAATTTCATACTGTTAGCATAACAAGTGCCCAGATAAGACTGTCGCTCAAGAGTTTGGTAAGAATTTTTTTTCTTTTTTTCACAACAGATTTTATTGTTGACAGGCAAAATAAGCCCAGGAGGATCCAGGGCAATACATCATATACATGATATGGCATTGATAAAGATGTCAACTTTTTATAATAGGTTTGTCGAAAAAATGAGGATACATAGGGCTGAATAACATGAAAATAAACATTATAAACAAAAAACAGCAGTGTCACTTCGCCCATGTAAGCAATATAGGATAATGACTCCAATCGCGATAAACTAGCATATGTACAATTAGTCACAGTGCGCATACCCAACCTTGGAACGTCAAGGCAGATCATCGGTACAGAGAGCCGGGGGGATAGGTTCAAGATATAGACCTCGATAGTTGGCCCATCGCTTTAATATTTTCGGGTGTTTCTGGGGGCATCCCCGTGCCTTAAAAATTGGAATTTCCAGCCCCATGGAGAAATCAAGGCCTCGCTTCCATGCCCCAACTGAGGGCGGAGAAGTCGCCTTCCAAGCCATGGCAATGTCGTGCTTAGCTAAGGTAAGCCCCAGAAATAGCAAGTGTCTTTTGTATCTATTACCTCCGATCTCATCGGTAATGTGAAGCAGAGTTAGGCACGGAGACCGTGGAACATCCCACCCCAAGACCTCGGAGAGGCAGGCCAGCACCCCACGCCAAAACCGCGATAGGGTGGTACAGTCCCATGTCGTGTGGAGGAAAGTACCCTCCCCCAATCCGCAGCACAGGCACAGGGGAGATTCAATCATCCCAGTGCGCCAAAGTCTGTTGCGAGTAAAGTAGACCCTGTGGAGGTATTTGAATTGTATAAGTCGTAGGCGTGCCGCGATGGCAGCACCACGCGGGGATTCAAGATCCTCCATCCAGTCGTCTTCGCCAAGTGGACCCAGGTCTTCCTGCCAGGCCTCCCTGGTTTTGTAAAGTGTGGTTTGACTATTAGTGACCAAGGTGCGGTATAGTGCTGTGATTTTGTGTGCACCCATCTCACCCAGAAACACTTTGGCCTCAATGGGGTTGAAATCGGGGACAGTGTCTTGTCGCGCAAGGTAAGGAGAGAATGCGTGACGGAATTGAAGATATTTGTAAAATTGGGATCGGGGCATTTGGAAGTCGGATTGTAGTTGTTGGAAGGACTTAAGGGTCCGGCCTTGAAGAACATCCCCAGCCATTGAGATTCCAATTGCGTCCCAGCCCGCAAACCCCGGAAGTTCGAGCAATTGCGGTAGGAGGCCATTGCGCCAGAGAGGAGTCTCCTTAGTGAGTCTGCCCTACCACCCGATCCTGCGCAGAGCCTGCCGCCAGATCACAAAGACGGTCCGGGTTGCAGGCGGCAGCGGGTTGAGTGTCGTGTTAGAGTGTAGAATCATGTGCAGAGATTTAGAGTCCATTAACCAACGCTCGAGCGCATAGGCAGTGTCGCTTCGATCACCATACCACCAATCATTTAAGATGAGGAGATGGGACGCTGCATGGTACGTTTGAATATCCGGGGTCGCAAGACCCCACAGTACGTGGACTGAAAGCACGTTCGTAGGGCGACCCGCACGGCGCCCTGCCCCCCAGAGGAAGTGACTGAGAACTGAGTTTAATTGCCGAAACCATGTATGTGGTATTGAGTAGGGATAGTTTTGGAGTTGGTAGAGCTGATAAGGTAGCGAAACCATTTTAAAGATAGCCGATCTGCCGAATAGCGTCAGGGGCAGATGTGACCAGGAGCTCACCTGTTGTTTAATCTGAGGCAGCAGAGGGGCCAGATTTTTAGTCCAGGAGCCAGGTTGAGATGACGACAGGAAGACCCCAAGGTATTTAAAACCATCCGGCACTACCGTCACCTGTTTTTCCCAAGTCCCAAGCTGATCGCTCCCGCACAAAGGCCACAAGTAGGACTTGCGAGCATTCATATAGAGACCAGAGTTTTGGCCAAAGATTTCCATTATTCGAAGCAGGCGTGGGCCAGATCTATTCGGGCATGTAAAAAAGAACAACACATCGTCAGCGTATAGCGCTATACGATCGGATACCTCGCGCGACCACTCGAAACCATATATCTGGGCATCAATTCGCACCCATGCCGCAAGCGGCTCCATGGCGAGTGCGAACAGATAGGGAGATAGAGGGCATCCCTGCCTAGTGCCTCTTCTGATGTGGAGCAGCCGCGAGATTGAGTCGGCGATCTGTACCGAGGCAGTGATGTCTGTGTAGAGGAGGCGAATGTATTGAAGAAGTGTAGGGCCAATGTTCAGGCGGTCCAAGAGTGCAAACAGATAGGTCCAGCTAAGGGAATCAAAAGCCTTATCCATATCGGCAAGAAGGAGCGCAGCTGGTTCATTCAGCCAGTCTACAGAGGCAATCACGTTGTGTGCGCGACGAATATTGTGTTGGGTGGCACGGTTGGGCATAAAGCCCGCCTGATCGGGATGGACCAGTGTGGTAATAAACGGGACAATGCGATTAGCAATGATTTTGGCCAGGAGTTTGGCCTCTAGATTGAGTAAAGAGACCGGTCTATATGAGGCGTGCAACTCTGGTGGTCGGCCCGGCTTGGGGAAGACCACTATCTCGGCATGACGCCAGTCAGCCGGGAGGCAGCCATCCTCCACAGCAGCATGAAGAGCCGCCAAATAATGCGCCGATATTTGGGATGAGTATTTCTTGTAGAACTCACACGGAAACCCGTTTGGGCCCGGTGCTTTACCCGAGCGCATATCTGCAAGGGCACTCTGGACCTCCTCCGTGGTGATCGAAGCATCTAGGTCGTCACGCACAGAATCTGGCAGAGACTGCAGGGGCAGATCGGCCAGAAACCGATCAATGGTGGCCGCAGGGAGGGTCTCCCGCGGGGCGTATAAATCCGTGTAATAATCAGCAAAGCTGGTTGAAATGCGAGCGGGGTCCGTAAGCACCTCACCCGTCGTTCCTCGGATTTCAGGAAGGGTCACAGGTCGGAGCGCCTGTTGGCACAGGCGGTGCAAGAGGGCGCTAGATTTGTCACCCCACTGATAAATGCGGCTACGCGTGGTAAGCCAATACAGTTTGGCTTCGTCCAGGAGGTCGCTGGCGTAAAGTTGTTGGACTACGGGGAGTTGGCGGCGAGCTGCCGCGCCATCGGCCTCTCTGCTCCTGCGTTGCAGGTCTAGGATTTGCGCTTCCGTATGGACCAATTTCTCACGGCGCTGTCGACGCAGTGCACAATGCAATGTCCACCCCCCGCAGTGTTGGTTTCATGGCCTCCCAAAGGGTCCCCAGGGAGTCCACGGTGCCGACATTATGTGAGAAGTCATCAGTGAGGGCTGTATATATCTGGTGATGATAGGAATCGTCCTGTAGTAGCCATGTCGAGAGGCGCCAGCGGGGCGGGGAGCGATCAGGGCCCAGATGTACTACCAGTGTAGTTGGAGAGTGATCAGACAGGCCTCTGGGCAAGATCTCTCCCCTCTGAATTTTATGGGCGTGAAGGGCAGATATGAATATATAGTCAAGGCGGGAGAAGGAATTGTGTATAGTTGAAAAATATGTGTAGTCATTTGCTGCAGGGTGTAATTTTCGCCAGGTATCAACCCATCCCAATCCCTGGGTCAGCGCGTGGAGTTTCGACTCGCGTGTGCCAGTCTGCGGCCCTGTGCTGCGCCATCTGTCCATTAAGGGGCACATAACATCATTCCAGTCGCCACCAGCTAACAGTAGGCCCTTCGGAAGTTCAGCCCAAAGGGAGGTCATCCGTTCCACCAAAGACGACGACAAGGGAGGGGGGGCATATACACAAACTAGAGTGACGCGCTCACCATAGAGCGTGCCAGACACCACTATGTACCTGCCCTGGGAGTCAGACCAAGACCGTTCATGGACAAATGGCAGTCTGCGATGGATTAATATCGCCACTCCTCGAGAATCCATAGTGAATCCAGAGTGGTAAGTCTGAGCAAAGCCAAAGTGCGCCAGGCAGAGCGTCTTGTTGCCCTGCAGGTGTGTTTCCTGCAGCATCAGGATGTCTGCATTGTATCGCCTAGCCTGGCGGAGTACTGCCCCTCGTTTAACCTTATCTAATAAGCCACAGACATTCCAACTAATAATGGTTAACCGCCTAGCCTGAGCATCCGTCATGTCGGGTATATATCATGCAAATGGACTAACAAGTGGGTATTATAATGTGCGCGGAGTAGAAGCAGGACGTAAAACACAAACACTGACAAACAGCAAACATTTCCCCAAAACCACAGACCTCCTCCACCCCCCCCAATACCTCAATAATGTTGAAGCATCTGTTGCGGTATGGCGAGCGTCCCGCCCCCAACGGGGGGTAGGATCCGCTCCCATCCAATGGATCCCAACAGAACATGATATGTACATTAAAGCGTCTTCAGTCTCGCCAAAATGTACAAAGATAGGTAGCCCAGGTTTGAATTGCCATCAAGAGAGATATGTCAGAGATATGTCATAGGTACAGTCCGAGAGTGTTTTTTATGAAGGTGACTGGGATTGCCGACCATCCGTTGCGCGTCTACGAGAGCTACTACGGGGCTGGGATCTTCGTCTCGAGCGTGACCGGCGCTGCTGTTTTCCGTTGAGTCTGGGCATGTGCCACCGATGAGGCGTCGGAGTCTATTCCAGGACGGGCGTTGATCTTGCGTTTAACCGATTCGTCCGTCCAATTGAAGACTTCTTCAGGTGAATCGAAAAAGTAGGTCCGTGATTTGTAGGAGACGCGTAGACGGACCGGGAATAGCAAGGAATATTGAATATTCAGGCCACGCAGGCGGGCTTTAGCCTCGGTGAATGACTGTCAGCGCTGTTTGACCAATTTAGTATAGTCAGGGAAGATCATGATGGGCTGAGAGGCGTAAGTAAGGACTCCCTTGAGCCGAACCTGTTGGACAATCATATCACGGTCTCTGTAATTGAGGAAGCAGGCGATTAGTGGACGGGGACGCGCTCCCGGGGGTGGCTTCTGCTGAAGAACTCGATGCGCCCGTTCGATGATAAAACAGGAGGACAGGGAGTCAGCAGGGAGCCATTCTATGAGCCATTTGGTTAAAAAGGCAACAGCGTTGTTGGTCTCACAGCCCTCAGGAAAACCCACAAAACTGAGGTTATTCCGCCTAGCTCGGCCTTCCGCGTTCTCCACTCTAGCCGCCAGGACGAGCGTCGGCGACTCCAAGTTGGATACTTTTTTTTGAAGGGTGGTCACAGCATCCTCCGTCGCGGAGATCCGCGTTTCTGTTTCAGTAATTCGTTGAACCGCATTGCGGAGGTCCTGCCAAAGAAGCATAACATTGGACCCAACAGCGCCAATTTTAGCTTCCAGTGCATCTCTAGACTGCGTGATGGCGCCAAGAGTGCGGCAGTGTCAGGGATAGGAGTCGTGGCGGTCTCCGGACCGGGCAACTGGGTGCTGGTCACAGTGTATTTGTCCATGGTGGATTGTTTGAACGTAGCACCAGTAGGCTTGTCTTTAGCCATTATGATCCAAGCTGGGGGGAGACGATTCAGAATGGAGTTCCAGAGTAGGTGATAGACCAGTAGGTCGCCGGATTACAGCCCCAGTCGCAGGAATACACCACTGGACGGCCAGGAGCGGCGACCGGGGTAGGGCCCGACACCCACAAGCCGCACCAGGACCTAGCCTGGCCACCTCCGGAGGCGGTGGCCCCCACCCCACTAGCGGGCGTCTCCAGCCCCCACCGCGCCGCAGCAGCCAGGCCGGTGTCGCCGGCGCCAGAGCAGGCGAGGGAGTCCGCCAGGTGCATTGTAAGGAGCTGGGCAGTGACGTCGTCTGGTCCAGGGAAGGCCACACACCACGTAGAATAGGCGCCCCCAGGCCGGCGTGCTGATCCGGGAGGCGCGTCTGCCTCGTTGCAGAGGGAAACAACAATATGAGGTGAGTAGGGGCCCAGATCACTCACCGGCGCGTCTGCCTTGTTGCAGAGGGACACAACAATATGAGGTGAGTAGGGGCCCAGATCACTCACCGGGACATCGCTGGAGGGAAGCAGGCCTTAAATAGCACACCGGCTTCACACCGGGGCCACCACCGGCACAGGCCCCGCAGGGGGCACGGTCGAAAGGGCCCCCAAGGACCGGGAGAAGCCGCTCACCGCTGATGGGTAGTCCGTGGCCTCCGCCGGGGCCCCCAGGTCTTCAGGTGCTCAGCGTCAAGGCGGGTGGGTAAGGAAGTGACAGGCCGCACCCACCAGATCCCGCTGCAGGCGGGAGAAAAGGAAGCGGGGGGCCGCGCATCTAGGCCCCACCACGACGCGTCCCACAGCACACCCTGCTGCCCAGACCAAATCCGGGAAGCTGGAAACATATCCCCGAGACGGGGGAAGAGTCGATGGTGTCGCGGTCCGAACCGACCGCTGATGTCACTTACATTCACCACCGGGTCCCCGGGGCAGCAACGGAGCAGGAGGCCCGACTCGCGGCCTACAAAATGGCGGAGTAAGCCGTCCCCAGACGCCGGCGGTCTGCTCACCTGGCAGACGGGCTACGGCAGGGCCCCAGGGCGAAATGCTGCCTCGTGCGTATCTAGGGCGATGTCCGGATGGGCCCCCACAGGCAAGCGAGGCTCGCGTCCGCCCACAGCCCGCGGCCGCAGGCCTGACCCTCCGGAGGCAAGGCGCACCTAGGCCGAGTCCCAGGCCCAGCCACGTCGGCAGATATGGCAGCTCCACGGCGAGATTAGGCACTCGATGCAGGTGTTACGGGTGTCCCACTGCCTCACTGTGTCTCTCAGACAATCGGCAGGAAGACAGCTGCAGTATGATGGCAGGATTTATGGAGGATTAACAGCGGGCTACGGGAGCGATGTTACAGCGCGTCCGCCATGTCAGACCGCTTGGCCACGAGTTTGGTAAGAATTAATGATAATCCATGCATGTGAGCGCTTTGCTAGGAATTTTTTGTCTTCAAATAGAAACAACTTCCTCATGGTGAGATTGAGATACTTCTTGAAGACTACATATGGTATTTAATTATTAATTAATTAATTTACAAGTTTATTATGCACCTCTGTATATACTCATTGTGCATTAATTTCTTGGAGCCATAGGCCAGTACTCGCCAAAGTAAGTGATTGAGCAAACCCTCCCAGGTAGCTCTTAACTTAAAACAAAGTTTTAAGAAAGTGCCTTGTCTTGCGATGGATTGCTTTACCAGGATCTTTGAATCTACATATATATTTGAGAATTTATATTTATTGTTTTTGTAAAGCGCTCTGTTGCCCCCAGGGACGTCCTGGCGCTGCGGAAATAGAGTGCCTCTAATATGCATAGTGAGGTGTGTGAGAAAGGGCGGTCTGACTAGTACTCTTGATGGGAGAAGAGCCAGGTCTTGAGTTGCTTGCGGGATCGGGATTCATCCTTAGGGAGAGGGGAAGCTGGTACCATTCCGAGGGGGCTGGTATAGAAAATGACCTGCCACCTCTGGTGGTCATCCTATAACTCCGGACCTCCAGTAAATGGGCATTAGAGGAGCGGAGAAGTCTCTTAGGTATGGGGGGAACAATCCATTTTCTGAGGCAGAGCAGGAAGTGCCTCTAAAGGTTATTTGGGCCAATGTCAACGCCTTAAATCGGATCCTCCTATGGACAGGGAGCCAATGCAAGGTATGAAGACCTTGCAACACTGAGCTCCTTCTGTTAAGCTTTAATACTGACCTTGCTTCTGTATTTTGGGTAATGTGGAGGCATTTGATAAGGTATTTCAGCAAACCCATGAAAGGGGAATTGCCGTGATCCAGTCGTGCAGTGATCAGGATGTGTCACTGTCTTACGAGCAGTTAGAGGTAAAAAGGCAAAACTTTTTTCAAGGTTCTTAGCAACGCAGAACAAGTTGCTGAGACAGTAAGAATATGCGGCCTGAATGATAGGTCAGAGTCAAACCTTCTCCCCAGGTTTTTGCCGTAGTGGTGGGTGGAGGAGGGAGGGGGGCAACACCCTCAGGGCACCAGTTTGTTGGCAAGAACGCTTTGGATTCACCAAATAGGATAATATCTGTTTTTCCACGCTGCATTTTAGGTGGCTGTGAATCATCCAGTTGAACACATCCACAAGACACTTCTGGAAGTTGAGCTCAGGACTGGAAAGCTGTTGCTCTAGTGAGAGAATTAACTCTGTATCATCAGAATATTATACAACTGTGATCCCAAAAGATTCAAAAGATGTCTTAAAGATGTCAAAGAGAGTGGGATGAACCCTGAATGACCCCATATCTGAGGGGGATGGCTTCAGATGAAAAAGGTGCTAACATGACTGCCTGAGTTATATCTGAGAGGAAAGAACAAAACCATCTTGTGGCAGTCCCCACTATCCCCACTTCTTCCAGGTGTCTCAGCACAAGTGTGTGGGGGACTGTATTGAATGCCACTGACCTATCTAATAGTATCAGGACAGCATTTTTCCTCTCGTCTGTGATCTTGAAAATCTAAGAAACCTCTAACAGTGCGGGTTCTGTGTTGGGTTGTGGCCTGAAACTGGACTGCGTGAAGTAGATTTTCTGAGTTTCGCTAGTGAGAGAGCTTTTTACTAACCAGCTTCTCAGTGGCTTTCGATAGGACAGGCAGCATTGATATGGGCCTATAGTTGGCCAAGGTTTTGGTGTCTGCTGTCAGTTTCTTTAGGAGCAGCTTGATAAAGGCCTTGTTTGATATAGATGGAACTAATCAGATGATAGCAAAGTGTTGATCTAGTGGCGCTGTAAAGATTCACTGTTTTAAAGACCTTGTGTAGGAGCAAAGAGGGACATGGGTCCTCAGTTCATTAGAGTCTGTTCTGGATCATGCAGAGAAATATGGGCAAAGGTGTCAAAGGTGCAGGTCGCCTGGGCTTTTACTACATATATATGTACATGTTATCTCGTAAAGACAAATATTAACACAAAAAAACTAATATCAAACAGACAATCAATACAGAAAATTATATATCATGTTATTCTTTTTCTTGTGTCCCAAAGGCACTCCGTATTATAGGTGTTTATGTGATAATTTCATTCAATCAACCTAGGAGGTATTCACCGAAACAAGGAGTCAATTGGAGAAACTCCACTTATTTTCTTAGTCCTTGCCAATCAACTGAATTGACACAAAAGTCCATTTATAAAGACTCCTCCATTATGAAAGTTGATGCGTTTCAGCCATGTAAGGTTCTGGCCTCCTCAGGACAAGAGAAAGAAAACGCATACAGCATAGGCGAAACACCTTTTCCCAAATCAGGAAGAGCAAAGCATTGAAATAGACATGAACAACGTGGTTGAATGCATCATGGTGCGCCGTTGCGTAGTAGTATGGATTTGGGGGACTCACTGCAGTGCCAAGCACGATTGGAGTGGGATTTGTTGTCACCCCAGTATTTGACTCTGTCCCCACAATGACACCTAAGCTGTTGCTATGTATTCAACCATGTTTTTAGTATCTAGTTTGATGCTTTGCGCTTTCTTGTCTTTCTCTTGTCCGGAGGAAGTCAGAACCCTACATGGCCAAAACATGCTGGGAAATTTTAGGAAGATTGTCTCAAGATAATAGCTGTAAAAATCTTATTAAACGCACACCTGCCATAAAGGATGAGCCAATATGCATCATCATCATCATCACATAAAATAACATTCTAGAATGCCTTTGTTGGTGTCCTTGTTAGAGATGCAGGACTGGGTAAAGAGAACTATTTTTACTCTATACTTGATGGCCCCCTTAAAAGGCGAAGGGCCATCTCTTTACTGCCTAATTTTAGATGCCCCCTCCCCAACCAGACCTGACATCTATTAGAAACTGAATCCAGTACCAGAATATCTTTTACCAATTAAGTAATCAATTATATATTGGCACATTGGGTTTTCTTTGGCCAGTGCCATCTAGCCGTAAGGGCATCTGTAACGAAGCCTGTGTTGGCAAGTGCTGCAACTTTAAGACGTCGTTTAAGAGCTGTATATAGGTCTGAAATAAATATCTCCGTCAGCATATACCAAAGCCCACTGTGATGCAGCAGGCAAGATACCCAGAAGGGGTAATCTCATGCTATCAGCAGTGGTGGCTCCTCCGCTATGACGGAGGAGCATCGCCCCCCCGGCCAGCATTATTAAAAATATGAAAAATAAAAGGATAATAAAACGGGTTTAAAATCCAATTTATTATCATTTTATTTTTCCTTGTGCCGAGGCTTGGGGGTGGGGCCAGGGTGGTGATAGGCTGGGTGGGAAGTGCTGAGCACTGCCTTCACTGGGCATGTGCGTTTGACTGTCCATCCCAGGCCGGCCAAACCCACATGCGCAGTGAAGCTCTGGCCAACCCAGCTGCATTGCTGTGTTGGAGAGAGAGCAGACACAGACTCCCAGTCTGTCCTGGAGCGCAAATCCTCGGTGCTCAGGCCAATCCTGAAGCTGCTTTCGCATGAGAGCAGCTTCAGGATTGGCCGCAGGGCAGGCTGGGAGCCTGTGCCTGCCTGCAGTGAAGAGGGGCACAGGAGCGCGACACGATACTGAAGGGCAGCAGGTAAGTTTTGTTTTAATATTTTTCTGTTTGTCTCCCCCCTCCCTGTCCCCTCCCCCGTCCCCTCCTCCCCCACCCGCCTATATTCCCGATACAAGCCGCTCCTGGCTATCAGTCTGGGTTGGGTTGTTGTCCTTGATCTGTCTTTATCTTATCTATCACATAAAAAGAAATCTGAAATAAATCTAAAACATTGAAATGACAAGTATGTTCCAAACCCCATAATATCTGTGAAACTAGCAACTGGAATGGATTTTATGATGCTCCAACAGTCAGGGCTTCCTAACATGTCAACAAGTTAGCTTACTGTAAATTGTGTGAGTGACATTGCACACTACAGAGCCAATCATTTCCAGGCATTGCCAGCAGCCTACAGTTAGTAAATTGAAGCTCATGGAGGGAAGGAGGCTTTGGGCAGGTTAGTTGAAGAGTCACTGTAGCCTTCCTGAAGAACATCAGGGCAACCAGAGCCCGGAAAATCTGGATGTAGTTTATTCACTGGCACACTAGATTCAAAAAGACAAGATCGAGGAAAAAGTATAGGGTAGGTTAGACTCAATCGCTTTTAAATGATAGCCAGGGGCACTCAAACCCTGGAAGAAGCTCGTACTATTGTGATTAACACACATATAAATTGCAAGGCGCCAAATACAAGAAAAATTGCACAGTGCACTGTCTCCTTATGATATACATGAACACATCTGAACTTAGCTTATGTTAAGAAATGTTGCTACAGCTATTTCTAATGAAGAGTGGGGACGTGTAGGGGGAAAATAGGGGAGAGCATTCACCTTCATCCAGTAGGGGTGTGCAAGGTTCTGAACTTCTACACCTCGTAACGGCACAACATTTAAAAAAAATTGGGGTAGAAAAGAAACCCTGAATTTAACAGGATTGTTTGCTTTGGCAAGCAGGGTTGCGAGTGAATCACGTATCACACTGTCATGTAGTGTCCTGAACTGCCGCGAAGCATGCAAATGAACATGTCACACATGGAGCTCTGCATCAGACGTCTTTATTCTTCAGCATACGATCACACACTGCACGCATTGCGTCATAACTTAACCACACCTTAACACCTCCCAGCAGCTTACGTAATTCCTGTTAAAGTCCTCCCAGAACCGCAAGGGTCCTAGCACTCATAATCTTAAAGACTCTACATCTCCACCTTTGTTAAATAAAAAGTACAAACAACATTAAAATCATATTTCCTCAATGAGTCGTCGAGGCGCTCGCACTGGTCTGCCAGTTCGGGTGGTATGAAGTAGTTGATGGGTACATTGATCATTCACCGATGACATAGGCTCAGATTCTTGATCTGGACATTCAGGCGGGGTTGTCTCGTTCACGATCTCAGGAAGAGCGAGGCAAATGTCTAAAGTGTGAAGAGTCCCATGTGATAGACTTTCCATGACTATGTGTGGTCACCATGTGTTCTTTGGTCTTTACAACTCTCAGAGGGTTGACAGCAAACAGACTATCCGTTTTCCACTTCTGTTTGACTATTACCCAGTCCCCTTTATTGAAAACTGTTTCCTGGGCGCGTCATCACAGATCAGTATAAGTTTTCATCTTGCACTTTGGAGAAGTGTCCGTGACACGAACGTTATCGGTGTGTATCGATTGGTTCGATATCCATTGTGGTAGTTTAATTCCGGTGGCTCTCCCAAATAGCAAGATGGCAGGACTCTCACCAGTGAGTGGTGGAGTGTGGAGTTGATCGATAGGCATGAATCACTTGACACATGGGTTGTTTTAGAATGATTCCTTCATCGATGCTCGCTGAATCACTCTCTCGAGGGTGTGCTTAAATAGTTCCACAGCACCGTTGGCCGGAGGCCAAGGAGGTGTACTCCTTCGATGCTTGATATTGAGTCGAACAAGAAACTCCTTGAATTCTTTGCTATTGAAAGGTGGGCTGTTGTCAGATTTGAGATCAGTGGGGATGCCCCACACTGCAAAGATGTCATCAAGCCGCTCAATGACTTTGTCATGGGTTGCCGATGATAAGTCTTCCACCAAAGGAAAATGTGAGTATTCATCAATGACTACCATGAGATGTCCATTTTCTAGGGGCCCAAAAAAATCATCAGCCACTCTCTCCCAGGCATGCGCAGGAAGGTCAGACCTGGTCAATTGATGTTGCATCACTTTGGGAGATAAGCAGTTACACAAATGGCATGCTTTAAGTTCTTTCTCAACTCGTTCATCTAGGCGAAGGAACCACACTCGATCTCTTAGTGTTCTTCTGGTAGCTGCAATGCCACGATGTCCTTCATGGGCCAGCTCAATGACTTGCTGCCTCAGGCTCTCAATGATGACTATTCTCGAACCCCTATAATATGACACTTAGTTGAGTGACGGACAGTTCATCATGTACATTTTTGCATTTTTGAAATTCAACATCGTCAGCAAAGGGTTAAATGCTTTTCTTCCACGCTTGAGTTGAAATGAGATCTTAGAGGATAATCATGCTCCTATCTGTATTTGTCGCAGCAAAAATCTGTTCAATGGCTAGGGCTGCTGGTGTGCTGGACCTCACAATGAAGTTGACATACTCTTCAGTCGCTTAGGATGTCGAACTTTGGAGATGTAGCGGCACTTGTGAAAGTAATCAGCTGGGTTTTGATCTTTCCCCAGCTTGTGCACGGTTTCATAGTCATACGCTTGCAGTAGCAACCCCCACCTTTCGCGCAAGGGGTCATTTTAGCTTTTGGATTTCCAAAGATAATGAGCAACGCCTGGTGGTCTGTAATAATGGTGAAACGTTTTCCATATAGAATGTCGTCATTAATATGAAGTTCCACTTTAATTTTCTTGAGTTTTCCTAAACCATGAAACAATGACGGGAACTGACTTACGATTTCAGACAGAGTACGAAGGTTGTAATTGAGAGATATCAGTCCCATGCCAGCAGCAGAGGCAAAGCTGAGTAGCCATGCACTGGATGAAGTTCCTTGAAGGACATGGATTGGCGCTTGCACTGATGTAGATTTGTGTCGCATGGTTGCTGTGAACGACCCTTTTCTTTGCAGTGGTTCAGAGGCAGCCCACTTGTACACCTTTGTGCCTGATGGAATGAGGCGAGGCACAGGGGACAGGCTGTTAAACGTTTCCCTGGGCATGATGTTGAGCAAGGCATCAGTGTGATTTTGGGACAACGTTCAAATGAAGTTTGTCATTTTGCTTAGTGAAATTCTTTTCAACTTTGGTCCTCTTTACAAGCAGCTAGTCCTACATGCGCACGTCGCTCTTTGGTAGCTACCATTAGCGCACACCAATCTTCTTTATCGGTACTTGACGGCGATGCCGAGGCGCCTTTGTACGATGAGCTTGACGACGATTGATCTAGCTTAGTTTTCATTTGTCGTAGCTGATGCTTTTTGTGGGCGTGGCAAAAATGTTTCTGTAACTTTCTGGCACCCATTTTCTCTTCTCGCGGTCACGCATTTGGTTTCTGTTTTGCTATGCAGACTGTTATGAAATAGTTTTCTTTCCCACAGCCTTTGCATGTCTGTCCTATGGCTCAACATTTAACTTCATGGGAAAATGAAAATCCACATCAGAAACATAATTTTGATTTCTTTAAAGATTTCCACCTATTTGCATCTTGTTTTTGCTTGTGCTTGCTTTTCATGGTAAGGGCTGATTCATGATGGGCCGTTTCCGCTTCCATATAAGCAGCTTGTCGATCGGCTCGTTCTTCTGCTCTCGCATCCATTAGCATTTTCTCCAGACTGTGTGTTTCTCTCAACATGTGCATTCTAAACGAATCAGAAAGGCAGCCATCAATGATTCTGAGACGCATGGCTTCTTCGTTGGTGAAATCACAGAACTTGCAATGCTTAATGAGTCTATCAAGTCTTTCAACAAACTCATCCATTGTTTCACCAACCTGTTGTGCTTGGTTGAGGATGTATCTTTCATGACCGACGTTCGGCATTGGATTGAACTTCGCTTCCAACGCTTCTTTTATCTTTTAGTACGATTTTGCTTCAGTTGGCGAAACTTTCTTTATCACTTCTTTCACTCCATCACCAGCAAGTTTCTTTAATATTTAATGATCTTCTTATCATCTTATTCTTCTAGCGCATCTATGAAATCATCATACACTGCACGCATCGCGTCATGAATTAATAACCACACCTTAACACCTCCAAGCAGCTTACGTAACTCCTGTTAAAGTCCTCTCAGAACCGCGAGGGTCCTAGCGATCATAATCTTAAAGACTCTACAAGTGACTGCAGGGAAACACAATTACCTGTGGCCTGATGTCTTGTTCATGTTGTGTGGGACATCTGACTGAATGGAATGGGACAGACAAAGTGAAACTGTTCCTTGGTTGATTTGAGGGTAATTTGCCCTTCTGTGTGAAGTGCGACCATCCTCACCTTTGCTTGACTTCAATGGCATAGTCAGGCCTGTCAGATGTTTCTGCAGGCCCGGGTCAAAAAACTCTTGCGGGGCCCCAATAAGATGAGATCAGGGTACACTGTTTTAAAAAAAAAAATGTCCTTTAGGGAAAGAGAAAACATGTTAGATTCAGCATTTGGTGCTGTGAAGTGGAATTAGTCATGCTAGCTGCCTTCCTGTTAATAAATAGGCCGGCTTGCTTCAAAATATATAAATAAACATTTGCAGCATGCATACAGGGCCTAGAAAAAGCATGGGTTCTGCGGATTAATGTTGATGCAAGAGCTCTTCATGGAGAGATACAGAATTGCAGCACTGCAACTCATCCTCATAATTTACTGCCAGTATTTGGATGGTGAAACCACATTGACAATTCACACACGTATATCATTGTGCCAAATTATAAATCTTGTGCTCAATGTCAGCATTTAGCCCTTTTAGGGAACTGAAACAAAGGGAAGGAAAACATTTGCACATGAGCTATACTTGGCAAGGATCGAAGCTTGCCCTGTATGAAGCACTCAACTGGTGGTGTGCTCAGTTAAACACTGAGATATACTAGATTGAACCAGGATGGCCTTCAGATAGGTATGGTCTGTGCTGTTGGCTGGCCATGGATGTAAACCGGGCTCTTTGTTGGGCTGCACTAAATTCAGACGAGTGCTGGGCTCTTGGTTACTCTGGTTGTGCATTTTACTGGAATAGGACAGGGACATGCAGCAATGTGTTTCTGTATCACAGCCAATCCACCCCCAAGGGAAGGCTGTTCTTTTTAAAACACCTTCAAAACAAAAGAGCGAGTGTGACAGCTCAGTCGGTTGAGTTCCTTCCCAGAGACCTGCAAATCAGGGGTTTCAGTACGAGGGTGTAGACTCAGCCTTTCATCCTTCCAAGGTTGATAAAATGAAAACCAATGATTTGACTAATCATAACAGTAGTGGAGTGTCTATAAACAATTCAGTTTCTGGTGTGTGACATATAAGTAGCTGTTTTTAGAATGGGCCTACCAGACAGCGCAAGCTGTCCGGTTACAAAACACATATAGTGGGCTTAGATACGGGGGCTTGAAGCACGCTTATTGCTTACCATTGGTTGGCCTTACTATCCTTCTTATTTGCTTGCTTTCTGTTGGATGGCATTCCATATTTGAGCCTGTCCATCTTGTGTTTGTTCCTCCCCAGGATCATAGACTCTTTGGCTGGCTTCTATGCTATGTCTGCTCGCTTTAGGGAACTACTTTTATTTTTGAGGTTGTAAACCTATCATTTATTCTGGGCTATTTCTGATCAAAGCTTTGTGGACCATGCAGGCTGATTTGAATTCCAAAGAATTGTGCAGTCAAAGCATACAGTATAAATACTATTTCCTAACACATTTAGGAAATCTGGAGGCAGCATTTTTGACTTTCTGTTGGCACATGTATTGGCTAGCTCAAAAGCCTTGATCAAAACTGTTGGCATAATTAAGGTGAGAGGAGATATTGGCACTTTTGCTTCAAATCTCCTCCATTAACACCTTAGATCAACAAGCTTTTCACCCATTGCTGCTGTTTCAATTGATGCCAAAAAGGCTTTGTGATAGGATGAACTCAGCCTTTTTATTTAAATCTTTTTATTGCCTTTGTTCTAGCTCTAAATGTATAAAAATGATACATATTTAGTGTCCAAGTTCAGTGTAATATCAGACAAGGTCTTTCTTAATTTTGTTGGCTGACTAGATAGGAGGAGACCCAGTTAAGAACATTTCCCATGAATCCCATTCTAGATTTCAGGATGTGAATGAGGATGGAGTGATCAGTAGTGACGCTGAGAAGTCCAGTGATATCAGGATGTAGGGTTTATCTTTATCTATGGACAGGAGGACACCATCTATAATTTGTAAGGCAGTTGTCTCCGTGCTGCCGTATGATCTGAAACTGTATTGATGGTCATGCTAGAAATGGTTTGGGTTCATGTGATAATGAAGTTGTGGATAGACAGTTTTCTCCGTGATCTTGCTGATGCAGGGTAGATGAGTAATGACACCATTAGTTGGCTAAGCCGTCAGGATTCCATGTATGTTTCATCAGTTGTGGAGGATCTGACCTGTCATGAGAGCTCCAGAGAGAGTTGAGAGACCTTCTCCAAAGAGGGTTTTAATTAAGGATGAGGTTAAGACTTTATCTACATAGGCAGTGACTTTGATGGAGTTGAAGATGTCGGGGAAGGTCTTTGAGAAACAAGAGTTTGATGGATGACCTTTGTAGGATATAGCTTAGTGTAGTGGGGACCCCACAAGATGCAGGATTGGTGTTGTCGATGTGTCTTTTGTCTTTTTATTGAAGAAGTGGTTGACTGCATTGAACTTGGAACGTGGGACCTCAGTGTGTTGGTTGGATGCTGAGCAGAGTGATGAAATGGCAAGGTGGTCAGTCCAGTCTAGAGGCATGGGAGGCTTGCGTTTGATGGTTGGTGATGTCGAGAAGATGAGGTCCAGGATGTGTCCTTTAGCGTGTGTTAATTGGGTGGCATGATGTACCACATATGCCTCAATATAGTTGAGGTGGGTTTCTCATGTTTTTAATGTTTGATTGGATAGGCCAGATGCACATGAGTGTTTTCTTTTGATCTGTGTAATCCCAGAGGGCATATCCGCTGAGTTTCAGAGTAGAGTTGATATGGTTGCAGCTAGGCTTTTCCCAGATCCTTGATGTGAGATTGACAAACTATCATTGTTAGAGGCATACTGCAGGTATTCCTCACTGACCAGGTCACCGAGTACTTGGTCTGAATTAGAAAGTTAGTATCCTAAGCCTTTTTGACCCTTCATGATAGCTCTGCTGAGCAGCTGAAAACGTTATTTTATTTAAAAAGATCAACACTTAAAGCTAGAGTAAAAAGCTAAACAGAGCAATGCACATCACACAAATAAATAAAACAACAAAATATTATGCATAATGACGCCTGTGAACACTAGTGGATAGTGAACATTGTCCAGTTCGTAATAAATTTAAGAATACACAGGAGTGTAATCCTTATGCCAGAAATGGTTCATCCATGTCTGGAGGAGGAGACAGACATTGGTACTGAAGGTGGGGGTGACAGAGATCTAGTCCACAGAGGAAGTTGGAGATTCTGTATCTGGTTAGAGCGTGAGCCAGGCAGGTGCTGGACCTCTCCTTAACACTGCAGGGTAAGAGCAACCCCTAATTGTACTTTGGGACCTCTCTTCAGGCAGACATGCTCCAAAGGATGGTGATGGACCTGTACTCATGTTACTTAGGATTGAGGCTAATGAGTACAGATAAAGGATATAGGAGAGGGGCTCCACAAAGGAGTACATATATGCAAAATATTTGCACATTGAGGACGTGTCCTCACCAGGCAGAGTCGCCATTCAGCTCACCTATGCATGCATTTTCATCTTGAGCAGCCCTCCCCTAGCCTCTGATGAGGGGTGAAGAATCATTCTTGGCACTTTGCGTCTGCATCTACGGAGCATGCAGGCCAACAGTCTTTCATCAGGTCTTCAGGCATAGTCCTATCCTCGGAAATGGGGAGCACACAGCTCTATGTTTCAGAAACACCACAGTAAGATTCGCACAGCTATGAGTTGGTTGCAGCTCTTCCCTTTGCTGATGTGGGCCGCCATATTATATGCCCAGCCCTTGCTGCAGCCTAATGCCAGTCATTGTCAGTCTATTTTCAAAGTTCAAAAATCCAATCAGTCAGGTTTAGGAAGAGTTTACTTCCTCAGAGCAGATCATGAGTAAAGCATGCCTTCCCTGCTATCAAGATGCACTCCCTAAGTGACACCAGGCAGATAAATTCTCCTGGGGGTCGGGGGGGTCTTGTCTAATGGGAAACATGGTGTATTCCCTCATCACAGATCACAATGACAGAGGAGCAAGAAAGATGAAGAAGAAGTGGGGGTTAGGCTATCTCTGTTATTTTCTGTAGGCAGCAGCCATTCTCCATCTTACATTCCCTGTTCATACACAGCAATGTTCAGGATCATCCGCGACTAACTATAATGACAAATGCCCCGAAGATGTGCGTGGTCAGTTTCTCTCCACATTCCTGATATTCGCAATTGTTATTGAAAAAAAAAATCTAAAAATTGTGTGCAGAAATGTCCATTCCGCTGGACTTAAATCCCATAGGAGGCCAGTAGGCATCGCCCCTGTGGGCAGTTGCTGAGCACCAAAAGTGCATAACTACGACCTCAAGTTAAGAATTTGAGAAAGGGTCCAAGAGGGGGCACCCCTTCGAGACTACACGGTGGAGAGACCTGTTCTGGGTCTCCCCTATTGTAGAGGTAACCATGGCCATAAGGAGAACCTGATGTAAGGTTGAGTGGCTGTCTAAATAATTAAGGCACCTAAGACGTAGCCAAAAGGAAAACAAGCATTGGCATAGCAAATAGGTCTCGTCTGTTAGATCTTTTAAGTGTGTAGCCCTGCAGCACATACCATTTTCCCCAGTTTAGAAAAATTCCAGTTACATGAAGTTACATTATTTCAACTGACTGAACATTAAATATCCCCATTAAGTCAAGAAAACATAAGACAAAATGACGACTTCAAGATCCAAAACTGTGCAATTGCAAAGTCACAATTTAAAGATAACATATAAACAGGCAGACATGAATACCGACATATTAAATAAAACGCACAGGGCACACAGTGTTCACGACTGGGACTCTTGGCATTAAATAACTTCCATTGCACCATAAACTTGCAGAGGTTAGGAGATAGCAACAAATGCCGACCTAACACTGCAATCCCATCTGAACAGAGACAAGTTATGCTTTAGCGACCACTCCATATTTCAACTTTCACAGCAATCTCAAAAATAATAGTACTAAAGACCGACAACTAGATGAGACAAGTCAACTAGGGAACATTTACTTGTAAAATATATACCCGACTCACGTAACTGTACCATGTATGGAAGAGGCATTCCTGGGATTACCACTCCTACACAATGTTCTAATCCAGTGGTTTACATACAACAGTCACACACAGCATAAATGACATTAGCATTGTCAGCTGCGCATTATTTTCTTTAGGCCACAATCCGGCCAAAAGATTTACTAAACTTGCGTGACCGTTGAGAGTCTGATGTAAAATGATGGAGCCCAGAGCTAACATTGATACAGCACATTTCCAAGCGCCGTTGCTTCAAAGATTTGTAAATCCAGGCCTCCGGTTTTTTAACCTGCGGGCTCGCATTGCCCAGAGAAGTTATTTCACCCAAAACACTATCTAAACAGAATACATTTTGCCCGTGTTAAGCGTTCCTAGTTACAACACGATAGATAATTACAAAAATACAACATACAACTCTGGAAGCAAACCTAAAACTAAAGGTGTAACAAGTCAATATACTTCTGTCAGTTTTAAAGTATTTCAACTTGCAATTTAGACTTAGTTACCATGCTGAAGTCCAGCAAGTCTCTGAGTTATTTGTCTGTCCCGACTGCCGCCATTCTCTACTCCTGGTTCATGCTCTTGCAGGCTCGGCGATGCCAGTCCTAGAGGGGAACATGTGGGGGGAGAGGGTTAAAGGACCAAGATAGCAGCACCCATGAAAAGGATACAGGGGCGAGGGGCTCAATCTGACACCGCCAGCCCTCCCACCACACCACACTCGGGGCCATCAAGCAAACACAAAGAGTGGGGAACGGAGTACATGTGTGCGGATAAACACTAGAAAGTTGTTAATAGAGGCACTTGGGGGATAAAGAGGGGGACGGCGCGGAATCAAAAGTCCACTAGGGCCCCTTCTCTTTGGTGGCATGTCCTCCTCCACCAGGGGCCCGGGCGCACTGGATGCCCATTGTTTGAAAAATTGAACAATATGTGCGCGGAATGAGCAGACGCTGCCACCCAGAAAACAACGGCCGCCATGCAGAAAAAAAAGGTGCACGGCCTCCCGAAGTGGCCACAATTCTGAAAGATGAAGTGCGGCAGCCATGAAGCAGGTGCCATGCTGATCAAGGAAAACGAAACACGAACGCAGAAAAAAAGAAAGACGTGCGGCTTCCCGAAGTGGCCACCATGCTAAAAGATGAAGCTCAGTGGCCATGAAGCGGGTGCCGCACTGATCAAGGGAAATGAAACATGAATGCTTGTGTGAAGTGCTCTTTCAGAATTCAAAAAAATGTTCCTTAGCAATAACTAATATGGGACAAGTGGAAGGCTACGAGTAATGGTGCGCTGCTCCGTGGGAGTGAACAACCGACGAAAAGGACGGACAAATAGGAAAGATTAACCACTTGGAAGCAAGGATTTTTAAAGGACACTGAAATAAATAAATGAAAAGCAATGGGCAGGCTGTAAGCCCACAAAGTATATACAACATGTCTCGAAGAGACAGCGCAAGCACTGTCTAGGCTTGACCTAAAAAGCAGTAAACCCTGATGGACAAGGGAATAAATGTCAGGGATTGGACATCTGTACGGTGGACCCTTACAGCTGGTATTAGTTTGCTTTGCCCTTTGAACATGGCATAACTAAAGAATCTTATTTTTTTTGTTTGTTTAAATCTGCTTATCGCACTTTCTTGGTACAATCCAGTTATACAAGCAACAATGAATTACAGTGTTACAGTAACAGTAGTTGCATCGTAGTATTGCAAGTTAGGATACCATACATTGTTGTTGGATCTAGGACGCATATCACAATAGTGTTCTGTGGGAACAGGAGTGTAGGTAGACACATCCAGTTTACAGGAATGTTACGATGGTGTATCTAAACATCACAATTCGGTTGGAGGCTTACACAGGTCCCTAGAGGTGACAGATTGCAATGTCAGAAGTAAACATCCATTTCTGTGTGTAACGATAATAGTAACAATAATAATAAATATAAACATTTGGCCCATTACATCATATCCCTCCCCATGCAATTAGTCACAGTGCAATCAATCGGGAAGACAACAGTAAAGAGACATTGTAATAGTCTCTGTTGCTTGAGTGGATCCTGGAGTTGTATGCATGGCAGTAGAACATGTTGCGTTGTGGGTCTCCCTCTCAAGGAAGAGTGTGAGTTGCTCCCCCTCCAGTAGTGTGTTCAATGATGGGGAGGCACCTTGTGTGTCAGCATGTAGGTCAGCCATGATAGCATCCCAGCTAGTGGCTATGGGATATTTGCGAAGTCCAAGATTATCTTCCCTGTGTAGGGCAACACTCATTGCTTGTGCCCAGGCAGTAAGCAACTCTATCAAGGCAGTGAGGGGCGAAGGATCAGGCGGTTTCCACCTGCAAATAATATGTCTTTTGGCTAGTAAAAGGCCCAGGTCAGTAAAACGCGACGTGACTCTATATTTCTTATCCCTGCTGTTATATTCCATATAGGTACCCTAATATACGCCCAGGTAACATAACATCATAACCCTTCACCTATATTCTCCCCTACATTACATACATAACGGTTCATAGGGACTGACCTTTAACCTAGATACGACACTGCACACTGAACCCTGGATTTTCCCTGGTAAAAGCCTCATACATTATGCATGAGGATTCTTGGAAGCACAGCAAGACTACCATCTCCTGTATAATATCTATGTACAAAGTTAATTTCCGACGTCATCCTAAGTCCGACAAAGTAATACAGCGAGGTAGAACCCCCGGGGAGACCTATGGGTATATATACATCACATCTTGCTAAGACAGGCAGAGGAGACCAGGACTTCCTGGCAGACACACTGACCAAAGACGCTGAAGTTCCTGTATGCAGATACTCCAGCTCGCAGTGGTCTAACATCCCTTGCGGGGTGTCCAACCCGAGACCAAGACGGGGTCCCACAGTCTCTCAATCCAGGTAATGGGGTTGACTTTATCCTAGAGGGATTCTTGGCTTAACACCTACACACATGCTAGGTACACTTAGGTACATCTAGTTAGGGAGGCATCGTAGGAGTACGCACTTTTATAATCATGTATTTTATTTACTCGTATGTGTTCATGATTATTGCAAGATGGTAGAACTCTATCATCCTTTTACTTTCATAGTGCTTCTAATCACTTATATCTGTTACTGTCTAGTGGTTGTTGCAGCTCATCTTTTTTACGCTAGAATAACAACTGTTCAATAAATGCTTATTGAAAAACGTCCAGACCGTTTATTCTGTGTATCTCTCTGAGACTAAGTGAGCACGAGTGACTGAGCAAAAAGTAGTACACTGTTTCCACGGTCCTGAGGGATCAGGGTTGTCATGTTCGAAGGTTGCCAAGAACTATTCTCTCCTTTGTAAGAGGAGATTCTAGTGGCACTGTGAGCTAGCTGATACAGAAGGCCAACATACCCGGTGGGGTGTCTAGAATCAGTCTGACACCAATACTACAGTGTATGTCGTCCGAACGCGCAGATCCTGTATACGTTTTATAGGAACTACACGACATGGCGGCGCCAACGTTGGTTGGGTACTTACTCAACAGTCAAATCTGAGTAGTTCAGTCGTGCTATTCTCAGAGACCCCTACTCACATTTCCCCAGAGACGTCTGGCATGGGAGGGTACAAAATCCGCCGCAGCTGAGTGGGAAAATCCTATTTATTGGCTGTTGGTTAATCAAGCTAGAAGGACACATTGTTCCTAAAATTGTGCATAACACCTTATCTTAGTTCCCTTGGAAAGCTCTTCTTTACTAAAACAATGACTGAGGAAAGAGATAACGTTGCACAAGAATTGCAGCTCTCAGCAGATGAGGAAGATGCAGATGCAATTCACATTGCAGAAAATGTTAGGAATGCCGTTACCATAAAACTAGGTGTACATGTTTAACAGCCAGGGGTGGACCGGTAACTTTCGTGATTGAGGCACACGAATCATATAGAACAGAGGTATTCTACTCATGGGTTACATTCCCAGTTGCGAACGCAAGAACAAAGACATTTCATAACTACACAGAAGGTGAAGTTCCAAATGAATATTGTCCATATGAGGACATTGAAGTTCTGCTCACTTACCAGGAGCACTTATACTGGTTTAAAGGTGCTCTCCCCCATACAAGAAATAGAGTAAGACTCGGCCCGCTCGGAAGAGACGGCGCAACATGGCCAGTATTAGCAGCCTACACACCACATCATGACATTGAAACAATGCCAGGAGGAGACTTACTTACACTTCATAAAGAACTGATAAAACTGTACAGAAATATGACACAGCTCGTGATGAGGACACTCACGGTTCAGCCAGCAACGGCTACAATAACAGGTCCAATTCAGAATTCAGAAACTAAAATAACACCACAAATGTTACACGTCGTAATGGGTAAAATGCCCGCAAAACGTGAACAAATGCCATTCTGGGTAGCTCAAAAAATAACACAGCTAGAAGCAGTATTCCCGAATACAAGCCCATTTGAAAAACACAGAGGGGCCGATTCCGATTCGGGCCGGAAATCTCTCCGACCGAGCCGGACCCGGTGAGAATTCCGACCGAATCAGACCCCAGCAGTCCGACCGGACGAGTACGATGCATTCGCATGCTATCGGACTCGATTCGGTCGGACTCCCATTGAAGTCAATGGGAGCCGGTCGTACGACGCGTACGCGGGCTCCCATTGACTCAATGGGTGCGAGGCGAACAAGGGCGCCCCCTACAGTGGGTACGCATCCATGCGCATCGCAGCATACATGCACAGGTAGGGGGGACCCATGGGTCCTCCCTGTGTGCGACTCGCGCGCCTACGCGTTCAGGGGGGTCCGACGCGGACCCCCAAAGTCCGGCGCGGACCCCCAAAGTCCGGCTCCGACAGCTCTTTCGAGCCGGACGGCGCGAGTCGGTCGGACTGCTTGCGGCGCGCATCGTACTTACCCGGCCGGGAAACGTCTCCATAGCGCGGTGCGAGTCGTGTCCGTGCGAGTCGGTTGGAGCGTGTTGAAGCCGCGTACGAGTTGGTCGGCGATTTCACGGGCGCATGCATCGTACTCGCTCGGCCGGACCCGCGTACGATTCGGTCGGGAAACAGGGCTCCGAATCGGATCCGGTAAATCCAAATCCGATTCGGAGCCCTACCGGCCGAGATCGGAATCGGCCCCAGAATGTTAACAATCTGCTTGCCCACGGGGATAACACCACAAATAGAGGATTGTACCTCTTGGGGTACAGTTTTCGCTGCCATATATACCAGAACACATGGTATCCCATCATTAGCAGTAATACCAGATGTATTAAGACAAATACTAAATTTAGGGATGAAATTACTTGGTAATTTTGCCCAGGTATCCGCCATAATATTAGCAAATATTAAGGGGGAAGCAGCATCAGTGGCAATCCGTCAACGCCTAAGGAAGTTCAGTCCTTTACAACAGGAACATGAATTACCCAAAATAATTGAGACCGCATATGCAGAATTAGGCAGAGACAGTTTGGGGGAAAAGCAGTAAAACCTCAGCTGAGGGGTGGTCCAGAAAAGGACACCTTCAAGCAGGCACCTGCTTCTTCGAAGAAGAAGTGGGACAATAGCAAAAAAATAAAGAAAATAGATCTCAATCCAAGGGTAGGTTTCCTCCACAGGAGCACTCCGAAAGGAGGTATAACCTTAGGAATAGGGACAATATTAGAAAACCTGACAGGTATCAGGATACTGATACACGTTCCTCTCGTTCCTTTCAGGGTTCAACGAAAAACTCAGAGAGGGAAGGACGGTCAGACAGACAAGAAGATCGTACAAAGTCCAGAGACAAGCAACACGCCCCAGAGTATACTTCCAAAAAAGAAGACAAACCAAAAACAAAACCTCAATTCAAAAAGAAGAAAGTTGCAGGTCTAAAGATCAGACATGCCCAGAATTCTGAGGACTGAACTACTGAACGGGGAATGGGCTCTGACGATGCCAGACAGTGCGGCAGAAGTAACAATAGCTCGCCAGAACCTGATGGAATTTCTGGTGACAGCGGACTTGAATGATTATATCACGGTGGAAACACCTCATACTAGGGTAAGCGTCCCACATAAGTTATATGAAATAACACTCCAGATGGAAGGAGACAAGCCCAGGAAAGTTAGAAGTCTCTGTTGGGAGAACTTGACGTTTGGCTATGACATTCTTTTAGCTGAACAAGATTGGCTGCCAGCATTTGTTATGGATTGCCCTAGGGGGGAAACAGTAATTTTGCCAGCCTTTTCCGACCCTGTTTCCAAGTATCTAAAATACACATACGCACAGGAGTTGGCAGTAGCCCCAGCCCCAGCATAATATCGAAACCATGTTGGATGGGATGAGGATTCAACTCACCACATAATACCATTGAAAACTACTCCGACTCCACAGAGGCAGTATCCAATAAAGCAAGAAGCTAAAAAGCAGGTCAGGGAGATCTTAGATCAATTTGAATACCAAGGGGTGATTGAAACTTGCACCTCTCAAATGAATAATCCTTTGTTTACCGTAATGATACCTGACAACTCATATCGTCTAGTTTTAGATTACAGACATTTAAACACTTGCACAAAAACATTTGCAGTACAAAATGCACACAGTGCTGCATTAATGAATAAAATTGTGCGGAAAAAATACAAAACCACACTAGACATCTCGAATGGATTCTTCTGCCAAAATATAGCGCCTGAAAGCAGGTATTTAACAGCATTCTCCACATAGGCTCGCAACGTCAATTTTGACGACTCCCCTAGGGGTATAAGAACAGCCCGGGGTTGTTCTCAGCCAGAGTAACTGAATTACTTCAAAATCTGGATGATGAGGCATTGTCCTATGTGGATGATATTTATCTAACGGATGATGACCTGGATGAACACTTGACCAGAGTGAATACCATAATATTGGGATTCACCTCTGAAGGCTATGGGCCATATTATCAAGAACAGCGATAACATTATCGCCGCTTTAGCGGCAGGAAACTGCCGATATAGCGGCGATAAGGGGCTTGATAATATGCCCTATAGAATTCCAATAGAAGCCCAGGTTCTGGTGTGAAGGACATCAAACCTGGGCTTCTATTGGAATTCTATAGGGCATATTATCAAGCCCCTTATCGCCGCTTTAGCGGCAGTTTCCTGCCGCTAAAGCGGCGATAATGTTATCGCCGTTCTTGATAATATGGCCCTATAAATTTAATTTTAAGAAATCAAAGATAGCCCACCTCAATGTCCTATTTCTGGGATATGAGCTCTCAAGTGAAAGAAAAAGCTTAGCAGCTAACTTTTTAGAAAAATGTGCGCTGCTCCAACCTCCAAAATCATTGAAAAATTTACAATCAATACTGGGATTTCTGAACTTTGGCAGAACATACATTTTGGATTACGCAGAAAGGGTTCAACCTTTCTACGATCTAATAAGACCTGATTTTTCAGTTAGGCAATGGACACAGGAACACACAGATATCCTACGCTCACTACAAGCGGACATGATAGCGTCTAAACATTTAAAAACACGCATGAATGTCCACCACCTGGTGATCCGTATAGTTGCGGGTCAATCAGGGTACACCTACCTAACATACAATGAAGGTGAAACAGTACCAATAGCATACAAGTCACATTTGTACACAAATGCTGAGATGCGTTTCGCATCAACAGAAATAATTCTGACAGCGGTGCAGACTGCTGTAGTGAGAGAAAGAGCACTGGCTCAGGGGAAACAAATAATTGTCGTGACTCCAGTACCAGCCTTAGAGGCTGCGACAAAGGCTAGCGTCCCAAACGCAAAAGCCTTACATCCGAGATGGATACAATGGGCTAATTCTCTCACTACAATGGACGTAGAATACAGGTATGACCCAAGTCTAAAAACACAAGCATTCCTGCAATACGAACAAGAATATCCTCTCCTGAATGAAATAATGCCTCTAGATCAGTATGAATACATCATTTACACTGACGGATCTGCTCAGCCGGCCATTGGAAGTAAACAACAATACAGCGCCGCATGCGCAATTGTTAAAGGACGCATGCAGGATGGAAAATTTTATCCAAGTTGTACAAATCACAGTCTCTAGGAGATTGCACGGCGCAGCTAGCAGAATTAAAGGCTCTGTTACTGGCACTGGTAAATACGGATCGAGAATTCCCCACACTAATTGTGTGTGATTCGTTTTACTGTGTACAGTCGTACAGGTAGTGGAGTTGAAAAACAAACTACCGAGAGCTCACGTGATACACACACTGAGTCATCACCGTGATGGCGTTCACGTTGAAGGGAATTCATTGGCTGAGGAAGCCGCAAAGGGAGCTGTACGTATGGCGTACGTAGCTGCAATCACTCGTTCAAAAACGAGAATAGACAGTGAGATTATGGTTACAATTATTGTTATACGCAATAAATCAGCACTTCCGAAAAGATTTCCACTCAAGTACTCCTACAAGTTAGATGCAAACAACGTTCCATTTGCTCAGATTCCTGGAGTTGGGGATAGAGTAATACCAAACATGGATCGCAGATTAGGCATAATATTAGCTGCACACAAGGGTCTGGGTTCCGCGCATGCAGGGGTTACGGCGACTGTTTCCTTGTTGAAACAACACCATTGGTGGCCAGGATTAACAAAGCAGACTAAAGATTATGTCTTGAAATGCGACATCTGCCAGCAGATGAAAGGCTCCACCATAACACGTCCAGCGCAGACATCATTATTAATATCAGACAAACCACTCTTGTGTGTTTATTTGGACCACTGCAGCCCCTTACAAACAGATGGAGCTTACAGGTATATCATGGTTGCAGTGGATTCCTGCTCGAGATTCCTATGGGTGTGGCCCCAGCGCTCGGCTGACGCTCGAACTGTTATCAAAGATTTGCGAGTCTTTATAGAGACATACACAATTGGCACATTACATTCTGACCGTGGCCCCGCGTTTAGCTCTCGGGCTTACAAGGAAGCCATGGGAGGTTTGGGTGTAGCATTGCGGTACTCCTCTCCGTACCATCCTGAGGGAAATTTGGTTGTGGAGAGGAAAAACCGGGACTTAAAGCAATCTTTAACAGCTAGAGTATTAGGTTCGGTGGTAGTTGGGTCAAACATTTATATGGAGTACACAGAGCCTTGAACAACATGTCAAGAAGTTCGCTAGGGGGTGTCACTTCTTATGAGGTCCTATATGGGACGGGAATGTGGGTACCTGATCTTCATTGGGAAGGCACAGTGGCGGATGAAAAACCTTTTGACATCCATAAACGTTTGGCTGTTTTACAGGATCTGAATGAATCCAGGGCACTACAAAGCAATGTCCAGGTAAAGAGGACCACCACCGGGGAAGTCAAGGCAGTCACAGCAAGACCTGTCTGGGTCCCAAAAGTCGGGGATCTGGTCAGAGAAAAAATAGCAGACAAAAAAGAATTTGGGCCATCATACAGAAAGCCTGCACCTGTCCTGGCCATTGAAGGAACAAGAATTGTACTTCTGCCGCCTCTTGCCGGGAAAAAGGAGAAAGGATTAGTCTCCATTGACCTGATAAAACCACACTATGTGGCCGATACCGAATAGTAGGCCTCGTGGACTCCTGAGTAGCCGACGCCCTCCTCTCCCTACTATACAGGAAGTTCAAAGAGAAAGACTCATCACGTTCGAAGAGTCCCCAGCACGCAATGATGGACTATGCAATAATGCCATGGAACTCGTTCCTCTTGAAAATGAAGTTCAAACTCAAATTCAAAATCAAAATGAAAGACAAGTTTCTATTCAACCAAACACTGATGTCTACATCAACAGGCCTCAACAAGAGCCATCTACAAGTTCAACAAAACCTGCGGAACTACCAAAAATAGATCGAACTGCATCTGGCTATTTCATCGATTTCGATACCTTTTCTTTGGATCCAAGTGAACCTGAAACGATGACAGCCCCAAAAACTTGTCACCAGCAAATCAAAGACTTTTTCACCTTTCTTTTTTCTTTTTTATTGTTTTTATTGCATATTCCAAAGAATCAAGCAACAATTACACTATACACGTAGTGTGGATTATTTGAACAGGTCCTTGACATTTAGTTACAAGACAATTAGCCACAAATATCAGCAGCAGTTCCATAATCATTAACTTGGAAACAACAACCCAGGCTCATATAACAAAAACAGGCTGATCAGTGCGGTCTATCATGCCGGTTGGCTAATTTAGCAATCACATTTATATTAAACACATTTCAATCAGTTAATTCCGGGTGCGTTAGCAAATATGAACGGAGTGGCTGCCAAATATTTTTGGGACGGGACGCCAGTGGTATCAACGTGGCATATACATCGCTGGTTGTATCGCAGTACATCATATCCCGGAGCCAAGCTCCTACACGTGGTAAGAGTGCCCCGCCCCAGTTCAGGGAGACCTGCCTTTTCGCCAACATTAAAGCAATTGCAGTGAAACGCCTTATCCCCGGACTCAGTGGGAGTACATATCCCAATAGGGCCAGTAGCGGTGTATGCGGGAGTTCAATTTCAATCATTTGTTCAAGGTGCCTGAACACTGCTTCCCAATAATCCTGCACCGATAGGCAATTCCACGCTAAATGAAGGAAGTCTACGTGCGGCACTGCGCATCTCTGACAACAGTCCGATTTAGCACTGTCCATCCTTGCAAGCATTACCGGAGTCATATAGAGTCTATGCAAGTATTTAAAATGTAGGAGTTTGTGCCTATAATTATTTGAAACCAACCGTGTCTGTTCGTAACAATTGGACCACATCTTTTCCGTCATGGGTTGCATTACATCTCTCTTCCAGGCCGCGCGCGCTCCACCACCCATCAATGGCCGAAGTGCCTGCGCTTGTCGATACAACCTGAACACTAAATGCGCGTCATCAGGCGTAGCAATAACTGTTGTGAGTGGGGGGAATTCCACAGGCTCCTCCGTCTTGGGACTCAATGCAGTGATTATTGCCATTCGCGTTCTGTGTATTAAGAAGCGGTCCAACATGGTCACATCCCGATCCCCAGTCAAGTCCGCAACCGTGCGTACATGTCCATCCTTAAACATACCCCCCATATTATGTATGCAGCAGCGACTAAGTGTCTGTTGTGTCAGTGTTTCGGTCATGGGTGCTATCCAGGGGTTGTTTAGAATCGGCAATTGTGGGGAGTATAATTGCCCAACACACAGATATCTGCGCAGTCGCCCCCAGGCCCAGCTCGTGGTTTGCAGGGTATGTATCTTGGCCGGTGTTCTATTGAGTCCGCGCGGGAGGATAGTGGAGAGGGGGTATGAACGGGCCTGTGTATGCTCGGGTTTCAAGAATTGCAAACGTGCGTCCGGGTGGTATCAGAAATAAGCGTAATGCGCCTGTGCCACAAGATAGTATAAATAAAAATCGGGCACCCCGAACCCTCCTCTTTCAAAGGGCTGAATAAGTGTTGTCCAGCCTACTCGCGCCTGGCGTCCTGCCCAGATCAGCCGAGTTAGCAGCCCCCTGAGTGTATTAAAAAAGGAAACAGTGAGTGGGATAGGGATATTTAAAAACAGATATAAGAACCTGGGCAACACAACCATCTTAATAATCGTGATGCGTCCAGCCATTGATAGAGGCAGTGCTATCCAGCGATCGACCTGTTCAGTAAGGAGATCTATAGCCGGACCATAATTGAGTCGCACAACTTCCGAGGCCGTGCGATGTATAGTCACCCCAAGGTATCTAGGAGGACCATCACACCAACGGAGCGGGAATTCCAGTGTGAACGGAGTGGTGGCGTCAGTGAGAGGGAATAATTCAGATTTTTTCCAATTTATAACCAGCCCAGAGAAGGCACCAAACCACACCACCTCCCTCATAATAGGAGGAAGGTTCAGGACCGGCTCCCGGACAAATAAAAGAATATCATCTGCATATAGCGACACTAGTAATGGACTCTGATGAAACCCTACCCCCCGCTGGAGATGTCGCTCTTGCAAATGTCGTACCAAAGGGTCCATCGCAATAATAAAAAGCAGGGGTGAAAGCGGGCAACCCTGCCTGGTGCCCCGCGATAACGTGAATCTGGTGGATAACACCCCATTTATACGCAGTTGTGCTACTGGATTGGTATAGAGAAGCCGTACCAGGGACCAGAAATTTTGAGGAAATCCCAGCTTACTTAACGCTGCATGTAAGAATTCCCATTCAAGGGAGACAAACGCTTTCTCAGCGTCTAATAACATCGCTGCAGCAGGGAGGGCGGGATTAATCTGATTGATGACCGCGAATAGTGTGCGCAAGTTCACCGAAGTGGACCGGTTCGGCATGAATCCTGACTGAAAAGGGGAGATAATCTGCCCAATTATGAGCGAGATACGCGTGGCCAGCACTTTAGCAAGTATTTTATAATCCTGATTCAACAGGGACAGCGGCCTATAGGAGGCACAGCTGTCAGGTGGTTTTCCAGGTTTCAAAAGAAGAGTCACTATCGCCTCGCGCATAGTGAGGGGCAGCTGCCCGGATTCTAGCGCCTCTGCAATGACCTCCAACAACTGCGGCACAAGCTGCTCCTTACAGGCCTTGTAAAATGCGCCTGTGAGGCCATCAGTGCCGGGGGCCCGCGAGCCATCCAAGCCATCTATGGCCTCAATAATCTCATCCGCGCCTTTAGGCGAGGCGAGAAATTCCCGCTGTCCTCTCGCCACCCATACCATTGATATTTCGTTTAGATAGTCTGTCAGTGCTTCGCCTGTTGGTGGCGAGCACGTTGTGTAAAGGGTAGTATAGTATGACAAGAAGCTCGACTGAATAGCAGCGCCATCGGTGACATGCGTACCGTCCGCAGCCTGAAGCTGCGTGATGTATGTAGCCTGGTGTCTAGGAGTAAGCATTCGAGCAAGTGTGCGCCCCGGTCTTTCTCCTTCCCCATATACTCTAGCACGGGTGTATTTCCCCAAATACGCTGTCTCCCGTTGTGCCAACTCCTGAAACTCTCCCAGCAGTTTAGAACGCTGATGCAGCGGACAGGGTGCAGCGCCCGTCAATGTCCGGGCATCGAGCTCTACCAACTCCCGCTCGGCGGCATGAAGCTCACGGCGTATCGTACGGAGTACCCCTGCCTGTTTAGAGATACAAACTCCCCTAATATATACTTTAAAAGCCTCCCATAGTGTTGCATATCGCAGTACAGATCCTGTATTAATCTGAAAATACTCTACTATTGCATCTTGTATTTCACTCTTAAAAACAGTGTCAAATAAAGCCTCTGTAGGGAAGCGCCAAGATGCAGATGGACGCACAACAGCGGGTAGAGCAAGTAACAGCAATACCGGAGAGTGGTCTGATAGAGTGCGCAGCAGATTATCCACCTCTTGTATGTTGAGGAGCAGATCAGGGGTAACATACCATCGGTCTATCCGGGACCAGCTACCATGTGGGGCCGAGAAGAAGGAATAACCAGGAGCAGACGGGTGCCGGTGTCGCCAGACGTCCGCCATAAGGTGTGTGCTTAACAATGCCAGTAGTTCCCTAGTGGAGCAGGGTTTAGTATTGTGTCTTGTGCCCGTGGTATCTAAATCAGGCTGTAGTGTGAGGTTATAGTCACCCCCCCATTATGATAGAATCGAACTTTTTCATCTTTCTTAAACGGACATACCTGGTATAACCTTGGATAGAACTTTGGGTAATCACCGGGATACTTTTCTTTCTTTTCTGGATAGGCTTAGTAACTGTTTTTAGCATGCTTATTAATGGAACTTATCTTAGACAAAGCTCTGCAGCATCAAAAGTGAATCTGATTCTGAAACCTCACCTTTCATCTCATCGTGAACAAAGAGACTTGTCATCAGTGAACATTACAGCAGTTCCTATACCTGAAGGTATAGTGTGCGACAAGGTTGATTACGATATATTTGGTCCGACCGAACTTTTAAAAATACCACATTTATTTAAAATATCCTTAAATGATATCATTACCTCCAATACATTCTCCAATGATTGGGATTATGAAACTGTAAATAATATGTTGTCTGACTTAGAACAATCTGCTGCCTTTTCTAATAATGAAATGTTGGAAGACACATCAGATTTCAACACAATGTATTGCTATCAACGTTATGGTCATCATTTTTTGCACAAATCTGCTAATCCCAGAAATGTTTTCACATATCATCAATGGGAACATTGCCCATCACCGCCGAAAAGCAGTTCAAAAACATTTGCACAGAAATTTCTTATTTTTCAGGGTTTAACATGTCTGACCCAGCCTCATATTATTATAAGTTTGCACCAACATCAGCACAGAAAAATATGTTGACAAACACCAAACAGATTTACTCAACTTCCTTTATTACCCAGTTGTCTTAACAAGGTTTCGACTTATGGAAAGACACAATAGACACAAAATCAGTCTGGTGGTTCTAGAGACTGGCAAGTTCCGGGAACAGAAGCACTATTTAGAGCATGCCTCATTCCTCAGCAGATTATGTTTCTGAATGATACTGTGCAACAAACTACCTGTCTTGGAATAGCCAAGAATAAGGATTTGAACGCACCTCGGATTCCAACATCATCACATACCGAGGGTAACCTTACATCACGAGAAGGGATTACGCTAGATGACATCATGCAATACAATAGATCAGACCCAAATTGGAAGGGATGGTTGGTTTGGCCCACAGACACTAATAGATGTCAGGAAAGATTCAAAGGTACAACCAAAGGGTTTAGTATCCACAGGCCAGATCCATGCTATGTACAGAGAGAACATCCAGGGGTAGTGACGTCATACAGTGTTGGGAAGTTGTGCCTAGATTGGCTAAAAACCTCAACACTTACACAGGTGAAACAACACTTATCTTTACTTACAGAGGATGTGGACCTACAGGATTTTTTATTGGGTCCCAGAAAGCCACGTCAAAAAAGTTTCTATTATGCTTTCTATAACGAAATCTGGAAAATCTCCCAACAAGAAGCCGCAGAGATGTTACGAGAAATAGATTGGGTTAACTTAGAGAAAGCTTTAGCCGTAGTTGACAATGGTATGACTACGTTAACTTCCAGGATATATTCACTGGGCAACATTGTATCTTCTACTATTGATGTACTAGAACAAGATTTGTCCATACTACAGCACGGGCAATCACAATTGCGTTCTATTAAATTATTGAGCTGGACGCTGCAATCTTTGCGCGCAGGCTATGTGCCTTGGTGTTTTATCAACAGTACGTCTCTGTTTTCTGCATACAATCTGACCGAAAAACAGACAAAAATGGCACAAAGGAGAGCAAAATATACAATGCTGCATATTGAAAAACTGGACAGATTAGCTTTTAGAGTGGCAGAATCACCGTCCACAAAATGGTTAATCCATGGCCATATAACTCTACCGGTCACAACTTTCCAATTTCAGTATTGCCTAGAACAGCAGCAGGTGGGCAGATATAAAGAAATGGGTAGGGAATTCATCAAGGAATCTTGGGAATTACCGTACAGATTTCGATGCAGGAGTGGAGATCTAGAAGTGTTTCTAAGCGGTACAAACTGTGAGAACGCTTTAAGTGGATCTCTCATATGCCAGGATATAATGCTGCACAGGGCCTGTAATGGTTCAGTAGCTAACTTATCCTGTCACTTGAGGGGTGCCCTGGCTTCCGTGATTACTCCAGTGTTCAGGCTACGTTCGAATGGGAGTTACTTGATGCTGAACGATCAAGATTGGTGTGGGATTCTTCTGGGCATCGCATATTTGGTAACCGTGAGCTCCAGGGTTACTTGCTGTATGCAAGTATTGTTTCCACTGACACATACAGTCAGGGAGGAGCCGCTATGGCCTTCATTGAATGTTTCTTTAATATGGCTTGATACTTTGAGCAGAATGAAAGCCATGCTTCCACAGAAGACCGTGCCCTTAACCTCTGCACAAGAGACTTTTGATCTCCAGATCGCAAGGTCCTCAGCCGAGATACAGGCACTCATACGAACGAACTGCCCCTTCCATTTCGCAGAAATGGTAAATCGTATCTTTAACATGTCTGATACGACGGGTATCGTCCACCTATTTAAGAACATAGGTTCAGAACTGTTAAGCACCTTTCAGACGGTTCTCGGAGTTATACCAAACTTTATACACTCCGTATTCTGAAGCATTTTTGGAGGACTTCCGCTAATCCTGTTTCTAATAGCAGGTATCCTGATTGTCATTTTACTGCTACGCAATCGACGTCCCAGTCACCAAGGAGATGGAAAAAGCACTCCAGGAGCGTAAATACCGTGATCGCATGGTACAACATCTGGGCACTCCTCGCCTGCGAGAACTAAGTGCATCTTGGTTCTTGTCATTTAGTTAATTAGTAAAGAGAGAGGAGGCCCCACTAACCCAATGGACCAGGGCACTACTTAATAGTGGTAAAAAAGTATAAATCCCTTAGGGAAATCAAGTTCACGCTAATTCATGCACATCATACCTCAATTATATGCATGACATTCCAAATCAAAACAGAATACACTTCAAACACAACGCCTCAATTGTAACACCACCAAGCCAAAAGATGTAGTGACAAAATTCTTTAATTTAAAAAAATCTAGTACAGATAAAAACACAGTGCCTAGTCGAGGTACCGCTTAGTTGTAACACAAAATATTTTGTCATAGATTAACAAATCTCCCAATACACTAGTTCCTAGTATATATTAAAAAACATTACATTGTATTACACGTGCATTTAATAATAAAAAATCACAGCCCAAGAAAAACTAATAAAACATTGCCTAAAAAAAAAAATAACCAGTAGGGAGGCCCTATTGTACAGTGGAGAAAATATATACTGTCACAAAATCTGATCCAATCAATTACGTAGACCTCATAGTTTTTATGCTGTCCATCATCATTTTTACAGCTTTTCTCTCGTAAGTGGATTCATAAGTAAAACACAGCGTCGACAGCGTTTCGGTGGTCTTGGCACTATAGGCCCCACCTTCCTCAGGACAAAAGAGTTTAAAGAGTTACACTCCTCCCTTTGAAACACACTAAAATCGATAACAGTAATAGTAAATCTAGGAAAAGAAAAATATAGAAAGGGTTTAAGAAACATTCCTAGTTACATTCCCCCATTCTATAAACCATACTTTTATTAAACATAGAACTCATGTAACATTTAAAGATTACCCCCTGCATAGAGTGCCAAACCTCCCAAATATTTTCAGCAATTCCTCAATTGAAATAGGTGGTTCACAATGGAGTCTTCATTCATACTCAGACAATCTCCTTATACCTCAAATCATACCATTCCACTACTTTTAATAAAGTTTAATGCGAAAATATCAGAAAAGACTACACTCACCACAGTTGAGTAGTCTACTTAAACATTTCACCCACTCAAGCAGCATGGTACCAAATTGTTCGTCTATCCTTTCCACCAAGATCAGATATGCTTTATTTAAAAACAATTCACTCCTCATTCACGATTCTATGGAGGGAAAAGGAAGGAACAAACCCAAGATCTAAAGACTGGTAGTTATGGGTCCCATGTATACGAACTGACACGGTCAAATTCATTGTTAGGTATATACGGAAATGCCTTACCTATTTATTCTTAATGTTTTTGAGTGGATATGCGGAACGAATCATCCCCTGTTCTGTAGTCTTGAGAAATCAAGCAATGTAGGCCCTAGTCGATAACGGGCCGGGGAGGTTGATGGGCATATCCTTTCTGCTTTATGTTAAGTGTCACTGTTTATAAATTCTTTCCGTTCTGGTGATTAGGGTTGGGTGTTTATCTGCAACCCGATTCTGCTTATCTGCACAAAAGTATACAAAGAGAGGGAATAGTCTGTCAATGATAGATCTAAAGTTATATAGCTCGCGTTCACATTGTGCATAGTGCTAATTAGCTTGATATGCCACAGAGCGCTAGAGGTTAATTATCTCACTAAGTCTGACAACTAATTTTAAACGTTCGTGTGTCAGACCAATAATAAATACGGTGGGGTCTAAATAACGAAACGCTACCAATACTACTCGCGTTTCTACATAGTTCAAATTGGTAAAGAAACCTCCTCAAATAATAACTCCATATAGTTTCTATTCCCGCGGTGTGGTATCATGTATCCAGTATGCTATCCTGGATTGCGTATGATAATACCTGTGCATCAACCATTCAAGTGGAACGCCCACCTCTGCCATTTTCGTTAATGTTAAGGGTACAAGGGAGCACACTTCTTTGATAAAAAACGCTCCTCTGTACCGTATTTACCGCGGGGGCCTACCGGTCCACAATATGACAAGCCCACCATTTGACTAACTTTACTAGACCCCCGTATTTTAACGTCTAGTTCTGGACGTCAGTCTCTGACACCTATTCTCAAAGTTTTGCCCACAATTGGCTCACCGTTTGCTGCAATGTAGCGATTCTTCAGTCTTTTGATTGTGATCCCTTCACGGTGGTTCCGCTTTAGTATAGAGGAAACCGGAAGTAAAAAGGGAAAGCTTCCTGGTCCTGTCTCGCCTTTGAATGGTTGATGCACAGATATTATCATACGCAATCCAGGATAGCATACTGGATACATGATACCACACCGCGGGAATAGAAACTATATGGAGTTATTATTTGAGGAGGTTTCTTTACCAATTTGAACTATGTAGAAACGCGAGTAGTATTGGTAGCGTTTCGTTAGTTAGACCCCACCGTATTTATTATTGGTCTGACGCACGAACGTTTAAAATTAGATGTCAGACTTAGTGAGATAATTAACCTCTAGCGCTCAGTGGCATATCAAGCTAATTAGCACCATACACAATGTGAACACGAGCTATATAACTTTAGATCTATCATTGACAGACTATTCCCTCTCTTTGTATACTTTTGTGCAGATAAGCAGAATCGGGTTGCGGATAAACACCCAACCCTAATCACCAGAACGGAAAGAATTTATAAACAGTGACACTTAACATAAAGCAGAAAGGATATGCCCATCAACCTCCCCGGCCCGTTATCGACTAGGGCCTACATTGCTTGATTTCTCAAGACTACAGAACAGGGGATGATTCGTTCCGCATATCCACTCAAAAACATTAAGAATAAATAGGTAAGGCTTTTCCGTATATACCTAACAATGAATTTGACCTTGTCAGTTCGTATAAATGGGACCCATAACTACCAGTCTTTATATCTTGGGTTTGTTCCTTCCTTTTCCCTCCATAGAATCGTGAATGAGGAGTGAATTGTTTTTAAATAAAGCATATCTGATCTTGGTGGAAAGGATAGACGAACAATTTGGTACCATACTGCTTGAGTGGGTGAAATGTTTAAGTAGACTACTCAACTGCGGTGAGTGTAGTCTTTTCTGATATTTTCACAATAAACTTTATTAAAAGTAGTGGAATGGTATGATTTGAGGTATAAGGAGATTGTCTGAGTATGAATGAAGACTCCATTGTGAACCACCTATTTCAATTGATGAATTGCTGAAAATATTTGGGAGGTTTGGTACTCTATGCAGGGGGTAATCTTTAAATGTTACATGAGGTCTATGTTTAATAAAAGTATGGTTTATAGAATGGGGGAATGTAACTAGGAATGTAACTAAGAATGTTTCTTAAACCCTTTCTATATTTTTCTTTTCCTAGATTTACTATTACTGTTATCGATTTTTAGTGTGTTTCAAAGGGAGGAGTGTAACTCTTTAAACTCTTTTGTCCTGAGGAAGGTGGGGCCTATAGTGCCAAGACCACCGAAACGCGTCGACGCTGTGTTTTACTTCTGAATCCACTTACGAGAGAAAAGCTGTAAAAATGATGATGGACAGCATAAAAACTATGAGGTCTACGTAATTGATTGGATCAGATCTGTGACAGTATATATTATCTCCACTGTACAATAGGGCCTCCCTACTGGTTATTTTTTCTTTTAGGCAATATTTTATTAATTTTTCTTGGACTGTGATTTTTTATTATTAAATGCACGTGTATTACAATGTAATGTTTTTTAATATGTACTAGGAACTAGTGTATTGGGAGATTTGTTAATCTATGACAAAATATTTTGTGTTACAACTAAGCGGTACCTCGACTAGGCACTGTGTTTTTATCTGTACTAGATTTTTTTTAAATTAAAGAATTTTGTCACTACATCTTTTGGCTTGGTGGTGTTACAATTGAGGCGTTGTGTTTGAAGTGTATTCTGTTTTGATTTGGAATGTCATGCATATAATTGAGGTATGATGTGCATGAATTAGCGTGAACTTGATTTCCCTAAGGGATTTATACTTTTTTACCACATTCTTGTCATTTAGACCAGTCTGGATGGACTGCATCTCACCTGTCCTCCGATGCCTGTTTTGCGGAGAAGAATGCGTGTTGGATCTCTGTCTGACACTCTCATCATTTGCGCAACCGGACGCTGATGCTTTACTGGACCCGATAACGGCCCATGTTCTGCAGTGTCCCCAGCGTATTCCAATGTTGATGGCGGCATTCCGAGAGCCTCCACAGGTAGTCACAGCTCCTGTCGGAATGGATACCGGCTCCTCCACTGACACCCAGGCCTTGGACGGCGCACAGGCTGCCCCAGCATCGGCTGCAGGCAGTACGGAAGATCATCTGTGCTCAATTGACGTAATCTGCGAGGTGTTACAGGGATCGTCATCTGCGAAGGCAGGCAACAGTAATGTTGCGTCTACCAGCCAGGACACATAAACAATTGGCTCATTGTGTGCTTGAAGAAATTCGGCCTTTTTTAAACAAACTAAAATTGGAACTCAAAAACAAATTGACACTTTTTATGAACATGCATGGCTTTCAGACGCTTGTAGTAGTTTGAACTATATATACGGACATATTAGAGCTATTTTGAGCTATGGCTTTAGTGACAATTTCCTTTTTCCATTTTTTTAAAGATTTTTTAGAATTTTTAAAACATTTTATTAGCACGACTATTTGTTTTACTATAGTTATTTGCGTACCAGTGCCTAGTCAGCCTAGTAGTACGTTTAGAATTTGAATTATGTCGTCCAGTCGGATGAGGGGTGGGTGTTATATTCCATATAGGTACCCTAATATAGGCTCAGGTAACATCATAACCCCTCAACTATATTCTCCCCTACATTACATACATAACGGTTCTTAGGGACTAACCTTTTACCTAGATACGACACTGCACACAGAACGCAGGATTTTCCCTGGTAAAAGCCTCATACATTATGCGTGAGGATTCCTGGAAGCACAGCAGGACTACCATCTCCTGTATAATATCTATGTACAAAGTTCATTCCAGACGTCATCCTAAGTCTGACAAAGTAATACAGCGAGGTAAAACCCCCGTGGAGACCTATCGGTATATATACATCACATCTTGCTAAGACAGGCAGAGGAGACCAGGACTTCCGGGCAGACACACTGACCAAAGACGCTGAAGTTCCTACATGCAGATACTCCAGCTCGCAGTGGTCTAACATCCCTTGCGGGGTGTCCAATCCGAGACCAGGACGGGGTCCCACAGTCTCTCAATCCAGGTAATGGGGTTGACTTTATCCTAGAGGGATTCTTGGCTTAACACCTACACACATGCTAGGTACACTTAGTACATCTAGTTAGGGAGGCGTCGTACGAGTACGCACTTTTATTATCATGTATTTTATATACTCGTATGTATTCATAATTATTGCAAGATGGTAGTACTCTATCATCCTTTTACTTTCATAGTGCTTCTAATCATTTATATCTGTTACTGTCTAGTGGTTGTTGCAGCTCATCTATTTTACACTAGAATAACGACTGTTCAATAAATGCTTATTGAAAAACGTCCAGACCGTTTATTCTGTGTATCTCTCTGAGACTAAGTGAGCATGAGTGACTGAGCGAAAAGTAGTACACTGTTTCCATGGTCCTGAGGGATCAGGGTTGTCATGTTCGAAGGTTGCCAAGAACTATTCTCTCCTTGGTAAGAGGAGATTCTAGTGGCACTGTGAGCTAGCTGATACAGAAGGCCAACATACCCGGTGGGGGTGTCTAGAATCAGTCTGACACCAATCCTACAGTGTATGTCGTCTGAACGCGCCGATCCTGTATAAGTTTTATAGGAACTACACAACACTGCGGTATAAACCCAGGAGACATGCCTCCCATGTGGTTAACAATGCTCTACCAGTACAGTGAGACAGGTGATGTGTCACTCCCTGCAAATATTGGTGCAAGTGGGGGCAAGCCCAGAGCATATGAAGGAGATCCGCATCTGCTAAACGGCACCGGGGACAGGCAGCATCTGTACTGTGAAAGTACTGATTTATTTTGGCAGGAGTAAAGTAAGCCCTGTGTACAGTGTATAATTGGATTAGACGAAACCGGGCATTGCGAGGAATTTGAACAGGACTTTCTAGGAGAGTAGACCACTCTTTATCTGTGCTGGGGCAATTCAGGTCATTCTCCCAGTGATCTCAGAGAGGTGTGAGCGACGGCACAGTGTGCATGCACAAGGAATCAGCTTGCCAGTGTACCAGGTGTCTTCCCTGACCCAAAACGTGAAGATACTGCAAAGTGAGATGGGTTGTGGGTTCATGGCCATGTCACCCCATGCACGTCCCAATGCCCCTATGAGAGAATTGTGGAGGAGGAAATGTCCAGGGGGCAGGCTCTCATCCACCATCAAGGACTCGAATCTTATTTTTTTAATAACATTCATCTGCCCGTTTTAAATTTGGACTTTTCCTTGTCTTACTTCATTTTGAAAGACTTTTTGGAAATGTTCTGCAAGAATTTCAAATAATTAAGTAGTCAGCAACAACCTATATCCAATTGTTTGGCAGTTGGCTAGCCTAGTCCAAAGTCAAAGATTTTTACAGCTTCTGAGTAATTATTGCAGAAAGTTTTCTGTCATCCCCCGAACAAAGCAAGGGGTATGCACACTTCAGTAGAGTAATAGTACAAACTAGGTACAAACCTAGATGATGTTCCTTCACAGGGAGATGAAGTTATTTACCATAAATCGCAATTTTCAGACAAGTGATGAGGTCATGACTTGAACCCAGGTCCCCAGTTTCCAAATGCATCAGCTTAGCCTTTAGAATACATCTTCCCCCCAGCCCTCGCCCAGTCACTTCTAACACTTTCCACAGTCCTGGCTTTTTAGCTAAAAGTATGTTGCATGGTCAGGCATTTAAGCCTTCATCTTAAATGAGAAAGTGAAGCTAAAGTCCCGCAATGAAAACAAATGTTGGCTAAAAGGCTACCACTAGCTGAAGGCATCACAAAGTACATGGGGGCTCTTATCAGTTAATGCGTTTCAGAAATTCTTTGACTACTCTACGTGCTGTTTTACGAATCAGACACTTCGACAGTTTCCCTTCTTCCCACACTCTGAGTATAACCAATAACCAGGAGTTGAACATAGAGTGAGCAATCACTTCCTGTTGACCTACTTCACAGGGAGATACCGAGAGCCTCGCGCCAGCTTGTGCAGGAGAGCTCAGCCCGCCTTGCATTCCTTAGACTATGAGTAAGACCTCAATCTATGATGCCGGCCTTGGTGCCAGCTACCACACCTGATACATAGACCTGCCTTCCTAATTTTTTACTTCCCTCATCCGTCAACTCCCATGTTGCCTAGCCAGACTCGCTGAACCGAACAGGACCTTGTCTGACTACCTCTGTCAGTCACCGGTGGCTTCAGGTGGAATGCTGGTGGTAGCATGGAGTACTGTGTAAACAACAGCGCCACTGGATGGTGATTTGGTGGTAATACAAAGGGCATGGGTGTGGGAAAGGAGAGATGCCTGTGCAACGTCAGCAAAATGAATCCACAACCCTTTTCACGCACCTTCTCAGCCTCTGTGGGAAGACAGCTTCCAACTTTTTTAAACTGTTAGTCATTGTGAATATCCCACATTAGGTCACCGATGTACTTGCAAATTAGAAGCAACCAGTCACCTTGTCAAGGTTTCTCCATGAGGAGCGGGCCCTCCACTCCAGTGGTAACTTTACTTCCAGTTAAGAGCATTAGAAACTGTTGCCATCAACGAGTTCCAACCTTCTCTGAAGTACTTGCTCTGAAGGTGAGCACAAGGGCGGTATTGACATGCACGGTCCCTTGTTTATATGGGAGAATGCCACCAGCCCTGGTTATTTCGAAATGTCTTTCCATTCTGTGCCCAAAATGTTGGGTTCACGCTTTCATTCCAATATCCATTCTTCATTTGAAGGCTGTCTTGAACCAAGAAGATCCTGCAAGGTAACCCCCCCTAGTCTCTCTCAATTGTCTCATATTGGAGACTTCATCTTGTTGCTAAAATCAAAATCGAAAATGGTGGATATATTCCCAGCATAAACTGGAACATTTCATTACTTTCCCTTGAGAACTGCCTGCAGATCACGGGAGAATTAAAAGTACATTCCACAGCATGCTTAGGGGAGTTGAGTGAAAAAACAGGACTGGCTGAAGGTTCCCATCATGGCCTGGGTCTTGGGACCTTATTGGCTTTGTCACCATGATGTAAAAGAGGGAAGGCATGCCCAGAGAATACACACAAAACAATTGTACCACCACTGCCTCCCAGATAGGGATTTCACAAACCCCTTTTGCTTGTGAAATAGCAGTGTTTATGGGCTGGAAAGGCTACTCATGCCTGCACAGCACAGAACTTCATGCCATAAATCAGAAAGCTGAGATTCCAATTGGTTGAGGTATCCATCCTGAATTCTCTTGGCAAGTTGCTTTATCTCCAAACAATGTTATCGCCCCAGGCTCTCAGGTGTCTTCCCCTTGGCTGTGAAGTTGTATGCATGGTGCCAAATGGAGCATCGTTAGAGACAACAATTGATTCTCCACTTGCCTTTATAAGTCCTTAAGACATTTGCAGTTATGGTCTAATGCAGGGGTGTAGTCTGTAGTTATTCTAAATTCTGTCCATCCTCAAAACACCTGATCTAAGTCTGGAATATGTAGTCGGTGTCAGTATGGATATGGTGGTCTGATTATCTATCTATCTATCTATCTATCTATCTATCTATATATTCACTGAAAAAACCATAGGTTTCAGACACGTTATGGTTAGAAATTAGCATTTAAAAAACCTTTGAAATTCACTGAAAAAACCATAGGTTTTAGGGACAGTTATAGTTAGTTGGACATTTCACTCGTACAAAACCCGTGAAATTCCCCCGTTATAGTTAGTTCAGCTAACTATAACTCGCGCCCCCGCACTGCTGATGACGTCACATATTACATCTCTCATGACATGGTCAGTGACATCACTGATGACATCACTGATGACATCTCAAATGACATCTCAAATGACATCACTGATGACATCATCCAGTGACTGTGTGTTTCTGTAAAGTTTAAATATGTTTAATATATATAGGGAAAGGCGTATTGAAGAATGAGTGTGTGTATAATTGTCTGAATGGATGATTTAGTAGGTGCGTGACTGACTCTATAAGTGAGTGATTAAACGTATCTTACTGAATGCATGGGTTAGTAACTAAACTGTGTGAATGTCTGTATCCGTCTGTCTGTTGGTGTGTAAGCGGCTGCATGGGTTTCTGAATTGCTACATGAGTGTCTACATGGGTTATTGATTGGTTGTCTGAGTATCTGTATGGGTGCCTGAGTGTTTGTGTGGGTGGGGTGTGTGTGACTCTGTGCATAGATGTGTGAGTGGGTGATTCACTGGGTGCATGGTTTCAAGAGTGCATCTGTGATGGACTGTATGGGTGGGCGAGTGTGTGTATGAGTGTGTTAGTGAGTGAATGTATATCTCAGTGGTACATGTGTGAGTAACTACATATGTGAAAGGCAGTATATATGTGTGTTGGAGTATATAAATGGATATAAGTGAGAGTGTGTGATTGTGAGAGTGGCTGTATGGATGAGTGTGTACTTGTATCAGTGATTGTATAAGAGCGTAAAAATGTGCTAGTATTTGTATGAGTAAGTGAGCTGGTGTGTGTATAACTGTATAGGTGAGTAAATGGCAGTGTGATTAATTATTTGCATGACTGACTAGGTGTGTGAGTACCTCTATGGATGAGTGGCGGTGTGTGAGTGTCTATATAGGTGTATGAGTGCATATGATAGTCCTGTACTGAGTGACCGTAAGTATGAGTGACTGTACGGGTGAGTGAGTGGATGTGTGTGTAAACCTAAGAATCAGTGAGTGGGTATATTAGGGTGTAAGAAGATGCATCAAATTATCACATGGATGATGTCATCAGTGATGTCATTTGAGATGTCATCAGTGATGTCAACAGTGATGTCACTGACCATGTCATGAGTGATGTAATATGTGACGTCATCAGCAGTGCATTGCGGGGGCCCGAGTTATAGTTAGCTTTCACAGGTTTTGTACGAGTGAAATGTCCAACTAACTATAACTGTCCCTAAAACCTATGGTTTTTTCAGTGAATTTCAAAGGTTTTTTAAATGCTAATTAAATTTAAAATTCTTAGTGCCCCGGGGAGGTGGCGGTCCCCGGGGCGTGTGGGGGGGCTCGAGCCCCCCCACACAGGTATCTAAATTTTTAAAAAAAGAAGCCCCGGGGGGTGGCGGTCCCCGGGGCTGCGGGAGGGCCGAGTGCCCTCCCGCACCATTTTAAAATCAAAGCCCCGGGGGTGGCAGTCCCCGGGCTTGGGGAGCCTAGAGGCCCCCAACGTTATTAATAAACCCCGCATGCCCCCGGGACTTGGCCCACCCGGGGGCCAAATAACCACGAAGCGCGGCTCCCGTGCTTCGGTTTTTTTTTCACAGCGGAATCCGCGCATCCTAAGCGCATCCTGCTGATTTTTTTTTTTTTTAAATGCTTTTTTTGGCCCTGGGGGTCCTTGTGGGACCCCCTAAGCAGGCCTAGGGGGTCAGGGTGTTTCTACCATGCCCCCTTTTTCCGTTTTGCGCACTTGTTTCTTGTGCCTCGGTTCTACCGAGGAACAAGATGGCTGCCAACACTTCCTGTTTGGAGTGTTGACAGCCAATTAGCATACAGCTCGTGATCGGGAGGGTGCGCTCAGGGTGCGCGGACCTTCCGCGGCCATAGATATATATGTGTTTTTACTTTTGATTTTCTCATCAACTACTGAACGGATTTACACCATTTAACAAAAAGGGTTCTTTCTGAACCAAGAACTACCTCTTTGCCAAATTTGGTGTAATTCCGTTCAGCAGTTCGGGCTGTAGCCTTGCATAAAGTTTCCTATGGGAAATTGATTTTTGACTCTTATTTTTTGAATTTCTCCGCAACTACTGAACGGATTTACACCATTTAAAAAAGGTCGCTTTCTGAACCAAGCGCTACCTTTTTGCCAAATTTGGTGTAATTCCGTTCAGCAGTTTGGGCTGTAGCCGTGTCTAAAATTTCCTATGGGAATTAACATGGAGAAAACACGTTTTGGGACCCCCTTTTTCTCGGCCCCCGCTTGCCGAATCACCCCGAAACTTTCAAGATAGGAGCGGACCGGAGCGCCCCACGAGTTTTGAAAATTTCGCAAAGATTCATCAACCGGCGCCAAAGTTATTGGAAATAGAATGTTGTGAATTTCCTATGGAAAATAGGTCCTAACTATAACTATCTACTGGCGACCGCCAGTAGATAATATATATATATATATATATATATATATATATATATATATATATTCCTGCAACAGAAATTGCATGCGAGAGTCCTTTGGAGTCTACACCACTTGCTCCCAAAAGGAGCATAGAACCTATGTATAGGTGTACTGTAAAGATATATAGTGGGCATGGTAACAGCAGCACAACAAAGCACAGATGCATATTGGGAGCTGTGCCCGAGTGTTTGTGCGATGACAATCTTGGGATCGGATTTGATAAATATACATATATATATCTATATATGTATGTGTATATATCTATATATATATATATATATATATATATATATATATAGAGAGAGAGAGAGAGAGAGAGTTTTTGTGTGTGCCTGTGTGTGTGCCACTCACATGCTTGTGTCTGTTGCCCTTGCCCTTGTAGGCAGCACGTTTTTATAGCCTTCCATTATAGACTGAACCACCTTACACGTAGTGAGCACCATAATGAAAAATCTAATTTTAAAAGAGAGAGAGTAGTGAGCCTTTTCTAGGCTGGCATTTAGTGCAGAGGGTGTTCTCCAGGCACCTTTCACTGCTGAATCCCTTAGATTGTGCACCCCTCCAACTACCACCGATGAAGTGAGATCTACTGACCCTGTTATTTGCCCCCAATGGAGGAAGTGTATTTACCCAATTGTTTACAACTTTATAATACCTGAAGGAGGCACTAATGCAAAAAAATATATCTATGGATGTATGTGGCATAATGTACCCCCTGCTGTACAATATAAAAAATATTGCAAATCACTGTGGAGTTCTATGGCTGTATAGAGAGGATCGAGGCTGAAGACCCAGTTCCTTTATAAGGTCCTGAAACTCCGAGGTGACTTGCAATATCCTTTTAATGTAAGACCGAAGGTATTGTATTCCTTATAATATGTGGCCACACCATCCATCACCCTTCACAAAAACAGATGAGATCACTGGTCTCTTGCTCTTACGTGTTCATTGTAGACCAGAATAATAAGAGTGGAATCTGTACTGCAAAATTAAACCCACCAACAAGCAGTTAGTATTTTTGCAGAAAGATATTTGAATTAGTTCAATGTAAGTACGATTAAAAAATGTTGTTTTTCAGATTGTGTAGAAAAATGTAAAGATTCTATCTTATGTGTAATGACCTATGGCTTGGAAACAATATAAACATGTTTCCATAAACATCTCCTTTCTCCTGATAGTTTTTTCCTTTTTAGAAAAGACATCAAAAGACGGAAAGGCAAGTTATAGTTGAGCAGCTATGTCATTTCTTTATTACAGGTGACTAGAGATGTCACAAGTCACCTGTAATAAGGAAATCAGAGACAGGCTTTCATAGAGGGATTGCAGGCTCCCATGTATTATAAATTTTGAATACACATGGAAGGTTCATCACCCATACTGGTCTTTTCTTTACAGGAGAGCATTCCACTGCTTGGCAAGGGTACATGTGTGATAGGAATACAAGGATACAAATGGTACATGAGAAGCTGCTGCCAAGCTAGGGCTGGGTGAGCCCAACATCAGGAGTGGATGCCCTGATGTTTCTACCAGAGAAGACTGGTTGAGGCACATTATGGCCTGGCCCACTGCGATCAATGCCTGAGGCTACATATACTCACGAAGGGGCATATTATCAAGGGCCTTATCTCCGCTTTTTTGGCTTTAATAGCCAAAAAAGCGGAGATAATGTTTACGCCCTATTAACAAGAGGGTGATAACATGCATTAGCGCATGTTAGCACCCTTTTACCCGACGCCAAAGTGGGCGTCACTGGGCAGAACAACCTTGTAAATATCGCTGATGTGCACATCGCGATATTTACAAGGAGGCCCAGGAATTTTTGCAGACGTTAGTTTTTGGCGAAAACCGCGGTTTTCGCCAAAAACTAACGTCTGTAAAAATGCTGACTTATCTATACTTAATATTGGAGGTGGATTATGCTGATACGACCACAGGGTCGTATCAGCAGGGTTCTCGCCGTTTTCCATGGAACATCGCTGGAAAACCAGCGATGTTCTATGGAAAACAAGCTATCGCAGGAATAATTATCGCCATTGCGCTATGCGTTGTTAATACAGCGCTAGCATGGCGATAATTATCGGCGATAGCCGGCGATAACAATTCTCACGCTGTGGACGGCCAGCGATAATTATCGCTGGCCGTTGATAATATGCCCCCAAGTTACTCTACTAGTAAAACATCGGCAGAGTGAAGTCTGTGGCAGGAGTATTGCCAAGCGGTGGGAATGGTAGTAAAGGGAGGCTGCATGCATGCTGCGCATAGATAGCATATGTCTCTAAGTAAACCTCTCCTGCTACTGTGCCACCAGTACTCAAGGCCCTAGCCAAGTAATTGCTTGCTGTTGCCCCAGAGATCGTAGATGGAAACAAGGAGCATTTCGACTTTATGTCTTCCATATGTCACTTGAAGTTTCCTAAATGTCAGCTCAGTTTCCTAAATGTCAACTCTAGTCCTCGTTGAGGACAATCCTTGTCCAGTCAAGAGTCCGAGATCTCACAGGAGGAGCCTTCTGTTATGTTATGTGCATTTGTTTAGCTCACAACTCACCCCGGAAAGGTATCCTGGCACCCATTAATAGCAGCTTCTAGGCACCCTGGGGAGTTCTTATTCTCCAGAAGCCCAGTTCAAGCAATGCCTGGCTATGTGAGAGGCGGACATGGACTTCAGCATCTATAGAAAGCTCCTCCTTGAACCTTTCGCCTATATCCAGTCAGAAGCCCAAGCACTTAGCAAACTGAGGGGGGATGTACCTAGTCCCCGCCAAGCCTCCATCTGACTCTTCATTTGTGGGTTTGCAGCTCAAATGCATCGATTTGGAGGATGCGATGTAGAAGGTCCAGCTGACAATATTGGAGGAAGAGGGCGATCTCCTGCTTCCCGGCGCACTCCCTAGCTTGCCGCAATATATTTCTAACAGTCTGCCATGATTTCTTACTCTATCAGCCTATCAAGATATTGATTTACTAAAATGCCACGGATAGCTGAAGTGGCGTCATCTGATCCGAGACGACATAGCAGGGTAGACCTGCTCCTCTATCCTGAGCTCTTCAACAGCCTTCTATTTGGTGTTGTGGAGCCATGCTTAAATCAAGAATTTCAAACTACAGAATGTAACAAAAAGCTCTTCGACCCCTGCTTACCATCTACTCCTGCTATTGCTTTCTTGCCCTCTTAAATCGGGGTAGTAGGAGCAGCACCAGTGGTACCAAAGGGTTACTCTGTGATACATTAAGCTACGTTAATTCTCTGTAATGTACTATTCTGAACTCTCAAGTTTTCCAGGCACATGAGTGAGTAAATCTTTCAAGCCAGGTTTCTGCTTTGCATTCTGGGACTTGAAGTCCTGACTAGTAAAATAGAACTACAAGTCTCAGTATGAAAAGCAAAAACCTGGCGTAGATGAGCCACTCATGCCTAGACCTGGGATTTGACTATTCATACGGGGCTTTTACACCTGCAAGCACAGCTGCTGATCCTAGCGCCTTAAACAAAGCCCAAAAAGTCAGGAAATAGTCCCCTAAGCTGCATTCTCAGTGAGTCATGGTGCGGTGTGAACTCGAAGGCTGACAACTTTGACAAGCAAGATTAGAGGGTACGTGAGTGGTGTACTCATGAGTCTGACCTTATTTAGAAGGTAATGTGAGGTGCCTGGCAGGCCCAGCAGCCAGCACTCGCCTCCAGGTGACTGGTACAGGTGTGTCTGGTCCTGCTCTGTTAGTCACAGCGTGTCAAGCATTTCCTGCTAGGATTGCGGAAACATGCCCTCTCTGAGAAACTACCGGGTGAAGCAGGTTTTTATACAACTATTGCAATCACCCATGCCTCCCAGATGAAAAGCAGTTCTTACCAAATGTTCACAAAGCAATTACTGTCGAGGTTTCATTGAGATGCAGTTATTAATGCATTGGCTGAGAGGCCACGTCATGTATGGGCGGGATCACCAGGTCCTCAGGATACCTAGTTTCCAGGTTGGGCTTTAATTTTAAAAATCGTTATACTCAGGTGTGTTAATTCAGTTGGTTAAACTGAAGTAAAAGAACACTGCAAGAAAGAACGCGATGAAAGGCAAGAACACGAACCCTTGTTAGTTGGGCCACTGGAATAATGCTTAGCGGAGGACCAAATTATGCGTAAAAAGTGAAGGCAGATTATTCAACAACTGTGCAGCACCTTTCACTATTAAAAAGAGCTATGTCAAACATTGACGCACATTTGGTATGTATTCGCATCATCTCACTAGTGAGTACTACAGGATTCAAGATATGAGACCCTAAAAAGAGACACAAAATATATGAGATACATCTAAAGTTTGAGGGGCTTATTTACGAGACCCTTTGCGTCGCTCTTGTACCACGCAGTGTGGTGCAAGAGCGACACAAATTGAAGATGAGAATTATGTAGCCACGCAAGGCCACCTTGCATGGCCCTGAGTGGCTTCATAAATCTCGAGTAATGCAACACGGTGCAAATTGCTGCGTTGCATTACTCTGCACCAGGGAGGCGCTTCCATAGGCGTTGTGTATGTGTTCCCATGCATCATCCATGGATTTTGACGCATTCCCAGATTACCAGAAGTGGTAGACCTGGGAAAGCGCAGAAAAACCTACGCCTCTCCAGGTGATGCGTTACAAGGAGAAATATGTTTATTTCTCCTCATTTATTCCTCTTTCTATGGGGGTGCTGCATTCTGCAGCACACATAGAAAGAGAAAAAAGCCTCAGGGGGTTATTTTTGTGCAGGAAGGTGTCCCCTCCTGCACAAAAACAATCCTCCTTATAACGCAGGCACCCTTGCACCATTGTGCAAGGTTGTCTGCGCTGGCGCTAGGCAGCCAAAAGGGCGCCAGCACAGGGGAAAAGGCTGTAATGCGCCTTATTGACTTAAATACGGCACATTCCTAACCTATCTCTGTCACACAGCGCAGCAAGGTGACTTGCTGCGCTGTGTGACAGGGCCATAAATATGGCCCAGCGTGTCTTGTTGAAATAACAGTTTTCAAAACAGTGTCTGGCATGTGGTCATGAATCATTGTATCTATCCTATTTGGTCTACATTAATTTAAGTATTACAAGTTGTTTATCCTGATTCAGACAAAAGCTATTGGCCAGGCCATCAAATGGGGATCTTAACTCTATTTGGGCAAAACTCTCCCTCTTTATGTGGTTACTGATCGCAGACAAAACCTGAGGGTGGCCAGTTAACTTTTATATACTGTCTGGTGTGGCACTGTACCCCATATGTAGTAATTTTACCAACTTTTCATCCTTTTGAACTAGAAAGACTTTGGGGCATATTAGCAAGACCGACGATAAAATTATCGCCGTTTTAGCGGCAGGAAACTGCCGCTAAAACTGCGATAATGGGCTTGCTAATATGCGTTAAAGAATTCCAATAGAAGCCCAGGTTAGATGTGCAGGACATCTAACCTGGGCTTCTATTGAGTTCTATAACACATATTAGCAAGCCCATTATCGCTGCTTTAGCGGCAGTTTCCTGCCACTAAAACGGCGTTAATTTTATCGCCGGTCTTGCTAATATGCCCCTTTATTTGTTAAACTCTAAGAATGATGTGGTAGATGATGGTTTATGTGGTGAGTATGGCAAATTCATATTTTTGCAAAATATACCACAGTCACTCACATTTTCCATTGATTTTGTTTTTAAGGCATCTTCAGCCAGTTCTGGTCTTTTAGCCCACACACTACATCAGCTTCACATTAAAATCCCGACAGGACAATACTTACAAGGTTCACATGGGTCCTGTGTAAACCAAATACTTGTTCTCCATTCAGTTCTCCAGTTAACTGGTTCTTGCTCTTCATTCTCTTGGTTAGGCCTGGGCGGACCCAGCAGTTCTTCTAGCAGGGCAAGGCATAACACTAGGGTGGTTTCAGTGACCCGGGCTTAGTCTCAGCAAAATGTTGGAGTGTCCTAGTGCAGGTCGGACACTTTGGCTCAAATGGGTTGCCAACCTTCTTTGCGGTCCAAATCAAATATAGCAAAATGGCTGTCGAGGGTCCAAAAATGTCTCTTTTTGGGGGAAATGCAGAATGCCAGGTCCAATGGGAAGGTGTGCCATCTTCACATGTCATAACTCACATAAATCCAGTGTAGGCCATAACTTATTTTTTGCTGAATAAATTTGAAAACATTTAGAGAGCAGGTTATCCTATGTCTTCTCGTGTACAAAAACTAATAACTGTAGGCCATATCTTTCTGGGTGTTTTTACAAGAGAGGTACCAGCTTGTCAAAGTGATGAATATTTCAGGACAGACATACCGCGTACCCGAAGTTCGATCTCTCCTTGCACCGGACAGCTCGCTCGTCAACTCAAGACTAAAGCCATGGATGGGCATCATGATGTGATTGGAGCCATGCACAGTTTGACTTGGGCAGCTAGTGCTGATGATAAATTATCTCCAGAAAAATATGCCAGGCCGTCAGCTCAGCTTAGATTAGTCTTCTGATTGTTGCCAAGGCTCTGGCCTGGGTGATGGTTGCAACTACAACTCAGTCAAGGGTGAAAGTTCTGTGGAGCCTCCAAGGCACAGGTCCTGGTGCAGCGTCAAATAAAAGCCCTGTGCAAGGCACTACTATTTTGGGATAGATTATAGAACAGGCGTATTTCCATTTGAACAAACTGCCACACTACATACCCTCTTGCCCGATGACATCTACCAAGTCTCCCTTGCTATCCGTTCTTAAATTTGTACGGTCTTGACTGGGTGGGCGTGCTTTTTCTGTTCTGGCCACGCAACACTGGAATAAACTTCTTCTTCATATCAGATCTCAGCATCAGAAACTACCATTCATAAAATCTGTGAAGACCCTGCTCTTCACCTGTAATCTCCTTCTTTTAAGTCATTCTGTGGTCTCAATTATCAGTGCAAGGACACCTTATAGGAACTTCCGTGCTCTATAAATCCATAATCAAATCAATCAGAATGCACGTAAATTCGTGGCAGGCTGTCACATTTGACTACTAATGAGGCTCTTTCATCCCAAGAGTGACTTTCAGTCAATGCTGGTGTTTGTGGTTGGAGAGAAAGGATATGGGCAGCAGGAGGTCATGCTCATTTGGTCTTATGGAGGTGAGTTGCCCTTAACAGATGGAAATCTCAGCTGGATTGTAGGAAGGAACAGGGGCTATAAGTGACTCCAGGGAAGTTTATACCGTGTTCCAAACCCGATCCGTTTTCCCTCAAAACCTGTGTGAGGGCAAGAGGATGAAGTATGGATCTCACGAGCTCCCTGAAATAGGAGATAGCATAATCCTGACATTACACAGTATGCTATAAACTTCAACGTTGTGTCACATGGATCGCAGCACCATTATATATAACTAAACATACCTTTATGCACTAAAATAGGGAGGAAGGCATGCTAAGTGAAAGGCCAAACTTACATTGCACAGCCAAACAAATACAGTCTTATCCAGCAGTGTTTCTTCCTCGAAGGCGAGAGTGGTGATAGGGTTTTGAGTTCCTATAGTTGTAGACTAGATGATTGCATAGTGAATAGGAGAGATTATATTAATGGTCAACACTTGGACGAGTGAGAAGCACACGATTAGGTTGGAACCCTCTGCCTCCCAAAACATTATTACAATCACTAGAGAGTGTCACCCTTGCTTTCTAAATCTCGTTTCCATCCGCGAGATTGTTGCGTGGCCTAACGTATATCACATCAAAGTGTGAAATCATCACCCAGGTAAATCGGTGAGATCAATACACCTTATAGTATATATTGTTGGGTCCTAACCCAAAGATACCACCTGTGGCTTGCTTCATCATCTGATTCAGGGTATCGGGAGCCAAGTAGGTGAAGATGCGAACGCAGTCCTTTGATGCAAGTGTGACTACAAGGACGGTCCTACCGGTTAATCCTATGAAGCCTAACTGGATAGTAGGCTATTGCAGACCATAACCAAGGAAAGTGCCAGAACAAATTGTCTGTACAAGTTGCGTGCATGTTTTTCTACCACAACTAAGTAGGAAACCTTGTAACATTGGCTGCAACATGCAACCTTAATATATAGGGATTTTCATTAGCTTTAAGGTCCTCAAGAAAGCCAACTGACTCATATGGGACAGCTGAAACATGTCGACCTCAGATGTATGGGGCCACTATACCCCTTTAACATCGCACTGTTTTTAACCCTGCCAAAGGAACAACTGATTAAAAAGACAAATAGGATCCGGCAGGCAATTTTAACATAGCAAATCCCTAAACACAAGTCCAAGCGCTCTGCCTACAAACACGTCGAGCACGCCCACCAACACTAGGCGAGTGAGGTGTGGGTCCGATGATGAAGCAAGCCATGAGTGGTACCTGTGGGTGAGGACCCAACAATATATCCTATAAGGTGTATTGATCTCACCAATTTACCTGGGTGATGATCTCACACTTTGATGAAATATACGTTGGGCGATGCAACAATCTTGTGGATGAAAATGGGATTTAGAAAGCAAGGGTGACCCTCTCTAGTGATTGTAAGAGATTATATTAAAGTCTGTGCCACAAATGGCCGAACATGATGGCAGCCAAGAGGGCTTTGGGTCCGAGATGAAACAGGATTGGCGGGCAATCACAGGGCGAAGAAGAGAGATCACTCATTGCAGGCCAACACCCTCAGCAACAAACACTATGGGCCTGTGTATGAATGGGTCGGAAAGAAGGCACTATTTCTCGCACCATATAAAAAAACGATACCCGAGGGTTTGTTATTTATCAGGTGCGATAAATAGCACCTATTATGAGTTTTCGGGGAACGAGGATTTTGGGACTTAACACATCAAAATCTGCATGGTACAGTAAATAATGTACACATTTACCCTGTTAAATTCTGGTTGGTTTGGCCTGCCGAAATATGACGATGATTGAGGTATTTCATGCAGCTGATAATTATCAGATGTGATAAATACCTTCCAACTAGGAATGCCGACCCGTACACAAACAGGGGTTTACATACGGGTCGGAATACACCGACCCACTAGTAATCAGGTCCTACATGGGGAGCTGACAGGTGCTGAGTTTTCCAGCTAAAGGGGTTCAGTAGTAGTCAGCTTGCCACAGTCCCAGCAAGGTCCTGCCCTCAGAAACCTACTTCTGGACCTGTACGCAATATACTCTTCCAGTTCGACACTGGAGAAGCACAAGAGAACAGCTCCCCTTTGGATGGATCACGAGAGACATTTCATTGCTGAAGAGCTCTGCATGATCTCCTCTCCCAGGGTGACTACCAGTGGTGACAGCCTGCTCTTGGGTAAAGCAGGTGTTTTTTCTTCCATGGTGTAGAGTTTGCCTAAATGATCGCCATCTCACTGGGTGGGCTTTTTTGTGGAGAATTATAGGTATGTCAGATTAAGAAAGCTGACAATAGGAACCACTCAACAGTGTCCCTTTCACATTTTCTTGTCTATAGTTCTTTTGTATGAAGCCTACCATGGAGCTGGAAATCTCCGGGACTAGGGCTTCATATAGCCCATCAAGGGAGATATCCTACTGGGTGACTGAGTATCATTCCTGGTGGACAGCAACCACAGCACAGCTTCTCCCTCTGCAGTTGTATGGGCAGAACTCTAGGCCCTTTCTGACCTTTTTCATGCTGAGACGCGGATCAGGGGATGGCATCATCCCCTGATCACCTGGCCGTCTTATTGGCAGGGCAGGGCAACTGCAATTCTCTAGATGGTCAATAGAGTGAAAATATCCCTGATTCCATGCAGGAATCGAGTTAGCCGACAATACCATGTGGAGCTGCAGGGTGGACTGAGACGCCCCCAAATGAAAGATGTGGAATTTCAATTAGGATCCAAAGAGACCGCTCATAAGGGGCAAACCCTTGCACCTTTCTTTCAGGCAACAGCATGAAGGAAGGAAGCTATGACTTGTAGATCCATGATTTTCATGAGAATAGTGAAATTACACGCCCCAGCACAATATTCCTGGGTCTGACTGGAAACCATCCTCGTAGCAAGTAGTCAGCTGATATTCTAGAAATCAAGATCTGAATACCACAGTATCACACAATATCAGACCCCTCAATTAGTCCAACATCAGTCATGAGTACCCTCTCTCTACAATCTTGCATTCATAGTGGCGAAAACAAACCTGCAAGTGCTAGCCTTAAAGGAAAAACAAGCCTTGCAAAGCCAATAGGTCTGGTTTTAATGTGTCAAAGCATGTGAACAAAGGCATTCACAAATTGTGTTTTCATATGTTGGCTGCGCATACACTATTTATCACATTGAAGCTTGCCAGTGCTGAGAATAAATTAGCAAAAAAGGATTGCTTGTTGTATAGAATGCGTACTGAAGATAAATATTTCAATGTGAAGGTTTAATGTTTAAGTATATATTTCAGACGTAAGATAGTCACTCATGCATTCCAATGGCAGGACTTACTGGAAGGCAGAATGATACACCAAGTAGCCAATGCCATGAGGTGAGGAAGTGAAACGCCTCTGGGTGGAGCCACAGCCCACTCTCTGTACATTTTAAAGCAAAACATCTAGCAGGCAACTATGCTGTCAAGCCGGACCTAAAAACAGAATTGCATGACATACCCACCCATAAAGTAAGATAAGATGAGAGTTCGGGAAGGACATAGGACACACGGACAACTTTCACTCACCAATGGGCACCTTGAGATCTCTGACTGATCTAAGCTAGTCCCTGTAGGATTGAGGACCATCATCGTTAGCGCAGTGGATTTGACGATGGTGACTGCATGGTTGAATTGCACTGCAGAGCAGCTGTAAGCAGGAGCGCGTTGGGCAACTACATTTACTTGAGTGCAGCTATGACCATATTTCCAGGCCCGGTTTTACCATGTAACGGCTGCCAAAATGCCCACATGTCATGTCTGACACCTTCCGGTCCTGACTTTTTGGGGTACATCTTCATTTAAAATGTGTAAGAAGAAATTACAAGTCCCAGAATACAAATTGATCTTGACGAAAAGGGCATGAATGGGTAAAATTGTCACACATTTCATTGGCAATTCAGCAGCTTTGATAATTTATTTTTCAAGCTCCAGACGACAATTCGATTCGTTATGTGAGTTATCGGAATGATCTTGAAATGGCGTCTCTAAGTTTACGCATTCTCTTCCTGGCGCTGTGGCGCCTTAGTTTTTGTGCACAGTGTGTGCTGCACAAAGGAATAATTGTGACACGAAGAACTTTGTGAAGCAGTGATCCGATAACGGAGTTAGAATACCAAGAAACAGAGCGAGGAGTGCACGTGACTCCGCACCACGCTCTGTTCCTGTTGAAGGTCGCCCTGGCCTCGTGGTCAGAGCAGCAGGTTTGGAAACAGGAAAATGGCGGACTTGAAGCCGGGGGCACAAGCTGTGTGACGTCAGCGAACACTCTCGCCTAAGCTGTCACTCCAAAAGTATCCACAACTTTCACACAAGTGGAATATGTGAGCCCAAGTGCCAACACTCGGCCATGTATCATAATGGAACACCTTCAGGCAGGGCTAGCTTTTTATTTGAGGTTGTGTTGTTATGACGAAAGTAATATGTACATGTAAATGAAAGTTATTAATGGACACACCTGAAAAAAAGACTTAAGTAATATAAACTTCAGAAAACAATTGTGTTAATATACCTATCTCAGTCCTGCCAAGTGTCACGTATCAGGCGTGACGCTAACGCATTTCAGTGTGGTGTTCCGCATCACCGCACTGAAATGCATTGTCACGCATTTGCCCACTCTCTGCTGACGCACTGAAAGTTGGCTAAATTGACCCCCAGGGTGCTGCTAGCGCGCGCTGCCTGCTGGCTGTGGTGCACTCTGACTGTCATGTGCGCCGGGGGTGGGGGGGGTGGGGCTGCTCTGCTGAGAGTGCACACAGTCTGCTCAGCTCTCGCTCCCCGCGGCAGACTCCAGGAGACAGTAATTGATCGGATGCTGCTGCTCTAGGCCCGTGCGTGCCCAAATAAGCTTCACTGTGACGCTTCATGTTACTAGCAACAATGTTGCAAAACTGTGCACAGTTCTGCGGAGTGCTGTCTCGAATCCCGCGGCCCGGCGCACTGACCACATCATGACAGAGTGAGTCATGATGTTGAGACTCACCCTGCTGCGCCCAATTAAATTATCGGGAGTCCCCGGGGCCTGCCCTACTTGTGGCAAGTCGAGCGTTAACTGGCTCTGGCAGTGTGGCGCCTCTCTGGCGCCCATTACCTCACGCCCTGGCAGGGACGGTTAACTCAAGTGAGGCTCACCCGGAGTGACAAGAAGCAAGCCGAGCGGCGGTGGGACGGACTAGGTCGCAGAGTCTCAGTCACCATGGCAGGCCGCAGCGCCGCATCGAGAGGCCTGTGGCTGCATCATCGGGTGCGCAGCGTGTGCGGGGAGACTGGCGCTGCTGCAGGCATGATGTCGTGCGGCGCCGGCCGCAGTGAGCCACGGTCCGACGAGAGAGAGGCAGCAGGCCGAGGCGCCGCACATCAGTCTCCCCCGCGCCGGGGCTCAGTCCTGGGCTCACTGCCATCACGGGCTAGCAGCCAGAGTGAGAGAACAAGTACTTTGACAACTCACGCAATCAGTAAGTACAGTAACTAAGTACTTCTGCCCTTTTCTGTGTCCCTAAGTTTTAGTGTGAGTGCCCTGTGTCTTTCTACCCTGTGTCTGCATTAAGTTGTAGAAGAGCTTTTCGTTGCGCAAATGGTTGTCATTTATGATATTTATATGTTTCCCTTGTCTTCATTGCTTAATTTTGCTAGTGAGAAAGTGTCACTCATACTCATTGAAATGTCACTCATAATAACACTGAATTTATGAAAATGTCACACATGGCAATCTGAAACCTTGGCAGCTATGCTATCTCAGCCTGTGGCCTCTTTTGCACTACAGTGGCAGCAGCGCTTTGCTGCCTTCGGCTAGGTTTGCGCTATACAAATACCACATACAAGCAGCACACAATTGGGATTATAAGACAAGATATCACATGACATCCGTGAGTACCCCATACAGTTCTATTTTTTTCTATGCATTCTGGTAGTTGTAGTTTTGCTTTTACCTAAATGTAGGAATACAAGTACCATCATGCAAAAATCAAAATCTAAGAGTGCATAAGCTAATGACGCCTGACATGGGACATCTTGAGTGCAGACATCATACAGGAAGTCACATTCAGGCTGTCCCTTCTCCGTTTCATAGTGGCCCGCAGCGGTGGGCTTCTAATTCTAAACTCCTGATGCAGGAGCTAGACATTCCTCATGCAGCATGGGGCTTAATCTTTTTTCTCTTGGAGTGGAGAGTAGAGTGGAACTAGCCTATAGGGCAATCAGGCAGTGCATGATGGAACGGTCTGACAGATCAGTGTATGGCTGGTTTTTTAGCAGTTGTGGGAAGGTTTTATGGCTAGGTGGGCCGGTTTTACTGTTGATTTCCCTGATATTACCACTTTTTTAGCTACCTGGTTAGCTAAAGGGGGCCATTTTTATTTGGGTGCCTGGGCCTATTTTGTGTCTCAGTCCAACCCCTGGTGGAGAGTGATTTGAGCATGTTTATAGCATGTTTAACCAGGGTGAAACATGCCGGAATACTCCTTGGAGCAGCAGTGTGCTTTGTAAGACCTTATGATGATTATTTTCTTTGCTTGCTTTAGGGCCCATGGCTACCTGGCAACACCACTACAGGGCTGCAATCACTGCATTCTTGAGATCAGAGCTTTGAAGTTTCTCATTTCCATATGTGAGTAGGTCATCCAGTCCAGGGATTTCTTTGAATTCCGGGACTTGTAGACCTAGTTTTAGACTTTATGGCACTGCCTCAGTTCTTTTCTATCCTCGGCATGGCTGAGAGCCTACACACAGGCAAGGCAGGACGGCTTAGCTCCATCAGAAGCTGAGCTTGCCAGAGCCTTCAGGCTAATTCATAGCGAGGAAGGAATGGCCAAACTGCAGATCCACACTCTGGATGCTCCACGTCAACAGAGTCCAGTGAGCTGGAGTGCAACAACTGCTTATATTGGGAAAGAAAACTATTTTGGCACAGGGCCACTGCCTATGAGTGCTAAGCACATCTCACAATTCATACGTATGGTCAGTCAAACAGGTTGGGTTAGTCTTTCCCTACTGAGAAGTGTCTAGGGGGCAATTTAGCCTGAATGCACTGAAGGGGTGTCTGCCTGCGTGCGGAGGCCCAGGTACACATTTCAGGGTGCTGATGTGGTGATAAATCCCTAATCAAATGAGAACAGGAGGTGAAGAAATAGAGGACGGAGTTGTCCTCTGTGAAAAGCATTCATCCTCCATCTCGCAAACTGCATTCTTGCAGTAGGGTAAATGTTCACATTGTACTACTGGTAACCCTAATGAGTGGTGCACCAGCAGTGTTCGCGAATCATTTACCAGGTGCATTTATCGTGTATGTTAAGGGTTTACACCGGTAATGAGTGCACGGAATGTTCAAAAACAATCCATTCACACAAAACATAAACACAAAGGGTCCTTCTATTCCCCCAAGAATCTGGACTTTAATTACACTGGAGGCTCATAGGCAACTCCCCTGCATGCCATTAGGAACCCCAAAGAAAAATGAGCTGCCATCAGGCAGGGTTTGCAGAGGAGCTAAAGGGCAGCAACCTTCTTGAGACTACAAGAGGAGAATCAATGGAGCTTCTCCCTAATCTTAGGACACACAAAGGGTGTCCGTACGAAGCATCAGATCTTGACTATGAGAAGTCCCTAGGGATTAGAGGATGCACAAACACTGCCAAAAAGCAAAACTCCTGGGAACATCTAGGTACAAAGGAAACATTGTGGGGATGGCTCAGCTGCTGTGCTGGTTTTGAACTGTCATCTCTCAATAATTATCTGAAATTATGTCATGTGGTAGGATCAGATCTATCCCAATTATCTTACCATATTTCCACATGTCAAAATAATAAAATTGTTTTGACCAACAATGCTTAACGTTTTCAACCTTCCTCAGGACTTTGTCATGAATCCCAGCATATCATGGTACATTTCCCATATTTGCTCTTTTTTAAAAGTACAATATTCTTGTCTTTTGCCTCCCCACAGCATCTCATGCAATATATATCTTATTATTTGGAACCAACATCTGTTTTATTGTTATTTTACACAAATATATGAACCAAAACAGATTTTCTTTCTTTGTTTCCTGGGAAAAACAGATTCATTATGAGCTGCCTCTCTCTGCTCGCCCTATGTTTTCACAGTAGTGTTGATTAGGCATCACCTCTCACAGTTTGAAGAACAAAGATAGACTCAAAATTGTTCTCGGTATCTAATGTATAAATAAAACCAGCAGATCTTTCCTATAAACAACAAAATAAGTCTGTATGCACTAGAACACTCTAGTATCTCATATACTCCGATAAATCACTGTAGCATAAATACTTTTCTCAAATCTGGGATTTTAAGTAATCTAAATTCAATTGTACCGCATTAGTATTTATATAGCGCTTACTGAATAGGGCTGAGATTATTTCTAGGCAGCTTTACGTCACCATCTCACCATCAGCGGGCAGGGGGAGAGCAAGGCCTGGCTAAATTTAAAAGGAAAAGTGCCACGATTCAAAACTTAAAAACTGTGCGTAGCACAAAGTAAAACAAGCATTGGTAATGCATCGGTTTTGCCAATGTAATGAATAAAGAGCTGTTATCATCAATCGTCGTTGGGGAGAAAGGAAAGAGCTCCCTAACAGATAACACAGGAGGGGAGAGGATGTGGCGCAGCGGCCAGAGCTGCTGACTCGAGAGCTGGCGATCCTGGTTCAAGTCTCAGCGGCGCCGCACAACATCCTGTGATTCTAAGCAAATGACAATCTCTTTGGGTAATAAATTGTTATATAAATATGCCGCAATAGTAAAAGGCAAAACCTTATGAAAATATAGTTCTACGAAAGTGGATGTTAACAGAATTTCGGCGGCGGGAAACTAATAAGAGAAGCAGATGAGGAACAAGCATTGGTAAATGCAGGAAAATATGCTACAGTCAATAGAAATGGAGGGAAGGTAAGTGGCCAGCACAGGAACCAATGATAAGCCAGGAAAGAGCGGAGGCAGGATGTAAGTCCTTTTTAAGTTTATATTAAAAACAAGCACTGTGCAGGCGAAACCTAAAAACACTGGTTTTACATACATGCAGAGCTTAATTTGTAAAAAAAATAAGTACCAAGGCCCTTGTCAGGAGGCCACAGCAGCTTGCACCACCTATTGCCCCTGCCAGCGATGCCAATGACAGTGCCTACACAACTACTAATTATCACACTGCTACAAGTGAGACAAAGTAGACTGTTTGAGGCCCCTAAAGCTATATGAATGACTTTGGTGGCAGGTATTAGCTGTTTTAATGCATATTGAATAAAAACAATTGTTGTTCTGCTCATCTCTAATTTACACAAACAGCACCACCATGTGGCAGCCGTTGTATGTGCCGGTGTTGATAATTAAGTACTGGTGCCGAGCACTGGAAACCACGGCTCAAATTAAGCAAAGCCATGAATACAAGTGAAGGCTGACCACGAGGCTGTCCTCGCCCCTCCAAAAACAGTTGTACTTGTTTCTCTTCCATTGCTGTGATTGAAAGGGACAGTCAGCCCTCTAGAATGCAAACCTTGTTGTTTTTCAGACTTTCCTGCACAGGTTTCCTGACCCTTTTCCTTTGTCTGCAGTCCTCTGGCCTGCCCCAGTACTGTGTTTCCCGAGTTTCCTTCTTTCTGCAGACCTCAGTCTAATGGTAGAGTGCTCTACCTTGATGCCCACTCGAAGTGGAAAGGGGCTTGGTCGAAGGTGAACAGTGCATAACCCACAACAAGGCCCAACAGAATATATCCTGGGCGTGCTGAGCAAGTGCACAGCACTGCTGGGGGCGAGCAGAGTGTACTCAAAGCTGTTCTGAGCATGCTCATGAGCTTGCACTATATGGGCTAAGGGGTACAGCGCATGGCAGATGATGAACAGAGCATGTGTGGCCAAGATGAGCAGCGTCTGAGTGGCTGGGCAGAGCAGGGCATCGATGAGAGTGTGCAGGGCACGTGTACAGAATGTGTCAAAATGGAGACTGCTCAGGGGAAAATTTTCAGTACCACTATATTACATCAAATATATCTTAATGTAAACACAGCATCAGAAGACCTGTCAACTCACAGGGTGCCACCATGTGTCACATGATATCGGCTTTCTTCACACGTTCACCAGGCGAAAAGCCAATATCGCACTATGACAGGTAAGGCGTCTTTGGAGGCTGTAAGCAGCGGATGTCCATTAAGTGGTGTGAAAACAAACACCCCAAGGCTGTCTCAGCAAGGTTTTGTTTTTTGTGCAGGGGATGTGGGGTTGGTGAGGGCATAGGGCAGAAATGCCTCTCATGCAGTCCTCGGCAAGAAGCCCCACCCCCTCCTCACACAATAATTTTATTTTTAAGTTGGCAGATCTGCGCTGACTGTATGCACATTCATACATCAGTGCACCACGCATCATGGACGTCATTTGGGGGCAGTCAGGGCTCACAGCTGTGACCTCTAGCTTGCTCCCTGCTACTCCTGGCACTTCCTATCCAACCCCTGGCCTCAGAGTGGGAACATTTGCCTCCTCTGAGGCCACGTGTCGCAAAGGAAGTGCCAGGAGTAGCATGGAGCAAGCTAGAGGTCACAGCTGTCCCTGACTATCCCCAAATGACGTCCATACCACGTATGCGTTTTATAAATAAGGTTTGGGTTCCACAGTGTGTCTCAGCTTTCCTTGTACAATCAGAAAGAGGGGCATGAAGTAGACAAGTGTACTGAGTGGTTTAATTTAGGGGAACTATGCTCTCTCTTAAACTTTAGGGTCGCGGTCCATTTCATTTTAAGTCTCCACCGCCTGTAACAATTCAGTACACTTAAACTTTTTATGGGAGGCCCCCTTGCTGTCTGTGATTCATTAGTCAAGTTATGCTGTCTTCAAGGGGCCAACTGAAGCACCATAGGTCAGCTGGAGGACAGCTGTCTACTTTCAGAGGTGGTTTAGGTTGTTAGGAAGTGTCTGTAAATCCTGTGGCATCGAGTACACATTGTCATGTCCTTTAAGCTAAACTTGTCACATATGCCCCCTTTTTACATACATTGTCCCATCCACACGACAATAATGGTTCTGAAACAGGTGACCTTTTACCTAGTAGCTTGCTCCTGTCTCTTCAACACCAGGCTCTTTGTATTCTATCATAATCTCTGTACCTGACGTACATAAACATGCCCTCAGGCAATGCATCATTATTCTGTATAAGGGGCTCCACTTTTTTCATCCTTGGCCAACAGCCCGCTGTGCATGATCGCATTTGTTTGGAAAAACATTTATGATTGTTTTCAAAACATTTATGATTGTTTTCAAAACATATTGATTATAGGAGAATCCCTGGAGTGACCACTCTAGTATATAAGACCCTTATTCCCCCCTGCAAATTAGAGATTTCCTTCCACACTGACACGGGGTCCTGCATGCTGAATCTTCGACACGCAGCGGTCTGACATCCCTTGCGGGGTGTCATCCTCGGAGCAGAGACAGGGTTCTTCATTCTGTACCATCAGGTGAGGGGGTTGGTTCTTCCCTTGGGGATTCTTGGCTATATACATGTGTATATATATATATATATATATATATATATATATATATATATATATATATATATATATATATATATATATATATATATATTCACACGCACTTACATGCTACATCTACATATCTAGGCTAGGTACATTTAGGCAAATAACGTAGGGGGTGCATTATAGGAGTATGCAAATGCTACTGTTTTATCTGAACTGTATATGTTCATCCTTTTAGCACTATGGTAGAAATGTATCTACCGTTTACCATATTAGTACTTGCGATTTCTTCCATATGCTTCTGTCTCCTGATTGTCACAGCAAATATGTTTTACACAAGACTGACGCTGGACCAATAAATACTTATTGAAATGTCCTAATTGTCATCTTGTATACTTTCTGAGAATAAGCAAGCACGAGTGACTGAGCGAAAAGTACTGTACTGTTTTCCACGATCCCTGAGCAATCGGGGTTGTCATGTTCAGTGGTTGCCAGAAACTATCTACACCGTTGTAAGACACAGAGGGATGGTAGTGGCACTGTAGAGCTAGCTGGCCTAACGGCTGACATATCCTGTGGAAGTGTCCAGAAGCAGTTTGGACACCAAGCCCTCGGTTTAGCTCATCCGAAATGCGCAGGTCATGGGGATTCCTAGGAACTACACAACATGGCGCCCAACGTTGGTTTGGTTCTTATATTAACAGTTAAAATCTGAGTAGTTCACTCGTGCTTTTTCAGAAAGCCCTACTCACACTTTTTAGAGACGTCTGAAGTGGGAAGGGAGATCCGCCTCAGGTGAGCAGACATACTCTGTGTATTGGCTGAAGGTTTAAACAAGCTTGTAAGGAAAAAGGTTCCCACATTGTGCAAAACTCCTAATTTGTAAAACAGTAATTCTTCTCCTTTTAAGAATGACTGAGTCCACGTGTGGTGGTGGTGGTTCGGGTTCGGGGGAAGACGAATTTGCAAATGCTTTCAACATTCCAGAAAACTGCAGACATGCAGTAACTTTGAAATTGTTAGAACACGGTGTACCAGCAACAGGTGGCTGTGTTACCTTTGTGAATGAGGCACACGAGGTGTTCGGATCAGAGGTATTCTATTCTTGGGTTCAGTTCTCACCTGCAAATCAGTAGACTAAATTGTTTCACTCATACATTGTAGTTGAACCACCGGAAGAATACATTCCATACGAAGACATTAAAGTCCCGTTAACTTACCAGCAACACAGAAACTGGTTTAAAGGCGCACTCCCACACACAACATCCGTCGTGAAACTCGGTCCACTCAACATAGAAGGAGCGACCTGGCCGGTCTTAGCGACACACTCCACATCCTGAGATAGATACACTACCAGTGGATGAAATCCGTACAATATACAAAGACATAGTCAGGCTATACAGACACATTGTTCAGTTTGTCATGCGGACATTGACAGTCCAACCTGCGAGAAATGCTCCAGTTGGTCCATATCAGACCACACCTACAATTAGCCCACAGACACTGAAATCAGTAATAGGGACAATACCTTCCAAACGGGGGCAAATTCCGTTCTGAATAGCACAAAAAATTACACAGCTGGAAGCAGTATTTCCCCATACGGGTCAGCAGGAAAAACATAGACTGCTAACCATTTGCTTGCCAATGGGGATGGTTCCCTCGATTGAGGATTGTACCACTTGGGGAACAATCTTTGCTGCCATTTACATCAGAATACACGGTACCCCTTCCATAGCAGTCATTCCAGAAGTATTGAAACAGATACAGAATGAGTACGGGCAGGACCTGCCCTGGACTTGGGGATGAAACTGATGGGTAATTTTGCCTGTCTCTGCAATCATGTTGAGCAACATGAAGGGGGAGGCAGCAGCAGTGGCTATGCACCACCGCCTAAGGGAAATAGCTCCTATAAATAAGGAGCGAGAGTTACCCAAAATTATCGAAGAAACCTATCCTGCATTAAGTAGAGATAGTTTGAGAGCCAAACCAGGGAAGCCACAAATGGCGGGTAGTCCCAATAAGGACAACTCGAAGCAAGCACCCTCTTCTTCTAAAAAGAATTGGGATAACAAACAATCAAAAAATAACAACACAGAAAAGAATCCATGATCAAGGGGTGGGTCTCCCCAACGGGAGTCCTCTGAAAAGAGGTATAACCTTAGGAATCGTGATAACATTAGGAAACCTGATAGGTATCAGGACACTGATACACGTTCCTTTCGTTCCTTTCAAGGTTTATCCAAAAACTCGGAGAGGAACGGGCGATTAGAACAAAAGACTGAAGATCGACCAAAGACAAAAAGGGAAACACATCGTACTTCAGATTACATTATCAAGCAGGAAGAACAACCTAAAGCAAAACCTCAATTCAAAAAGAAGAAAGTAACAGGCTTGAAAATGAAGGAAGTAACCCGTTTAGGGCCACCCGTGTCACTAATGACCACCTCTCAGCCTTCCGTACTAGATGGAGAGTCGGTCAGACAGTAGAGAATACAAACCAAAAACTGTTTATTCATATACACTCAGAGTGGAGCCCCATCTGCCCAGTCGCTAGGAGTGCTACAGAGGGAACTGAAATCGATAAGCATAAAGATGCATTATGTACGTTTCATAGTCAAGCAGGAACACGCCCACAGTGGAATTTTCCAAGCAGGTGCAGCTAAATAGTGAAATACAAATAAAAGTTTCAACTTCTCGTATCTGACACAAACTAACATAATCCAAGGTCGTTCCATCCTGGGCCCGCCACCAGACAAGTGGGAGAGGGCCTCTATCTAGTGGGAAAGGTATGTGCTAATATGAATAGTGCACTCATTACTGAAATAAAACCTAAGGGAAGAAACGAAACTCAGAGGAGAGCATTTCTCGGAATTGGACAAGATCAGTTTCGAGCAGCCTAAAATGGCGCCTGAAAAGAAAATGGCGCAGCGAATGCTAACTTACATGGAGCACTGCGTAAGCATAAACAGTTTCTATTCTAACAGACCCTCCTTTTAGCATGAGCTAAAACATTTTCCAACTGCAACAAAAGGGAACCAAACTACGAACAACAATAATAAATCACATTAATAAACAGTTATGAACACTCCATACCGTCAGCATCAGAAAGTGAAACAGCAAGGAGGGAGGAATTCTCGAATATTCCCTCATCGATATTCATCAGATCCTCAATATCCTTTTGAATCATTATAGCGGCATTTGTGTCATGAATTGATATCTTCTGTTTAGGTGTGAGAATAGTGGTACAGTAGGAGCAGCAGAAAGGAAGACACTGAATAAGAGCACAGCAGAGCACCAATACCACAATCAGATAAATCACTTTTTCAAGAATCCAACCCCAGCTGCCAAAAAGAGACCAACTCAAATTCCCACTCTCCATTCCTTTGACGTTTTCAAGGATAGCTAAGATGTGTTTGGTAATATTCTTTTCCATATTCTTGATCCCGACCACACACTGATCGCCCACTACCGCGCATACACCACCACTCTTAGCTAGAATAAAATCAACTGCATATCTTGTCTGTTCCGAATATATTCACATACTCTCCAACTGAGTGGTGATGTCACGCAAAGCTGCTACTGTGGTTTTAGATAAAATGTGCAGCCTACACCCAAAATATTTCTAGCCTTTTCACCCCTGGCCAAAGAGGTACCACCCAAGGTGAAAATAGAAGAAAGGATGTATCTAAAAGTGATCCCATTACTATAATTATTGACCTGTACATCGGTCACTCCCTCACAGAATTCTTTCGTTAGAGTCCTTTTAACCCATCGTATGTTAGGTTTAGCATATTTACAATGTACACCCAAAGGCAATACCATTCCAAGAGCTACATCGTCTGTACCATTATGAACATTAGAATACGTCCCATTAGACAAAAAGAAAAACCCTGGGTGTGCATAAATCGGTCCCTCATAATCCACTGTTGCATACCTGGAGTTCATTCCGAAAGTACTTGGATCCTCGTCATTTACTAAGGGGATCGTATTTTTATACAATACTATTCGCGAGCAATTTATATATAGTGAAGTATCAGTGCTATTCACGATGGGGCAACAGGCAGGGTAATAACCAGCCTCTCGGGTAACTGTCAATTCCTTGTAGTGCCAACCCACCAATGTGACATTCTGTTTTTCCATATAAAAATTGTCACAATATGTATTGTTATCACAATCTGAATAACCCATTCCCAGTGGCTTTCTATGGTATAGACATGGCCCCGGGTAACCAAAACCAAACACTCATTTCACTTCGGTAAATTGAGGTGGTCTAGTATATGTGTAATTTACAAGTGACAATGGGTATGCATTCCACAAACTAGTAATGGATTGGGTGGGGTAACAAGCTGTCCCCTCCCCGACAAACCTCTTATGTGTTTCTAAAAATATATTACTCAGAGCTGTTCTTTTGTTTCTTTTCGGGGAGATAACCTTACCCCTGCTGCGCAAAGGCACACTTTGATCATTTTCCAAAATCCATGACGCCCCACACAGTATTATTATCAGCAAGACCAAAAGAACAACACATATTATTCTGAGTTTTCATGTCCACACCACATTATGCTGTGTAACAAGAACCATTGGTTGTTCCTCTTCAGCAACCTTCCTACCAAAGGGATGCATAATAAATCAAAACAAAAAGAAAATTCAAGAAAATATACAAGTTCCCAGTGTCCGTTAGAGCCTCACTGGTACAGGCTCCTATTGTTCATCAATAAGTTGGCGCTCTTGAGCACCGGCGGTGGAGCTTGCTCTGTCCTAAGCTCTTTTAATCTATCCCATGTCGATAAAGATGGTATACCTTCAAGGTATACTTCTGCTCTCCCTAGCTCATGTTCAAGCAATAAAGACAAAGTGAGCACAAAATTCTCCACTAATTTCAATTAATTCCGTTGGTACTGTAACTCAGTACTACCTATCTTGCGCAGTCCATCCCTAATCTTGCACCCCCCGCGTAAAGAAAGCCCATCTAGGCGGCAGATCTTTTATGCTCGGAGCATCCAGGATATGGAACTCCCTGCCAGATGCCTTGCGTCAGATTAGCTGTGAATCGCATTTCAGGAAAGCAGCAAAAACTTGGCTTTTTAACCTAATTTAATCTCCGGGGACCGGGCCACTTCAGGTTTTTTTTTTTCGTGCATCACCATTGCTTTAGCGCCGGGACACCTCCTAGGAGGTAGCTGTTCGCTCTCTACAAAAGTCGGTATTATTAATCTTTCTTCTCCTTGGACTCAGTATCCCTCAGCCGAGGGCGCAAATTGTACCTGGTAGCCCCAGGCACAGTGTGATCAATAAACAAAGGCTCCTGAATAGCTCGTATTTCTGGGGGGACAGCCTCATTCAAAACATCATCGTTCTCCTTATCCGTCTGTGTCCAGGTCAGCTGGGTGTCACCAAAGGGAACAAACCTGGGCACCTGCTCCCACTCGGTGTCGTCCACGCCCTCTTTGACCCACTGGTCATATGGCAACGGCAAAGGAATCCTCCGGCAGTGGGTGGCATGCACCCAGTTCTTTCGACGAGCAACCTTTACAGCTGTCCATGTCACCAACAGAACCTGCTCAGGACCTTTCCAGCGTGGCTCCAAACTTTTCTTCCGCTGAAAGTTCCTGATCAGAACAAAATCTCCAGGCTGAATGTCGTGGCTGGGCCCCTCTGGTACAGAAGGTAGGGACTCCGGCACCTGTTGGTGAATAGAACGTAAACTTTCTGTTAACTGGCTAAGATAATCAAGCAACACAGGATATTCAATATCTGAGTATTTACGAGAACATGGGACACCCAGACATTCGCCGGGCGTCCGAACACGACCTCATAAGGTGACAATCCTGTTCTAGACTGAGCTGTGGTTCTTGTTGACAGAAGAGCTAACGGTAGAGCATCTGGCCATTTCAACCCTGTCGTCTCTTGAATTTTTGCTAATTTCAATTTAAGAGTACCATTGTACTTCTCAACCAAACCCGCTGACTGTGGATGAGTGGCAGCATGAAATTTCTGTTTAACATGCAAACCTTCACAAATCAATTTAATCACTTTCCCATTAAAATGACTTCCGTTGTCACTCTGGATAATTCGGGGCAAGCCGAAACGAAGAAAGTACTCTTTAAGGAGTACCTTCGCAGTCGTAATGGCCGTATTATCTTTTGTGGGGTAGGCCTCAACCCATTTACTGAACGCACATACAACCACCAAAACATACTTAAGATTGTTACATCTCTCTAATTCAATATAGTCCATTTGGAGGACTTCAAAAGGAAAACCAGGTGGTGTAGGGGTACCCTTCCCTGGATTATGCATCATACAGACCATACAGTGTTTCACCAGATGCGCAGCTGAGTGGGAGATGTTATCATTATGCCATACAGGAGCTAACAATTTACATATGCCTTTTGCACTAATATGAGCTGGACCATGTGCCATAGTAACCACGGGAAGAACGTATGCATCTGGCAACATCCATTTCTGTTCTCCAGATTTATCAATACAACACCCTTCCTCGTTCAACTGTGCTGTACTCTCCTGCCATTTTGCTAATTCTTCTATCGTGGCTTCACTTTGTATCTCCTTTACACTCTCAAGGGTATTTTCAAACATAACAACCTCGGGAACCCATCTAGCTGGACCTGCGACAAACATACGTTTCATTTTACTTCGGGCCATTTCCTTAACTACCTGATCTGCAAAAAGCATTTTTTCTACCCACATCATCAATAACCTTTCTATGGGCGCTGCACTTGATTATTGCCAATTTCTTGGGGAGCGTTAAAGCAGACAAAAGGTGCAATATAAGGTGCCCATGTTGAATCTTGGTACCATGGGAGGTAAGAAACCCTCTCTCTGCCCAGAGTTGCCCAAAATTATGCGCGACCCCGAATGCGTACTGGCTGTCAGTATAAATATTGACAACCAACCCTTCATTCAATTCGCAATCTTGAATAAGGGCAGCAAGCTCAGCAGCTTGAGCCGACTGATAGGGGACCTGAGATGTCTCTACCACTGTACGCAACATAGTGATAGCATAAGCTGCAGTAGTAGTGCGATCTGGTAATTTAAAACAAGAGCCATCAACATATAGTTCCCCTTGAGGGTCAGATAAGGGAACATCAGTCAGGTCTACCCGTCCTTTTGTCTCTTCTTCCGTGTGGAAGATACAGCCATGTTTGTCGACTGCATCATTCTCAGAAGGGAGGGGTAGTAACGTGGCTGGATTCAGAGTGGCACATCTTTTGATCGTAATATGCTTAGCAAACAATGTCAATTCATAGCCAGTAAGACGTGCACTGGTGAGGTGCTGTGTCTTTGTCTTATTCAAAAGTGTATCCACAGCATGGGGTACCATAACTGTGAGGTCAGTATCAAGTACGTGTCCAGCCGATTGCCTGATCAAAGTGGCACAGCCGCGACCGCTCTCAGACAACTCGGGAGGGCTCTTGCGACAGGATCAAGCACAGCAGAAAAATAAGCGCAAGACCTCTGTTTGTCCCCAAACTTTTGTGTTAAGACAGAAAGTGCGCAACCAGCCATCTCATGAACATAGAGCACAAACGGTTTGTTATAATTCGTTGTGCCAAGCACCGGAGCCGAACAAAGCACAGTTTTTAATTGCTCAAAATACTGCTGTCATTCTGGCGTCAAAGCAAAGGCTCATGCACTGCTTTCGTTGTTAATGCAAGCAAAGGTTTGATTAGTAACAAGTAGTTTGGGATCCACTGGCGACAGTAGGAAGTAATACCTATAAAAGCACATACATCTTGTTGAGTTTGTGGAATGGGCATTTTAACAATAGTACTGATATGCTCAGGGGTCAACCTCCTACCTTCCTTTGACAGTAGGTGACCAAGATAGGTGACCTCCTGTCGACAATATTGAAATTTCGAAAGAGAGACCTTATGTCCATGACGTGCCAAATGCAGCAGCAATTTCACTGTACTGTCTTTGCAACCCTGTTCCGTATCAGAAGCAATTAACAAGTCATCGACATACTGCACTAATACATTACCTGAAAGAAAGCGATAGTGAAACCAACGGACTTTTTAATGCCTGACTATAAATACTAGGACTCTCCGTATAGCCTTGAGGAGCACGACAGAATCTAAAGCTTCTGCCGGCTAGTGTAAATCCAAACAAATACCTACTGTCTGGGTGGATAGGAATACTAAAAAATGCTTTTTTCAGATCAATGACAGAAAAGAACTTAGCAGTAGATGGAATCATCGTTAAAAGCGTAGTGAGATCAGGAACCACCGGAAACTGCGGAATTACAATTTTATTAACCTCACGCAAATCAATCACAAAACGGTAAACATCATCAACAGCATCAGGGGAACCCTAAGGTGTCCTCTTAAGGGCCGGGAAAATAGGACTATTACAAATGTTGGCAGACATTTCTTCAACTACTCCCTTTCGTATCAAATCCTGAATAATCTGAAGAAGGGCCCGTTCTCCTGCCTGCGGTATCTTATACTGAGGAATGCGGGGTAGGGGCACATCCTGAGACAAACACTGCCTAGTACTCACATCCGGACCCATAGTAATATAAACACCTGCAGGGGAGCAAGAAATAGTAGCATGCAATTTCTTCAACAGATCCAAACCCATCAAAATTTCACCACAATTAGATGTCAACAAGAACGAAGATTCCACAGTGAAAGGACCAGCAGTCAATGCAAGGGGTCGTGAAATGGGGTTTACAACCGGTACACCTGAAAAACCTACCGAAACATTATTGTGGCCAGACAGAGCCACCCTAGGGACCATATGTCAAGAAACAGAACTCTTTGTCGCACCAGTGTCCACCAAAAATTCCTTAGTCGAGCCTTGCAAATCCGCTGTGACATAAGGACCACGCTGATCCACAGGTATCTGAACTGGTCCCTCACCCTGTCCCTTGCTGTCCTAACTGTAAGACATACCTGTCACATCATCCATATCATTATCATCATGATAATACTGTCCATCTCTCGGGTCATCAAAATAATTATTATCAGAACGGCCTACCGGAGCCACAACATTCTGATTCCTATCTGTCACCAGAACCCCGTCCTCTGGGGGACGCAACCTTCTGTAAAAGCACAGGGCACTGGCTACGCCAATGTCCTTCCTCCTTACATTACGCACACTGATTCTGCCCCAAAGGTGTCGTGGAAGGTTGCCTAGTACATGGCAGTTGTCGAGAAGGACCTCCTCGTCCCCTATTATTTCCCCTAAATGCTTGCTGCAACAACACCTTCATCTTTAAATCCTTATGTTTCTTATCAGTTTTATCCTTTTCCTCCTGATCTCGATGTTCATAATAGTGGGCCATATTCAAAATAACAGAGGGAGAAGACGTAGACCAAGTACTCTCAGATGCCTGCAAACTAGTCATTATTTCCGGAAGAAGATTAGTAACAAACCTATCAACAAACAAACGAACTCCTCCCTCAGTGGACATTACCTGTCCACTATAATCCAAAAACGTGTCTTCAAATCGAGTGAAGAAATCAGACACACTCTCATCCTTCTTCTGTCAACAAGCCGTCAATCTGCCCCAACTTACTTTCTTAGGTGGAATTAGTGTATGCATATATGTACTAATACGACCAGGCAAAGCAAGTATCTCAGCACGGGGTTTGTCTCCTGGCTTCCTTTCCTGATCCCATCCCTTAATCACATCCCAGGAATCACCCAACTCCGCGACATGATCTTGAGTATGGACCTGCCACCAAATATCAACCAGAACAAGAAGACCCCAAAACATCTCAATATCAGCAAGTCATTACAGTGGAAGAGGCAGCCTCTGTTAGTTCTTTATAATAGGCAGTGGGATTTTTCCTAGGATCGGGCAACGTAGCCTTAAGGGCCAAAACTTCACTTCTTTTTTCCATGGAGTATAAACCCATTGCTCCTGGAAGCGAGCAGCCACGGCCGGTCTGGTGACCGCTCCATTCCGATCCGTCAGCTCAGGTATTTCTGGATGATAATTTGGGTGGACTTCACGCATGGGAAACTGAGTAGTTTTAGTAGGACTTTTATCTTACAATCGACCTCTATAAGAGATTATAGTGGCAATATTTGCGAGCTCCTGTCCTGGCGCTAAATCAGCTACATAGACGCGATCTCTAATGTCAAATAACACTTGTGGGGCCTCCGATTTGATGTGCGTGCGCCAAAGGTCTATCAATGTAGCAGGCATGTGTTGAAGAACATGCTGCTGTAGAAAGGGCTCAAATTTGTGCACAGTTTGCCATATATCCTCAGTGCTATAAACCACATTACTAGCCCACTTCATATCCTGTCTTGCTAGTACTTCCTTCTCATCCTCACCTACTCCAGAGCGCACCAACGGGCCCACTCGTTCCCTGAATCTCGCCCTAGCCCCGTCTTCAAATCCTTGTACAGGTGTTTCAACATCCAAAAATATCGGAAGATGAATAACCATAGAAGGAGAAGCAACAGAATTAGTAGGTACAACTGTGGTCAATGTTTGTACTGGAGGAGAAAGAACAGAGGACACAGGAGTCAGAACAGCAGATGTACCAGAGGTCACAGTCGTCAAAGATGGTGAGGACAAAGAGGAAGTGGGGGGCGCTGTAGCCAAAGCTGTCGAAGTAGCAGCCTTATATACGGGAGCCACTGGGGCAGATGAAACAGGCTGCTGTGACTGTAAAGGAACAGTGGGATATATCCTCTGCGGAGCATAAGGAGGCAGAGTGGGGTATCTAACAACTCCTCTACAAAAGTATCATTTTCCTCTTTGACCAAATAGGACTTGTCAATGTGCAACCGAAATCTCCTATCCTCACATTCTATTCCTGTTTTTCTCTATCATATGCTCGAGCTTTCTGCATCAATGTCTGCGTTCTCCCTTTCCGTGCCTCCTTTTCCATTTTTAACCGCCTTTGCTTAGCCTCCTTCTGCCAAGTTCGAAGAGAATCAAACATCGACTGTCTACTTCTTCTCTTAAACAGCTGTACTTGTAAAAACCCAATCTTTTGCTTATCTAAAGGACCTTTCAACGGCCACTGTAACTCGGCATTGTCCCTCGTATATTTGTGCCATAATGTACTAAACATAATAGGGCCAAGACCATGTTTCACATACGTATCAAAATTAGGGCTGCCTTCAAGAAGCGCAGGTTGGGCTTCTTCCAATCGAGCATCTGCAGAACAACAACACAAATTCCAAAACTTACTTAGACCAGGCATTAGGTCGTTATTTTGCCTGGCAAAGTGTTTGTAAACACTTTTTACCAAGACAGTCCTTAGACCGTAACAAACTCAAACCACAATGGTACCATATCCACATAGAACCAAAACAAACTCACCTGATATCAGTAGTACAAACGAACCGGTTCTCCACTGCTGACTCGTCAGACCAAATGGTCAGATTCAAGGGTTTCGCTGTTCAGGACTCCAGTCGGGATGACCACTGGGCGAGGCACCATCCCTCAGGACAGAAGGAGCAGCTGCGAGTAACAGACACTCTTCTTGCAGGGATCCCTGACCTGTCAGTCCGACCCAACGAATTCCTCGGCCTCCCCCCTGTTCGGGCGCCAACTGAAGGAAGTAACCCGTTTAGGGCCACCCGGGTCACTAATGGCCATCTCTCAGGTTTCCGTACTAAATGAAGAGTTGGTCAGACAGTAGAGAATACAAACCAAAAACTGTTTATTCATATACACTTAGAGTGGAGCCCCATCTGCCCAGTCGCTAGGAGTGCTACAGAGGAAACTGAAATCGACAAGCATAAAGATACATTATGTACGTTTTGTAGTCAAGGAGGCGTGGCCACGCAGGCAGTGGAGTCGGATGTGCTCTGTTAGAGCTCCATCGCTGACTCCCCTTTCCCTGGCACGAACTTCCGACACAACGGGTTCTCGGGCCGCTATTCAGCTCCGCCGAGCCCCGGTCCGACCCACAACGCACTGGAGGATTTGGTGCTGTCGCGGCTGCGGGAGCCCGCGCCCGGGCCCGAGAAGCGGAGACGGCGCCCGAGCAGAAGTGGAGGAGACTCGGCAGCAAACTCCAGGAAAAGTCGGGGATGCGCCCTGCCCAGCAGGCCGCGGCGCGCAACAAGGAGTAGCGCGTCGCCACACTGGACCTCCGCTGGCCGCTGCTGGGATCTAGGAGAGTCTAGGGTCGGTTTGGGCTCTGGCGACATCACCGACACAGCGGCCGATGTCCAGGTAGGGAGGTTGCGCATGGAGCCAAAGTGTGCGCACGGCCCAAATATGATGGATATGCAGCCCAGCTACTGGCGGTGATTTCCACGGCACACGCAGATTCCAGAGGTGCACGAGGGGCAACGCTGGAGGCACCCCAGGACCAGGCGAGCCCATAGTAACAGCAGAGTGGTGCTGGGTGTTACTGGGCGCGTTCCTGGAGTGAGTTTGCGGAGGTGTAGAGGCGATAAGGAGGAGCATATGACCTTTGTTCGAGGCGGCTGGGGGCGAGCTGGGCCGCGACTCCCTCTGTCCCGATCCTTACCTTAGTGACCTCGTGATCCTGACTGTACACTGTGGACGACGCCTTTGGTGCTCCTGAACAAGCCACATACTCTGTAGGAGTCCCCACTACTACTGGAACTACACGACTGCGTGGGCCTGGGGACTTGGGTTCAGCAGCTGGCGCACCACAGCCACTGCTCTATGCGTGGATACATACTACGATGCACCGCTCTCTGGTCTGACAGAGCTGTGAAACGGACTCCTCCTGCTCTCTCTACGCTGCCGTTTTGGGGTGGTTGCTGCCATGCATTCAGCCGCGGCTCTATGTCACGTGGGGGCCGGTTGCGGACTGGCACTGGGGGCCTGCTGACCCAGCCCCCCTGACTCGCGCCCAGGCCGACAAGATGACCGGGGAGGTGTCACCCGACCCGATGTCCAGTAAACTGGATGCTGTGTTGGCGGCAGTGGAGAAACTGAGTGCAACTATGGACCAGACCCGCACCTCCCTTGAAAGCAAAATAGACAAGGTGGCCATTGACTTGAATCTCCTGCATGCGGACCACCGTAAACTTGCGGACAGGACGTCTGCAATGGAAGCCACCATGGCGGAGATCTCCCCACAGACGACAGCGGCGGAGAAACATATTAAAGAGCTCGTAGCCCGGGTGGAGTTCCTGGAAAACCGAGTCGAAGATGCTGAAGGGAGATCGAGGCGCAACAATGTGCGCGTGGTGGGCCTTCCGGAAGGCACAGAAGGGAGGGATGCGGTAGCCTACACTGAATCCTGGCTCCGAGACCTGCTGCCGGAGGGGACACTCTCCCCCCATTTCATCATTGAACGCGTGCACAGGGTGCCGGCTAAGCCCCCGCCTCTGGGAACTAACCCCAGACCGCTTTTAATACGAGTGCTGAACTACAGAGATAGGGATGCCATTCTACAGGAAACCAGGAAACTGCATGAAGTACAAGTGGACAACCACAAAATTATGTTCTTCCCCGAATTCACGGCACTGGTACAGAGACAGCGATACTCCTACATGGCAGTGAAGCGACGACTCCGGCAGCAGGATCTTAAATACTCCCTGTTGTTCCCAGCTCATCTGCGGGTGGTTGCAAGTGGCAAAACTTATTCTTTGATACTCCGGAAGCAGCGGGGGACTGGCTGGACATGTGGGTTTCCGCAGGAGGTGCTTCTTCGGCAGCGAGAGTAAGTGACATGAACCCTGGCGGCCTCCCCGGAAGGCGTAGGAGGGGGAAGAGGCGCAAAACAACTCAACCATCCCAGAACCTTGGACCCAATCCCGAGCAGATGCTACAAGACCAACGCAGCAGAAATCGGAGGGGCACAAGGTGAAGCATCCTCTATATCCAGTTTGCAGGGATGGGACAGTGAGGGAGAACTATCGGATGAGACCCTGAACTCGCAGGACTCGGATAGCCTTCCGGAGGTCACTCCTCAGACTGCGGATGGCATCATTTGGTCTCCAGTATAGAACTCTGAATACGCACCGACTAGACTACACTGCTGCCCACGCAAGTATAATAAGACTCTGTTATTGATGGTTCATAATGCTGATCTGCTATAATGTGCATGTATACTGACATAGATTATAGATGCTGGGTGTGGGGGGATGGGGCTTGAGGTAGCGTAGGCTCACGCTATATGCTGCGGGATTTCCCCTATGGAATCGGCCTGTGTTTATTGCTATGAGGCCCCGATTTATGCTTCCTTCTTTGGGGACGGGGAGTCATCACGATAATGTACCTATTGCATTGTAGACACGCTCCGCTTGTGTGAAACTCCCCCTTGTCACTGACAGAATGTCGTTTGCTTTTACTGTTTGGATGACTGCTTGTTGCACTCTCGCCCTTTTGGCATTATTAGTTTTAGTTTGTTGTAGTTTTGCCATCTGTCATGCGCTGGGTCGATGCATGCTGAGTATTAGATATATAGCTGCCCAGCAGCAGCTTTCGCCTCAGACACGCATCATGCCGATTAACATAGCCATTAGGCCTCCCATAAGCCGCACGCTCGCTCCTGACTTGGTATCATGCCACCTGTTAAAATATGAACGTGGAATGTGAGAGGCATTCATAGTCCATCCCGTAGATACCTCATTTACTCATATCTCAAACGGCACCACATACAGATCGCTCTTCTTCAGGAGATGCACTTGCCAGGGTCTGAGGTGAAACACCTGCAGAGAAGATGGAGGGGACAGTTACATGCCACAGGCTACTCAGCATATGCCAGGGGAGAGTTAATTTGGGTTAGACCAGTCACCCCATTTCGCATAGAGGACACGCTCACTGACACAAAGGGCTGCAAAGTTATCGCACGGGGAAGGTTAGATGGCCGACCCGTTGTTATTGCATCCATATACGCACCCAATACTGAACAGGCCACGTTTCTAGATACCCTGTTGAGTAAGCTAGCTGCCTGGCACGGGGTCCCGATGATTTTGGGGGGGGGGGGATTATAACGGCGTTTTGGACGTGTCCCTGGACCGCTCTTTTCCTCCTCTCCCCGGCGCGCCCACGCATGCCGCCATGAAGGCGCTAAACAACTGGGCTACACAATGGCACTTAACAGATGCGTGGAGACACAGGAACCCGCATGATAGGGTATACTCATTTTTCTCTAGGGCACATGGGCTACATGTTCGCCTTGATCGGATAATGGTGTCCGATGACCCTCTAAAAGCCGTTGCGGAACCCCAATACCTCGGGAGGACCCATTCGTACCATAACCCACACACATTACAATGAAAATGGACCAGTGGCATACTGCCGATTCCGGGATGGCGCTTACAACCGGACACACTGTTGGATGCGGCATTCCGGAGGCATTGGAAATGGCCGTAGCACAATACTTTGAGGATAACACAGGCACCGCCTCGTCACCCTTGATGGAATGGGACGCCTTTATGGTAGTTACAAGAGGGCACTGCCTGGGCACACAGGCCGGCATGCGCAACAGCTGGAGGAGGACCTTACAACTCTGGAAAGGAGACTAGCGTCCCATGACAGAGGGGCGGTTGAGGGTTCAAATAGTAGATTAGCTCACAGTAGGGAGGAACACGCCCGATTGCAAGAAAGACTCTGTTACCTTAATTATGCAGCACATTCGGCGTGTGCACACCACTCGACAAGGCCGGCAGGCTCTTAGCTTGGTTGATCCGACAGGGTGACGCCACCTCGCCCGTCACCTCACTTCGTTCTATGCAGGGTAACAAATTGTACTCACAGCAGGACATACACCGGGAATTCAAAGCTCACTACACTGCATTATACAAGTCCCACACTTTAGCCACAATGGACGATATCCGCAGGTACCTAGAAGACATTGCCCCACCGCAGGTTACGCCTAAGCAAAGGCTCGACCTAGACGATCCCATTTTACTAGATGAAATTAGGGCGGGTATACATCCATTAGCAAATGGCAAAACTCCTGGCCCGGATGGTTTACCGGTGGAGTTTTACAAGACCTATGCGGAGGTATTAGCGCCCCAGCTCAAGAGGGTCTATGATGCCTCAATGGAGGACTCCACCCTCTCTGATACACAGAATGAAGCATTACTGATCTCTCTCCCTAAGCCCGGCAGGGACCCGGAGGTGCTATGCTCATACAGACCACTGGCACTACTCAACACGGACTACAAGGTCCTAGCGTCCATAATAGCAGCACGCTTGGCCCCATTGGTACGGGCCCTAGTACACACGGACCAAAATGAGTTTGTCCCCACTAGAAGTACAGCGCTTAATATACGTAGACTCTTCAGGGTGCAGCATTATGCGGGAGACACTTGGCCCCGCTCCAGCTGCTTAGTCTTAGACCTGGAAAATGCCTTTGACTCCTTAGAGTGGCCATATCTCTTTGAGGTGCTGCGGGGATATGGGTTGGGGGACACATTTCTACATATGGTCAGGTTACTATATGTGCAGCCCTCCGTTAGAGTTCGGACTGGCCAATTGATATCAGACAGCATACGGGTAAACAGAGGTACCAGGCAGGGTTGCCCCCTATCCCCGCTCCTTTTCTCACTTGCCATGGAGCCACTAGCGACGCGACTCTGCAGGGAGGGAGCGGACTGGGGCATTCGCCTGGGGGACGGCCTACATACTGTCTCATTATATGCCGACGATTTTCTATTGTACCTGAGGGACCTACATGATATCCCCACTACCATAGCAGACACACGCCAGGATTTCGAAAGGGTATCGGGTCTCCGGGTAAACTGGGCAAAGTCGGGCTTGTACCCCTTCCGGGACGAAACCACTGAAACAAACGTGCGTATGAACAACTTTTCTCTCCGTTGGTACCCATCCACGTTCCGGTATCTCGGCATCTTCATATACCGGAGCCCCACCGATATCCTGGAGGGGAACCTGATTAGGGCTATATCTGCCATCATGGCCCAGATTCAATTTTTAAGACACTTCCTCTGAACGTGATGGGCAGGATCGCACTGACCAAGATGGTAGTATTACCAAAACTGTTGTATTACTTCTCCAATCTCCCGGTCTATGTCCCGGGCAGAATATTTCATGACCTTGAACAACTGATCCGGGATCTTATCTGGAACAAGGGTTGACCCTGTTTAGCGCTGTGGAAACTCCACGCCCCTACCAGTGTATTACCTGGTGGCGCAATTACAATGGGTGATGAGATGGTTTGCGGGTTTTGGCCTGGATGACACAGCCACCATGCCGCTGCCTTGGTCCCAATCCCAGATATATCACCTCTTTCATCCTATCGCCCGCCCACCGAGTCCATCACAGACCTGTCTCGCCCTAGCACACCGTTGTTACAGGAGGGGCCTGTACCTCACCAGAAGCATGGTCCCTTATGCCCCGTTGCTGCCACTCCTGGGGACTCCCAGAGGCAGGACGGGCACCTCTAACGGGGCGCTTGCGCATTGGAATGCAGCGGAATTATGGACACTAGGTGACCTTTATGCTGAGGGCACTCTGATAACTTTTGAGACTCTGGCAGAGGATTATGACCTGCCAGCAGGACAATTCCTGCTGCATAACTCCATCACGAGATCGCTCTCCGCGACGTGGGGCGACATCACCTCCGAACCGGAGATGCATCTCCTGATACAATACTTACATGTCATGGGTAATGGATCCCACATTGTACACTGGCTGGCTGAGGCGTTACTCACTCACACAACTAAACCCATGACGGCCATTCATTTAAGGTGGGAAGCGGACAGGGGACAACAGTGGACAGATCATGAATGGAACACAGTGTTAGCTAACCCCACTTACATACCGAGAAACTCTAAATTTAGGCTTATACAGACATATATCACGCACAGGGCGTACCTCTCCCCGGACAAATTAAATAAATACTTTCACACGACCACCTCGGCATGCCCCCGATGTCTACAGACAGATGTGGACCTCCTCCACATGCTCTGGTCCTGCGCCTCCTTACAAAGATATTGGCAAGAAATTACCACGGTACTCACAACATGCACCGGCAGGCCACTAACGCACACGTGGGAGGTATGCATATTAGGCTTTTCCCCAGATCGAAGAACCACAAGGTTAAGTCCAGGTTCATTGACCTAGGCCTTATAGTAGCAAAGAGATTGATTACCAAGAGATGGAAACACATTGACCCCCCTGCCGTTAACAGTTGGAAAAAATCACTCCTAGTGTGGGCGCAAGCAGAAAGCACGTCATTACACAGGGAGGAAATAGCCGGGCTGCGCAAATACCCTATTGCACAATTTTTGGATACCATACTTGCGGACTTGGCACACATGAATGGGGAGGTTGGAAGAAGTCCTTTACAAGCGGCTGGCGAACGAGACACGGACACCGACTCCCAGATACATAACACTCCAGGGTCAGGATAAACTAAGGACCGACATGGGGGAGAGGGTCGTTCTCAGGATGCATGAGCATCAAAGGAGGGGAAGTCTAGTCACCTACCCCATCAGGTTTTGCGGTGACGGAATGGCGAGCTTGACACAGTTGTGATGGAAAGGCAGCATCTGCGCCCTGCGTGCGTTGACCTAGGCGTGACGCTTAGACGATGGCCCTGTTTGATTGTTTGATTATAAAGTGTATCATATTTTGCCTCATCCTTTATTTCCAACTTGGAAAACCAGGTACAGACATTCATGCGGAATACCGTCTGGGCGCATGGACAAAACGACAGCATCAAGGCGGACAAAACAAATACTTTGCCAAATCAATGGATATAAGAGTGCGCCTCTTCGGATAGGTGCAAAAACAACAATTGATGGACAGAATGCAGAACAATGTCATACATTCACCCCAGTACAGAGATCTGGGCCTAAATCCATCGTTTTTTTGCTCACCATGCCGTTCCAGTTTAAACCCAGCCATATGCAAATCAGTCTTGACCCTGTGCCCAATGGGAACAGTCCAGCCCGAACTGCCAGGCCAGGTCCTCCCTGGACTGGAAACAAGCATCCTAGGACCGGTTTCGGGGTTTCACCCCTCTTCAGCCAGGATAGCTTGATTCCAGTGGCATGGAGAGCACGGGACCCACGTCTGGGCATACCCGTCCCACTCGGGGTGACAATGCAAAAACAACAATTGATGGACAGAATGCAGAACAATGTCATACATTCACCCTAATACAGAGATCTGGGCCTAAATCCATCGTTTTTGCTCACCATGCCGTTCCAGTTTGAACCCAGCCATATGCAAATCAGTCTTGACCCTGTGCCCAATGGGAACAGTCCAGCCCGAACTGCCAGGCCAGGTCCTTCCTGGACTGGAAACAAGCATCCTAGTACCGGTTTCGGGGTTTCACCCCTCTTCAGCCAGGATAGCTTGATTCCAGTGGCATGGAGAGCACGGGACCCACGTACTGGGCAAAAGAACAATGGATTTAACCCAGATCTCTTGACTGGGGGAGAATGCTTGAATCATTCAGCATTCCGTCCATCATTTGTTGCAGTTACACTCTTCGGATAGGTGAGCACGATGTAACGCATGGAGGTCACACTATACTGTCATTTGCTTGTTATGTGGAACTTGTATCAGGCTCAGTTTATAATGTTTCAGCAGTATGTATGACATCACCTATCACGCTTGTTGTGGTTAATTGACCCCTGCTTCATATATGTATACTGTTATCTGTATATTTTGGGGGAAAAAATGCAAATACAGATATTTAAAAAAAAATGTAAGTTTCGTAGTCAAGCAGGAACACGCCCACAGTGGAAATTTCCAATCAGGTGCAGCTAAACGGTAAAATACAAAAAAAGGTTTAAACTTCTCGTATCTGACACAAACTAACATAATCCAAGGTCTTTCCATCCTGGGCCCACCACCAGACAAGTGGGAGAGGGCCTCTATCTAGTGGGAAAAGTATGTGCTAATATGAACAGTGCACTCATTACTGAAACAAAACCTAAGGGAAGAAACGAAACTCAGAGGGGAGCATTTCTCGGAATTGGATGAGATCAGTTTGGAACAGCCTAAAATGGCGCCTGAAAAGAAAATGGCGCAGCGAATGCTAACTTACATGGAGAACTGCGTAAGCATAAACAGTTTCTATTTTAACACAAATTAGACATGCCCAGGTCACTGAGGACTCAGCTTCTGAACGGGGAATGGGCTCTGACGGTGCTAGACAGCGCGGCAGAAGTAACAATAGCTCGGCAGACCCTGAAGGATTTTCTGTTGACAGCAGTATTGAATGAACATATCATGGTGGAAACACCTGCTACCAGAGTTAGTGTCCCACATAGACTGTATGAAATTACACTACAAATAGAGGGGGACATCTCAAGAAAAGTTAAAGGTCTCTTTTGGGAGAACTTAACATATGGATATGACATCCTGTTAGCAGAAAACGATTGGCCGCCAAAGTTTGAGATGGATTGCCCAAAAGGGGAAAGCGCCATTTTGCCTGCTTTCTCCGACCTCGTTCCAGAATCGTTAAAACATTCATAAGCGCTGGAATGGGCGCTAGCGCTAGCTCCGGCATAAAATCATGTAGGGTGGGACGTGGAGTCTACTCACCACGAAATCCCATTAAAATCTACTCCAAATCCACAGAGACAGAACCCTATTAAGAACGATGCAAAAAGACAGGTCAAAGAAATCTTAGACCAACTTGAGTACCAAGGTGTGATTGAGACTTGCACCTCCCCAACGAACAATTCTTTGTTTCCCTAATGAAACCTGACAACTCATTTCGTCTAGTTTTGGATTACCGACATTTAAACACATGCACACGAACATTTGCAGTTCAAAACGCACATAGTGCCGCATTAATGAATAACATTGTGCAGAAGAAATATAAAACGACATTAGATATCTCGAATGGATTCTTCTGCCAAAATCTAGCTCCAGATAGCAGATATTTGACATCATTTTCTGCCCTCGCCACTCAGCGTCACTTCCGTCGTTTGCCCCAGGGGTATAAGAACACCCCGGGGCTATTCTCGGCAAGAGTGTCAGAATTATTAAAAACATGCGACAAGGAGGCAGTGTCCTATGTAGATGATATCTATCTGACGGACGATGAATTACTTGAACACTTGTGCATGATGAACAACATAATTGTGGGATTTGCCAATTTGGGCAACAAATTTAATTTCAAGAAATCTAAAAATTGACCATCTCAATGTCCTGGGATATGAGCTATCAAGTGAAGGCAAGAGCATGGCAGCCAACTTTTTTAGAAAAGTGTGCGCTGCTTCAACCTCCGAAAACTCTGAAGGGTTTGCAATCCATATTTGGATTTCTAAATTTTGGCAGAAGATACATTCTGGATTATGCAGAAAGAGTAAAAGCTTTCTTGACTTAATCAGACCTGATTTCACAGCACATCAGTGGACACAGGAATATACAGATATACTACGTTCAGTTCAGGCTAGCATGATAGCATCAAAACATTTGCACACACGTGTGAATTCTACCAACTTGGTGATCCGAGTAGTCCCGGGGTTATCAGGATATAGATGCATCACTTTCAATGAAGGTGAGACAGTCCCAATTGCATCTAAATCACATTTATATACAATTGCTGAAATGCTATTTGCGGCAACAGAAAAAATACTGATCGCGGTACAGACTGCTGTAGTGAGAGAAAGAGCACTAGCACAGGGGAAACGTATTATTGTTGTAACACCGGTACCAACTTTAGAAGCTGTTACCAAAGCGAGCATTCCAACTGCAAAAGCACTGCATCCACGATGGATACGATGGGCTAATTCCCTCACTGCAACAGATGTAGATTACAAATATGATCCTACACTGAAAACAGAAGCATTCCTGCAGTACGAACAAGAATACCCTCTCCCAAATGAAATATTGCCTCTAGAAAAATATGAATACATCATTTACACTGATGGTTCTGCTCCGCCTGCCATTGGAAGTAAACAACAGTATAGTGCAGCATGTGCTATAGTGAAGGGTCGTATGCAGGATGGTAAGTTCCATCCCAGCAATACGACTACACAATCTCTAGGAAATTGTACAGCGCATCTGGCAGAACTAAAAGCCCTGATACTAGCACTACAATATATGGATTGGGAATTCCCCACAGTGATAGTGTGCGATTCGTTCTACTGTGTGCAGTCATATAATGAATATCTTCATTACTGGGGCCAGAATGGGTTTAGAGATTCCAAGGGTTGTACAATTAAGCATAAACTGTTATGGGAACAAGTGGCAAAGCTGAAAGCATGCCTGCCACGGGCTCAAGATATTCACACCTTCATCAGCGTGTTGGCGTACACGTTGAAGGGAATTCACTGGCTGATGAAGCCGCCATGGCGGCAGTGCGAACTGCTGCCATTGCTGCAATCACTCATTCTAGCACGAGGATAGACGGGGACATACTGATAGCTGTCAACGGCTCTGCTGTGCCAAAGGGCTTTCCACTCAAGTATTCCTAAAAACTAGAAGCACAAAATACACCGTATGCTCAAATTCCAGGACTGGGGGATAGAGTTATACCAAACATGGATTGCAGATTAGGTTTAATTCTAGCTGCACACGAGGGTCTGGGCTCAGCACACGCAGGAGTCACTGCTACAATTTCATTGTTAAAACGGCGATACTGGTGGCCAAGTTTGTCTAAACAAACTAAGGGTTATGTCCTGAAGTGCGACATCTGCCAGCAGATGAAAGGTTCCACCATAGCATGGCCACCGCAAACACCATTACTAATTTCAGACAGACCTCTCACATGTGTCTATTTGGACCACTGCGGCCCCCTAAATTCAGATGGGGCCTACAAGTACATCTTGGTGGCAGTGGATTCATGCTCTAGATTCCAATGGGTTTGGCCTCAGCGCTCGGCTGACGCTCGAACTGTTATAAATGATTTGCAAGTCTTCATCAGGGCATACACAATTGGCACGTTACATTCCGACCGTGGCCCTGCGTCTAGCTCTTGGGCTTACAAGGAAGCCATGGAAAGTATGGGCGTGGCCTTGTGGTACTCCTCCCCCTACCATCCCGAGGGAAATGCGGTGGTGGAGAGGAAAAACTGGGACCTAAAGCAATCCTTAACAGCGAGGGTATTAGGTGCGGGTGTTAGTTGGGTCAATCACCTGTGGGGTCCAGAGGGCACTTAACAACATGCCAAGAAAATCCTTGGGAGGACGTACCCCCTATGAGATCCTGTTTGGGACAAGAATGTGGGTACCTGACCTTGATTGTGCCAGCACAGGGGCGGATGTAAAACCATTTGAATTGAATGATTGCTTGGCTGTTTTACAGGAACTCAATGAATTCCGGGCATTACAAAGCAACGTTCAAATCAAACGCACCGCCACTGGGGAAGTGAAACCGGTACCGGCAAGACCTGTCTGGGTCCAAAGATTGGGGACCTGGTCAGAGAAAAGATCGTGGACAAGAAGGAGTTTGGGCCATCCTACAGAACACCTGTACCTGTCCTGGCAGTCGAAGGAACAAGAACAGTACTTCTTCCGCCTCTTGCCGGCAAAAAGAAAGAAGATTTGTCTCCATTGATCTGATCAAACCACACTATGTGGCCGATTCTCAACAGTAGGCCTCGTGGAATCCTGAGTAGCCGCCGATCTTCTCTAGCTACTATACCGGAAGTTCAGATGGAAAGACTAATAAAGTTTCAAGACTCCTCTGCGTAAGATGCCGGAGTAGCAAATAACGGAATACAAATTACACCAGTTGAAACTGAACAACATCCAAATATAACTGAAACACAAATTGCAATTCGGCCCAATAATGACATCTACATTAATGTGCCTTCACAAGAGAAACCTGACAGTTCTACAAACTCTGCAGAGCTACCGAAGATAGATCGAACTGCATTTGGCTACATCATCAACTTCGATGACTTTTCTTCAGATCCAAGTGAACCTGAGCAAAGGCCACCCATTTCCAAAAAAGAGAAATTTTGACAATTCTATCTTTGGTTGAAAAAGACTTACTTTGTGTCCCCTTGGTTGCATCTTCGGTTTGCATTGGGAATCCTGTTCCTGTTAATTTGGATTGGTATAGTAACTGTCTTTTTCGTACTACTGAATGGACATTACCTCCCACAACGCTCTGCAGAACAACCTGTGAACTTGGTCTTGAAACCTCATACGTCATCACACCGTGAACAGAGAGACCTGTCCCTAGTGAACATTACAGCAGTTCCAGTACCGGATGGTATAGTTTGGGATAGGGTTTCATATGATGTATTTGGTCCTACTGAACATTTGAAAATTCCTCATGTATTTAAAATTTCATTGAATGATTTCATTACCCCGAGTACACTCTCTGATGATTGGGACATTGAAACTGTAAATACTATGCTCTCAGATTTAGAACAATCTGCTGCATTTTCTTACAGGGAATTGTATGAAAATACACCTGATTTTGATACCATGTACTGTTACCAGCATTATTGTCATCACTTTTTGCACAAAGCTAATGTCCCACATACTATTAACACTTAGCATCAATGGGGACATTGCCCGACCCCACCGAAAGGTAGTTCTGCCACATTCACACAGAAATTTGCATACTTTTCAGGGTTCAATACGTCAGACCTAACGTCATAAGTTAGCACAGATGAATGCAACTGCGAAGAAAATGATGCTGACAAACACCAAGCTTATAAATTCAGCACCTTTCATCTCCCAACTATCTATACGAGGTTTCCACTATTGGAGGGACACAATAGACACAAAATCCATCTGGGGGACGAAAGAATGGCAGGTTCAGGGAACAGAGGCTTTATTTAGAGCTTACCTCATACCATTACAGATAATATTCCTGAACAGAACAGTGCAACAGACTACCTGCTATGGGTTTGCAAAAATAAAAGACCTGAACACACCACGTATCCCCTCGCCCATTCCTATTGAAGGTATTTCGAATGATACTCTGTTAAGTGAGGAGGTACTGGGTAGAATGATACAGAATGGTACATACAATTCATCAGTCTCCCTATTGGAAGGGATGGTTGGTTTGGCCTATCGACACAAATAGGTGTCAGTCAAGATTCAAGGGTACCACCAGAGGGTTTAGTTTCCATAGGCCTAACCCACACTATGTACACACAGACGACCTGGGGGTATTGACTTCTTATACTGTTGGGAAGTTATGCCTATAATGGCTAAAAACCTCAACACTTTTACAGGTGAAACAACACTTGTCTCTTCTCTCTGACAACATGGATCTTAGGGATTTCTTGCTAGGTCCCAAGAAACTGTGTAAAAAACGCTTCTTATATAGCATCTACAATGAACCGTGGAAAGTCTCCCAACAGGATGCTGCTGAGAGATTACGTGAGATTGATAGAATTAACCTGGAAAAGGCCATGGCTGTTGTAGACAATGGTATGACCACACTTTCTTCACGTATTTATTTACTGGGCAACATTGTGTCCTCAGCAATTGACATAATGGAACAAGATTTGTCTATTCTACAACATGGACAATCTCAATTTTGCTTTTGAACTGGACACTACAATCACTGCGTTCTGGCCACGTGCCATGGCGGTATATTAACGGCTCAAATCTGTTTTCGGCTTATAATCTGACCGACAGACAATTGACCATGGCACGCAGGGATGCAAAGCACACCATGCTGCTCATTGAAAAATTAGAGAAGTTATCTTTTACAATAGCAGAGTCACCGTCTATGGAAAGGTTAATTCATGGCTATATCACACTGCCAATCATGACATTCCAGTTCCAACACTGCCTTACATTCAAGCAGGCAGGTATGAAGCATTGGGACGTCTCCATCTCTCAAGACATGGAGAGAACACTGCTGGAGAGACGTAGTCGTGAGCGTATGGTGTTCTACCTGGGTATGCCTCGGCTTCGAGAGCTGAGTGAGCATTGGTTCCTGTCTTCAAGACCAGTCTGGCTAGACTGTGTCCTGCCTGTGTTCTGCTGCCTCTTCTGCGGATTTGGATGCGTGTTGGACCTGTGTCTGACACTTCATTGGTTGTGCCGCTGGACATAGACGTGCTCCTGGACCCCTTGCAGGCCCACGTGTACAGTTGTCCACAGCGTATTACCATGTTGATGACGGCATTTTTAGAGCCTCCAAGGGATGCTTCCGCTCCTTTTGGCAGGGAAATCGGCTCTGCTCCAGAGGTACAGGCATCGGTTCCAGGCATGCAGGCATCTAATTCTTCCCCCGGCGGCTGCTGTGGGAACCAGAGATGACCATCTTTGCTCACTCTACATGATATTGGAAGTGCTGGAGGGATTGCCACCTGCGGATAAAATCTTCAGCGATGTTGAGTCATCAGCACAGGATTCATAAACAATCTGGCCTTTCCTGTGCAGGGAACTATTCAGCATTTTTTAAACATTTTCCAAATTGAAGGTCGAAACTGACTTTGTTTTATTTTTCCTTCCCTGCTCTAACTAAGCATATTGGCTTTCAAGGTGCTCAGTGTAATAATAACCGCATATACAAGTTTAGAGGACCTTTTAAACGCTTTTAGGGAAAATGGATTTTACATCTTACATTTTTGCAGTCTTTTTAGAAATGCTTTTTAGTATCTTAGTTATAAATAATATTTACGCTTTTAACGGCCTTAGCTTTATTTAGCTGACACTGTTGACCATTTGATGAGGAGTGGGTGTCATGTCATGACCTACTCTCCCCCCCCGGGATATTCTATTCTTAGAAAAGATAGACCTGACAGAGTTGGGGGTGGTCTAGCCATTATCTTTAAAAATGAACTTCAGCTATCCCTTGTCAATAATTCTGGCTACTCCTCCTGCGAATACCTGGAAGCTGAACTGACAACCCAAAATTCCCACCCAATTCGTCTACACAACATCTATCGCCCTCCGGGCCCCCCCCAGCCCTTCATCGAGGACTTATCTGAGCTCCTGACACAATCCTCACTATCCAACTCAAAAATCTCTTTCTTGGGGATCTTAACCTCCATTGGAACGATACCGATGATCCCACTAGCTCCCTCCTCACTAATCTACTTGAGATCATTGAACTCAAACAACTATGCCTGTCCCCGACACACACCAAAGGAGCCATCCTTGACGCCATTCTTTCCAACGAAGATCTGGCCTCCGTGACCAATATCGTCCCCATTGACTGGTCTGACCATCACCTTATACTGTTCACCATTGCTACCAATGCAAATCTCCCCACCTCCAAAATTAACAGACCAAAGAAACTGACCAGAAATCTAAAACATATCCCCCGGGTGCTCTTGAGTCTAAACTCCAAGCTCAACTTCTTCTCATTCCCCCTCACAAAATGCTAATGAGCTCACTGAACACTTTAACAATACTGTCACTGGTATTCTTGACCAATTAGCCCCGCCGAAACTCAAAAACCAAAGAATGACCCCCTCCAACTCTTGGTTTAATACCGAGCTTAACAACGAAAGACGGTCACTCAGACTGTCGGAAAGAACCTGGAGACACTATCCCTCTTCCTCCCATCTTGCACTCCTCAGACACTCTAGATCCACGTACAAAAAACACATCTTCAAGGAAAAGGCATCCTTCTTCCGCACTCAACTTGATCGTGCCAAAAACAGACCTAGGGAACTCTTCAAAATCATTCGTAACCAAACTTCCCCTGCACCTCCAAATCTGATCGCCTCCTCAGCCAGATGTGAAGAAATTTCCCACTTCTTCTCGGAAAAAATAGCCAAAATTGATCAATCCTTCCGTTCCACACAGCTCCCCTCCAACTCCCAATGCAAACCCGTCCTCACCTCAAATGCCTACTCCACATCCCCTCGACCAGCTGACCCTGCTACCTCTCCGGAAACCAACTACCCTAACTCACAATTAAAGAACAATGCCTCCTTGCTCAACTTCCTCCCCGTGACTGAGCTAGAAGTCCTTAAAATAATTGGTAATCTTAAACCGTCCTCCCACACAAAAGACCCCTTACCCTCTAACCTTGTCCCTGCCCTTAAGCACATCATCACCCCATACTGGACCACAATCATCAACACCTCTCTCTCCACTGGCTGTGTCCCCACCTCCCTTCAACTTGGACAAATCTCTCCCATAATCAAAAACCCCAATGCTGACCCCAATGACCTAAACAATCTCCGCCCCATCACTAACCTCCCCCTTCTCTCAAAGGTCCTTGAAAAATGTGTCCTACTACAACTAGACAAACACATCGAAACCTTCAACCTACTTGATCCCTTTCAATCAGGCTTCAGGAAAGGCTGCAGCACCGAAACGGCAATGCTCAATGTCGTCGATGACATCCACCACTCACTTGATAATGGCGAGACCTGCCTTCTTATCCTCATTGATCTCTCCGCAGCGTTCGATACAGCCAACCATTCAGCCCTACTTAATGTGCTTAGGACCCGTTTCGGCCTCAATGATACTGCCTACAAATGGTTCGTCTCCTACCTACAACACCGAACTCAGCAAATCAAAATTCAAAACTGTCTTTCTAAACCCACTCCTTTCTCCCTTGGAGTCCCCCAAGGGTCTATTCTCTCTCCCTCCCTCTTTAACCTCTTTATGGAACCCCTCACCCTCATTCTTAAACAAGCAGGCATCAACTACCACCTCTACGCCGATGACACCCAAATCTATTACAAGATTAAAACTCATGCCGACATCTTACACCTGAACAACACCCTCACCAAGATCCAAACCTGGTTCCACTCCAATCATCTCAAACTTAACCCTAATAAAACTGAAATCATTCTCTTCTCCCCTAAAAACAACCCTCTCCCCGTTCAATCATGGATCTCTGACCTTAACGCACTCAACTGCTCACTCACCCTGTCCAACTCCGTCAAATCTCTTGGTATTTCTATCGACAACACCCTGACCCTTAACGTCCACATCAAAAACTCTGCTAAAGGAGCCCTCTTCACTCTCCGTCACCTCAAGAAAATCAAACCCTTTATACCCACCGATGATTTTAAACTTGTAGTTCAGTCACTTGTTCTTTCACGCATTGATTATGGTAACGCCATCCTCAACGGAATCCCCAAGGTCCACCTTGTTCCAATCAAAGCAGTGCTCAACCTTGCAGCCAGGCTCATTACAGACTGGAAACGCTTCGATCACATATCCCCGGCTCTCAAATCTCTTAAATGGCTCCCTATTGAAGGCAGATCTGCCTACAAAACTGCCTGCATCACTCATAAAGTCCTCCACCAAAACACTCCGCAGTACCTCTCCAAGAAACTCCTCATTGCGGGCACCACACGACCCCTGAGAAGCACCAACTCCCTCCTCCTTATACCACCACTGCATAAAAAGAAAGCCACACAATCACGCTCCTTCTCTGGTAATGCCCCTATCATCTGGAATGCCCTCCCAAAAACCTGCGCTGCAACCCCTCCTATTTCAGCTTCAAAAAGACCTCAAAATCCACCTCCTCAATTATTATTGGGGATCCTAACCTGTCACCTGCACTCGATCTCCAATTTCACCATGTTATATTAGTCCAGTAATACTTGTCCATTTCATGAACATCATCGGCCTAATTACTTGATATGTATAGCTCCTGCCCTTGTTTATCTATTTGATTCGTTTATCTATTTGTTTGATTTGTTTATCTATTTGATTTGTATATTTCACATATTGTTGTCATTATCTTTTATCTACTTATACGCCATGTTTGACTCAATTATTATTGGGGGTCCTAACCTGTGACCTGCACCTGATCTCCAATCACCATGTTTACATTTTGTCCAGTATTATCTGTCCATTTCGCGAACATCATATACCTAGTTACTTGAAGTGTATAGCTCTTGCACCTGTATATTTATTTTGTTTTGTATATTTCATACGTTGTTTCATTATCTTTTTATCTACTTGTATGCCATGTTTGCTATATATTATCTTCTCATGTAAAGCGCTCTGATACCTCTGGGTCTAGCCAGCGCTATATAAAACTTTTAAAATAAATAAAATAAAATGTCCTTTAGGCTAGTCCTGTCATGTATACCCCTTTTTTACATACATTGTCCCATCCACACGACAATAACGGTTCTGAAAAAGGTGACCTTTTACCTAGCAGCTTGCTCCTGTCTCTTCGACACCAGGCTCTTAGTATTCTATCATAATCCCTGTACCTGACGTACATAAACATGCCCTCAGGCAATGCATAATTATTCTGTATAAGGGTCTCCACTTTTTTCATCCTTGGCCAACAGCCCGCTGTACATGATCGCATTTGTTTGGAAAAACATTTATGATTGTTTTCAAAATATATCGATTCTGGAAGAAACCCTGGAGTGACCACTCTAGTATATAAGACCCTTATTACCCACTGCAAATTAGAGGGGTTTTCCTTCCACACTGACATGGGATCCTGCATGCTGAATCTTCAACACGCAGAGGTCTGACATCCCTTGCGGGGTGTCATCCTTGGAGCAGAGATGGGGTCCTTCATTCTGTACCATCAGGTGAGGGGGTTGGTTCTTCCCTAGGGATTCTTGGACATATATATATATATATATATATATATATATATTCACACGCACTTACATGCTACACCTACATATCTAGGCTAAGTACATTTAGGCAAATTACGTAGGGCGCGCATTATAGGAGTATGCAAATGCTACTGTTTATCTGAACTGTATATGTTCATCTTTTTAGCACTATGGTAGAAATGTATCTACTGTTTACCATATTAGTACTTGCGACTTCTTTCATATGCTTCTGTCTCCTGATTGTCACAGCAAATATGTTATACACAAGACTGACGCTGGACCAATAAATACTTATTGAAACATCCTGATTGCCATCTTGTATACTTTCTGAAAATAAGCACGCATGAGTGACTGAGCGCAAAGTACTGTACTGTTTTCCACGATCCCTGAGGAATCGGGGTTGTCATGTTCAGTGGTTGCCAGAAACTACCTACACCATTGTAAGACACAGAGGGATGGTAGTGGCACTGTAGAGCTAGCTGGTCTAACACCTGACATATCCTGTGGGGGTGTCCGAAAGCGGTTTGGACACCAAGCCCTCAGTTTAGGTCATCCAAAATGCGCAGGTCCTGGGGATTCCTAGGAACTACACGACAACATATTTGGAAAATTCGACTGCAAAATGAATTATTTAACTCTATATTGAAAAAATACATTTCTCCTGTAAATTATCCATCAAACCACCCTGAACATCGAATTTAGAATACTGAGGCATGCAAATATCACGGACAAAATATTGAATTCAAATGATAAAAAGTTGGAAGTCAACTGGGCTCCCTCACTGCTCTGACTGGCTTTGAGCAATATGGTGTTGGGATTGTATGGCTGCTTTTATCTCCTAAACAGGGCCGGGCTGGGAACAGCAACCAGCCCTGGTGGTTGCTGCTTGACCGGCCCTGGGAGCGAGGGGGGTCGGTGGTAGCCACAAAGCGTTGTTGCAAAACCAGCCCCCTGTAAGAAAAGTGGCCCCCATGGCCACAAAACCGGCCCCCACCCCTTCGGCCCACCGGGGAAATGCCCAGTGCCCGATACGGCCAGTCCGGCCCTACTCCTAAAACACCTCTTGGGTGTATACTGGCTTCGAGATGCATAGTAAACCTTTTGTATATGCATCCATTTTTCAATAACTTATTGAAGTTTGGTGTTACACAAGAATCATCGCTGCTGGCAGTATTGGTGGTGTTCTGTAATTGACATCTGTAACATCTTTCTATACATTTTGCAGACATATTTCCCTAATGTACTTGCAAATATTTAAGCACATTGTTAACATCTATATGAGTTCTGGACAACTTTTAAAACATTTTCAAACAACATTCATTTTTCAGTCTTTTAAGTATGTATTCCTTTAGCAAACATATTACCCTGATGTACTTGTAAAAATTCAAGCAAATTGGTGACATTTTTATATAAGTTCTGGGCCACTTTAAAAATACTTTGAGAAAAGCATTTATTTTTAAAGTTAAAGTATGTATTCATTTGGCAAACGTATTCCCCCAATGTACTTGCAAACATTCAAGCAAACTGATAACATTTTACAGGTTCTGGCCACTATAAATGTATGTATCCATTTGACAAACATATTTCTCTAACAAGCTTGAAAAATTCAATACAATTGGTACACTTTTTATGTAAGTTCTGGACCACTTTAAAAAACACATTTAAAAGAGAGTTTGTTTATATTCTTTTTTATGTATCCAATAGAGACATAGCTGCAACGTTTGTCCCTGTCATGCGTGACACATTCAGGTAGTCCTGAATTTTTATTGTGTCGTTTTTATTTCCCTGCTAATGCACTATTACACACTCTCGGATGCACAGGGTGATCACACTTTATACTCCATAAGTTAGACATTCTACAGGGATATATCATGTGCCATACAAAGTTTTAAGTGCCGCTATTCTGATTGGATGTCTAGAAAATCCTTTCTTGTGAATCTTCCAAAGAAACACTATTACAAGCTAGTTGGGTGTTATACTCTCAAGGATTATTTACAAACCACCCCGTCACAACTTTTGGCAAAGTCAGGTAAAGTATCCCTTTGTGGTACCCGTATGCACATTCAGCCCTTCCTTCTCTCAGCCCTAGTGGTTCAAATACACTAGTGATGTAACAATTTTTTCCAGGGGAAGGTGCATCTCATTCCACTATGATGGCGGTGTACCTCACAAAAAATGTCCTACACCTTTGACAAACAGACTGATTTTAGGAGAGGCTCAACACCTCAATGATCACAGTTAAATAATTAACAAAACAAAGAGGGTATAGAGACCCCACAGTGTTTGCTCCTCAGTTTACAGTGCTTCCATGAGATTTAGGTAATGTTATGTTATATTATGATTGCATTTCTATAGTGCTTGCTACACCTGAGGAGGCGTTGAAGCGCTTTGTGTAACATTGCGTCAGGGAGAAGATCTGTCTGCATTTAAAATCGGTTTCCACTTAAACATCTGAGGGAGATATTGTCCCTTGCTCCATCCCCCACTCCAAAATCTAAGGGGGTATATCCCCACTTTTCCTACACTCATGGAGGGGCTCCAGTGCTGCAGCTGTGCTGAGGGGGATGAGTGCTGCTGTAGTCCGTACTCACCCTGCCATGAAATGTGTCCCCTCTGTAAGAGGAGTCATCCCCATACATTCTAATAGCACTCTGCATGCTGGGACTTGTAGTTTCACTTTCCCATTATAATTATGGGCCTACAAATCACATCATAACTAGAGTTGTTGGCTGAAAGAAACAGGACTAACTGAAAGTCATCACCATGATATGGGGCCAGTTGACTGCTATGAATAGCATTATCTAGCAGGGGGACTTACCCATATCTAAGCGCGGAGGAAGAGAGCACTGACCGCCACTGAAGAACCTTCAGCAAAACAGCCATTGCTTTACTTCCTGCATAAATGCTAGCAGAGAATGTTTCTGTTGAGTATGCAGAGTTCACAGCCTCGGCCTTAGCACTGAGAATCGCCTGTATCCCCTGGACCTGCATTTCACCCGGTGAGCTGCTAGAAGCGCTGTCTTAAATGATGGACACTACCATCTGAGTATATTGGCAGCATAGGCAGACGCCAGGCAACTTAGTATTTTGAAGACCAAAGTCAAAATCTTAAACTATATTCTCACACTCACAGGGATCAGAGGATAGCTATTATAAGGACAGCAGGATCCCTTTTCATGAACCCTAAAACAATTGCACGTGTTGCAATCTCTGAAGTTGAAAATCAAGAACCACCCCCATCACACCCCCTCCTAAAAGGCATCACCATAGTCCAACTTGGCAGTAATTACACACCCACCACAACATGATGAAGTTCAGGGGGTATGAAATATAGCACCCTAGGGAGGTGCCATGGCTTCAACCAGCAATCTTGAATTACAGCGTCAATTTGTCGGACCAGCCTGAGAACTGATTTCCGCAAGAAGAGTAGATTATTGACATGCTCTGCTTATCGAATGCCAGTTTCTAACAGAACTGGAGACAGTGGACAAAAGGATGGGCGCGTTGTGACATCCTAGGATTCTGTACTTGTTGCCAGGTGCTAGAGAATGTAATGATGTCAGTATGCACCTGGTAGCAGTTAGAGCCTAGCTTTCTCCTGTGTAACAGCCTTTTTGTGGATGGGATCCTTATCCTGGAATAAACCTGAATTTACCACCTGAAGCTGTGTTTGCTGAATTCTTACACTTGGCGACGAAGGATGGCTCTACTCATCTGGGAAGGAGCTCAACACTACACCTGTTAAGGAAAGTAATTCCTACTTTCTTGGAATTCAAGGTACTGTACTTTTAAATCTCATTTTCGTGGAGAAATTCTGGATTTGTGCTTACAACAGAGAGGAAGCGCTGGAGGCTGTATCTATACGTAAACGCTCACACGCTTAATAAGAGTGTTACTTGTAAATCTTAAAAAAAGAAAAACGGAAGCACCGGAGGCAGTCTTTTAAAATAAGCGCCCCGCAGGCAGTATTTTGTGGAAGCACACCGGAGGCTACATTTACATATGGACGCACACGAGACAGTGTTTTCATGCAAGCGCTCACACCAATTTAACTGGAAGTTTATTAAAAAGTAATTCCCACTGCTTTGGTCCGCGCTGACTGTCCGCGTTGAATTGTACTTTTATAAAACTTTAATTACCAAAGATCTAGTTTGCGCTTCGCATCAACTGTTTTACTTTTAAAAGTGTTAATTATCAGCGATGTGGCTCGCGCGCAAGATCGGCTGTGTTGGTGGCATTATTTGAACGCAGCATCCTACCTTTCACGAGCCGTCTCGCGCTTGCCGTACGCCATCGAGCAGCAACAGCTTTCTCTCGCTTCAGGCTTCGCAGGATCTCCTTACGTCTTCACGCTTTTCACGCACAGTACTCTCTACGTGGCAGCCATTTTCTACTGTTTGTTGTTCTGTTGCCTGGTAACAGTGTTCAACATCGTGCGTGCAATCTCAGTGACACGCACACTTTTTAAACAAAAACCATGAGAAATAATCTGCGTGTCATTTCAGTGACACGCACACTTGAAATTGTCTTTATTTTTATTAATCATTCTGTACACTCTGCGTGCCGCTTCAGTGACACGCACACTAGACGATTGTCCTCATTGGGAAGTTGTCATTCAAAAGTTGTGTGTGCGCCTGGAAGCTGGAATATATATCCTGCATGCCACTTCAGTGACACGCGCACTTCAAGGTTATATATTTTTTTTTTTAAAAAGGAAGAAGGGAGAATAATAATTTTTGGTTTTAACACTGCGTGAAAATCCCAGTGACACGCTCACTATAACTCTTCATCAAAATTCACTGAGAACTTTCCGTGACACGCACACGCTAATTCCTTTTAATAAGCAAACAAGAAATGGGATCTTCTTTGTTGCGTGCATCTTTCCGTGACACGCACACATATATCCAACGCTGAATAAGTGGAAGAGGTGCATCTTAGAAATTATTTATGTTAATAACATAATAACAACGCTGTAGTAAGTAACTTAGTATTTACATGTTCGAAAAGAAAAACAATATTTTAATGATATTATTCCTTTGGTATTAACTCCTTAACAGCGGTGCAAATTCCGCCGCGGTCCGGGAGTTCTATTGAGTGGGCGGGGCCGCGTCGGCAAACGGACGTGCGCAGCACTAGCGAGGTAGTGCTCGCGACGGCCGTTGGCCGACGCGCGCACGGAACGGGTTAAAGGTATCTATCTTTATAAACACTTGGTTCTTAACACATTCAGCAAACTGCAATTATTCAATTCCTAATAGTTTATTTTTTAGAAAAAATATATATTTACACAAAATATGCAAAACGTTACTGCACCTCCTTTCTTTTTGTCGTCTCCTGGGGATCCACCCATTAGATGGCAAAAATGGCGCAAGGTGTTTGAAAGATACGCCAGGGTTTGTGGCTCTTCGTTGAGCGCCGAGAGGAAGACAGCGTTATTATTACATTGTCTGGGATCTGAAGGCCAGGAAGTTTTTGATCACCTTCCTGAAGTTCATGATCATGATCTCAACGAATATGAAATTTGTATAGCAAAGTTAGACAAACATTATCTACCAAAAGTCAGTACCATTCTTGAAAGGTATCATTTCGGTCACAGATCTCAATTGGATGACGAATCAGTTGAGAATTATATAACTTCCCTGAGAAAATTGGCTTCTTCATGTAAATTTGGACCCACTCTTGATGAGAGAATTTGAGACCAATTTATGTTGGGTTGCAGTATTGATCGTGTTAGGGAAGAATTATGGCAAAAAGACGAACCGTCATTAGAAGATGTAATTGTCATTGCAAAGAGGATTGAACATTCTCTTAAATGTGTTGAGGTGATAAAGAAGGATGGTGATAAAAGGGACAAAAACTCTGTTCAACTTGTCAAACAACCTTCAAAGGAACATAAAGAACATAAAGATCTTGAAAAAAAAAAGGTGTTTTCTGAGAAAAGTACTAGATTTAACATGTCTCAAATTAAATGTTTTCGCTGTGGAAAAATAGGTCATCTTGCCAATGACAAACAATGTCCAGGTTGGAAAGTCACCTGCAGTAATTGCAAAAGGAAAGGTCATTTTTCTGTTGTGTGTAAAGGTAAAACTTACAAAGGGAAGGTTAACTAAATATATTGTGATGAAGACAATTCATATGAATCACTTGACCAAGTAGACTGTGGACAAATTCTAGTACAAGTTGTTGAAAATTAAGAAAGGAGAAATTATCCAACGGATGAAATTTTAGTAGAAGGTAAACCAACAAATGTCCTTTTTGACTCAGGTGCTAAGATCACCATAGTCTCAAAGGAATTTTATCTGAAGAAAGTTAAGGATAAGATTAAGGTTTTTCATCCTGATATTAGACCTTGTGCATATGGGGGAGAGCCAATCAAATTGTTTGGTTATTTCTGGGGATTACTTGAATACAAAAACAGGTTAACCAACGCGAAAATATATATATCACAGAAAGGTGACAGCATATTGAGTTGGTTCCACCAGAGAGACCTTGGTGTAATTTTAGACCCGAATGCATCACCTCCTATTAGATTGAAAGAGAATTTTAACACTAGGGCAATTGCTACCATAGATAGTAATCCTGCTGAGGTTTTTATACAAATGTTGAAACAAAAATTTCCCAATGTGTTTTGTGAAACGTTGGGTTGTCTACAAAACTACATCCATCACATTCGATTGGTGGATGGTGCCAAACCAGTATGTTGCAAAGTACGCAATGTTCCTGTAGCGGTCAGAGAACAAGTGCAGAAAGAATTAGAACGTCTTAAGAAGGATGGTATCATTGAGGAAGTTGAGGCGACACAATGGCTTGCTCCAGTTGTAGCTGCTAAGAAGGCTGATGGTTCTCTGCGTCTATGTGTGGACCTTAGGGAGTTGAACAAGCATGTGGTGGTGGACCGGTATCCCCTTCCAAAAATTGCGGACATGTTAATGCTGTTAAAAGGTGCAGGGGTGTTTAGCACCATCGACCTTAAGTCTGCATACCACCAGATTAGGTTAGACGATGAGTCAAAAGATTTAACAGCATTTGTTACTCCTTTCGGTACTTACCTCTTTGTCAGACTTCCCTTTGGTTTGGTCTCAGCGGCCTCGGTTTTCCAGAGGGCGTTGGAGAATGTTTTGAAGGGATTACCTGGTGTTAGAATATATCAAGACGACATTTTGATTTTTGGCGTAGATAACAGAGAACATGACATGAGACTGTTAAATGTCTTGAGCAGACTTGATGAATTTAATCTAACAGTTAAAATTGACAAATGTAAGTTCAGGGGAGAATCCATTGATTACCTAGGTCATTCAATTTCGGCAGGTGGTGTTTTGCCCAAAGAAGACCTGGTTGAAGCCATACGGAAAATGCACTCTCCCACTAATAAAGAAGAGTTGATGAGCTTTTTAGGAATGGCGGAATATTATAGCAAATTTGTTCAAGGTTTTGCTTCTTTATGTGTTTGCATGAGGGCATTGTTGCGTAAGGGGTGTGAGTTTGTTTGGGACCAAAGTTGTGAACAAGAATTCTGCATTCTCAAGGAAAAGTTAAATTCGGCACCTAAGTTAAGCAGTTTTGACCCGACAAGAAATGTGTCCTAATAACTGATGCCAGTATGAAAGGCCTGGGTGCTGTTCTTCTGCAAAAGGACCAAGGACATGATGAGGTAATCCTGTTTTTGTCAAGGAGTTTGAGAGGTGCAGAATTGCGATATTCAGTGGTAGAGAGAGAAGCTCTTGCGGTTTTTTGGTCTATAAAGAAACTCAAAAATCTTTTGTGGGGAGGTGTGTTTGAAGTGAGAACGGACCACAAACCTTTATGTGAGATTTTTTAAAAAAAGGGCATTGATGCTGTGTCAAGTAGGATCACCAAATGGGTTGTAGCCTTACAAGATTATGATTTTGACATAAAATATTTACCTGGTGTTGAAAATAAAGTTGCTGATGCTTTGTCTCGCCTAGTTGATGGGGAAGATGTGTGCCCTGCTGATGAGTGTGAGCAAGATGAAGAAATGGTATGTGCCGTTGAGGGAAGTATCATTGACAAAGAAAGGTGGAAGAATGCTTTACATGCAGATAAGGATTTGTTAAACGTTTTGGAATATGTTAATACAGGTTGGAAGACCAGGCCCAAAGGAGAAGAACAATTGGAAAAGTTTTGGCATGTGAAAGATCAACTTTCAGAGCAAAGTGGATTACTTGTCAGGGGTATGAGGCTCATTCCTCCAAATTCCCTTAGGGAAGAGCTTATTTCGTTGGCACATGCTGGGCATCAGGGAATTTCAAAGACTAAGGAGAGATTAAGATTGTCTTACTGGTGGCCCGGCATGGACTTACAGGTGGAATGGAATGTTAGAGATTGTGTGCAATGTGCGTTGAGTGAGAGGGTTGCTAAACCGAAGGTGCAACCCATGGTCATAAGGTGTAATAGTGAGCCTCAGCAAGGCCTACCAGTGCTTAGGGGTTCTCCCTTCTCTGCACAGAGTCCTCAGACACTTAGGAAGAAGTTGGCACAGAAACTGAAATATAAAAGACAGAGTTTATTAAACCTTATAAGGTGGAGCTAACATTCACACATCACCCTTCAGTAATGCATGAAGTAGCACACTGAATGGAAGGATCCTGGTCCTTTTATACCCACACAGGGGCTCAAATGAAGGCGGTACAAACACAAATGCTGGTTGTAGGTACATATAAGGTCATACAGAGAATGCACAGTCGACAAGTGGGTGGAGCTAACAGTTTCTACTTTTAGTAGACACATCCTGACATTTATAAACTTGAAACAGCTGCAAGCTCAACTGAGCATGTGCAAAGCAAGAGAACTAAAGTTAACTTGTCTCTAGGCAGATTTCAAGAGCAGTTGACAGGAAGGTAGGACAGAGCACATGGTGAGCACATGGTAGCACATGGCAGCCAAAATGGCTGCCAGAAATACAAAATGGATTCCACAAAGCGGACAATTTAGCCTCTAAATACAGGCTGTCTTCAGCCAATACTTAACTTAAGTGCTGCCAAATTACAACAGACGGCCCTTTCAGCATTGGCTGAAGACATTCGTTTATCTGGGGTAATCTAGATATTCATCCCGTACATCTATTAACATTATTTCGGCCACCTCTTTATTCAACATTTGTTGGGCCTTTGTTTCAGCAACGTTCCCTCTTCCCAGGTATACAAGCAGAGATGCAAATGGAGCAAAGCATTGGACCACATTGGATACATACACAGCATGTAAAAGTATTAATCATTACACACAGGATAGTCAGTAGCTTCCAGCCCCAAGCAGAAACAAGAGTCCAAAATCATCTAGTCTAATTCTAAGTTTCAGGGCTCTGATGTATTTCAGTGACTATCTATTTCAATTAATAGCCAACAGCACATACTTAATAAAAACATTTTCAATAGACTTTTCCAGTATTTCTTTTGTGAGGGCTAAAATATCAATTTAATATATTTTTAGGAGGAGGGCAAAGTAATATTTGTCAACTGCTCAGGAAAACATTTTTCGTGTAGAATAAGCATTATAAGTAATGCAAATATTAAAGAAGTCAGACAGATTATTACAAAAACCATCCTGGCTCCAAAGGACCAGGAGGACCACACAGGGCCATAGGAATTAGGACAAGGAGCCGCAAAGGGCTGCTCCTCCTCAAAAATGGGACGACCAAAGGGGTACATTACTAACAAAAAAAAGAGTCCTTGGGAAATTTTAGCTGAGGTGGAACCAGCCAGAGGGGAGTCTTCTCCCTGTGTCCGTTTGAGCCTCACAGGCAGGCTCTTGTTGTTCCTACGGTGGAGCTGCACAACTCGCAACTCAAGAATCACGGCCCAGTTTGAGAAGAAAAAGTCTTTCAACGATCCTGTCCAGTGTCTCAAGCAGTGCACAAGTTCTCTTCACTTTAATCTAACAGGCACCAGAGGCACAGCACCTGTACCCTAAACTCAAGTCCTTCCCTAACTCCTATATTGCTCTGCTGGCGCACTGCTCTTTTGTTAGGGCCACAAATTGCATCCAGTGTGCCCAGGTATCTCTTGATCAACAAACAAAGGTGCAAACTTGCATTCACTTTGGGACCAGGATTAAGAGGCCTGATGCTAGGATCTCTGAAGCAACCCTTGTTTCAAAGGGGTCACCTCAAGCAAAGCCTCCTTGCCGTTCTGGTCGTTCTGTGACTCTCTCAGCTGGGCATCAAAAACTTGATCCATGATTTCTCCTTTCTGATTTGTGACCCCGTCTTTCGCCCAAGACAGTGGCAGGGGTACACAATTCACATCCCAGGGCTTCCGCCTTCACTGAGGTCCTAGTTGCCAGCAACGCCTGTGCTGGTTACCTTCACTTTGGCTTCAAGCTGCAGTGGCGCTGACTCCCCAGGCTGGATCTGATGTCCGGGCCCCTCTGGCAATGGTTGTAAGGCAGCAAATATCTATTGGTGGACAGAACAAGAGGTCTTTAGACAAGGCACAGAAATAATCTATCAACAGAGAGGATAGTCTCAGAATACTTTCTTAGTCCTGGGGCACCCCATACATTAGCAAGGCACCCAAGAACCACTTCATCTATCTAAGAGTAGAAAACCCTGGACCTATTGGCAAGTATAAAAGGAACGTTTTGGTGAACTGACAAGAGTAATACAGCACCCAATCCCAAACAGCCAAGGAAGTCTGTGTTCATTTACTAAATTCTGAGGAAAAGAGAAAAACAATACAGACATACTCCAAATACTTACATTGGTGTATTCCTATATCACTAATCTGAAGAACCCTCAAGAAAAAGGAAATGTTCTACACTTTTACTCATAGATTTTACATTACTTATACAGGACTGCAGACACTTGTAAAATAATTTCTCTTACATGTTATGCTTAGGACCATGCTCTCATGTTATAGGCGCAGCAGGAAAATCTAAAACTGCTAATTTAACAGGGATTCTTATCGCAAAAGAACTAAACTTCAACATAGTGGGTACATTTTCTTCAGCAGAACATGTTATGACAAACAAACTCCTATAAAACAATATTTTCCTTCAAAATGTTTGCTAAGGATCACATGAGCGTCTTTCCTGCATTGTACTTTTCACGATCTGGACTATGTAACATCATTTTCAAAAGGAAAAAAAACCCTATCTCCAGCTCTAATAAGGGCTGTCAGCTTATTGACAGAGACTAGCTAATAAAAAACTAGCAATGCCCTTGCAAAACTGTATAGAACATGAGAATAACATAAACAATAATAGTGTTGCCACCTGAGATTTTTGAACAGAAACCGCCACTATACAGTTCTCCTTAAAGATCAAATAAGGGAACATCAATCTGTTCTACTCATTCTTTCATACAGGATGGGCAGTAACATAGCTTAGATTGTATCATTTTATTAATGCTAACAATTTTAAAACAGTATTACAGAATAGCCAATAACTGTCACATGGCCATTTCCTAGACAGCTTTTAGACAGACTCAAAAAAAGTGAGAAAAGAAGAGAGAAAACATAATTTTGCCTACCCTTAATTTGTAGAGGAGCTAGCCTCCTTCCCCCATTTTGACAGTAGGAAAACCTGAAACAGGTTTTACTTCTGTCAACACTTTCAACCCCTATTTGTAGCAACTGGGCACAAACAAACTTGTAGGAGATATCTTAGAAAGTGGCTGTTCTCTGATTCAGCCTAACACAAGCAAATTGAGTTAACTTTAAACCAATTCCTACAGCAATTGTACTAGATTAACATGAGGGCGCATGAATGCAAACTAAAATCCATTTCCTCCTTATCTTAGCCCCTACACAGTATTCTTTAAACTAAAACCATTATTTTTATATACATGGCAGATCAATGCTCAACTGAGGATTGTTTTTCCTTCGTTTCATATGACTGCGCGTGTTTGCCAAAAATAGGAAGCAAAGCTTCTCTTCCTCTCTTTGCGCTATCATCTCGTCTTTCAAAAACCTTTCGGAGGTCGAAGTGTCCCAGCAAACATTACCCTTCACCCTGCTAAGTTGCTAAATGCAGAACTCCGACCTTTGACCCGTTCAGCAGCTGCTCGTTTGTGTGTGCAAGGCTTGCCATGCGGTTTTGTAATGCAAAGCAACTCTGGAGAATCACAGCTAAAAGGCAGTCCTGTCCGATCCGTTTGCCAGTAATTTAAAGGTAGGATAATAACGTCTGCTGGTTTCTGTATACTTATTTTCATTTGTGTACAGTGTGTGGTGTGCAGTCTAGTAAGACAGAGGTCAGCTGTTTGTTCTATATTTGCATATGTACTAGCTCTAGCTTGAGAATCAGTTTGAAACCTGCCCTGAGTGGTAGAACTGCTTGTAAAATAGTGACTTTAGCTCAATTTCGACTTTGGTGGTAGGGGCACTTAAAAATGAATATCCTACAATATTTTTGCATAATAGGAACCCCCAGAGTGTTCTCTAGATAGCCCAGGAAGGGAAATCAGAAATGTATAAGGTATACCCTTATAAAAAATGAGTTTTGTACGGCTGGGTAAAGTGACATTTCACATTTAAGTTCCCTTTTTCCGGTACAGCACTGCTTAAATTCAACTTTGATGCTAGGAATTCACAGTATGTTGATTAGGCTTTATAAAGATTAAAAAACGAATTTAAAGCATTTATTTTTAATAATATATATATATTTTTTTAATCAAAACCAACCATTTTGATGATTCCACATTGGAAAAGCAAGCTTCATTCAGTAGCCTATCATATTTAAACGCATTCATTCATAACCCTAAGCACAGAAGCCTTACTTGAAACATGAAAAGTCTGCGCCACTTTTAATGGACAGTTATCATTTAACATCAGAACCACAGATGTACTTATGTAAAAAGGCATTAAGAAAGGAAATCCCTACTTTCAATTTTGTTCTCTGTTATCTAAAATAATGAAACTGGTGTTTTGAAACTTTTAAAATAAGGCAGGCCTGTATACCAGTTTTACACTGACTTAAAATTGTGCTGACTCAGCATTCCTGTCTGTGGCCGTGAGCAGGAATAGCCATATGCTATTTATGCAGCTGTTGTTTGTCAGCAGGCGTCGAATTTTCACGCCTTTCTCAGGAAAAAACCCCTTTATTATTTGAAATACCCTGACAGAGTTAAATCCCCATTTGCTGTGTCAAACAGTTTCTTTTCAGTTAGTCAGTTTAAACACAGCTGTTGGAAAGCTTTTTTCTCGGGTGCTGAAAGAAAGCATGTCACAGTTTATTTAAAAACTGAGGCATTTCAATGCAGTCAAATCTATCTTTCTATAATGTGTATTTAGTTCAGCAACGACCAAATTCACTCAGGTGATGTGCATGCCTTTTAATGTCTAATACAATGTATTTAAGGAAAATGCTGAAACATTGTGTATTTTAGTCTATTGATTACAAAACACACAATTTCGTTTTTCTTCCTCTGTATGAGGCCTATTTTAATCCTATTGAATACGAATTCTAATTTTATCTTTAGCATTGTGGCAATTTGCACACATGTATAGTGTCTTACTCTGTCAATTTAATAGTAACATGCAGCTGTTTAGCGTATGTTATATAATTCATTTCTGGATTTTTATTTAATATATAAGTAACTAAATGACAGTTTGCATAACAGAATGATGACAGCAAAAAAATATAAACAAACTCATTGAGCTCATTCCAGACTTTTACAAAGGGGTCATATACTCAGAGCACACAATACAGCGCGCTTAAAGCTAGCCATTCTTACACAAAGAGCGCAATCGCTATTTACTCACACAAGTATCACCAATGTCAAACCACATAGACATTTAAACACACATTTAACCCACAAATCAACACTTAGGACTTTAATCAGCTTACAAACTGTACGCAAAAACCAAACTATTTGTAAATACTAATTGTAAGTCATATTTACAAGAAGAGCTCTCAAAAGTAGCCCAAAAGACTGTTCCATGTTCAAGAAGCCAAAATACACCAAATTCGCCAGTTTTGGCTGGTAGAACACTCAAAAGCGCTCTGCATATCACCACTTATGAATGTTACTAAGTGCGCAGATCCGGATCCGTTTTATGTACATATTTAAGTCCATGGGGTACTTAGTCACCAAGGAAGAAATATCTTTTTACTATACGTAAACCTATTTAGGTATCCCCTCTGAGGGAGTCAACTAAGTACTTACTAAATCCATATCGGTACCTCCAAAACAGCAACACTTTCTGCGAAGTGTACTGGAAACAGGCATGCCAAAAATAGTGCAGAATATGCAGTATTATAATCAAAGTAGCGCTTAAGGTACTCTTTGTACGTTGCGCTGTTCAAACAATTTCAAATAGAGAAAAATCTCCTCATTACCTGCCTATATGTATTGCAATGCATATATAATTACAAAACAAATTCCAAAATTGGCCAATCATACAAACAAAGCCACAGTAAGTGTTTACTAAAACTACCTTACCAATCAAAGGCATCAAACCAACAGCAAGTGCCGCAAAACGGCTCTTACCAATCAAATGGTGTCCAGGTTCCAACTGCCAAGTTCTCAAATTGACCAAATGGTCACTGCACGGCAAATCAACAGAAGAGATCTCAGTCAAGGACCGGCGCCGCCGAGATGGTCAGATCAGAAAGAAAGGAAAAACGCCATGGGTGCCAAGACTCAGGTCTCCTCAGGCAGCGATCGCGTCCAAAGCGAGATTCCAATCCTTCGTCGCGACCAGTCCTTCGGGCATCCGAGTCTTTTGATGAGCCCCACGTTGGGCGCCAATTTGTAATAGTGAGCCTCAGCAAGGCCTACCAGTGCTTAGGGTTCTCCCTTCTCTGCACAGAGTCCTCAGACACTTAGGAAGAAGTTGGCACAGAAACTGAAATATAAAAGACAGAGTTTATTAAACCTTATAAGGTGGAGCTAACATTCACACATCACCCTTCAGTAATGCATGAAGTAGCACACTGAATGGAAGGATCCTGGTCCTTTTATACCCACACAGGGGCTCAAATGAAGGCGGTACAAACACAAATGCTGGTTGTAGGTACATATAAGGTCATACAGAGAATGCACAGTCGACAAGTGGGTGGAGCTAACAGTTTCTACTTTTAGTAGACACATCCTGACATTTATAAACTTGAAACAGCTGCAAGCTCAACTGAGCATGTGCAAAGCAAGAGGAACTAAAGTTAACTTGTCTCTAGGCAGATTTCAAGAGCAGTTGACAGGAAGGTAGGACAGAGCACATGGTGAGCACATGGTAGCACATGGCAGCCAAAATGGCTGCCAGAAATACAAAATGGATTCCACAAAGCGGACAATTTAGCCTCTAAATACAGGCTGTCTTCAGCCAATGCTTAACTTAAGTGCTGCCAAATTACAACAAAGGGACCGCCCTGATGGTCCATGGAAGGAAGTTGGATTGGACAGAGTTGGTCCTATCCGGTCTTCTGGCTCAGAGTGGTATGTTCTTGTTCTGGTTGATTTTTTTTCAAGGTGGCCAGAGATAGTTATCACACGAGGGATTGAAACCAAACATATAAAAGCATTTTTAGAGAAGCTCATTGCTAGAGAAGGCATACCCAACACCATTCTTACTGATAATGGTGTACAGTTAGTCTCCAGGGAAATGGAAGAATTTTTATCTAGACATGGTATCAGGCACAAGAAATGTTCCTTATATCACCCAGAAACCAATGGTATGGTAGAGCGTTTTAATCGTGTTCTCAAAGAAACTATTGAAATGGCTAAGTCTGCAGGCTTGGATTGGCGTGCAGAAGTTTGCAAAAAGGTTGACATTTACAGGTTGTCTCCCCATGCAGTAACCAAAAGAACTCCCTTTGAATTGTTCAGAGGTAGGTGTGCCAACACTTTGGTAACGCCCACTTGGGTCAATGACATGCAACCAGATCGTCACCTTGAGAATGTAAGGGGTGAGTGGAGGTTGGCTGAGTCCAAGAGAATTGAAGCTCGGAAAGCTAGGACATGGTAACATAGAGCATGAATCATAGCGCAGGAATAATACATATCTCTTCCCTAATAAACAGAAGAATAACAAAAACAAAACATTAAAACATGAGCATGAAAGGAAACCTATAAACAAGAAAGTACAGCAAACGTTAACAGTCCACAACCCAAAGATGAAGGAAACACCACCCGCATCATAAAGTGGAAATGAACTATTAAAATGAACTATTAAAATAAGAGTCAAAAGCCCAGACCCAGGGATGACGGGAACACCACATCACGAGAGGGTAAGGAACTAGAGACAAGAAGGAAAGATGGATACAGAATACCCATCCCCCTCCTATAATAAGGAAAAATAAACGTCAAGATGTAAGTTCTCCATGTAAGGAGACAAGTCATGTGGACCAAAGGGACTGAAACCCAATATCCTGCCCCCAACTTAACCAAGGGACAACAATGTTACATATATGCTCTCCATGTAGGGAGACATGTCGTGTGGACTAAAGGGACTGAAACCCAATGTCCTGCCCCCACCATTAACAAGGGACATCCTGTAACATATATGCTCTCCGTGTGAGGAGGCACACAAGGACAAAACCCTGCAACACAAAAAAAAAAACATGTGGCACAAGGTGTCTTACGCACACAGGGGACACACCCCTGCAACAAACAAATAACGTGCGGCACAAGGTGTCTTATGCACACAGGGAACACAACCCTGCATCAAAACTGATCGTGCAGCACAAGGTGTCTTACGCACGCAAGGAAAGTATCTCCCTGCAACAGGTCAAAAAGGGAAAAAAAAAAAAACCCTTAGAGCCCACCCTCATGTAAGGGCACTAAAAAGCTTCCAATGTAGATATGGTAACAAGACCCATAAACGAACTTATTTCACAGAAACGAAAATTCTGAGATAATTTGGGAAACCTATATAACCATGCTGGTGAGCGATCTCTCACCCGAATAGCATGAATGGCAGCACACAAGGCACACTCTCAACTTGTGCACCCCAACTGTAACCTGCAATGTAAGATCGGTGAAACAACGATAAAACAATTGTCAACATATTGTTGAAACACGACAGTTATCTTAGACTGCCATCCACTTAAAACAACTCATCCCAAAGGCAAAACCTGTAAGCGATTTCCCACATGAATGAGCAACAGTCAATATACTGGGGTAGTCTACACTTGTGAGCGATACACCTGTGAGCGATGTCTCACACGAGTTAGCATCAGTCATTTATATGGGAGTGTACTGCAATGTCCAACAGCTGTTTCTAATGGAGGAGGATCATTTATATGGGAGTGTACTGCAATGTCCAACAGCTGTTTCTAATGGAGGACGAACGGCCAGTAATAGTCTTATCAGACAACCACATCTGATTCCATTTCATAACGAGATCGTTGTTGCCCCTCCCCCCCCCGACTGTGCACAAATGTTCTGACGAACCCAAAGGAATAAAAGTACCTGCGAATACATGCGCTCCCCAAAAACACACTGCAGGCAGACAAAAAAAGATGAAGTGTACATTACCTAGTGACAGAGATAAAACATAACGCGCCCCACTGGAGCATGATGAGATGCTGTTGTACAAAATTAAAATCCAAAGACATTGACAAGAACAATCCATTGACGACGTGTTAACATCTCTTCAGCTTCGCAGGCGATTGAAAACTAAAGCGCGGTTGGCAAAACGTGCAGGATGCAGGATCTACATGCAGTGTAACACCAAACACAAAATGGCAGCACGCACAGTGACGCCGCGCCAGATGGCTCCAGTCACGTTTGTGTTTGACAACGTCTATAAGCAGCGCGATGCTTGTGGAACTGCTGCGACGTCAGAAAAGACGATGAAGCTCCTGCATGCGAACACCGTAACGCAAGTAAGAGCGCGCTCAGCTTGTGACTCGCGCCCCTGTTTTTTTTTTTAACTTTTTTTAAAAAACGGTTAATTGGCATTGATGTAATGAAGACTCAAGTGACCCTAACAATAAGAGACGATTAATGTCTCACCTCTAATGTCCCGCTCCGCGCCGACACCTGAGCAGATTTGTAAAAATGCCAAAAGCACTCCAAGTTGTGAAATCGTGGCAAAACAAGGCACTCCAAACAAGACGATGAGCCAAGCTGTGAAATCTCAATTTGTTACGTTTTCTGCTCCAGTGCAGTAAACACATCAGCTTGTAGACACAGCAAAACAAAAACCTTCTCTATAAAACTCTCCAAAAACAGGTTGCCAGGAGCATGAAAACAAATAATGCAGGCATATACTTTCTTGCGCACACATCCAGATGACAATCACAATGTCCATGAAAATTTCAAAGTGCGCAGCGTTCATATCAGAGATGCCATGTAAAATTACACAAATGAAGATTGTTACTTCCCTTGAAGGTACATTGCTTGTATTAAGACGTGTCAAACCAACACCACCACGTCCCAAAATGTAGCAATAACACACCGCACATGCCTGTCCCCTCCAAAGCACACATCTGATGAAAACGCAGGTTGGCATGGAAGATGACACTCAGCACAGCATCCATGAAATAAGAGTGGTGGCATACTTTACATGAAAGCTTAGTTCTTGTCGTTGTGTCTACATGAGATGGGGTACAGCACGCTTGTGTGGGGGCTGTCCGATGTAATGGACACCGGTGGGGCTGCTCTGCGCGCTGTCGTTGTACCCGTTTCATTTGTCCCCTTTGTAGCACAATGCCTTTAAAGACGTACTCTTGTGTAGCCTCTTGTGATTCCTTTTTGTAGTGTCTTGTTCCTGTTGCGTGCGCCTGTCGTCTCTTCCATGTAGTAGCTTCTTCCCAACATGTTGTAGAAGGCATCTTGAAGTCTCTTCAGGCTACTTGTACCAACCGTAGAGCGTGGGGACGTCTCCAACTCGTCGCTAAAATTAATGTAGTAATGTAGTCCACGCTGTATGATGTAATCCAAGTAGGTTTATTCAGGTAAGTAAACAGGTAGCATAAATCCTCATCAGCAGGTGTATAAGTGCTGTAGGGCAGCCCCACCAGGCGCAGCCTGCTAGCTGCTCAGCCCCATCCACCAACTGTCATCACACATCCAGTCACACAGGCATTCCACTCATGGCCCATTCACCAACATTCCATACAGAACACACACACCCAGGCTGAGCAGCTAGGTCATGGTAACATAGAGCATGAATCATAGCGCAGGAATACTACACCCTCCTCTAGTGTTGATGTTATCTAGCTTTTGTATTCTCAGTTTTTCTTCATTTGTAAAGGCAGGAGATGTGTGGTATCCTAGGATTCTGTACTTGTTGCCAGGTGCTAGAGAATATAATGATGTCAGTATGCAACTGGTAGAAGTTATAGCCTAGCTTTCTCCTGTGTAACAGCCTTTCTGAGGATGGGATCCTTATCCTGGAATAAACCTGAATTTGCCACCTGAAGCTGTGTTTGCTGAATTCTTACAAGCATGTTTCAGTCCAGTAAGGATATCTTCTGTTTAGGGGCACTGAGCTTCAAAGCGCTAGCCTGAAGCCGGTGGACAATTTTATTTAAGCTAGCAGCCACCTCTGCGAATCTATCCTTGAGTCCTTTTTACACAAAGCTAGATTTCTGTATCACCAGTATAGGAAGTGAATCTTAGTCCTTCTGACCTGATCAATTCTAGCCGAGGCCTGATGAAAACTTTAAATAAAGCAGGCGGTAAGGCAGATCCCTGTGGTACCAAGAAAGCGTTGTGTTATTTCCCCAGAGTTTTCACATGCCTATTTTAAATGCCTCGATGTACAATTTCTCACAGTATAGTAAGATGGTTAACATCCTTGCAGAGCGGTCACGTTCTGGTTTGCTCTTTCAGCCTTGGAAAAGTTGGTGGGGCGTGGCAGTAAAACAAAATGGAGACAATGTATTAAGAAACATGTGCGACTACCAAAGGTTAGTCAATCCTGTTCTTTGGAGGGGCTTGCAGAGTGAGGAATGACTCCTGGTGGCCTTCGCTTCTTGGTCCTGCCCCTAAACCAAAGAGGGTAGTTAAGAATCTGGGATTTTTAATCGATGATACTCTTTCAAAGCAAGATCAGGTAAAGGCGATTTGCGGAAAATGATTTGGTCTTCTACACATGCTGTGCAAGCTTTTTCACTGGATCCCGGTAGAATGGCGGAGAAAGGTCTCCAAAGCTTTGATTATGATTAGGGTGGACTACGGGAATGCATTGTACCTGGAATGGCCGACTTCCCATTTATTCACCTTCAATCTATTCAAAATGGGGCAGCCAGACAATTTGTAACATCACTCTTAGGAGTTCGGCTTCCGCCTGCTTGAATTCCCTGCACTGGCTTCCAGTATTTAAGAAAGACATATTCAAGCTATTATGTTATGTACATAAGGCACTCCATGACACCGGTCCAGTTACTTTGCGTGACCGTGTCGCTTTTTATAAGGCAACACGAGTGCTTCGATCCTCAAACCTAGCTTTGGTGAGCGCTAAGCGAATCAAAAAAGCCAAAATGAGATAACGTTCCTTCAACTACCTACCAGCCTATCACTGGAATTCTTTGCCTCTTTATCTTAGCCTTACTTCTGACTTCCTCATTTTTCGGAAGCGACTGAAGACCCGGCTATTTCCCTCTAAAGGCTATTAGTTTACTGCGCCCTGTAATTTTGTCCAACGCCGCAATATCCCTTTGGGGATGATGGAAAGCTTTACAAAGACAGTAAATAAATAAATAAATAAATAGTCATGGTCAGATGGCCAACGCCGATTACAGGAAGCTCGTGCTAAGTGAAGTTTACTGGAACATATTTTTTGAGCCCAAAAAGGAATTTTCGTGCTCAATAGTTTTGCCTGTTTTGTGTGGGTCAATGGTAATTTTCCCAATTTCTGGCAAATAAACCTCGGGCTTGTTTCACATGGATAGTCAGTGGAAGAGCCAATTCCACAGTAGACCCAGCCTGATGTGCGGCTGCCACCCTTTCCTCTTCAATGCAAGGCTCAGTAAATCCTCTCCCCCGTGTTCACCTATCAGAAAGAAAGATGGGATCTGAGCCTAGTGAATCAAATATACTGTCGAAAATGGTGCTTAATTTGTGCTGGTGGGTGCAGCCGCAGGTGGTCTGCACCAGAACTCATTTTTGAGCACCAGGACTTATTTTTTCATCATCAGAAAGTGACTCGGTGCAAGAGAAAGTCAGAAAAAAAAGCCATGAGGAAATGAAACAAGGAAACGGTGTCAAAGGGAGAAAATGGATAAAAGAGAACCTGCAAGAGTGAAATAAAAAAGGAAGTGCAGGGCGGTGGAGGAAAGAGGAATGGAGCAGAATCAGCACTAGGCAGTGTTACTATTTGACAACCCCCGCGGCGGTGGACGCCTGTGAGAACATTTGGGCACTGCATTTATTTATTTTCAAATTATATCTGGAATATGGTGCTCTATAAGAGCGGTTGTACTACTGAATATCGACTGCCAGAATATCATGATACAAGAAGAGAGACAAAATACTGAAAGGTAAGTCCATGTAGGGAAGTATACATATACTATTCCTAACTCCACATCTGCATACATTTACATACCTTGAAGATATATATAGCCAAGGGACATATATTTGGAGTAAGGCGCAGAAAATCTAGACTTATCAATCAATCAAACAGCATTTGTAGAGCGCAACACTGTCACCCTAGGGGTATCTGGACGCTGTGTCTGTCCAAAAGCCAGTTCTTGAGTCTCTTTCTGAAGTCTGCCAGCGAGGGGGCTGTATGGAGCTGGAGGGGAAGGTCGTTCCAGGGCTTGGCAGCCTTGTAGGAGAATGAGCGGCCACCACTGCGGCTGCGACGGATGCGGGGGTGTGTGCGAGGGCGAGTGAAGAGGAGCGCAGGTGTCTAGAGGGTTGGTGGAAGTTAAATGGATGGTTGAGGTAGACTTACCTGTCGATGTTTCATTTTTGATATTGTGTCCTATTGATAGTCTGGTGTGGATATTCAGGGTGCACACCACAAGAAACAACACAATTCTCAATCTCACTTGTATCCACTTACTCACCCTGCCTTAAACAGGAGGCCGTGTCTTGGTGCTTTTTGCCCCCAGACCCGTGCTGGTTCTAATACTCCACTGCGTTACCTTCAGCAGCAAAGAGAAACCATTGCTACACCCTCACTGTCTTTACTTCATTTTTTTTACCTTGTCCAATGTTTGGGGATTTAAGGTGTTGGAGCAGTGAATGGAAGGAATAAGCAGCGGATTCTCTTCTCAACAAACAAAAATAGTATACATAGCAGGAGTGCTAATGATAACGTGTCATTAACAGAGAACTTTATGTAGAACATTGTAATGTCCAAAGATCCAGGAAGACAAGGGCAGAGGGATACATAGAGATAGGGATACGTAAACAAAATAAGGGACAGATATGAGGAGACAACAAAAGACATGGGTGACTGGAAGGCTCGGACTGGGACAGAAAACAGTCCGGGGCACCAAGATGAAAGCGGCCACCAGTAGCAAATCAGACATCTACAGACGTCACCCACATTTGCAAATGGAGGCCGTTTTAAGCCTGTACAGATACGCTGCAAAGGTATTTTTCAAGGTATGGGAGTCCTCATGCACTTGTGCTTGTCTCGGACAATATTTGTGGTAATATCAGGGAAATCAACATTAAAAGCGGGCCCACCAATCATAACACGAGGTCAAACAACCGGCCCACACAATGACCTGTCAGACCAGCCCTTCTGGCACGTCCAGATTTGCCTATAGGCCAGTTCGACCCTGGTGACTGGACACTGGGAAACATAGCAGTAGGATACACAGACCCAGGGAGGCCTGGATACCGAGGGACCAATATGGAGAGGAGTTGGTGTATGGTAATATGGCCATGGGAGATCAAGGTCAAGGGGAGCAGACGAATGTCTGAAGATATGCAGTCAGTCGACATGTGAAATATGGTGAATGGGAATGGCAGCTGGCAGTCTTACCCGCCTTCTTACTCCTCTCTTGGCTCTCCATAGACCTGAGGAAGATGGGAGAACGCGGGCGGCGCTGTGCCTGCACCAGCCGCCATCTTCCCTGTGAACACGCCTGCACTATGAAACATGCAGCAGCTTGTAAGCAGCCACTCCGTATTTCATTGAATGTACTGCCCTGGGGGCAGCGCATTAATTGTAATAGGATGCACTGTCCCTGTTTGCGGCCAGAGCACCTGCTTAAAAGTGCACCGTGGCGCAAACAGGGACAGTTCGCCCATTACATAATATGGGACCAGGTATTTTTTTGTTAATGTGGAGTGGGGGAGTGCATATGTTAAAGGTGGGAGGTGAATGGCAAGAGGTCAGATTCTTCTTTTACACTTTTTTCACGTCATATATGGCTCTACCATTGCTTCTCGGCCCCTGCGTTCGTTTATTTTGGAAGCAGGGGCAGATGTGGAGGGCCATATACAACATAAAATTAGAGATGAGTAAAAGGTAAACTACAGGGATGTTTTTCACCTCATGGTTCTGAGTGACATAGACAACTTGAGCTTCTCTCATGTTGTCTATTTGATGCCACTCAGAACCCCTCCGTGAAAAACATCTTAGCAATTCACAGGTAGCCATCTTGTGTGTGGGGAGTGCGGGGGTTCTGAGGTCTGGCATGTGCTGCCTGGTCTCCGTGCTGGAATCACCTGTGGCTGGGTGTTTCCAACAAATGTTTTGGGCCTGATTCACATAGATTATGCTGTGAGTAGTTATGTCTTACTTTCCTGGTACTCTTGAGGTATCCCTTGAAACAAGGAATAAGTCAAGAGTAATCCAGAAGTACGTTATAGCAAAATCTATGGAAATCAGGACCAAAACTAACTTTTGTGTATTTTTCCCATTGCACTAAGGGTGTGTCAGAATAGTACTGACATTGCACCTCACTGATGAGGCTCGACAAAGCTAAAGAGGGTCTGGTGTTGCTTATGAGCCCATTCAGAGCGGACCTGGCCTGACCGTTTGGGATGGACTGTTCCTATTGGAGCAGGACCAAGGCTGATTTGCATATGGTTGATCCCTGTCTGGAGTGGCACAATGAACCAAACAACGCTGGAATGGAATGCAACCCAGAGTAATTACCAGTGGCTGAGGTTAATTCAAATATTCCATGTATCACTTTATTGCTTCTCTCATTCACAGGACACAGGGTATGTAACATCAGTGCTACTGCCCGTATGATTTGAGAAAATTACGGTATTGATTTGAGGAGAACTTATATTGTCCTTCACCCAACTAATGCTTTTCTTTGCATTCTGGTGCTTGTACTTTTGATTTTACTATTATTATTTTCCAACGTTTGTACTGATTTTTTTGTATGCAAATTCAATACTTTGCAGACCAGAGCAACTTGCACATCTCACTCGCTATTCCTTGCGAGCACAGTGCCAGATATATTGATCTGGATTTACTTATCTAACAACATCAAACATTGCAATCTGTCACAGATGTATTGTGACCACTTTCCTGCCACGGCACACAAGCTTGGCCTATTAGGTCAGCCCAACGGGAGTTACCCGAGTGCTTACTCCAGACACCTGCGCTCCACTTCACTCGCCTTGTAACAAAGCCCTATCCATTCCTTACCTGGGAGCCATGAACATCTTGGTTTTCCGAGCATCCTCCTGATTTGCTTTTCATGCCTCTGACAATTACAAGAATGTACGACTTGCCAGAGACTCCTATTCGGTTATTTCTTGTTATGCTTGAAATAAAATTGGAGCATATTATGAATTTTGGTTGAGCCACGGCAAGAGCTGGCGACGCAGTGTCTAATTAAATGTTAATATATTTAGGTAAGAAAGAGTTTTTCTTCTTCAAGAATACATGTTTGTATCAAGAGCATTCTTGTGTGAGGATGAGACAGAGAGATTTCTTTTTCTTGGGTCTTATATTTGCAGCAGTTAATCAGATGTGATGGAATACTATTGGCTTGTGCTTGCACATTAAGAAAGTAGTTATGCACATGCACAAACTTTCAGTTCTCTGTGGAGCACGTCGCAGTGTTCTCCCTAAATGCTGGCAGAGGGTAACTGTGTTTTTGGGACAGATCCATATAGGAATCTGAAACCTCATTGCTTGGCTCTGTTACTGGTGTGCAGTTTGTGTTAAGTTATGGTGTTATAATCATCTTATGGTTGCTTTTTTAGGTGTTTATTTATTCAGGTGCATGCTTCAAACATAAATGCACATTCATTAATGTTATCTATTGCACTGTGATAATTCAGCTTACTTGAATATTGTTAGAAATGGGATCTCTAGTTGGCAAGGGCTTGCACCTTTGTCCAAGTAGGGACCCTTCTTCCTAGTCAGGGTAAGGGTTGTTACACTCGTGAAGTAACCCCTGCTCACCCTCGTGGTAGCTTGGCACGAGCAGTCAGGCTTAATTCAGAGGCAGTGTGTAAAGCATTTGCACATAACCAACAGTAATACAGTGTAAGCACTACAAACGGACACCACACCAGTTTAGGAAAATAACCAATATTTTATATACTCAAGACAAGACCAATTACGACAAAAATCCACAATACGATACTTTAAGAATTAATACTTGATACGTTAACTTCTTCTTTGCAGGAATAGCACAAAAGCAAAGTTCGTACGAGTCGGTAGCTCCGTCCGAGCCTATTGCGATGCTGAAAACCACAGAGTCTAACAGTTCCAGCCGACCGCGTCGATACGGGCCAGCAGAGTCGTGAACAGACTCGGTTACAGTACCTTTCTCGTTGTGGCTGGTACGGAGTGTACGAGCCGGTTGGCGTTCGTCGCGGTTGAAGTGCAAGACGGAGCGATGCAAGGTGCGGTGTCCCTCGATGTGGTGCAGGCAGCGGCTCGATGAGCGTCGTGCAGACGGAGTCGGTGAGTCCAAGGCGTGCGGTGCAGGGTGAGACGATGCTCGATGCGGTGCTGACAGGTTGCGATGCAGGCGACCTAGCCGGAGTGCGGGAGCTGGCGTCGGACAGCGGTGCGAGTCGGAGCGGTGCGTCGCAGACGTGCGAGCGGTGCCCCAAATGCGGTGCGGTCTCGACTCTTGAGCCAGTTGCAGCGACCTCGTCGGTCGGGTCCGGTTGGTTCAGTGAAGCGATGCGAACTGCGGTGCCCACAGGTCACGGTGCAAGCAGCGGCTCGATGTTGGCGGCGTTGGACGTTGCCCACGGTGAGACCAGGGTTGCGATGCGAAGCGGGGCGATGCGGTCTGCGGTGCAAACAGGTCACCGGCCAGGGATGGATTCGGTTGACGGAGTCGGTTGCGGTTCCCTTCCTCTGTGGCAACTGAAACAGCGTTCCAGAAGCGGTACCCAGAGGCTTGTGAAGTCTTTGTAGTCCCTGAGACTTCTTAACAGGAGGCCAGCTCGGTTCCTGGCCCTTGGAGATACTCAGCACAAGTTTGTAGAAAGTTCAGTCCAGTCCTTTCACTGCCCAAGGCAGAAGCAGCAGCTGCAGGCCAACCCAACAAAGCAACAACACAGCAAAGGGGCAGTACTCCTCCTGGCAGCTCTTCCAGCTCTTCGTCTTGGCAGGTTCCTTGATTCCAGCGAGATCTAAATTCATGGGGTCAGGGCCCCAATATTTATATCCCAAATTCCTTTGTTCTCTGAAGGCAGAGAGGCCTTCGCCTAGTCCAAACCAGTTCTGGAGCACTTTGTTGACAAGTCTCCGTCCCTTCTTTCAGTGAGTAGGCCAGGGACTTCAGACGCACCACAGGAGGTGGAGCCAGCATTGTGGAGGGAAGGCACTGTCCTATTCAGGGCCCAGGTGCGACCCCTCCCACCCATCTACAGGTCGATCTGGCTATTCAGCCCTGCGCTGACTCACCCTGTCTCCTGGCATCCCCCAGCCCCGGTCACTCACATTCCAGACACAGAATACACAACCTCGCAGAGGCAGGCTTGGATGGTTAGGCAAGAAAATACCCACTTTCTAAAAGTGGTATTTTCAAACACAGAATGTTAAAACCAACCTTACTAAAAGCTGCATTTTATCATTCTGAGTCCAGGCATACTAAACTCGAATTTCTACCATGTTCCCGGGGTCAGTTAGGATTATATACTGTAATAATCAAAACCGCCCGTTCTGGCCTAGGGGGAACAGGTAGCCTTGCAATAGTGAAAAACGAACTAGCCTGTAATTCACTATCAGGACATGCCGCACACACCCGGGCATGTCCTACCTTTCGCGTACAACGCACCCTGCCCACAGGGGTACCTTGGGCCTACCTTAGGGGTGACTAACATGTAGCAAAGGGAAGGTTTAGGGACTTGCAAGTGTGTGCACTTGCCAAGTCGACATGGCAGCCACAGGCTGCGCACGGGCTCTGCGTTGGCAGGCCCGAGTTACACTTTACGGGCTGTTTGCGTGGGTGGCACAATCCAGTGCTGCAGCCCACCAACAGCATTTGGTCTATAGGCCCTGGCACTCGCAGTGCACTTTACAAGGGACTGACACATAAACCAAATAGGCCAATCATGGAAACACCAATCCATAACACATTTTATACAGGAGCACTTGCACTTTCCCACTGGACCGCAGTGAGGAAAGTGCGCAGAATCATCACACCAGCAAAAACAGAGTCAAAACCGGGAGGTCAGAAAGCAAAAAGTCAGGGGAAACACGCCAAAAGATGCCAAGTCTAACACATGTCCCCTCCAGCTGAAAGTAGGGAGAACTACCCAACCCCATTGGAGTTCTCTTCACTAAGGCGGAAGAACCTGGACAGACCATCTGCGTTGGCGTGTTCTGTACCAGGACGGTGTTCCACCGTAAAGTCCATTCCCTGTAGGGAGATGGACCACCTCAGCAGTTTTGGATTCTCGCCCCTCATTTGCATCAACCATCTGAGGGGCCTGTGGTCTGTCTGAACCCGGAAGTGAGTCCCAAACAGGTATGGTCTCAACTTCTTCAGCGCCCAGACCACAGCAAAAGCTTCCCTTTCTATGGCACTCCACCTCTGTTCCCTGGGAAGTAGTCTCCTGCTAAGGAAGACTACAGGCTGATCCAGGCCCTCTTCGTTCAGTTGTGAGAGCACCGCTCCCACACCATGCTCTGAAGCGTCAGTCTGCACGACAAATTCCTTGGAGAAGTCAGGTGCCTTGAGCACGGGCGCCGTGCACATGGCTGCCTTCAGGGCATCAAAAGCTTTCTGGCAGGACTCAGTCCAGATCACTTTCCTGGGCTGCCTCTTAGAGGTCAGCTCTGTTAAGGGCGCAACGATGGTGCCATAGCCCTTAACAAATCTCCTATAATAGCCGGTGAGACCTAAGAAGGCTCTCACCTCTGTCTGGGTCTTGGGGGTTCCCAAGCCAGAATGGTGTCAATCTTGGGTTGTAGGGGCGCCACCTGGCCGCTTCCTACCTGGTGTCCCAAGTACACCACAGAACCCTGCCCGATCTGGCACTTACTGGCCTTGATCGTGAGGCCTGCACCTTGCAGAGCCCTCAACACTTTCTCAAGGTGCTGTAAATGTTCTTCCCAGCTGGAACTGAACACAGCAATGTCATCCAGGTAGGCGGCACTGAAATCCTCCAGCCCAGCCAACACCTGATTGACCAACCTCTGAAAGGTGGCAGGGGCATTCTTCAACCCAAAGGGCATCACCCGGAATTGGTAATGACCTTCTGGGGTTGAGAATGCTGATCTCTCCTTGGCCCCATCGGTTAAGGCAATATGCCAGTACCCAGACGTTAAATCAAACGTGCTGAGGAACCGGGCAGCTCCCAACCGATCAATGAGCTCATCAGCTCTGGGGATGGGGTGCGCGTCAGTCCTGGTGACGGCATTGAGCCCACGGTAGTCCACACAAAACCGGAGTTCTGGAGTGGCACCGGGCGCCGCAGCCTTTGGGACCAAGACCACTGGGCTGGCCCAAGGACTGTGGGAGGGCTCAATCACCCCTAACGCCAACATCTTAGAGACCTCCTCCTTGATGCTGGCCCTGACCCGGTCAGTCAACCTGTAAATCTTGTGCTTCACAGGATGGCTGTCACCGGTGTCCACGTCATGGGTACACCAGTGAGTAACACCGGGAGTCAGAGAGAACAGTGGGGCGAACTGTCCCAACAACTGGCGACAGTCCCCCTGCTGCTCCTGAGTCAGAGTAGGGGAGAGGATCACACCCTCTACTGACCCATCATGCTCCTTGGTAGACAGGAGGTCAGGGAGAGGCTCGCTCTCCTCTTCCACCCCATCATCTGTCGCCAAGAGCATACTCACTTCGGACCTCTCGAAGTGGGGCTTGAGGCGGTTCACGTGAAGGACCCTCAACGGGTTCCTTGGAGCCTGCAAATCCACCAGGTAGGTGACGTCACTTTTGCGCTCCTTTACCTCATATGGCCCAGTCCACTTGTCCTGCAAGGCACAAGGTGCCACTGGGGCCATTACCCACACTTTCTGCCCAGGTTGAAATTCGACCAGAGTGGCGTTCTGGTCATACCATCTCTTCATTTCTTCCTGGCTTGCTTCTAGGTTCGCCTGAGCGAGTTTCCTGAAGCGGGCAGTTTGGTTTCTAAAGGCCAGCATGTAGCTAAATACATCCTGGGGAGTTTTCCTGGGAGCCGCCTCCCAGCCTTCCTTCACCAAACTCAGAGGTCCTCTGACAGGGTGGCCATACAGGAGCTCAAAGGGGCTGTACCCAAGAGACTTCTGAGGCACCTCCCTGTATGCAAAGAGTAGGCATGGCAAGAGGACGTCCCACTTACGCCTCATGGGTTCTGTTAGACCCTTGATCATGCCTTTCAAGGTCTGGTTGAATCTCTCCACCAGACCGTTTCCTTGTGGGTGGTAAGGAGTGGTGAACTTGTAGGTTACACCACACTCCTTCCACAGGGATGTCATATACTTCGATATGAAATTGGTCCCCCTATCGGAAACCACCTCTCTGGGGAATCCCACACGGGAAAAGATCCCCATTAACGCCCGGCCCACCACTGGCGCCGTCGTTGTCCTGAGAGGGATTGCCTCCGGGTACCGGGTGGCATGGTCCACCAAGACCAGGATGTACCTGTTGCCCATGGCTGTCTTGGGATCCAGCGGCCCCACAATATCCATCCCTACCCTTTCAAAGGGTGTTCCAACAACCGGAAAAGGTTGGAGAGGAGCTTTGACCTTCCTCCCACTCTTACCACTTGCCTGGCAAGTTTGGCAAGACCTGCAGTGTGCATCTGACTGCCTTCGCATTTGGGGCCAAAGAAGTGGGTGACAAGCCTGTCAAAGGTCTTGTCCTGCCCCAAATGTCCTGCCAAAGGCACGTCATGAGCCAGACCCAGTAGGAAGGTCCTGAAGCGCTGGGGTACCACCAGCACACGGGCTGACCCAGGCTCAGCAACCTTAGGCTCACTGTATAGGAGACCGCTCTCCCAGTAGATCAGATGTGACCCGGACTGATTACCAGCGGCCTGGTCTGCAGCCTGCCGCCGCAGACCCTCCAGAGTAGGGCACTCGTTCTGCTCCCTGCAGAACTCCTCCCTGGTGGGACCCCCTTCTTGCTGCCAATGGGTCAGCTCAGAGATGTCTCTCAGTTCGGCTACCTGCTCCCCTGTAGGCACCGGGGCGTCCCCCTCGAGGTCCGCCTCCTCCCGGTCCGTGGGAACTTCGGGGGCCAGTTTCCCGCGCCCCCTGCCCTTTCTCTTGGCAGGGACTTGGGCCACTGTTTCAGGCTCCAAGTCCTCTTGATCACCCTTTCTGGCTGCCATTGACCGAGTAGACACGCATGCCCACTCTGGCAACCCAAGCATCTCCAAGTGAGACCTGAGCTCAACCTCCTTCCATGAGGACTGCTCCAGGTCGTTTCCTAGCAGACAATCGACAGGCATGGTAGGGCTCACAACCACCCTCAAGGGACCTGAGACCCCCCATTCAAAGGGAACCTGCGCCACCATACACTGGCGCTCAGAGTTGTCGACAGCAACTACTTGGTGGAATGCTCCTGGGACTACTTGCTTCTCAGACACCAGGTGACACCGGACTGAGGTCACACTGGCTCCAGTATCTCTGAGAGCCTCTACCCTGTTCCCGTTAATGGTCACCCAGGTGCTATATTTCTTTGTGTTAGGGGGCACCTGGTTTCCTGGGACCATCTCACTGTCCCCGAGTGAGACAAGGGTCATTTCTGCGGGATCCCCACCCTCCTGTGGGCACCCCTCCTCCCCAAGCGCTACACTAGCCAACACTTTGGACTGTCCACCGGTGGGTGGCTGTGTCCCCTTCGGGCACTTGGGGTCCCCCTTAAAGTGACCTACCTGGTCACATGCATAACACTTGCGGGGGCCGGTCTCAACAGGCTTCCCTGTAGAGACCCCTTTCTTCTTATCGCCGGGGGCTGGGAACCTTTACCCTGGGTACTAGTTTGGGGCCCTTTAGAGAACTCCTGTACTTTACCCTTGTCCCCCCACCTTTCTGCTGGGGACCCTGCCCACCTTTGGCTGAGTCTCCCCCAAACGCTTTCTTGTGGACCCTGGTACTCACCCAGCGGTCCGCTTCCATAGCAAGCTTCCTGGGGTCAGTTAGCTTACTATCAACTAGGTGCTGGCGCAGATCTGCAAAACATAGACTAGACAAGTGCTCCCATGCAATCAAGTTGTAGAGCCCCTGAAAATCTGTTACACTACTGCCCTTCACCCAACCATCCAGAGACCTGCAGAACACATCCACACATTCCAACCAAGTGTTGACATCAGACTTCTTACTGGACCTGAACTGATCCCTGTACTTTTCAGGAGTAAGACCATACTTCGTGAGAAGGGCATCCTTCATGTCAGCATAGGTGAGGTGATACCCCTTACCCAAAGCTATCAGAGCATCCCTTGCTTCTTCCGGGAAAAGTGGCCACAATCCTGCTCCCCAATTCTCCTCAGGGACCCCATTCATGTGTATGGCTGCCTCATAACCCTGGAACCACCTCTGTATGTCATCCCCCTTCTTGAACTCCTTGCCTACGTTCTTGGGAATGTGCACAATCCTGTCTGCCTTTCTGGACGAATTGCTGCCACCATCTGAGCCTGACTTACTCCTAAATTCTAGCTCCTTTAGTTCTCTCTCATGCTCTAAGAGCATCTTCCTCTCCTCTATGGCCAATCTCTTCTCCTCCCGCTCACTCTCCAGCCTGAGCTTCTGCAGCTTGAACTGCCTTGCCTCCCGCCTGTCCTCCAGCTCCTCTGGGGACAGACTGCTGCTGCCCGACCTGGCGGGTTTCCCCCTACCCAAAAGCACATCCACCCTGGAAATAGGCTCCTCCACCTCCTCACTGAGATCACCAGGCTGCCCATTGGCATGTCTGGCTGCTACCCAGGCCCTCGGCGCCTTCTGTAGCTCCTCCTTCCTTGTGAGGCCTTTAATTTGGACTTTCAGGTTTTTACAAATCGCTCGTAACTCCTTTACGGCGTAGGATTCCAACCTGTCCTCCTCAAAGATAACTTCCAGAGATGCAACGGATGATGCAATTGATTCAGGCATGACAAAAGTCGTGAGTTGAAAACTGGCAAGATCAAAAATAGGCCAAAAGAAAAAGAACCAGTATGTGGTACGTAATGGTCTGCGATATGGTAGTAGTGCACACCAATCACTGTAAGTCAAGTGCAAACACAAGTCCTATCCTCACCGCTGACAACCAATGTTAGAAATGGGATCTCTAGTTGGCAAGGGCTTGCACCTTTGTCCAAGTAGGGACCCTTCTTCCTAGTCAGGGTAAGGGTTGTTACACTCGTGAAGTAACCCCTGCTCACCCTCGTGGTAGCTTGGCACGAGCAGTCAGGCTTAATTCAGAGGCAGTGTGTAAAGCATTTGCACATAACCAACAGTAATACAGTGTAAGCACTACAAACGGACACCACACCAGTTTAGGAAAATAACCAATATTTTATATACTCAAGACAAGACCAATTACGACAAAAATCCACAATACGATACTTTAAGAATTAATACTTGATACGTTAACTTCTTCTTTGCAGGAATAGCACAAAAGCAAAGTTCGTACGAGTCGGTAGCTCCGTCCGAGCCTACCGCGATGCTGAAAACCACAGAGTCTAACAGTTCCAGCCGACCGCGTCGATACGGGCCAGCAGAGTCGTGAACAGACTCGGTTACAGTACCTTTCTCGTTGTGGCTGGTACGGAGTGTACGAGCCGGTTGGCGTTCGTCGCGGTTGCGGTGCAAGACGGAGCGATGCAAGGTGCGGTGTCCCTCGATGCGGTGCAGGCAGCGGCACGGTGAGCGTCGTGCAGACGGAGTCGGTGAGTCCAAGGCGTGCGGTGCAGGGTGAGACGATGCTCGATGCGGTGCTGACAGGTTGCGATGCAGGCGACCTAGCCGGAGTGCGGGAGCTGGCGTCGGACAGCGGTGCGAGTCGGAGCGGTGCGTCGCAGACGTGCGAGCGGTGCCCCAAATGCGGTGCGGTCTCGACTCTTGAGCCAGTTGCAGCGACCTCGTCGGTCGGGTCCGGTTGGTTCAGTGAAGCGATGCGATGCGAACTGCGGTGCCCACAGGTCACGGTGCAAGCAGCGGCTCGATGTTGGCGGCGTTGGACGTTGCCCACGGTGAGACCAGGGTTGCGATGCGAAGCGGGGCGATGCGGTCTGCGGTGCAAACAGGTCACCGGCCAGGGATGGATTCGGTTGACGGAGTCGGTTGCGGTTCCCTTCCTCTGTGGCAACTGAAACAGCGTTCCAGAAGCGGTACCCAGAGGCTTGTGAAGTCTTTGTAGTCCCTGAGACTTCTAAACAGGAGGCCAGCTCGGTTCCTGGCCCTTGGAGATACTCAGCACAAGTTTGTAGAAAGTTCAGTCCAGTCCTTTCACTGCCCAAGGCAGAAGCAGCAGCTGCAGGCCAACCCAACAAAGCAACAACACAGCAAAGGGGCAGTACTCCTCCTGGCAGCTCTTCCAGCTCTTCGTCTTGGCAGGTTCCTTGATTCCAGCGAGATCTAAATTCATGGGGTCAGGGCCCCAATATTTATATCCCAAATTCCTTTGTTCTCTGAAGGCAGAGAGGCCTTCGCCTAGTCCAAACCAGTTCTGGAGCACTTTGTTGACAAGTCTCCGTCCCTTCTTTCAGTGAGTAGGCCAGGGACATCAGACGCACCACAGGAGGTGGAGCCAGCATTGTGGAGGGAAGGCACTGTCCTATTCAGGGCCCAAGTGCGACCCCTCCCACCCATCTACAGGTCGATCTGGCTATTCAGCCCTGCGCTGACTCACCCTGTCTCCTGGCATCCCCCAGCCCCGGTCACTCACATTCCAGACACGGAATACACAACCTCGCAGAGGCAGGCTTGGATGGTTAGGCAAGAAAATACCCACTTTCTAAAAGTGGTATTTTCAAACACAGAATGTTAAAACCAACCTTACTAAAAGCTGCATTTTATCATTCTGAGTCCAGGCATACTAAACTCGAATTTCTACCATGTTCCCGGGGTCAGTTAGGATTATATACTGTAATAATCAAAACCGCCCGTTCTGGCCTAGGGGGAACAGGTAGCCTTGCAATAGTGAAAAACGAACTAGGCTGTAATTCACTATCAGGACATGCCGCACACACCCGGGCATGTCCTACCTTTCGCGTACAATGCACCCTGCCCACAGGGGTACCTTGGGCCTACCTTAGGGGTGACTAACATGTAGCAAAGGGAAGGTTTAGGGACTTGCAAGTGTGTGCACTTGCCAAGTCGACATGGCAGCCCCAGGCTGCGCACGGGCTCTGCGTTGGCAGGCCCGAGTTACACTTTACGGGCTGTTTGCGTGGGTGGCACAATCCAGTGCTGCAGCCCACCAACAGCATTTGGTCTATAGGCCCTGGCACTCGCAGTGCACTTTACAAGGGACTGACACATAAACCAAATAGGCCAATCATGGAAACACCAATCCATAACACATTTTATACAGGAGCACTTGCACTTTCCCACTGGACCGCAGTGAGGAAAGTGCGCAGAATCATCACACCAGCAAAAACAGAGTCAAAACCGGGAGGTCAGAAAGCAAAAAGTCAGGGGAAACACGCCAAAAGATGCCAAGTCTAACAAATATATATTTATAATTTTTCTGTACATTTTTTAACTGTCTTTCCTGTAATTGTTTTTAAATAAGGAACAAAGCTTCATAGAAATTGATATCCCGGCTTCTCACTTATTGTTTTAGATATAATAGAAGTGAAATATTAAAAGGACTTACTAATGATTGCTTACTTTGAAAACGTTCAACATTGTTCACACAGAATATATGGACTAGAAGAGAAAGATAGAGAGGATCTTCATGCCAGGGTTTCAGGACTGAGGAGCAGGAATCACCTTCTCTTGCTGAAGGCTACGGTGAAGGCACATCTGTCTCACTTGTCCTATCCGCTGCCTTGAAGATGCAGCTGCAGCTGCTGATTCTTTGCTGAACATGGGTTCTATTTTTCAGAAAAGGAATGCGTGTGCAAACCATCTATGGAACTCTCAACTTTTTGGTGCAAGGTTTAGCATAGTTAGCAGAGAGAAAGGAGGGAGTTAGGGACATTGATGTAAAATTGGTGTAAACAAGCTTTTTGATACCATCATAATGTTATACATGTTTTTATTATTCTGCTTCCTGATAAGTATCATTACCACTACATTGTTCATTTTTATAATAGTTACAGTTCATATTGTGTGCACTAGGGTAGGATTTTGATAAGTCTTAAAAAATACATTCCAGGTGTCCTAGTGTTCTTGAGTGTGCCGATTCATGATTAAAAGATGGTGTGGGGATCCACTAACTTTCCTCCGAGGACTAATCGTTACCTGAATGCATCTGACTCAAATAATGCTTAGTGTGTTGCAGGGTGGTTGCAGTTCATCGGGTTTTTCTGTCTCCATTTTGAAGAAGTACGTAGTCCTAGGGGGTTCTAGTAAACCCATTCCCAGGCTGTGCTTTGGAAAGAAAAATACAGAAAATGTACCAATGATTAAACAGCAAAGAAAGAGGAAACATGCAGATGACTATTCCTCTTCTTCATGGTCTCCTTCCCCAGAATCTAAAAGGAAAAGGGAGATAGGAGGTTAAGAATGATTGTAGGCTACACTACAGCATCCCTCGAGAAAAAGCCTAATAGTGTTACCTAAAGAACAGAAAGGCAAATCAGTTGGAAAGATTTTGTTGTCTTATATTTTAGCTCATGTAAGAGAGACATGGGTTTTTCTGCTACAGATCTTCCGAGCACCTCCTCAGAGTCCCTCCTAAGAGAGTCTCAAAAAGCCTCTCTAGCTGAATCTACCGATCCACCCTCATGTAATGGGTGTGATTTTGAGAGAGTCGAAGGACTCTGTCAAAATCACGGCCCCCTAGGTTCATGACAAGTCTGTATCCTCTGTATGAAATGGTGTAGTGGCTGATGATGTGGTCGTCAAGGACTTAATGAACAAAAAGATAGATTTTTCTTTGAAACAATCATATGCAGGATCACATCTAGCCATCTAGCCCTCAGAGAAGGCCTCAATGGAGCATGTATATCTATCTCAGTCTTTGATAGCGGACTTTAAGGAGCTCTTCAAAGCAATTGAAAAAGGAATGAAGTGTTCAAAAATATTTGAAGGAATGGAAAAGTGGATAGAATTCCTTTCTGATATCTCGTTTGATTTTGTAAGGGCACAAATAAATGTTATGTTGAAACACTGCTATACATAGGCTTCCCAGAAGCCTGCAGGTTTGAGAATGCTATTTCAACGCTGGAAGAGTAACTGCATTGTCTCTTCAAGGAAAATAAACATTTGTCATCTTTTGGATGTCAGTAATGCCAATTATCACCAAAATGGGGGAAAGAATCCTTTACGTAGTTATTAAGAAAAGAACAATAGAACAATCAAGCTTGAAAACAAGGAAAGTTTTGGTTGAGGCCAACAAAAGCAGAGACAATTCTCTCCATCCAAGGAGTCTTTCTAACCAAATTGAGAGAAATCGACCTCGGATGCATGGGTACTGCATGAGATCAAGAAAGGATATGAGATATAATTTGTTTCTATCCCTCCAGATTCAGGCCTTGGAAGAACCCTGTGGCCGAAGTGTCCAGAGAAAATGTTAGCATTTTTAAGGCAATCAAAGAACTTTGAGAAAAAAAATGCAGTAATACCAGTCCCAGACAAGGAGAAAAGGACAGGCATTTACTCTATAAATTTTCCAGTCCTCAAGGTGGCGGGAGTAGTCTGGATGGCCATAGGCCTGAATTTTCTAAACCGTTAGGTGAAGAGGATATGTTTCAAAATGGAAACGCTTCAGAGAATCATTCCGCCAATACAAGCAGACAGCAACATGGCGACAATGGATCTAATGAACGCAGATTTCCATATCCCAACACGTCCGATGTATTAAAAATACCCGAAGGTTTGTGTTGAGAGCAGTCATTTTCAGTTCCAACTTCTACTCTTTGGGTTCAAGTCTGCATCAAGATTCTTTACAAAGATGGTGGCTACTTTGCTGGCCCTATTGCATGAGCAAGGATAAAACATTTATCCATCTCTGGGTGACTGACTTCTGCCCAACCCATCTAAGGGCTAAGCCTGAGAAGGCCCGAAGGCAACTCAGTAGGTGCTGGAGCAACATGGCTACATAATAAATTGGAAGAAATATCTGATGGAAACTTCCAAAGGCAGAATATTCAGCGGGGAAGGTTCAGGACAGATCTGAACCAGGTGTTGTTTCTGGAATACAGGCTAGCAGTGATTCAACATCTGACTTTGAACAATTTGAAGTTGTCCCAGGCATCAGCAAGAGGAGAGAGCTGACAGCAGTTGCCAGGACATTATTAAGGTCCAAACCATCTATTTAAAGGAACAATGTCTTGATAAGATAAGCTAATATTGTGACAGTTTCATCAGTCAGTCTCCGGGTGGAAGGGGGCGGGGGGAGACCTGCACCATATCCTTGAGTCTGATAGGCTTACCATGATTTTTTGGTGGAAATTCATCTGTTGTCACTTAGAGCAATCTTTATGGGGGGACAACAAGGAGGCATGCCATCTGAGCAGGTTTTTTCTCAGAGATGGCCCTGACTCCTTTGTGCTTCAGGAGGTATGCAGGAAGTTTGAGACACCATTTATAAACCAGTTTACATCCCAGAGGAGTGCACATCTTCTGTGGTTTTGCTCCCAGTTTCAAGAGAATGATTTAAGTGAGGGGTGGGGGAGGGCGGATGCACTGTTTAGCCAATATCTTTAAAACTCTTATATACCTTTACCCCATGCCCGTTAATTCCCAGGCTTTTAGAAAGAATCACAGAATCAAGAAGTGACCTTGATGGTTCCATTTGGCTAATAAGATCATGGTTTCCACTTCTGCATATCGTGGTAACAACTCCCTGATGTTACCTTTCGATAAATCCACCCCCTTTTCAACACAGTCTATTCTCAGTTCCTCTACCGAAGCATCTACGACTTTTGGTTTAAATGTTGAAAGGGGAGGGTTGCAAAGGAAGGGAATTCCTCAGCATTTAGCAAATGCTATTCAATATTTCTGCAGGCCATCCATATAAAAAAACATGCTCCAAGCATTGGGGTCGTTCTCAGAAGTGGTGTGATGGGAGGTCAGTTTCGCTTTTGAATTGTGATCCTTCCATGATTTTGCAATTTTTATGGGAAGGGTTTGGCAAGATTTTGTCTGTTCAATTCTCAGGTCTCAATGGTTTGCAATAGAAGCGTTCAGAGAGCCATAGGAGAATTTGTAAGTTGGGGAAAGCCTGGTGCCACGATTAACTTCCTTGGGACCTTCTATTAGTTCTTCATGCCCTCTGGCAGAGACACCGCAGCCAGAAGAGTAAGGGAACTATGGGGCATATTAGCAAGACCGGCGATAAAATTATCGCCGTTTTAGCGGCAGGAAACTGCCGCGAAAACGGCGATAATTGGCTTGCTAATAAGCGTTATAGAATTCCAATAGAAGCCCAGGTTAGATGTCCTGCACATCTAACCTGGGCTTCTATTGGAATTCTATAACGCATATTAGCAAGCCCATTATCGCCGTTTTAGCGGCAGTTTCCTGCCGCTAAAACGTCGATAATTTTATCGCCAGTCTTGCTAATATGCCCCCATGTGTTTTAATGTGCAGGACTTTTTTTCAATCTTGGACGAGAGGGTAATTTTGAGATCACATTTTTTAATTTTCTTCCTAAAGTTCCACCCCTTCTACTGAGAACTCAAAAGATTATTTCACCTCTTTTTCAGCTCCTTCTTCTACCGAGGAAGTATTATGCCATCAACTGGATGTTAAAAGAGAGTTTTTGGTTTACCTTCAGAGACAGAGTGATTTCAGAAAGACAGGTCATCTTCTGGTATCTTTTGAGTCTGCAGGGCTGTGAAAAGAATCCTAATCAATGACAATCAGCAGGAGGATGCAGTCGACAATTGCTCTAGCCTATTCAACTGCTGATTGCCCTCTTCCAGAAGGTATCTTGGAAAAATCAAAAAGACGATTGGCTGCAACTCGGGTAGAGGTTAAGAGGGTACCCTTACTGGAGATTTGTAGGGCTGCTACAAGGACTTCTCCGTTATATATTTGTGCAATATTACAGGTTACAGGGTATTGATAATGATGACAAGAACTCTGGTGTTGGAGCGTTCAGATCTATTCATCATACTCTTCACACTTAAAGTTTGATTAAATCAGTTTGGGTGTCTTGATCATAGTGTAAAATGTTTTTCTTTATATTGATATTTAGGGAAGCACAGGGTTTAGCTTGTGTAGTCCTCACAAGTAATAAATGGAAGTGGAGGTAAAGTCCTAGATTACTCACTAGCAATCTTCATTACTCTAAGTCCTGCTGTCCTCATACCAGTCATTACAAAACACCCACTCCTCTTTTTTTTCTTCCAGTCTTTGTTATTGAACTTGGATAAACACAGGAGGATGCTGGGTGAGCCAAGTCCTTTATGGCTCCTAAGGAGGGAGCGGGTGGGGCTTGGTTACCAGCTTTTCCTGTTTTTGTTTTTACTGTTGGTGAGGTGGATATCTTCACAAGTGGTATGAGAACTACAGGACTAGGAGTAATGAAGATTATAAGTAAGCTATCTGGGACATGTCCTTCATTGTTGGGCTGACACAGTTTCTCCCTGTTCCAATGGCCGCTCTGCAAACTTCAAGTGAACTCAATTCATTTCAGCCCCGCGTACCATGCAGTCTCCCTTACTGCGGAGCTTTGGCGTTTCAGCACCAGGAGTGGCAATCTTTGCCTTATTTGGCTAGGGCCACAAAATTCCTGCAATTGTAGATATCTTTTGCAAGTAGCATTCCAAGTTAATGGATACACAAATCCCAGTGTACTAGTAATATATAGGCTATCTGAGGATTTTGTTACTTGTAGTATTTAATAAAGGGCAACCTTGGCCAAAATGTCTGCTGTAGTGCTGAACACAACTGGAGCACATCCTATAAAAATACAAAAAACAGTATAAAGACATCTTCACTGTTAACAAAACAACGGCCTACAGCATCCTCATACTGGCCTCAATTTGCTATTGTAATACAACAGCAACATAATATACTGTTGCAGTGTGTTAGAGTTTACACCATGCCATGTTGGGCACCTTCAAAATGCTTCAAAACATAATCATTCGATAATGTTCCAGCTGTGATGTTTCACAGGAGATGGCTCACACCCTTGAGGCTCCGTTAGAACATTTTGCCATTAAAATAACAAAAACAAGCATTTGCAAAAACAACAGGTCTCGCCTATGTGAGCGCTATTGTATTTGTCAATGACTTTTAGCTATGTTGTACAGCAGCGTGGCTGCTATTCGGCATGGCTGAAGGTTAGTAATAAAATAGCTATGACATGGCCAGTGCTGGCCATGCCACAGTGTAGTTTTTTCTGGCGGGAGGGCAGGTCAAGCAACATAACACGGTAGGGGGTTGAGAGGGATGGCTCAAGCAACACGACACAGGAGGGGGACAAGACACGCAACACAATGGAACAGGGGGTGAGGCATGCAACAACTCGGGAGGCACGGGGCAAGCCACACTGCGAGAGAGGGGGACGGGGCAAGCAACACAACCTGGGAGGGGGCGGTGGGATGGGGCAAGCAACCAAATTCGGGAAGGACAGGGCAAGCAACAGAACGCGGGAGGGGGCAGGCCAAAACAGACCACAGGAGGGTGAAGTGTTAGACCTGTCAGGGTGGTCTTCCCCCAAACATTTTGCCTTTCCTCCTTCTGAGTTGCTAAATTTGTTTTTGTTGGCTTTAGAACCTTAGGTAGCCTGTGCTAAACTGTTTGTGCTCACTCCATAAAACATGGTAAAATTGGCTTACACCTCATTGGCATATTTAATTTACTTATAATTCCCTACTAAAATAGTATACCATAATCCCTGAGGTAGTAAATTAAATGCTACTAATGGGCCCTGTGGCACCTATTGTGCCTCCCACAAAAAGCCCCTTAAAACATGTCCCAGGCCTGCCATTGCAGCCTCTATGCGGTGTTAAACTGCCAATTCGACTTGGCAAAATAAACCCCTTGTCAGGACTAAAACTCCCTTTTTACTACATGTAAGTCGCTCCTAAGGTAGGCCCTAAAGGGCACATAGGGTAGTGTGCATTGTATTAAAAAAGTTGGACATGTACTTTTAAGTTTTACATGTCCTGGTAGTGAAAACCTCACAAATTTGTTTTTCAGTACTGCAAGGCCTACCTCTCCCATAGGATAATATTTGGTTCCCTTATTACATTTAATAAGCGGTAACTTTGGTTTCGGATCAGATAGATGTGTAATGTTTGGTGTCCAAGGAATTGTAATTTAAAATTTTCTTTAAAGGTAAAGTCAGATTTTAAGTCACAATTCTGAAAATACCACTTTTAGAAAGTTGTCATTTTCTTGTCCTAACCATTTGATGGCTGCAGCCTGTTTCCTGGGTCACATGACTAGGTGTAGTTGGCAGTTGGCTTTTGGATACTCCTTCCAGATAGCCAAACAATAGAGGGACTGGGTTTTTGCAGGATGGGCCATCCAAGCAGGATGGGGGGGGGGGGTGAGCTGTGCACAGCCCTACTTGCACTTCATGGACCCTGCCTCAGCTCACACACAAAGAACATCATACTAACCTTTTGTGCCCTAGACAGACTTGGACCAGGGCAGGGAGGCAGGAAATTCCAGACACATCAGTGGAGGTGAACACTCCAGAAGTTTCTTCCACTTCAAAGCTGGCTTCAGGTATAGCAATAGGATCCTCAGACCCACTCTTCAGTTCACTTCTGGGCCTGCAGAAGGATCTCAGAGGACTGTCCTGCTGACTGTGGCCTGCTGTGCACTTCAGAGGACTGCCCTGCTGCACCAAGATGATTGCCTTTCTGCCTGAAACCTGCCCTGTGCCCTCAGAGGGCTGCCCTGTTGCTTCAGGCCTGCTTTCCTGCTTGAACCCAAAGCTTCCAGAGTGACTCCAAGGGCTAGTTGTCTGGATTCCTGATCAGAGCCTCAGGGACAAAAAAGGCTCCACCCATCTTAAACCCACACCTGGATCCACCCTGAGTGAGTTCTGACCATCCAAGTGGTGCCCCTTCAGTCCTGGACCGTTCGAACTGGTGCTAAAGGTGCCCAGATAGAACAAATCCCAAAAATGGTACTGTCTACCGAAAAGTGCTCTGAGAACCAAGAGGAGACCGGGACCTACCTGCTCACCAATCCTCCTAAGGTGCATAGGCCACTGGCCTGACTTTGCTGCAGCTCCTGCTACATTCCTTTCGGCAGAAGCAAATCCTGTTCGGCGGTTCCCTGCAGAGGGGGTATCCAGCCTTGTGGGAGCCCTTTTTGGCTGCAGCCTGCAGCTTGTCCCGCTGGAGATTTTCGACTTCCAAAAAAGAGACTAAGTACGAATGTAGAAATCTTCACCGCAACTTCATTCATCAGCTCCCCGACGATGATGCCTCCTCCTCGGACACTGCCATCTGCGTTCTCCCACTGAACTTTACCTTCTCAGACATTTTTCTCTAAAACCTCTTCTAAGTCTGAAGGTAAGAGGAGCCTGGCCCAACCCACTTTGTGTATCCGAACTGTGCTCCAGTGCCGTCGGCCATAATTTTCAAATTTACCCCTGTCTCGCATGACTAGATGTCCACGGTTGGCGCTTTGATCTTTTAGGCTCTATTTAACACTTTTTACGGTTCTACTGATTGGATTTTTGTCGATTTGGTGTCAAATAATTTATTAAAATGTACTATATTTTTTAATTGGAGTGGGATTTTTCTTTTTTTTCCCCAAAAACTTTTTATTCATTTTATATAGTTAAGAAACCAAAACAATACACAGGGCTCGTATATGCCCGTTCAAACCAAACTCAGCAGCCATTGTGGAACAACCAGAGCCTGGGTCTTCCACCGTCCCTCTCTACACCAATGGAAAAGTAACACACACATATATCCAACCCACCCACTATCCCAATCCCTCTTGCATCCCAGACGGTCCCCACCTACCCATCTCTAAGGTCCACTGCAATCCTCCTTCTCTCCCAGGTCCCCCAAATTTTTTCATACTTGAGCATACAGCCTCGGCTCCTGTATATAAATTTTTCTTTGGCTGCACATTTCCAACGCCTGTCACCACTCCCTCAGTCCCGGACATTGCAGGCTACCCGAATGCCTTGCGATGTCCTTCTTTGCCTAGATATAGCCCAGGTTAATCAGAAGTTTAGCATAAGAGGTAACCTCAGAGTCCTTCCAAATCCACAGCAATGGCTCCCCACAGCCTCCGCCAGGGCTGCCGTCACTCCCTCCCAGAAAGGCTGAAGTATGAGGCAGCTCCACAGTGTGTGGAGAAAAGTACCCTACTGACCACACTGGCGGAGGCTGTGGTTGTCCATGGCTCTGCCTATTTTATATAGTAGAACTCATGTGTGGTATGTCCTATGCAGAATTTTCAGTTGAATCAGGCGGAAGTTTTCCCGAATGGCCATTCCCCCATGGGAACTGTAACGCATACCCCCAGTCCTCGTCCTCCAACTCTCCTACGTCAGCCTGCCAACGCGCCTGTAAACGTGTGGGCTCCCCCTGCGTGTTCCTCATCACTGTGGAATATGTGAGGGAAATGGCCTTGATAATCAAGCGCCGATCCAGCCACTCCAGCTCTAAAGGTGAGTCTTCCTTTGTTTTCTCATCTCTGGGAATCCTAGCCTGCAACGTGTGCCTGTAATTGTAGGTATTTAAAAACCTGTGAGGAAGCTATATTATACTCCACTTGCAAATGCGCAAATGAGACTATCCCATTGGCATTCCATACATCTGCCAGGGCAGAGAGGCCAATAAGATCAATTTCTGAAACCTCAGCAAGTCCAGAACTGGCCAGAGCCACATGCCCACCCCCAACCATGGTAGTGGCTGGTGGGCTGTCCCCTGGCGGCCTCCCACTATATAGCACGTACATTTAGCCCCCTCATCCCAGAACCTCCCGGTCCATTCGGAATGCGGTATCCATCTGGGGAACGTATGCCCATTTGTTAACTATCTGCACTTGCGCAGCCTCATAATACCAGAAAATAAGCGAGAGCACAATGGCCCCATCAAAGACTGATCTCTACAATGTGGCTATTACTATGCATGCTTGTCCACCCAACTGCAGGAGGGACCAGTGGGATTTTTCTTATGTTGTGTTTTCACTTTTTCACTGTTTAAGTGCTGCATAAATACTTTACATGCTGCCTCTAGGTAAAGCCTGACTGCTTTTGTGCCTAGCTACCAGAGGGTTAAGCGCAGGTTAATTAAGTGACTTTTTGTGGTTCACCCTAACAAGGATTGTGGCTGTTGCTTGAGTAGGGTTTCACCCCCCTCAGTCAACAACCTAATTTCTCACAGCAGGCAACACGATGAACAAACAGAGGAGGAAGGGATGGGGTAAGGAACACGATGGACATTGGAATACAGGTGTGAGGGAGCAAGCAACACGACAGACAGCAGGAGGAGGGCAGGAGCAGGTAAGCAACATGGCAGACAGTGGGAGGAGGATGGGAGGGGTCAAGCAACACTTAGGTCTGTGGGAGGAGAGGGCAACCAACATGCACTCTTATGGAGTGTTTCGACAATAAGAAATAAGTAGCTCCTGCGGAAGGAGACTAACTGAGCAAGGAAGCAGCACTTGGGCTATGCTCCAGGGCAGAGGCAAGTGCAAGAAGAGGAAGTCAAGCCGGCACATGCTGACCAAAGAGGAGCAAGAAAATGTGAATGGCTATGAAACCAACCAGTGGTAGCCCCCTGTAAGTAAAAAAAATGTCTTGCAAGTGACAGCGAATGTATATTTATCAGAGATAGGACTATACTAGCTGCAACTTAATTATTTCACTCACCTAAACTAAATATGCATAAATATCAATAAGATGAGAAAGTCATGAACACGAATACACTCATGGAAAGATAGATAGATAGATAGATAGATAGATAGATAGATAGATAGATAGATAGATAGATAGATAGATAGATAGATAATTACACCACTCATTATTGACAGCATGAAGGGACACTCAATTGACAAAATTTCTACTTTTCTATTTTTTAAAAATAAATACAGACAAAGGGACATACTGTTTCCTGTCCGTATTTATGCGCAACAAAAATACAGTAGAAATGTACAACTGACACTTGTAATTAAATATCAAATAATGCGTATGTGCCTCTGTAATGCACCAGGTCTGCTGACTCGAGCTTCAAATGAAAGCTTTCATTGATTGCACGTGTTGTTTATTCGTGGTATATTACTCTGTAAACATCTGCAAGAATATATTTTGCATTTCAGTAGGTCAAAAGTACTCCTTGACTCTTTAAGTATCTATTTCCCTCCCTGCCTCCCGACAAGTCAGGTGCTAGGAGCTGGGGGAGAAAGGTATGGATTTAGTGTGGGTGGGGCGGGGCCGATAGGCGCATGAGTCATGAGATGATCAGGCCGCCTGAAAGCTGGGATTACATCACTTGCAAACTATCGCTGGCAGCTGGCCGCCGGACTCCAAGCAGGTCAGCAGTTCAAGCCCAGCAGGGATGATTGTCTTGCTATTTGAAGGCAGCTCAGTTACATATTTGTCAGCTCTCTGCTATCAGCAGGGGAGGGGAGCCAAGGCAACAAATCCCCAAGTTCTTAACTGTGTTCTCTCTGCCTCCTGGGGCTTCAGCACTGCCAAGAGAACAGTGGACCGAGTGACAGTGTGACATAAACAGCCTCATGGTACGTGCCACAGGGGACCTGATGTTGTGTTCACAGCTGTAACTGCAAGTGGCCACCTGGGCAGCTATGTCACTGAATAAACACTGTCAGCCAGGCCTACATTTTAGTCAACAGCAAATTGTATGCCTGAAAATTTGTACCATACGCTCATAGCTGCCAAGGTTTCAGATTGCTATGTGTGACATTTTCATAATTTCAGTGTAATTATGAGTGACATTTCAAAAACTATGAGTGACACTCTCCTGCGAGCAAAATCAAGCAATGAAGACGAGGGAAACATATAAATAACAGAAATTACACTCATTTGAACAATGAAAAACTCTAAGAAGATCATCTTAAAACTGCTGCAAAGCACCTGAAATTGAAGGGCACTAACCTAGTGCCCTTTTAACCTGATTGTACTGTTAAACAAATGTGTAATCATGATATTAAACATTAAACAAGTCTTTCACAGGCAGTACTTTAGTAACAACAGTTGCAATGCACCAATGATGACAGTGGCTCCAAGTCTACCTCACCCCCACCCAAAATGAGTTAGAGTAGTGCGGTAACACACTAGCTGAAACTACAGTGAGGAGAAAGACTGCGTGATTGTAGTTTAAGGGCAGGCAGGCAGCTTAGTTAATAAACATGCTCTAAATAACACCATATTTATTTTCACTACACATATGTCTTGTACTCTCAAATAAAACTGCAGACTGGTTGAAAGCTTACAGGCAAGGGTGGACTTCCTTTTCCTCTTTACATTGCATCAAAAATGACTCAATTTATGATCCGTGTATTTTTAACATTTTCATGAAAGGAGTACCTTTGTGATAAGAGTACAACTCTTAGATTTAAAGATGCAAATTTAGTGGCCAGTGGTCAAATGAAGTGGGCGTGTGTTTTAGCACTCCACTCCTGACTCCCAAAATCAGCATCCCCACAGTGCCGTGCGCCCCAAACATCAAAACTGAGGGGTAAAGCTTGAATGAATACCACATATGCGGATTTGTGAAGCATTGCCCACTGTTTTTCTGTAGCTGTGAATATAAGCCCTGGAGTATTCCAGAACTTGGTACGGCAGATGAAATTTTGGGCAGGCCACGGGTGGACAGAGAGATCGGCCCATATTCTGTGGTCACCTAACAGGAGCTTCACTAGAGGGCAGCCGCAGGAGTCAGATGGACTGCAGAACAATGCAGTGTCCAAGTGAGAGGGCCCTGGAGGACACAAGATCTGACGATCTCATGACCGCGCGCCAGCCGAAAAAGTACATTTTAAGCATAGCAAGTCAGTGCAACTAAGAGATGATTACTGTCAGTTCAGGCACTTACTTCTCTGCAGGTGGGCCCCGTGGTGGCTGGCCCGCTAGGACTGGAGGAGACTACCGTGGCAACCAACACAGCATGATTCTGGCACACAATCTGCTTCACAGGACACTGACGACAGCTGAACCACTCTGACGGCCCGGGCTGGCGTGGTTCACATTCAGCAGCCTGGCCGCTGGCGCCGGTGGGGTCCGTCAGGTCTACGAGATCAATACCGCCGTACTGGTGGTGCGAGTGACCACTTGCTCAGCCATTGTGACCACAGAGGGTCCGGCGGCCGCGGCGGACCGTGACTGAGCCGCACGGCTGTGCAGCACTGCGTGCAGTCTCGCCCGCAGTGCCCGATCATCATGCGGTGGCTGTGCTGACAGTGACTGACCCTGAGTGACTGCCAGCAGGTGGTCGGTCATGCTGTGCCGGCGTCCCGCCGATCCAACAACATGGCCGGGCCGGATTTTAATATAAATTATTGCCCCTCTTGCGCAGGCCTAGCAGCAGCGCACTTGACTCAGATGCCGCGCGGACTGGACGACACAGCTGCAACTCCTCCAGTCGAGTCCCCGGGCCGGCCCGCCGCTTCTGGTCACCGACCTCACTTCCTGTTCCAGGAGGACGTGAGGCCGGATTTCAGGCAGCAGCCAAGCAGATTGTTAGTAACATTGTAGCAAGCACTGAGTCGGAGAGAGGCAGAGCAGATCTTTAACTGTTGAGCTGCTGCTGCCGGCATTGAGTGAAGTCAAGTGGGCAGCCATGTGGTCAGTGGCAAAATGCGTGACAATGCATTTCAGTGCGGTGATGCGGGAACACCACACTGAAATGCGTTAGCGTCACGCCTGATGCGTGATACTTGGCAGGCCTGTACGCTTTCACCAATTCACCAGACACCTACGCTCTGCTTCACTCACACTCGCACACATTCACTGCATACGCAAAAGCAAAACTGGAGGTCGTTCATTCTCCTACATTACACCCAAGACATGGAACATCCTCCCTCAACATATCAGAGCCTCCTCCTCACTGCTTGAGTTCCGCAAGAAGCTGACGACCTTGCTTTTCATATAAGCACCTTGAGGACCTTACACCTACACATGTGCCCAAGCGCCTGGATTCCCTCTCGGGTGATTAGTGCGCTATACAAATCAATATAACATAACATACCATACTGGCAGTGGTAAAAGAAAACTACAGATCCCAGAATGCAACACACTGTTAGTTAAAGAATCTGGTCCGGCTGAAGGTTTCACCTGTGAATGCATGGCAAGAGCAGAGACATGCTGGCCAATGGTGGAAAGTTTGCACTGTAGGGAGGGAGGGGGATTCTCCATCTCAACAAACAATAGAAAGCTCCCATGGGACTTTTATAATCTTTCTGACGTTGCATTTTCATTCACTAAAAGAACAGGCGTGCTATGAGTTCTCATTAGTTCCAGACAGATTCCTCACATGTCACCTTAATCTATGACTACCAAGCCTGCCCAATACTGTGTCAGGCCAAAGTCCATCTGACCATTTGGGCCCATGCACAAATAAATACCTTCTGCCAACCGGCCTGTGATGCCATCCCAAACCAACCTGTGAGCCTTTGACACTGGCTTTGCACCTCAAACAATGCTACAGTGCCCACAAGTCAGTGAACCAGAACCCATATTTGTTGCTAATCATTAATCCTCCTACTTCTAGACCTTCTGTTGCCTTTGATGCCGTCGACCACTCCACACTTCTACCCTCCCTTCTCTCACTTAGCCTCTCCAGCCTAGCATACCTTACGGCCTATCTCTCCAACCAGTTCTGTACTGTCACTTGGTGCTCAAAAACTTGTGTAAGCACACCAATTCCAGTGGACGTCCCACAAGGATCAGTTCTTGAGACACTTCTCTTTATACATCGCCTCTCTTGATAATATCATTTTCTCAGATCACCTTTATGCTGATGCGAAAAAAGATGCATCTTTTTTCGCTTCGTCTAGACGGTTGAGGTGCAACTTTACTTTGGTTGTCCCGAATCTGGGTTCATCCGACACCAAAACCGTAATCCATGGTGCACCTGCGGTAGTACCTTTACGCAATGCCTCCTAAGTTTGACCCCACTAAGATCAAAGTTGTTTATTTAAGATGCACTGGAGGTGAAGTGGGTGCCACTTCTGCTTTGGCTCCCAAGGTCAGTCCTCTGGGTTTGTCTCCCAAGAAAGTTGGTGATGACATTGCCAAGGCAACCGGTGACTGGAAGGGCCTGAGGATAACAATTAAGCTCACCATCCTGAAAAGGCAAGCTCAGTTGAAGTTGTCCCATCTGCCTCTGCTCTGATTATAAAAGCCCTGAAGGAGCCACCACGTGACAGAAAGAAGCAGAAGAACATCAAACATAGTGGCAGTGTCATCATGGATGAGATTATTTCCATTGCCCGTCAGATGATCCACTGGTCCCTGGCCAGAGAACTCTCTGGTACCATGAAGGAAATCCTTGGCACTGCCCAGTCTATTGGATGCAATGTTGATGGAAGGCCGCCACATGACATAATTGACAATATAAATAGTGGCGCAATCGAATGTCTGACTACATAAAATTGTTGGAACTGTGCAGTTAAAAAAACATGAAATTAGGAAAAAATAAAAAACCTTTATGCTAATGCTACCCAGATTTTATTCTCCTTTCCAGATTTCACAGCTGACCTCTAAGCAGTGTCTCTGACTGTCTCAGAGCCATCTGTCACTGATGGTACTATGGCCATTGATGCTAAATTCTCTCAAAAGCGAATTGCTTTCTACCCCTCCTCTGCACACTCCTCCCTGGCCGACTCCACTCATTTCACCCTAACTAACTGAAATTTGCCTCATTCGCTAGGAACCTTGACTTTCTCTTCAGCAAATCAATGAAGACAGAGCGTTTCCTCACCAACATAGACATAGCAGCATGATTTCATCTACTTAATATATGTAAAATCTATTCCTTGATCCTGGTCAACACTGCAAAATCACTTCACTACTCACTAACAGATGTAATTACCACACTAACCCACTGATTGGCCTCCCTAACTATTCCTAAACTTCCCTGGCTACGTTTTTGAACTTTGCAACCAAACATTATTCAAGCTCCTCAGCCATTGCCCCTCTCCAACTACCACCACCAGGAAGGACGACTTAAGGCACAAACAGATCATTAAATAAATGAATAATACTGCTATACACATTAAGTAACAATCTGGCCACCAGCGTTTTTCCAGACACCCGGTCATGCTACTCACCATCACGCAATCTTCGATTTGCTAATAACGAACTCTGACTACACCTAAGACGCTTTGTGCCAGTTTCCGTACCTATCACCAGCTAGGCCCACTCCACTGTAATGTCTTACCATCTTTATTTGGGCCTCAGTTTAAAATTGCAGTGTAAGAACAGTGATTGCAGCAAAAGATGCTAACTGGATAGCCACCTCCTCTGCTGTTCATCTGTATGTAGCACATCATCTAGAACCTCGACCCGTCCTTAGTTAGACATGGGTGTCAGTGTTCCTGTTCCACCTCTTGTCCTTACCATACATGCTAAGATAATGGTGTATTTTATCATGACCAATCTGTAGAGATAAATATGGATGAAAAAGAAATTCAAACTTTCTAGAAATGTACACCAGCTCTGACTGAAATGTTACGCTGCTGTCGTTAAATAAATCAATAAAATGCACGCACGCTCTTACACCCGGTCCCCTTGAAGGTTGCTCATCCCAACTTTCACCCCAGAGTTATGAATTTCCATTTCCATAACTGATGACCTCCCATTGGCGCGCAACACCCATTGGGCTCACCGGGCTTCAGTACCCCCCCCTCCCCCCCCACCCCGTCGTGTGTGTCAGCCCGGGCTGAGACAGCTTCGCGGGCTGGCGACCGTCTAATTGCAGCCGCACCCGAGTACTTCACAGGTCTTTAAAAGACCATTTACTTGTTAATGAGGCTTTTGTTGTGTTTTCACCCCTTGTTAGAGCCACTCTGCCTATAGCTGGAAGAATTAGCCCCCCCCCCCCCGAAATCTTTTTCAGCCCCCCCAAATTTGGCTCTAGTTGCCCGCCTGCCTCCCAAACAGCCTTATATCATTCTGTACCTCAGGACAGTATCTTTACAAATTTAAGAAGTTGTCTTTCATTTAAGGGTGGCTGTTCATACCATCTTTACACACGCACAATGCTTTACAATAAGCCATTATTACCACAGGATTGACATGGTAAGATCAGCCACATAAGAATAGGTCCGGGAGCCGCCTGCCACAGGACTTTGGAGCCCCCCAAGTTGCACGTGTGCATGGCGAGAAGTGACTGAGGAAGACACCGGGTCTAACCCCTGAGGAAGCAACAGAGATGCTCAGATCTCGATAATGATTCGAGCCAGCAGCAATCAACCCGCATGAATTGACCCAACCTGGGAGGCTCTCGGGCTTATCACGTTGGCTGTCCTCAGAGAGGCCACACAACTAAAACTTCACCTATGAAAGCAGTGGGAATCAACCTTGCACTCGCACGCTGCCACCTTCATTTATCTCCCTGGGATTATGAACTGCGTGAGCTGGGAAAGAGTGATGTGAGGAGTTTGTTACTTCTCTATTCTGGCTTTGGACTCCTCTATTTTCATAAGTTATTAACTTTGGCTGGCACGTGCAAAGAGACTATTTTATCAATATTTTAAATGCACCGAGTCACTTTTACTTACCGGCATGCGATTATGGATTCACTAAACCACAGCAGGAGCAAGATGGTATCTTACCGGGACTATGTACTCTGCGAGTGGACAGTTGATTTTCATAGCACTTGCAAAGCATGCTGGTTCTTGCAGTTTATCAGGACTACAAAAACGCATTATGGTTGCATTTAAATTGACTGGTTGTGACATTCACCAATCATTAACACCTGTGATCAAGGCCCGATAGCGGGCTGAAACGCGTCAGGAAGGAAGGATTACTTAAAAGACAGCACGCTGCCACTTTTATTTATTCTGAAATAAACAGAGTAAATTCAGAGATTTGGCTACAAAATCTTTCTTTTCATATGGAATTAATGACGGGTACTCCATTTCCCGTTTGTAGCCGCTCTGCAGGGTCCACAGCTCCCGAGTAACGGCGGAAAGCGTTGAGTCCGATATATTTATATATATATGTATGTTTATGTATATGTATATATATATGTTCAACAAAAGCCCAAAGCTTTGAGGACGAACTCACAGCAGTTGTAAAGCAAGCAGCTTAATAACACAGAGATCCAGCATTTTCATTTGAGGTGAGCATTCTTTGCCGACGCGTTTCAAGGCCGTAGCCTCTTCTTCATGGGCAGCTCAAGTTCTCACACAGATGCCTCCAATCAGTGTCTTTAAATACATGCAAAGACCCCCAGTGGGTCACGCTCAGTGTAACTGCATATGATTAAGACCCATTTTGGGGTCGAAACGCGTTATGCTTTGCCTGCTTAAGAATAAATTCACTTACCTGACGTCTGACTGCAGGGCTTGTTTTCGCGCTGTGGATATTGCGTGAATGGTCCCTCTCGTCGCAACTGCATTTGGATTTATATATATATTCATGGTCCAGTAGAAGGCTGGGAAGCCAAAACGCGTAGACCGTCCGTTTTTTAACTTTAATTGTGCACCTAGTGTATTAATAAATATTTTTGAACACTGACCTCTGCTGTGGTGCCGTGGATATTCACTGGAAGGATACGAGCGTATATTGATATCAATATATATATATATATATAGCCGCTCCGTTGCACCTTACCAGCGCACTCGTGGACGGGTCCTTTGATCGCGGAGGTGCGTCCGCGAAAATTATCGATGCTCACTTCTCTTGGTTATCGTATTCAAGAAAGAAGCACTCACGGGGGTTTTCTCCTTATCCATCCATTTTATTCGGGAGCAAACATGACGCGTTTCGGCATCCGCCTTACTCTGTTTGGAATGTTTAGAGTAAGGAGGATGCCGAAACGCGTCATGTTTGCTCCCGAATAAAATGGATGGATAAGGAGAAAACCCCCGTGAGTGCTTCTTTCTTGAATACGATAACCAAGAGAAGTGAGCGTCGATATATATATATATATATTATACACACACACACACATATACATATATGTGTGTGTGTGTGTATATATATATCCCAAATCCTGGGCTGATTCTTCGTTGATCACATTGATTACAGAACCAGAATGCAACTGCTCAAGGCTGAAATCTACCCATGGGGCAAACGCAAATCAACACAGTTATTGAAGGAAGGTCCAGATTCCTAGAGTTTGATGAACTCTGACATACTATCGGACACAAATTAATTTGTACAAATGTGAAATTAAAATTCACTCTGTCCCTAATGTTCAAGTTGTTTTGGAAGGTGTGAACTCCAAACCCCTTGAAAATGGCATAGGCCTGCCCCTAGACATGGTGATAGGTTAGCAAAAGACTCTCCCAAAGGAGGTAGCAGGGAAGACATCAGCCTTCCCAACTTCTCGTTCGGGGCAGGAAATAGGGACCTTCCTACCGAAAGGGCAGTTGATTGCTTAAACCATTGTCTCCATCAAAGATTCTTCTGTTCTCGTGAAGAAAGCAAGCAATTTTCTTGCATCTAAGATGAAAGGCAAAAAACAAATACCAATAGGATTTTTTTCAGTATGTTTCAACTTTTGTCTTTTTTACAGCATCAGTGGGGGTTACCCACTAAATGAACCATGGTGGCAAGTGGACCTGCTGCAAGACCAGGTATAAAATGCTGCAACTAGGAGTCAAGGCACTATGACATGTCCTGGCAGAAACGACCACAGGGAAAAGGCAACAGTGCTCCAAATTTAGCAATCTGGACTTGAGAGACTTCCTTAGTAAAACTAGAGAGCGGTATCTAGAGATCAATACCAGAACAGCAGACTTGCCGGGGACACTGTGGGAGGCATTTAAGGCCACTGTCAGAGGAGAGATCATTAGCTATAGAATGGGACGGAAGAGACATGCTAAACAAGAGATCACAGATCTAGAGATGCGCATTTTAGAATAGGAGGCACACTACTTTGAGGCAGCTGACTCATTCTTCCTTCGAGACTCACTATATACATGATCGATACTGCAACAAACCTTCATGAATGAGGCAAGGACTGTGTGAATTGCTACACAAAGTTGCATATACCAATGGGGAGAAAAGGCAACTAAAACATTGAACTAGGTTTGCTCTCAGAGTTCCCACAGGGAGCCTATCTCTCATATCATGGATAAGCGGGGTGCTCAATTCTATGGAGACTTACCAGTGGCCCACACCTTCAAGCAGTACTATGCTCCCTTGTATGCCCAACATACCCCGCTAGGACAAGCTGAACTGGAATTCTCTCTGAGTGATCTCCTGGCCCGTTGGCTGAACATGGAGGAAAGAAGCCAGCACAAGGCTGAACTCACAGTGGAAAAGCTGGGTGCGGCCTTCAGTCGGGGAAATCCCCCAGTTCAAATGATTTCCCATGAGAATTATGCAAGGCCTCATAGTTCCCAGTGGGGCACCACTTATTGGCAGTATTTCACAAGGCACTGGAGAGGGGATCACTCCCTCAGGATATGAGAATGGCAGACATCGTAGTGATCCACAAACCAGTCAGCCCTTGACTCTATGTGATTGTTACTGGCCTATATCCCTCCTTTACATCGAGGGAAAAATCTGAGCTAACGCCTTGGCCAACCGTTTGCTCAAGGTTGTAGGTTCACTGGTCCATCCAGATCAATCCGGCTTCATGCTGCGACGCGCCACAAGGTACGACATCTGCAGAGTACAGAATGCGATAGCCATGTTGGAGAGACAGCCAGGAAAGCAGGCATTGCTAACGGTGGATTAATGCAAGCCCTTCGACTCAGTAGACTGGGATTACTTGTTCTCCCTCTTAAGAAAGATGAATTATGAGCCTTTCCACGTGGAAAGGGGAATACGACAGGGATGCCCACTATTGCCACTACTTTTTAGGTCTCGCCTGAGCTAGCGCGCATGCGCTGCTCTGCGAGGCTTCTAGTGAGGACTTTCAACTCAAGACCACACGCTTGTGCGTGTGCTTTTTTTTTTGCTCACTGCTATTGGCCTTTGCGTGCGTCTTTCTAAGAAAGACAGCACGCAGTTGGCCAAAGGCGGGTGCATGTCCCGCCTTCTCTCTCCCCTGGCCTAGGGCTTGCGAGAGCGAGCATCAGCGCCATCTGTTTCCAATTATCGCGCCCGCGTTCGCGTTAATTGGAAACAGATGGCGCTCGCGCTGGCCCTGGCTTTTTTTTCCCCTTTCAATGGCGGTCGCTTCACTTTTGCGGCTGCTTGTTTTGTTTAAGGCTTTTGGCAGTTGCCCTCGGTCCCAATGTGGCTTCGAGGCGCCGCCAATCCTATGCTGTGTCTCGTCAATTTAATTGGGGGACATTCACCGGTTCCCGTCCTGTTGGAAGTGTGGGTGAATGTTGGCAAAAATATGTGAAATGCATTTTGTCTGCTTTTTTCTCTGCCGGTTAAAAATACATTTTGCAAATGCGTGCACGTTTTATGAAGTATACACAGTTCCTCCTATAACTGCATGAATGCTGCAGCGCTGAAGTCTCTAAGATCTGTAGAAGGCGACCTGAGGACTGTCGAGTGTACGGCATTAACTCCCACAGCACCATTTGTTGTGCACTTAAAGACTCTTTTCCTTGTGAGTGAGGAGTAACATTTTTCATCCACGTTTGCGGATGGAAATCACAGTGGAGTCTGCAGTCGGCCACGGCTGGTTCCACGCGGTGGGCTTCAGGCTTGTCTGCTGAGGAGCAGCGGGTGCGCTCTGCGACACCGGAGCTCCGGCAGAACCACAAAGGGGCACCACACTGACAGCGTAGCAACCACAGGGTCATTCTAGGGCTTGCTTTCTACACATCAGTTTTATCAAAAAGATCATTTTTTTCTGGAATTTGTACGTTGCACACTAGTTAGATGGCGATTGGCACTAAGGATTGCGTGTTGGCCAGTTCCTTCCGCCTTCATTCCCCACGGGTAACTGAGCATCTAGGAAGCTAAGTGACAGAAAGCTGCCGCCCATCCCAGGGCCTGAATGGAGACACAGGCAGAGGCCTGGATCCTGCCAGCAAATGAGAATCAGAAGGCAGGTTTAGACTCCAACAAACCCGATGCACTGTGCACAGGAAGTAACGTGACTTCACCACTGCTCGCCACCATGAAGCAGATGGTGCACTTGGGGTGCCACAGGTAGGCGTGCAGACTTGTGACCCAGGACTCTACACTGACCCTCAGTCCAGGATAGATAGATCTGCCCCTTCCCGAGGGGGGGGCCCAACAAACTCTGTTCCTGACACCCACACAGAGCCCCCCGCAGCCTCATTTCCTCTAACGGACAGTCCCAAACATGAGACCCCAACGACTGATGGGCTTATTTTTATTGCCTTGACGTAATTAAATGTGCACAATTCTCTGCCAAAGGGGTGATTTTGTTCTGCTTTCGCCTGTGCCCAACCAAAAATATGTTCTATTTAAACCCATGAAATATTACAAGGTGATCAGGACTAGTGTACAGAAGGCACTAAATACTTTAAACTAGAATTTATCCGAAGCTTGATACACAATGGGGGAACTTTGCATTAAAAGCAAGCCCGCATACACACACCTTCCACCACCCTGACACCATGCCCTTGCTCTCTACACCCTAACAGTTTTCACCTTTGTTTGCAGACAGTTTAGCACTTCTTAAAGAAGAAAGGAGGCACGCCGGTTGGAGCAAACAAGTAACTATGCATCCGCAATAGCTTTTGTCTCTGGGCTCTAATGGTACTCCTAGTTTTTTGCCCTGATACCACATTGTAGGACAGCAGAGTGTGAATGGCGAAATGAAGGTATTTCAGTAATCAAAGTTAATTTGTCAGTTGTGGGGGGATTAACATTTACCAACTGTGATTATGAAAGCTTCACAGACTACTGTGGCGGCAGTAACATGAAGTTTCCCGTGGAGAGTGGCGTCAGTCGTCACGTTTAATAAATTACCAATTTCAATGGTAAAACCTTTTTCAAATCTCTGGGTCGGAAGTAAATGCGATTTCTATAGCGCTAACTACCCCTGTCGTGAAAAGTTCCTTTCCATTAACACTTCCTTACCTGATTGCTTGTACGGATATTTTGAGTGTCAAGGAAAGTGGAACAACCCACTGTTTTCTAAACTGTTCAGCCCTCGCAACACCGTTCCCTTTCTTTGGTTTCTTTTTAGGAACTTCCCGTCTTTGCCGAGCACTTTGCCCAGTCCACATCGAGTCTAACTTTCGGTCTGCTTCAACACCTCGCTTGTGGCGTGAAGCAATATATTAATCCAATGCACTATGCTTGCCAATTACCAATCCTCGTGGAATAGACGGACACAGCACCAAAAAAGATAACTTTCTTCCACGCACAACCTCTGCCCACCCATGTTAATGGGTAATCTGCTGAGGCACTGATTACAAATAGAAAGAGGACAAACTGGTAAACGTACCTTAACTTTGGTATGCTACCTTTTTCCTCCAAGCTCCTGCTCTGTCTTTTTTTTTTGCAACTAAATTTAAGGCAGCTTAATGCTGTAGAGGCAGTCCCTTCTACTCATTTGTTAATTCCTGTTATTTCAAGTTGGGTAGGTGAGATGGAGCTCCCCTCTGCCTTTGTGTTCCATCTTGGCTTTATCAATGCTTGCTCAGCTAAGGCGGTCTTCATCATCTGGAGGCAAATGCATATATTTTTTCACTCTTTACTATGTCTAAATTATGTGGTATTTTTCACTCTTTCCTTTTTCTCTTCTTCCCCTCTTATTTTTCCACCCTTTAGTCTTTCTTCTTTTTGTTTCTTTCCCATATTTCATGTGCTTTCTTCGTCTATAGCTCTAATAGATACCCTTCTCCACCCTTTCTCTCTCTACTTCCTTTCTCCCTCCGTCTTAATTATTGTTTTGCCACCAACTGCACTTGCAAAATCTTTATAGTGCACGAATGTGCCTCTGTTGGGCTTGTCCATTTTTGTGTTGTCTTTGTGTGCATGTATATCTGTAGGTCTTAACTTATAGGTCTTGCTATGTGCTGCTTGTTTCTGTGTGTGCATGCTAATACGATTAGCTTTAATTTTGCCATGCATGCAGTCACAAACATGAACAATTCTGTTTTCTTTACATGATCACATTAAATCCAGACCTATTGGCTTGCCAATTACTTTTTTTGTTCACGTTGCTGTTCAGAATTGGCAACAGGAATTGGCAAAGCCAAAAGACTGGCTAACAAAGGCGAGACCTATTGGCTTTGCAAATGCTTGTTGCTCTTGCCATTGAAGCCATTGAAGAGCTTGCAGAATGTCTAAGGGTGGACGCTCAGGTGTGGGCATTTGACTGAGCCCCTGGATAGGTGGACAGCATCTCTTGCTATGCTGGTGATGTACTAATATTCTTAAATGACGCACAGTGGTTGAGCCCACAAACCCCGAAGATCCTCCGGATTACAATTGAATGTGGCAAGTCGTCAGTTTACCCGATCGGGCCATGTCCCGCACACATGCCACGGTGTGGCTCCAATACCTAGGGGTATACGTGACGGAGGCCCAGCAAAGGGCCTGAGACTCTAATCTACAGCCACAGATTTACAGGCTGATGTGGGATTTTAAATTCTGGACCTCGCTACCCCTCTCTCTCTTAGAGAGATCTGCAATCTTTAATATGGTGACTCTACCACGGTTGCTCTACCAACTCCAAAACTTCTGGTGCCTTGTGCTCGCACAAGCCAAATATAAATCTATCCACAACGGCAGCATAGCTACCCTGGATATTGCATCCTACTACAGAGCCTCACATTTAGTGTCCCTGAATGAGTAATGGTTTTGAGGGTTCGAGGACCAGTGTACACTTCAGAGGGATGGGCAATTTTGAGCAATACAACTACTACAACATCTATACAGATGCGACCTCACGGCGGGGCGGCCTCTGGCTACTCAGGTCATATTTAGGATCTGGAACAACACAGAAGGGATCCTGGGTTGGCCCGGCGCTTGACATACAAGACCCCACTGTGGGCCGGAACCTGGCTAACACAAGTGACGAGACTGCAGGGATCTGGAAAGTGGGATCTCATTGGAATCTCCAAGCTGGGGAATCTGCTGCATGGCATTATGAACAAATCCTTCTTGGAGCTACACGATGAATATGCCTTCCACTGCAGTCAATTTTATAGCTACTGGCAAATTAGACATACACTCATCCCATACATTTCCGCCCTGCGGGACCTACCCTTGTACAGACCGGTTGAGGTCATAGTGCGTCTAACACCACTTTCGGACCCCAAAATCTTGCTGATATACCAATTACTCTTAGTTTATATGCCAGACTTCTTTGGCTGCATATGCGATGCCTTGTTTCAGGCCTTAGGCCCACTCACAGATTATGACTGGCGGAAGGTGTTGGCATCTCCATAGGAGGCAGCCATTGCAACCCAATACTGCATTATACAGTTAAAGAGCCCGATTCACACAGGGCCTCTGCACTCGTGGCAGGACCACTGCAGTCCAGTTTCTCATTGCGGAGGTCCCGCCACAAGTGCGGGCCTCAGTCACGAGTGCGGAAGCCCATTGTGAACCGGGCCCAAAGCTCTACAAAATGTATATTTCACGAGAGAGAGAGGTTGTGAAGAAAGAAGCTCATTACAATTAGGCGCTGCTTGCAGTGCAACACGGACACAGGGAATTTTATGCTCACAATGTGGAAAAGTGACAGAATCTTAGGCTTCTGTGAGGGGGTGCTTGCGTGTCTGGAGGGGGTCCTGGGGTGGAGGGACCCTAGATTTGCTCTTCTTCAAATTACTGAAGGCATTGAGAGTGATAGTTCCAAGTCGGCCTTTTTGTGGCTTGGCCTTGTGCTAACTAAACGAAATAGCGCGAAACCCTGGAAGGACAGGAAGACACAGCCACTGGAGGTCTATAAGAGTCGACTGGACCACTGCCTGCGGAGAGAAGTTCCCATATACACTGCACATGGCTGTCTACACAAATATAGCAGGATATGGTGAGACTGGGCCCGCTATCGGGGGATGCGCCTTGAGCCGAGCCAAACACGGAAGTGGTCATTGGATAATAAAATACATGCATTCAGGCCCTGGCTGTTTGCGGGAGGGAGGGGGGAGATCAGGAACAAATTGTTCTATTCAGGATGTTTATGGGATGGGCTACTGTAGTTGAGGGGTGTTTTGTATTTCTGCATTGATCTTATTAAAAAAAAAGAGCAATCTGGAGCTGTCAATGGCACCACTGCCTGTCATGACCTCCGACCTGGAATGCAAAGCTCCAGAACTAAGTACTTACCCTAAACCTACATCTCAGATGTGGATTTTTACCTGAAAACAATGAGGATCTGGGAGTGAATGTTCACCTGAAGGGGCATCTGTGGTACCAGAAGGGAATGGCCACCAAGAATGAAAAAAAGCAGATAATAATTGTATACATGTATATGGCCACCGTGTAAGCTTGAGGGATTAAAAAGTTACGGAACGTGGAAGGCCATCCAGATGAAAGGTATGGTTTGAATATTTAAAGTGTGAAGGTGAGATTCCGTCAGTGAATGCCGGTCCATTACTAATTGACATAAAGTAAAGGTACCCAAAGAGAAAGTTCATCCAGTAAGGGAATTAATGAGGCAGCCAGCAGTGAACATTCGAAGGGCACGAGGAGTATATTTTTAACATTTTGAATGTAGAGAGCGCAAGGTGAATGTAAAGAGGGGTTGCTTATAGGTGAAGCCATGGCAATATACCTGCGGTCTTTACTCTTCCAAAGAAAGCAAGTGAAGTCTCTGTTATTGGGATGTGGGAGAGCATCAGTAACTGCCCGTGGTTGCCACCGCTATGGCCGTCTCACTTGCTGCTTTGGCAAAGAGTCACACTCTGGGGCCTCTTCGCAGGTGCTGTGGGGCAGATTTACAAGCCCCTTGTGGCACTTTTGCGCCACTGTTGCGTCACTTTTTGTGACGCAGCGGCGGTGTAAACAATGCGCCACTTTGCGGCCCATTTACAACGTGACGCATCTAGGGAGATGCGTCACCTTGTAAAGCCCTGCACCACATTATACCTGCGTCAGGAATAATGTATGCAGGGTGGGCGTTCCCATACAGGAAAGCCTCGTAGATGTGACGCCGTGAAATCTACAAGATTTCACCTCGCCACTTCTAGGACACCACTGCGTCAAAACCCTACGCCTGCTTTGAGCAGCTGTAAGGAGTGACACAGTGTATTGGAAATAGGCCTCCCTGTGCATTGCTAGAATTGCGTTGTGCTTGCGACACAACTCCAGCTGCATGACTTTTGCGCCAACAGATGCGTCAGAATTTCTGACGCATCTGTCAATTCTTGCGCCATAGTGCGCCGTAGTGCGCAGAATTGTAAATACGGCGCATCCATGGTGGCGCAAGGGTTTCGCATGGAGGTGCAGGGAAACTGACGCATCTGTAGAGATGTGTCAGTTTCTTGTAAATCTGCCCCAGTGAATTTATGTAGACATTCAGAAATTCTTTGCGGAGCAATTCAATTTTCTAAAGCAGCACCACTTCCAATGTAGCTTTGTCAGGTAGTCTTGAAACTACGTCAACGTCACTTACATGTCTGGGCCTGGTTGCAGCTCAGCCTTGTGACGTAACTGCAGGGTTTTGCGAACTGTGAAGCTGCGTTATGAGATTATCATATCAGGTCGCTGAGAATAGAAAAGTCACTGTGCGCGCGGGAAGAGTCAACATGCAAAAATTACTCGTCATTTAAAGGCTTCACGTGCGCGCGGGACTTGTGGCTGGGCCTGGGGGCCTGAGCCACAGACTAACAGCTCTAAGTGGATGAGACGAAAGTAGGCCGCATCCTGCTCTTCATCACGTGACCCGCTCACACTTTGAGCTTTTGCTTTGCAAGCGGAAATCTGTTAAGAGCAAAATAAAAACCCCAGCAGAGTATGCTAATCCGTGGTTATACTGAAGAAAAAACACAGAGAAAACATTTTAGAGTTTACACAAGCTTTCTTTTGCATATGGTTTTTTTTGTAGCTTTTTGGTTCCTGTCTACATCTGTAACACTGCTGTGAGGTAATATTTCCTCTCTTTCCTTCCTGTGTTTGGCAACTTGTGAAGAAAGAAATAAGAAAACAAATTCTTGAGAATGTTAGAGGCGCTGTCCTTGTACACATGCCATTATGCACAGCAAACACCTTCTTTCCTCAACAACTTATTTTATAGAACACATACATACATAATTTATACATTATGACTAAGAAATATCGCATTACAGTCCTCATTTCAATAAAATGCAGGTGGCCCCAGTCTTCAGTAGGGGGCACCCTGCTGGGGGGTGGAGGGACAGCAGTCAAAGTGGTGACAAGAACAATCAGTCAGTCCTGATATTGGTAACACACCCACTTCCTGTCGGTCTCTTAGCACGCGCCATCATTGATTTCCTAAAAGAGGAAGGTCTTTGAGGCTTTCTTAAAGGTGGTTACATTGGAACATATGCTTACGTTTAAAAGGAATGGCGTGCCACCGCTTTTAGGTTTTACCCTGGAGAAGACCACAAGGCACTGTGGTAGACTCCTTAGGTTACGGTAGGCTACTAGACTGATTTTCTTCTCAAGATAGGAGCCACGTTAAGAATGGCCTTAAACATGAGAAAAACCATTCTGAATCGGACACGGTTGTTCACTAGTATCCAGTAAAGGGCACGCCTGACTTTAGCAACATGCTTCCTTCTCTTGAGACCTGAGATCAAACGAGTGGCAGCGTTTTGAACACATTTTAAATTCTATTTTCGGTTGGAAGGTAAGCTTGCATACAGACTACTGTAGAGGAATGTTTGAGTTGACTGCGATTTCCACAACCATGTCTTTTTTGTAAAGATCTCTAGCTTGGTAGTTACAGTGAAACGGGCAGTGAATTTATTGGCAATATAGATGTATGAAAAGTGTCAATTAGAAATTCTTTAACGGCGGACTCGTGGTTCCGCACTTCACGCTAGTTTCCAACAAATCAAAGGTCCTTGCGCAGTGAGCCCTGGCACCAGCCGTCAAGTGGTGCCTCTGTGAAGCAGATCCTAAGTAGAGCAGGGGCTGGGCGTGCGCCAAGTAATGCAGTCCAAAAACTCAAAATTAGTAGTATAAAGAGAGTATTTATTTTCAATCGGTTTGTTCTCACAAAGTTGTAGTGTTCTAGTCAGCCAACGCGTTTCGTTCTCATGAAAAGAACTTCATCAGGGCTATTTATATTTGTAATTTATAATGAAGTCGGTGCTACAACCGGTATCTCGACAAGTTAGCATACAGCACGCTTAGGCGGGCGCAGCGTGGAGTATGCTGAGGCCAATGGAAGGCCTATTCTCAAGGGAGTCAGTATATCAGCACGGTTGTGCCCCCTAAGGTCTGGTGTGCGTATGTCAGGTGTGCTGAGGCCCGGAGTTGCCTAAATCAAAAGGTCTTAAATAAGGACGGTTGGTGCTAATAGGTAGCTGGACACAGATAGCGTTCTGTACTCTTCGAGTGGGTGCAGTGTTGAAACTGCTGAGGCCAAGGGAGGCCTGTTATCAGGGAGGTCTATATTGTAGCAAGTAGAAGCACACGAAGGTGTGTGTGGTTGTTCCAGGTGGTGACACTGGAAGCAGCGGGAGAAACCCCAGGCCAGGGTGGGCCTAAAATTCCGTAATCAGGAGCTCAGGATCTCCGGACCTCCGGTCGGTTCAGGTTGCCGCTGCTTCCAGTGTCACTACCTGGAACAACCACACACACCTTCGTATACATTCCATTGTAAATCCCACAGAGAAGGGGGAAACAATTTCATGTTCAATCAATCAATCAGTATTTGTAGAGCGCGACTTGTCAACCCGGGGGATCTCCTGGCACTGTGCTTCAGGTTTCATTCGAAGAGCCAGGTCTTGAGTTCCTTCCTGAAGTGGTTTTGGGAGGGTGAGGCGCAGAGGTGGGGGTGGTGGGTGTTCCAGAATTAGGTGGCGATGTGAGAGAAGGTGCGTCCTCTGGTGCGGCTGCAGCAGATGTGTGGAGTCTCTGCGAGGGCAAGGTGAGCGGCTCAAAGGGTTCTGGATGGTTGGTGGGAAGTCAGGCGGTGGTTCATGTAGTGTGGACATGTTTTGTGGAAGGCGTGGATCAAGAGCTTGAACCGGCATCTCTTCTGGAGTGGGAGCCAGTGGAGGTCTTTGAAGTGTTGCGTTATGTGAGTCCTCCTGGGCAGGCTTAGGATCAGTCTAGCTGCTGTGTTCCAGTTTGTCTGGAGTCTTTGCATGAGTTCAGATGCTGTGTCATTGTAGAGTACCGTAGTCGAGTCGGCTGGTGATGAGGGCCTGCATTACAGTTTTCCTGATGCTGATGGGGAACCATCAGAAGTTCTTTTAGAGCATGTGAATCGTGTGGAAGCAGGCTGAGGCGACGGTGTTTACCTGGGATTTCATGGAGAGTTCACTGTCTAGTATGATGCCGAGGTTGCGCATGTGGTCTTTTGGTGTGGGGGTCAGACCAACCTCAGTGGGCCACCAGGAGTCGTTCCAGAGTGTGGTGTGACTGCCGAAGATGGGGACTTCCATCTTGTCTGTGTTCAGTTTGAGGCAGCTGTCTCTCATCCATGTCATGACGTTCATCATGCAGTTGTGGAAGTTGATCTTTGTCTGGGTGGGGTTCGCTGAGAGTGAGAGGATGAGTTGGGTGTCATCGGCGTAGGAGATGATGTTGATGTTGTGTGCTCTGACGATGTCTGTGAGTGGTGCCATGTAGATGTTGAAGAGGGTGAGGTTGAGAGATGAGCCTTGGGGTACTCTGCAGATGATGTGCTTGGGGTGCGAGGTAAAGGGAGGAGGCGGACTTTCTGTGTGCGACCTGTGAGGAAGGATGCCATCCATCTGAGTGCATCCTCTGTGATTCCAATCTGGCGAAGCCGCTGGATGAGTGTGTGGTGGGAGACAGTGTTGAAGGCTGCAGAGAGGTCCAGAAGGATGAGGCTGACCGTTTATCCTCTGTCAAGTAGGGCTCGAATGTCATCTGTTGGTATGATCAGGCCTGTCTCAGTGCTGTGGTTAGCTCTAAAGCTTGACTGGGAAGGGTCCAGTAGCTTGTTTCTTTCCAGATAATCAGTGAGTTGGAAGTTGATGGCTTTCCCCAGGACTTTGGCGGGGAACGGTAGGAGGGTGATGGGACAGTAATTCTGGAGATCTCTGGGGTCTTGAGGAGGGGCCTGACCTGTTTCCATGCATCAGGGAAGATGATTGTAGTGATGGAGGATTTGAGGATGGTAGTGAGCTGGTGGCTGATCTTGTTGCTTCCGAGGTTGAAGATCCGATGTGGGAAAGGGTCAGTGGGTGCTCCAGAGTGGATAGATTTCACCAGGGTGGTGGTAGTTGGAGTGCCAAGTTGTTCCCATGTGGATAGCGAGTGGTTGCTGGTTGTGTTTGGTGGGCTGCTGAGGATGTCAGAGGGTTGGGGTTCAAAGTTTGTGTAGATGGTTGCCATCTTGTTAGTGAGGGGGTTGCAGAGTTCATGTGAGGCAGAGATCACGTTTTCTGTGGCTGAGGGGCAGGAGAATTCTCTAACGATGGTGAAGACAAGCTTGGTTTGGTTGGTGCTGGTCTCAATGTGGCGTGTGAGGGACTCCTTTTTTTGCGTCTTTGAGCTGTGGTGGTAGCTGTTGAGGATTGCTTGGAAGGTGGCTCGGTCGTTGTTATTTGCCATTTCCTTTCCAGTTCTTTACATTCGTGTTTTGATGTGCACAGTTCAGGTGTGTACCAGCTGACTCATTTGGTGGGTCTCTTCCTTTTGGTTGGTTTGGTGAGGGCGACTTGGTTGGCTACGTTGGTGATCCAGGTATTGAAGTTATCTACCATTTAGTCCAGGTTGGTTGTGATGTTTGCCTGGGAAGTGCTGATGGCATCTGTCCATTGCTTCTGAGTTATTTTGGTTCGGCTGCGGTAGGGTGCGTTGTTTCAGGTGGTGGTAGTTTGTGATGGGCCCGCGAGGGTGAAGTGTACTATGGCATGGTCCGTCCGTTCGATTTGTGATTTGGTAATATATCGCAAAAGCCATTTTACAAGTTGGATACACTTTTCTGAGTAGTAAAAGGGCTTCGATACATTCTAAAAAGCCATTTTTCTGCTGCAACCTATATGATTTTGCAAATTGCAAGTGCAAAATTGCTTTACACATCTGACTCTTATAAAACAATACTTGAGTATGAAGCTATATAGATCACTGTCAATAAAGTCAAACACCATCTTGATCCTTTACATAACACCTGCCCAAAAAATTTTAAAACACTTGACAACCACATGTGCAAAAAGCTACTCTTTCAGCTATTGCAGCCCCTGCATGTAATTTTCATATGGCCACAATAATGCATATGCACCCTGATGCAATACTACAAACATCTGTTAATTCTGCTGAGAAAATATAATTCCTAGACCTAATGAAAAGCAGAAACTAGCATACAACAAAATGATACACAAATGACAAAAATCCAATAAGGGGAACCGGATATATGAGTTTTTAAAGATTTGAGGGAAAATAGTGCCAAAAAGCACTGATTGACAATGATAGTCAGTGGTCATGAATCATGATAGCCCGGGACCTAGGCGCAATTTAATGCTGACCGCAATGGAACGTGGATCGGAATCACCTACCAGGTTCGTCCTGGTCAAAGATTTTACCTTATGACTTAGTCTTTTAAGTTCCAATACAAGACAGGAATACACTTCTAAAGCCCCCCAAGACCTCAGGGGAGGTAAGTAGACTCACAGGATGTCAGGCAAAGGCCAACAGCAGGGTTTAGTACAGACCCAGTTGCCAATGGTCAGCTGGGTACTTCCAGGAAACTACCTCTTGCAGCTCGTCTCTCTGTTGCCACACATGAGACCAGTCAACTGACCCTTAGAGAACATTTCTTTGTGCTGGGTACAAGAGGGAGCAGGTCCATTCCTTCAGTGCTCCTCTCAGTTCACAGACAGCTGGTCTAAAAAGTGTTCTGAAGTGAGTGCCTGGAGATGCCACATTTATAGCTGGTACCAGTTTGTTGGTGGGAATGACTCCTCACCTTTCCCTAACCAATAGGGTAAAAGCTCCCAGACCCTGACCTACCTACTTTTGTAGTAGTTCCTGATTGTGTATCTGCAAACAGGCCAAAAATTAATGTGTCAGCGCATATCCAAGATAGCGATGGTTTTCGGTCACACTAAACTCGGGCTGTGAGGGCTCAATGTGTAAGTGGGAAGTGTATTATGGTAATTCTAGTGTCCTTTTACATCTAACACTAAAATTCAGTTTGAGGCAGGCGCTGTACCCTCAACAAACCCAGAGGCAAAAGTCTGGTAGAACAAAAGCATGGCCCTAGAGCAAATCTGATAGGTGATACACAAGAATTGCCTTGGAATCCTATTCTCTCTCTTTCAAAAGCACCCCAAGTGTTACATGTGGCTCAACAGACCTGTCAAGCAAGATTTGACACTGTGCTGCCACACGGAGGCCCACAGCTCCCACCCCGCATATTCTACAGATCTCAGGGGGGGTCATCTCTGCCTATTCAGGTCAGCCTATTGTTTGCTCCTTGGAAGCATTTCACACCTTTTTCACATGTATTTAAGGCTAATCACTAGATGGGAGGAGCTGGAGAGCCAATGCAAATGAGCCTCCAGTAACTTCAGGCAGGGAAAAGGTGACTTTCTAAAAGTTACTTTTCCTAAATATTTAACAAACTTATTAAAAATAGTTGCTTAATTGTTTTTCTAGCTGGCCCCTATTCATTTTTTAGGCTGAGCCTGCAACAGAGCATGCCTTGCATGTGCTCTTCCTTGCAAGGTGTATTGTTTACAATAAAGGGTTTGGAGCCTGCCCATTGCTTACCATTTGTTGGCCTCAGTATCACTTTTCTTTACTGCCATCAAATTGACCAGTGCAGGCCAAGCATCACTTCCATTCCTTTATGTGGAGCATGATCCAAGCACAGTTTGATTGAACTTAATTAGTGCCTGCCCACTGGTCCGCTGTAATTGAGTTACTATTTTTCTTTCTCCTCCCACCCATCCCTTCTCCTTGTTGCTTTCCCCATCTGCTGCTCCCTCCCTTCACCCCTGCACCTCCCTAATGTTGCTTTCCTCTCTCCCATTGTTGCTTCTCCCACCCTCCTCCCCAGCGCCTCCCTCATGTTGCTTCGCCCTTGCTTTTGTTTTAACATATTGTGCAGCAGCATAGGTTGCTGTGCAACATGGCTTTAAAAAAAGTGCTGTAACGCTGCCATCACTGGCCACATCTTAATGCTTTTTTTTCTTGACTTCAAGCCATATTACACAGCAGCTCAAACTGCTGTGCAACATTTCTAAAAAACATTGACAAAGCCAATAGCTCTTGCGTAGGCAAAACCTATTAGCTTTGCCAATGCTTGTTAATATTGCTTCCCAGTGTATCTCTATGGGCTAGCCAGCCTTCCTACAGTGAAAATCACTTTTGGGTGCTAATCACTGTAAGAACATGTTAATATTGACTTAATTTCTATATGCCCTATTTGAATGAACAATGAATGCTACCTTCTGGGCTACAAGGACTACACAGGGCAGACTTATTAATACTTAAAAGGAAGGTTTTTATCTGTAAAAAGGGTTTATTTAGACAGGTTGCACTGCATGTTTGTTACTGTTACAGTCAGACTACAGTGATAGACCTGAAGCCCTGTTTTCACTGCCACTATAGTGGATGGCACCATGGGTGCTGCAGTCCACTAATGCTCTTTAACTTCTAGGATCTGGCTACATGTTGTGACATATACTAGGGACTTATAGGCAAGTTAAATATACCAATTAGAAGTATGCCAATTCAACCACGTTTTAAGGGGGAACACAGGTGCCTTACTACTGGTTACAAGTTGCAAAGTTCACCGAGGTCTAAAGCCAGCAAAAATATAGGGTCCAGTCAAAAGATGAAAAATCCTGGGTGACTCCACTCAAAAGACATATTTCCTACATGCCTCATCTACAAGGCCAGCAGGACCAGCACCCTTGCCTACCTGGCTGATGAGCTCCAAATTCCTGGTGGCTCTTGGTACACCCAGAGTCAGGACATCATCAGACTGAAGATGAAAAGGGGGGGGGGGGAATAAATAAAACAAGGCAGCATGCCTTCCCCATCTGTGCACCTGAGACCTGAAATGATATCCCTGTAACCATCAGGACTGTCCCAAAGTTGCTTCAGTTTAGGAAAGAGCTGAAGGCTGCCTCTTTCAAGAACACTACATCATGAAGCAGTAAAAGTCTGCCCACGAGCTACCACTTTTATCACACGCTGAGTGAGTCTTTGTCAGTTGACCCTGTACAGTGCTCTTCTGCCTCCCAGCTATGTTTGTGTGCTATAAATACCGCATACATACATACATTCGAGACTGACCAATACCCAGTACTTCAAGTGAGCCTGTATACACGCCAAAATACATTGCACAAATGCACCTTAATGCTCACTGCCTTCTAACTCCCAGCTCGTTGAAATGTATCCTCTTCACTATGCGATGCTTCAACGCACTTGCAAGAAACGCTGGCCAGGATTGCACACTTGATGATGTCACAATCGATGTACCTTTGACAGCGCGTGCACTTGATTCTGTGCTCACATAATATCCTATCAGTAGTGGTGGTGAACACACTAAAGTGCACACAGGGCGCATCCTACAAAAATACTGCAGATATGTATGCCCACGTACCACGCATGCTTCCTTCAGTGCCGCGTCACCTCAGTCGCTATCCCACAGTAGTGATACGCGCACAACAGCAACAGAGGCCCCTCATCGCCCAACACAGGGGCACACAACTATACTCTCAGCCTACTCAATGGTTGCCCTCAACGAGGCTTGGCACGAGAGTGCACAGTGCACTTTGCCACAAAGGCCTAAGGACAGTGAACACCACAGGGTAAGGTTCAAAACTCAAGCAGCACACTGCCACAGTCAGGGCGGGGCAGACTGCACAGGACCTGACTAAGTCATGCATTCCTTCTTTGTGCCCTGGTTCTTGTGGTCATGGATTTATGAAGGGATAAAAAGCACCAGTAGGAAAATATGAACTCCAGCCTACACCTGACATGAGTCCACTGGAGATTATTGGTCTAAAAGTGACTACCAGGTCAATAGAACAGCAGCCAGAAGGCAACCTTAGTAGCACGTGTCTTGTGGTCAGGAGTGTTATGAGCGAGTTGAGGCAGCCTATCACGTGTGCTTTCAGAATAATATCCCATTAATGCTTGACCTCCCTGTTATTTCTTGAGACATACACTTGGCACCAGAAATCTTTAGCCTTTCTGTGTTATTGATCTGGAGCTCAAAGCAGACCTTTCCCAATAGTTTTAACTTATTGATTTCGTCTTATGCTGTCAGATTATCACCCGGACAAGGCTGCCATGTAATCACTACCCCTTGCTATAAAAAATACAGTGCTTTAAGTGAACAGGTACTGTCTGGTACTCAGTACCTGCACTTCTTTAATTTGAAAGGGAGGCTGCCTGCCCTTCTCAGCAGTACTGCAATACATTTAATGGCAGAGTACCTGCACTTCTCAGAAGCAAACAGGTACTGTAAATAGTGAGTCCCTGCACTTCTATATTTCTATTTAAAGCACTGGAAAAAAAGTATTTTAGGAACCATGTAGAAAATGATATAAAGTCTAAAATACACTCGCCTGCCTTCTTAGGTGGTTAGGGTTGCTCTTCCTTTGAAACAATGTTACTCCGTGGTATTAGCCCTGGAGTAGGATCATGTTGCACATGTATTTCCACATTTTTTGCTGGAGGGTCCATGCCACAGAATTTCAGCGATAAAGTCTAAACTCAGTGGTAATGCCCGGAGTGTGCAGCAGTTCAGTCCCTGCACATTTCTGCCATAACAGTAGATCTCCACATGGGCCAAGAGGCTTAAAGAGTGATACTTTATACTAGAATACAGAACGCAAACTCTGCCTCGGCCCCTTCCTGGCATGCAGAGAGTGGGCGTGTGTTATGCACAAGCATCGGTGGGGACCCCACTTGAGTGTGAAGTGAACTCCGACAGCTTCTTGGATGTAAAACTGCACAGCCTCGGGAGACCGCCTGCTGCTCCCGGCTCAGTGCCCAGTTCATGAAACGTTTTAGGTTCGTCAGACCAAACCCCTCTCACCTGCCCTCCTTCCATGCTCGTTCCCTATGGATGGATTTATCTGAGTGTGTGTGCCAAGCCAACAGCTGCCTAAATCATAGAAACGTTGATATGAGACACACAGCTTTGCTGAGTGAGGCCTTGCACAGCGTGTCTTGCCCTTGGGATCCCGAGGCCCTGAGCCCCCGGATGCAAAGCTCTCATGTTACCAAGTCTTGCATGACACTGTTTTCAAACTGCCACCCAGAGGATATGTCTCAATCTAGAGGTTTGCCAGCAGACGTACAAGACTACAATAACCAGAATGCACAGAGGCGTCTTTGAAAAAACAGCAGATTGACATACTAGCTTTGAAAACAGGATCACCAGGGCTTTGGCCATTAAATACCATACAACTTGAGTGAGGCCCTGCTATCTTACTTTCTTTTTTTTTAATGACAACATTTTATTGATTGTAGACGATAACGATACACCAGATATTTGCATAAATTACCATATAGACTTGCATTCGCCAGGGAGACTGAGCCCGCGACAGAAAATTGCGGGAATAATATGAGCAAATACCACAACAAACCTCTCCCCACTCCTAAACCCGGGACATTATTACAGTCAGCACCCCCACACTCCTAACCCCGGGATATTATTACAGTCAGCAACCCCACACTCCTAACCACGGGATATTATTACAGTCAGCACCCCCACACTCCTAACCCCGGGATATTATTACAGTCAGCACCCCCACTCTCCTAAACCCGGGACATTATTACAGTCAGCACCCCCACACTCCTAACCCCGGGATATTATTACAGTCAGCACCCCCACACTCCTAACCCCGGGATATTATTACAGTCAGCACCCCCACACTCCTAACCCCGGGATATTATTACAGTCAGCACCCCCACACTCCTAACCACGGGATATTATTACAGTCAGCACCCCCACACTCCTAACCCCGGGATATTATTGCACTCGCCAACACCCCCACCCGCCCCACCCCCACACTCCTAACCCCGGGATATTTTTACAGTCAGCCCCCCCCTCCACACACACACACACACACACCTAACCCCGGGATATTATTGCAGTTCAGCCCCTCGCCCCCTACACTCCTTACCCTGGGATATTATTGCAGTTCAGCCCCCCGCCCCCCCACACTCCTAACCCCGGGATATTATTACAGTCACCCCTCCACCACCCCAAACAAACACACCGACACTCCTAACCCCTGGACATTATTGCAGCCCGCTACAGCCGGCTCCCTCTCCCCGGTGGGCCTCCTTTCTTGCCCTGCCCGTGTAAGACTGAATTTCGTTGTCTAGATTATGGCGCGGATTTTCAACCCTCTGGAGGGCGGTGCCCGTTGTGGCCCCCAGGCAGCCCACATCTTATAGTGTTTGAGTGTTGGGTGGACAGCCTCTCGCCTTAAATCATCCTGCCTTAGATAAAACCGTTTCTTTATTAATATGTTGAATACATCTCTTTCGAGTCACAATTTGTTTTAATGAAGTTGGTTGAATGAAATTAGTTCAAATGTGTTTTTACGTTGAAATTGCTTTTCGTTTGGATTAATTTGTTTGCACTTTTATTCTGTTCAAGTTCTTGTTCTTTAAATAGTGTGCAACTGAGTTTAGCAGTCAGAAGATATTTACTTAACAATTTATATAGCACCAGTTTTCTGGTTTATAGGCAATAAAACCTTTGGCAAGTTCAATTTACAAGTGAGCAGTGCCTTGAATCCTTGCTGACTCTATCCCTGGACAGCCACGTGCACTAAGGGGGTGAAGTGATGATTCAATAAAAATCAAACAGATTCTAGGACCTTGGAACGTCCAATGATGAATGTCCGTGTCCACTGGGTCGCTTGGTATCCAGTCACCGGTTCAACGCAAGACCTGCCCCCCTCATAGCACTGTGTGAAACCCCTCTGCCTCATCCACATCTAACTTTCTTAAATTGTTTCCAAAAGATAGAAAACAAGCATTGGCATAACCAATAGGTCTCGCCTTTGGGACCTTATAAGTGTTTAGCCATGCAGCACATTATCACCCACCAGGCAGATTTCTGTAATGGAACTAGTACTTATGTAAAGTGCTTTGATACCTTCATTCGCGCTACATAATGCAAAAAATAAAAAGGAATGAAAGGAGAAGTGCTTGCAGATTTTTGAGGTGGGGAGCGAAAAGATAAGTTAAGATTGCATTATATAATGCCAGTACCAAATCAGAAAGCGAGCACAGTAGAGAAAATCAGGAGCCAAATTGAAAGGAGGCGAAAGTGAGTTATCCCAGTGTGCAAGTGAAGGCGGTGCTGGAGTATGCTGCATCTTGGTGCCCAGTAACAGATGTTTATTGCCAACCAAAAGAATGTTAATTAGTTCATCGGCCTCTAGTAGGATGAAAGGCTGAGCAGACGCGCTGGGGTTCGAACCTGCGGTTGTGAGGTCAAACATAAGATTAATAGGGTGGAAGCGTCAGCCCACTGAGCCAACAGAATCGGCATGGACCAGAGCGGACCGGGCAGGCTAACTGAGTCTGGCTTATTGTCGGTATTTTCGTGCTGCTGGTGTTTCTAGAGAAGCAGCGTCTGAAATGCAAGGTTTTCACGTTCAACCGGATTTGAAAGGAGGCGAAAGTGAGTTATTCCAGTGTGCAAGTGAAGGCGGGGCTGGAGTATGCTGCATCTTGGTGCCCAGTAACAGATGTTTATTGACAACCAAATGAATGTTAATTAGTTCGTCGGCCTCTAGTAGGATGAAAGGCTGAGCAGACGCGCTGGGGTTCGAACCTGCGGTTGTGAGGTCAAACATAAGATTAATAGGGTGGAAGCGTCAGCCCACTGAGCCAACAGAATCTGCTTGGACCAGAGCGGACCGGGCAGGCTAACTGAGTGTGGCCTATTGTCGGTATTTCCGTGCTGCTGGTGTTTCTAGAGAAGAAGCGGCTGAAATGCAAGGTTTTCACGTTCAACCGGACACTGCAGTCTGGAGTCATTTGAAAGTAGTGTGGATGGACATAATAAGCTTATTTGTAATTTCCCGTGAGGCTCTGTCCAAGGCCCGCTCATTAGACGGTGCTGACGATTCCACTGAAAAGTAAGATGTCACCGTAATTGATTTTGTTTCTGTTCCTTTGTGTTTTAGAGAAAATGAAAGCGCACTCTTGTGGAGGTGGGGTGGAGGGGACGCACCTTCTAATGAAAGCGGAAAGGTCTGGAAATGAAACCTGACCCAAAACAGATGGCAGCCTGCGCGCCGCTGCTGCTGGCTCCCGAGCAAAACGCTCTGGGAGTAAACATTTCCCAAAAAGCAAAGAATGGCGCGAGAGAGAAGCGGGGCGAGTGAGCACGGCAGCGCGGCGAACGCACTAATTAAAAACAGATGGCGCCCCTGCTCGTAACCGCAGGCCGTGGGCGGATACATTCCCTGGGAAAGGTGGGACATGCACCCGCCTTTGCCCAATTGCGTGCTGTCTTTTTATAAAGACGCACGCAAAGCCCAATAGAAAAAATGCTTAAAAAAAAAAAACACACGCACAAAGGTGTGAAAAGTCCAGAGTGATTCCAAGAGGTCGTTTTCCTAGAGCAGCGCATGCGCCCTGCGCTCGACCTAAAAAAAGGCATGGGACAATTTTAAATCTGAGGTTTCTCCTTTGATTGTAGTTTGTATTGTAAGAAGGTTGGTCCCTTCCTGTTGACTTCCCAGTGTGTAATGAAGAGGGCTTTGAATGATCTTCTTCCGACCACTGGTAACCAGTTAAGATTTTTGAGAGCGTGAGGTGGTGGAGGAGGAACAGATTGGTCTTGTCTGTTTAGGATGAAGAATCTTCGGCCAACAGCAATTTGGATTCTTTGTATCCTGACAATTCCATTTTTAGAGAGCCCCACATAGATCCCATCTGCATAAGCCATGTAGTTTATCACTAGGACCAGCAATGCCTGTATCCAGTGTGAAAGGCACAGACAATGGAAGATTTGACAAAGTATTCTCATTGTGTAGAAATGATGTGTGCACCACACACAGATGGGTAGTGAGCAGCAAAGAATTATGATTTTAAATGCCTATGACTCAGAGCAGCAACAGTGAGAGAGACGCCAAAGTAAATCCAGAGAATAGGAATGGTCTTGTTCAATCTCCCATAGGTGGAGAAACAGTAGAGTCATTATTTAGTGCCAGTCCTCTGCCTGATCCTTAGTAAAGCTGGAACACAGCTGGTACCCCAAGAGGCTTTTTCTCAACTTGCCGGCCTGCCTCACACCCTTGAGGCGCAATGCAGCCTTTTGTTTACCACGACTGTGCACATTTTCTGAATTCCTTTTGTGTTCTGTATTACTTTACAGCGTGAGCGTCTGCATGCACGGGCAGCCCTTAGGTAGCAGGTAAGTATAATAAAAACATCTATGTAAGCCTTCTTTATTATAGGTACCTTCTTTCTTAACCAATTTGACAGTTCTGTGTGATAAAATACGAGCAGTGCAAAAGAGAATAATAGATATGTCAGTAACAGAATTAATTAGCCAAAGCAAAAAGTGACTGATGGAATGCTTGAATTAATATTAGCCATTAGTTACCACTGTGGGCAGGATTTGCTTGCATCGGTTTTTGTCGCTTCTGCCATTATAGATAGGGGCAAGACATATGCTAATTAATCTGAGCCCAGAGCCACAAGGCGCATGCCACACTGAATTACTGAGCTAGGACACCCCCCACCTTACTTTAAATCAGAACACAAGCAACTCCAATGTTTCAGAGGGCCATTAACATCGATCCAAGTTGACAAATATAATGCGATTCCACACCCATAATGTAAGTTTTGATATGGTCAAAAATTATCTTGTGCAACACTTCCACATCACGTCGGGTCAGTGCAGAGGACTTCAATAAATCGAAAGTTTTGTTCTGTGGGACGGTAAGATGTGGAGTCGCAGTTCTCTCGATACAATCACATCAGCAAAAACACCATCACAGCTAACATCTGTCTTGTGTTTCTTGGGAGAGATAAGGATACAATGAGCTCAGAGCCTGAACCACCCTCCCTGAACACCGTATAAACGCAAATTATCCAGTGCTTCAAATTCACCATGGATTTTACAAGGTGGGGTCGTAAATCCCATTTTGAACTGGATCTCATCAAAAATTCAGTTGGCCCTGGCCGCTGCTACGAGGCCGTGGGAGGAGCTGAAGTCTCACCACCCTCTTCAATGGTGGGTTAGTACTTACTGCTCACTAAGTCACCTGTGCAGGCGTGCGCACTGAGCAGGATTGGCGGCATAGTTCAAAGAAACGTGACTATGTCCTTGAGGAAGAGAAACTCCGCCTCCAATAGAACCTCTGTGAACTGAGATTCTATCCTATAGCCTCCGTAAACTCTTGTCTCTCCCGTGGGTATATTAGGATGAGAGTCGTAAACAAATATCACTAACAGTTACATAATCACGGAAACCAGAACTTACATACAGTCCAGCCTGCAATTCTCCAAAGAAGGGGAAGGGCACCGAGATGGCAAGCAAACCCGAGCCGCAATCCTCCTGCTTGCGGGTCACTGCGTTGCCTCTCTCCAGCCCGAAGGGGTAGAAGTTCTCGAGGGCACCAAGCCCCTCACTGCTGCACAGCTCAGCATGGAGATTAGCGGCATGCAGGAGGTGAGCTCCCCATGCCAGCCGAAGGCCTAGTGGGTGACAGGGAAGGCAACACACAAGGAAGGCTTACAAAAGTTTAACGAACTAGCGGCGTGCAGATGGAAACGTGTGTCCCAAAGAAAATCCCACATAACGTAAATTATACGACAAAGAACTCAGCCCCGAAGCAAACAAGGAGGCGGGGGCAGACACGAGGGCGACATTAATTAGCGAGGGGTGGGTGGTGTATTTTGATAATGAATGCCGGGCGCCCGTTTGGCTTTTGAAAGCGGGCGCCCATGTGCTGCCTGTAGCAACGGGGTGGGTGGGACATTGGGATAATAAATGCCGGGCGCCCGTGTTTAAGTGAAAGCCGGCGCCCGTATGGTTTCTGAAAGCGGGCAACCATCTGAAGAACGAGCAATCGGGTGCCTTGCAGTCTTCAGTTTATCAGATCTATTTGGAAAAAGTATTTAGAAAAATGGCATTGCAAACGGCCGCCATTGTCCCAGCTGCGTTTGGAAAGTGAAAGCGGGCATGGCCAGCTTACTGAATGTAAGCAAAGCACGTCGTCATCGTGCCTAAGTAGGAGAAGCTCAACAAGCACGGAGGAGCGGGGGCGAGCGAGCGCGGCAGCCTGCAAAGCAGTCCCAAAAACGCTTGTGCGTCGTGGCTGGCCTTTGGATGAGTACGCGTGGCAGACATGTGTTTCCACTTATCGCGCCCGCGTCTGGGCACGATAATTGGAAACACATGTTTGCCGCGCGTACCCATCTCAAAAAGGCCAGCCACGACGCACGAGCGTTCCTTGGACTGCTTTGAAAACTCACTTACAATAAGTCTTCGCCTCTAAGCAGCGCTTGCGCGCTACTCGAGGCTCGACCTAAAAATGAATCAATTCCAAGAAACAAACACTTTACATTAAAGACTCTAGAGAGAAAATACTGTACTAATGTAATGTACCCATTAACAACTTAAAGAAGTGCATAAACCAGAGACAGCAGATTCACATAACAGTTTGTCTTTTAAAATCTCATGTTCTGGCAGCTGTCAGTTTGTAAAAAAATCTGGTGCAAACTACGTACGTGTAATGTCATCTCCAGCTAGCGACCGACGAGTTAACGTGTCGCGAGCTCCGGCTGAGTCCGACTCCAGACCTTAGTAGAATATTCGCGAGTAGAAGCTTCAAGAATACCGACGAGTATATATACCCGACGTCTGCATCACTAAGTTAGCTTTTCTGAGTTATAATGAAGTTTAACTTCACAGTCTAATTTCTACTGTAACAGAATGAATCTATCTAAATTAAAAACGTATTAGGAGATCATTTACGAGAGGGCCCCCGAAATTTCGACTGCTTAGGGGCCTCTCCAGGGTTTAATCCGGCACTGCATTCACAAAGTATGTTGTGTCATGTCTGTGTGTGCAGGCTTCGGACAGTGAGTGGGACAGGCAGCAGTTCCTTGGAGTGCTGCACGCTCTTCCCGATGTCCCATTCACAGTATGGCATATTTTGTGGCATTGTACCCCTGTCCTGTAAGGCAGTGGTTCCCAAACTTTTTTGACCCGTGGCTCCCTTGACCTAATTGGCAGTTGGCCGTGGCTCCCCGCCATTTTTTTACCGGTGGGCGGGAGGGGGGGGGATGTAAGCACGACCTCGGGAGTACTTCCTGTTGGCTTCCTTAAAGTAATTGGGATGCAATGAAGGTATTATAATCATATTTGTAACAAAATAAAAAGATAAGTTGTTTAATAAAAACTCGTTAAGTGAGAAACGATACTACAAGATTAATAGCCATATGTTTCCATGCAACTTTTTTTAACCACACAATAGTTAAATTAAACTTCTGTTTAATAAAAGAAAACTTTAAAAAGGAAAATGTGCCGAATGGTGCACTTCACAGTACAATGTTCACATTAATTGACAACGAAGTCATTGACTCTGAAGAGGGACACATGAAATATTGCAATACTTTCACAGTGTGCCAAGCAAGATGGATCTTATCTAATGTTGAGGATTCCCTCTCGCCACAAACACAAATCATGGTGGCAAAATGATACAATTCACAGTACAGTTTGCTGAAAGAAATCAATAAAATGTCCATAGGAACTTCAGTCAGTTCAGAAAATCTGGACCATGCACTTTAAAATGGTCTATCTATTAAAAAAAATCAATATAGCATCCTGCTTCACTTCTACATTCCTCTTTCTTTGACTGTTCCATCCTAATGTGTGCACGAGTTTCCCAGTCACAGAACTGAGGGTCGTTTGGAAGAAAAAAAGCTGGAAAATTAAAATACTATATATGGCATGCTGTTGCTAACATTTATAAAATGCAGTCCAACGATGTAACGAGCTCCGTGGAGCCCGCCTTTTTACAGTAAAATTATTAATCAAATACCATGCCAATCTTCGGCCCAACCTCCGTTTTACACCCGTATCACCAGCATTATTTTTAATAATGCTGGTGATACGGGTGTAAAACGGAGGTTGGGCCGAAGATCGGCATGGCATTTGATTAATAATTTTACTGTAAAAAGGCGGGCTACACGGAGCGAGTTAAAGAACTCAAAGTCAAACATAAAACGGACCACACAGGAATCACTCCCATGCCAGTTTCAACACCAACGGCCCTAGTACTAACCTTAAATGTGAAGAACAGGCTCCCACGAGGCACGGCGGACAGCAATAACGCGCCTGAAACGGTCAGAGTTGCGTATAAAATGGAGACTATGACTACGCCTGTGAAAGCACGTACGTCCGACGCGTATAGGTACGCACGTATCGCGCCAGTACTCTCTTGGGCCAAACCATATTCCCAGGTTATGCAGGGGGCACGTAATTTGCATTACAGCTGACACAAGCTTCACTTTCCCACATCGTGAGCGCGGCGCCCCTGGCACCTCATAACGGCGCACCGGGGTGCCGCGGCGCACAGTTTGGGAACCACGGCTGTAAGGGATAGGTGTGGCACTGCTGGCAGATTTAGAATCTGAATGCTAACGCAAGTCTACTGTCCCTTGCGAGCCTCCATCCCAGCATTTGCTATTGCGTGCAAGGAGACGCAACATTGATTTCCCTTCCCCATTAATTATTAATGGGGCAGGTGTTTGCCCCTCACAGCGCTGTCTTACACTAAAAAGAGCAAACCGGAGGCTGCTCGCAGCGCAGTGCAATGCAGTGTGCTCCTACTAGCCTCTTTCAAAACCAGGCTTCTGGTTAATATAGAACAAGCATTTTCAATGCAATAGGTCTCGCATTTGAGCAATTGGCATTGTAAATGACAATGCCATTTATTTATGTGTTTTTTAAAGCAACACATATATAAAAGGCATTGTCATTTGTAATGCCAATAGCTCAAACTCTCGCAAATGCGAGACCAGTCTAATGGTGGCCGCGTCCCTTTCTTTAGACGCTGCTCGCCGTATTCAGGTTACAGCGAGCAGCGTCTAAAGAAAGGGGCGTGGCCAACATTAAAGTGAAAGTGCATGTGGTGAGCTTTCACCCAAAGCAAAAAAAATAAAATAACAATTTAAAAGGTTCTGTAGCGCGGCCGATAATGTGAAAGCGGCCCGCGCCGAAAAATAAATAATTATACAAGCGCTGCCGCTATAGTTAAAGCGGAACGCGCTGTAATTTAAATAAATACATTACTAAAAGCGTGCTGGGATGTAGTGGGTGGAATAGGGGAACATCATTAAAGAAAATAGTGCTCACTGACTTATAAAGCAGACGGTGTAACGACACAAGTAAAAAGTCCAATCGTTATGGGAGGTTACAAATGCAGACAAGGCGGTACCAAGGAGGGACTATTAAGCCTATTTACAAATGAAAATCAATGATTTCGCAAGGACAGTAACAGGAGTCAATTGAAAAGATGGGTGTGAAATGTGCAGAGCTTCTATACCTAACCTCAATACAGTATGCCTCGCTGAGCAGCGCATGCACTGTGATTGCTCGACCTAAAAAGGAGTCTCTTTCTTAATGCCTTTTCTTATAATTTCTTTACTCTGGATGTTTTGCAAATACAATGGCTCTGAAACCAATCTATTTGAAGTAATCATATTTCTGACATTCCATTGAAAATCATTTCTATTTATCAAATACTACTAACATTAGCCATGCTCTGCCCTGTGACCCCTATGTCTCTTATGCTTTCAACCACAATAGGCAGCTGTTGGTGAGGGAAAGTTCTTGAGAAAGTGGTTCAATACACCTTATTTGACTGAGTATGGTTGGAGCGTGGTGTAGCAAGAAGCACGAACACGTGTCCTGTCTCTCCCATCGTGGTCAACATCTAGCTGAGGCCACTGGTAGCACTGCTCAGTGAGGGGTCTCCAGATTTCTACAGTTCATGTCTTGGAAAATCTAATAGTTCTAAATGAAAAATCTATCAGGAATAAAAAGGTTCTCCAAAAGCAGCATCTTATACTCAACTAGAAATATAAAATAGCAGCAGCAGCATCAGCTCGTCAGCATCAGCAACCGCAACTTCACCCATCTGCAGCATCCACTCTCTCCAGCATCTACTTCTCCAGCATCTAACCCCTCCCACCAAGAGTAGGTCTTCTTATACCCTAATTCTAGCTTACTGAATAAAAATGTTGCATCTCTATGGCGTGATTCTTTCTCATTGGTCCATTCAGGTCCATATACATTTTAATCAAACTTCCTTGTCTTAACCAGTTCTTTGTGGAATGTCCATGCTTGCATCGTTTCCCACAGTTCATGACATTGCTCATCAGTTTCGATCAGTCCAATTTGTATCTTTTTCTGCTACTTTTTAGATTCAACAGTTCCGTCCATTTATTCAGTTTGACTTCTCACGCTTCTTGCTGATCATCTTGGCACACATTTGCTCAGAAAGGTCACAATAGCCTTGACCATACTTCCGTCTTAGCCTCTCACCACGAACACGTGGTCATTCTTTTTCACAGCCTCTCTCCTCTACCACACGGCTTCTTGGACATGCGTACTCTAGCTTATGGCGGCCATTTTATAGCGCTGCTCAACAGGCCTAAGCGCACTATTTTCAAAGATAAACAAAATATTGTTAAAATAAAGAATATAAACCCTTTTGTTTCCCTCCCGTCTTTCTACATACCCCAATTAGGTATTACCTAGCAAAAAGCAACATATAAAGCTGTCCCTTACTTACCATCGCTTTATTTTGCCACCACACGTTTTATTTAAAAAGCACAAATCATGCGTTTATTATTTTATTAGTACGCAAATATTACGTTATGTTAGACACGTAAACAATTATAAGTTGATTAATTTGCACACAAAATAGCGTGTTACCTTTAACCCTTTATATTTAACATACATTGTTGGTTATTTACTTAAACGAACATGTTTATTAATTATATTACGAAAATTATTAGGAGGTTAAAAAATTTTCATTTGCCCTGCTCCATCAACTCCCCCTTTGGTGATTTTTAATATCACCACAAAAACTAAGTTATACAATTCTTTCAGACAGCATATATCTTTTATCTGTTTGCTTTTGTTAGTTTACACAACTGTATCCCTTTCGACTTGTCTCTTCGTCTTTTTGTACATGTTCTCTTTTATTTCTTCTAACTCTATTTCACCCATTTCTCTCTCTCCTTGTTTATCATATTTTCTTTTTCTATTTTATTCTGTCTTCTTCTTCTCTTTATACATGTAATTATAAGCTTCAGCACTAAAATTATTATTATTATCATGGTTGCTATTATTATAACTTTCCCTATCATTCTTTTTAACCAATTTATTACTGAAGAAAACCCTTTACCAAGTTTTCCTAATGCACTTTCAACCTCCAGTGGAACAAGTTCTTTGTGCAAACTTGTAATATTTGTTATATACTTTTGTATATTTTCACTTTTATCTGGAATGTAAGTGCAACAATGTTGGACCTTCAGCATTCCACAGACTCCACCCTCTTTTGCCAAAAGAATGTCAAGGGCAAGTCGATTTTGCATCACCATAGCTCTCATGGCAACCATCTCGGTATTTACCATCAAGAACCCTCCAGCAGTATCTGTAGATAAACGATCTACCACTGTGGATAATTTTTGAATTCTAAATGCATTCAAAGATATTCCCACTGCTGGTATCAATCACCAAAAATATCACCTACTATTTCTGAAAAACTTTCCCTTTTTCTACGTGTAAAGGTATTTATCATTTTGTGTGTTCCTTTTTCTTTTCTATCCATATGAAAAATCTTTGGAAAGACCAGGCCTAAATAACATGACCCATACCAATGGTCCGGCAACCTATAATAAGCCCTATTACCGCAAACATAATAGATCCCTGGAAATATTGGATCTTTTCCCCCTTTGAATCCCCATCCGCCTAAAATTTGATAATTGTCATGGCAAATACTGGAACCCACAAAATAATTGTCATATCTTGTCTTATTTCTTCTAATGCACAACCTTCCCTGTTGGGGCCAATCCAGAGTCATAGCTGCATTTGTCTTTTTCTTTTCATGATTGTCTTCCTCAAACGCCCAAAGAGGTGTTTTTGTCTCTTCTATCACTTTTCTTTGAAATTTCACTCTTCTTTCTTCAACCATCTCTAAAAATACCTTTTCTTCCTTCTTTAACTCACAGGTAAGGTTGTATTTAACTATATTTTATAATGTTAAAATCTTATCTTCTAAAAAATATTCACCAAACGTTTTTCCCTCTTTTATTTTGTTTAGCTCGGGAACTACAGAAACTTTCGCAAAAATCTTATCTATGTCAGTGTAATAATATTCTAATCTACCTGTTTTATAAAATAAACTTGCTAAAACACTACATGTTATTCCATACGTCAAAGGAAGGTGATGATAAGTCACTCCCTCTGCTACAGATGCAGGCAATTGCATACAAACATAGCAATCTCTTACATCCATTGTTTCTACATACTCATATAATAATTTAGTAAAAACATTCTTAGAAAAATCTGTTATTGATTTGTCCTTATGTAATTCTGCACTACTTTTTAATATAACTGGTTCTTGAGTGTTAGCTCCTTTTCCTTTCTCTGTGTTATTAGAAGTTTCTACTACAACTAAACTAATTGGAATAGTGATTGCTAAAACCACCCATACTGTCATTAATAATCCTGTACAAAAGAAGCACATCTTACACCATCTACTTAAAAACTCACATTTACATTTTCTATCTCTAGTATCCTCCATTTTGTTTTATAACCTTATTTATTTATTTTCCAGAAAACTGTGTCACTACACCTCAGAAATGACTTATTTGCCACTCTGCACTCCAATGTTTTTGTCTTTGCTGGGTACTTTCTTTTAATTCTTTTCAGAATTCTTTCTTTGTCAAATCCGGTAGAAATTTGTCAGATCCAGTGTTTTGTCAAGTCCGGTAGAAATTGTTTAAACTTCTTCAAGTTTGTTGCACCTCACCTTCACCCATTAGGTTTCTTTGTTCTGGGTTCTCGTGAGTGTTCTTTTCTTCTTTGATATCAGTCAAAGCAAGATACAACCATTCAGGCGATCTATACTTCAGATTTACTTTCTTTACTCTCTTCGTTTTCTGCAAGTGTTTTCCACCTTGTTTTTCTTGCTCTTTCTGACTTGTTATTTCATTCACTTGTTCAGCACTTTTTCCATCTAACCTTATGATTCTGTATCTTAATTTTCTTACTTCGTTGGGCCAATTGTCTCCTTTTCTTGGCCTTTTTGCCTCACTTCCTTTTTCCTCTCTTTTTGTTTTCCAATTCCTTTTTCTTGACTCTAGTTTTTGGTTTCTTTCTTCTCCACTTTCTTCAGACTCTGTTTCAGTTTTTTCGTTATTGTCTCTTATTTTAAATCTTATAATTTCATTTTCTTCCTCTACTTGTGGTTCTTTTCTTATCTTCCTTCGTTCACCAATTTCTGTCCCTCCTCGAGGTTCATCCGAATTTGTGTCAGTTTCTCTATCTGCTTCTAAATTTCCCTGTTCTTTTGTTAGACTATCTGTCCCTATTGCTCCTCGGGGATCTTCCGATTTTTCTAACTTTCTGTTTGAAACTCTCCCTTCTTCATCTATTAATATTATCTCCGAAGGATTTTTACCACAACTTGTACTTGGTTGCTCACTGTTACTATCTTCTGGCTCAGTTTCTTCTCTTATGCTTTCAAATTTCCAATTTCTTTTCAGAATTTCTTCACAATCCGAATGATCTGTATCAGATTCTGAACTGGTATCTGATATTTCCAGATGTCGACTCACATGTCGATCTTCAAGTTCTGGAACTTCAGCTATTTCCTCTACTTCTTCTGTCGTTGCACTGGTAGTTGGGTCATCCAGATGTCGACCTACAGGTCGATCTTCAGATTCTGGCACCCTGTTAGTTTCTTCTTCCGCTTCTGATGCTGAACTGTTATCCAATATTTCCAGATGTCGACTCACATGTCGATCTTCAGGTTCTGGAACTCTGATGGTGTGACTGGCATGCACCCAGTGTTTCACTCCTGCACATTTGACTGCAGTGGTTGTCACCAGGATCACTTGTCGTGGTTCGTCCCAGTGAGGAACCAAACAGTTTCTTCTCCTGTGGACTTTTATGCGGACCCAATCTCCTGGATTCAAGTCGTGAGCTGGTTTTCTTTCAAGAGTGGTCGCATCCGGTCCAACCTGATGAAACACAGAACGCACCACATCAGCCAATCCTTTGCAATAATCCAGCACCAGATCATCAGTTATAGTCAGTAGTTTGTTGACAGGTACATATGCTTGTCTCATTGCTCGTCCCATAATTATCTCATGGGGACTGAGTCCAGCTTTCCTTTCCGGAATACTTCTGATTGTCATTAAAACTAATGGCAAAGCATCTGGCCATTTGAGTCCTGTAGCTTGACACATTTTTCCTAACCTGTTCTTAATTGTTCCATTCACTTGCTCTACTATCCCAGAAGCCTCTGGTCTGTATGCACAATGCAGTTTCTGTTTCATACTAAGTGCTTCACAAATCAGTTTAACTAATTCATTTTGAAAATGTGTTCCTCTATCTGTTTCAATCGTGACTGGAAAACCATACCTCGGAATGAATTCTCGCAGCATAAGTTTTGCTACCGTGATTCCATCATTCCTTCTGGTCGGGTATGCTTCCACCCAACGGGAAAACAAACAGACGATCACAAGGACATACCTTAGTCTGTTGCACGGGGGCATTTCAATAAAATCCATTTGCAATCTGGTGAAAGGACCTCCTTCTCGTCCTATTGTTCCTAGACTCACTACTGTCTTCCTTCCTGGATTTAACTGTTGACAAATAAGACATCTTTGACAAAGACTCTCAGCTATGGCTCTGAATTTTGGATTATACCATGTTTGTCTAAAAAGTCTGATCATTGAATCTCTCCCAATATGGGCTTGTCCATGGTACATCCGTGCCATGTCAGAAATCATACTATCAGGCATAACTGGTCTTTCATCTCTGTAAACATAGACATCATTTTCCTCATGTTTTCTACATCCTGCTTTTATCCATGTATCTTTTTCCTCATCATCTGCTGCTTCCTGTAACTGTCTCACCTCATCCCATGTCTCAACAGGGTTAGTAAAAAGCAAATGACAAGAAATATGCTCTCTCTCTCGGTTTCTGTTCAAAGAAACCACATTCTTTGCACAGTACTGTGCAATCTCGTCAGCATATTTATTGCCGACAGTTATGTAGTCTTCCCCATTTTTATGTGCATTGCACTTCACAACAGCAATCTGTTTAGGCAGCTGTATCGCCTCAAGCAACTTTTTCACAAAATCTACAATTTCTAATTGGCGTTCCTGCAGACGTCAAGAAACCTCTTTGTGACCAAATCTGATCGAAATCATGCAACACCCCAAAGCCATACTGGCTATCTGTCACAATCGTAACCCGTACATTTCTTCCCAACTTGCATGCTTGAATCAGAGCTACTAGTTCTGCGACTTGGGCAGACCGTATCCCTTTCAGACAAGATGCTTCCATTACAGTTGCTACTGTGCAAACTGCATATGCTGCACTTAGAACTCCATCATTCGTTCTCAAGCATGAGCCATCCACAAACAGAATATAATCTGATTCCTTTAAGGGCTCATCTCGTATGTCTGATCTCGGTTTTGTACAATATTCAAGCACATTCAGACAATCGTGATCTACTTCATCCATTTCAATTACACTCTCTTCATCTGGCAATGATGTCGAAGGATTCACATTCATACATTCTGTCAATGGTCACATTATCTGCACTCAAAATTACTTTTTCATACCTAGTCAGCCGACTATGTGTCATGTATTGGGTTTTCGTTCTTGTCAAGAGAATTTCCACAGAATGGGGAACATATACTCTCAGTGGATATCCCATCACTATGCCTTCACTCTGTTCCAGACTCACACAAGTAGCAGCAACTGCTTTCAAACATCCAGGCAACGCTTTCGCTACAGGGTCTAAAACAGCTGAAAAATATGCAACGGGTCTTTTCATAGTTCCATGTCTCTGTACCAAGACTGAAAATGCACATCCATCTCTTTCACTGCAATACAACTCAAAATCTTTCTCATAGTCAGGCATTCCTAATGCTGGAGCTTCACATAATTTCTTTTTCAGCTCTCTGAATGCTTTCATTTCTTCATCATTCATTTCAAAAGGATCTTTAACATCCTTCTTTGTCAGTTTTTGCAACGGTTTAGCAATCAGCGAAAAACCGCTTATCCATTGTCGACAATATCCAACCATTCCCAGAAACATTCTTACCTCTCTTTGCGTCATTGGAGCTCTCATTCCTTGAATCATTTTTATTCTTTCAGTCGTTACCTTTCGCACTCCTTTCTCAATTTTATGCCCTAAATACTGAACTTCTTGTTGACAAAACTGCAATTTTGATGGGGACACTTTATGTCCTCTTTTTGCTAAATGATTCAGCAAAGCAATTGTATCATTGACACATGCTTCCTTCGTTTTTGATGCCACCAGTAGGTCATCAATATACTGAACCATCACTGACTTTTCTGGCATTTTTAAATCTTCCAACGATTTCTTTAGAATCTGATTAAAGATTGAGGGGCTTTCTGTGTACCCTTGAGGAATTCGGCACCATGCCAAAATACGCTCTCCAAACCTAAACGCAAATAATGGCTGGCTATCTGGATGCAATGGAATAGAGAAAAATGCATGACATAAATCAATTACTGTGTACCATTCTGCTTCACGTGGAATCTGGTATAGAATCACAGCAGGGTTCGGTACTATTGGGCAACAAGGCACTACAATTTTGTTTACCTTCCTCAAATCCTGTACAATTCTATATGTTCTGTTTGGCTTTTTCAGTCCCATTATTGGCGAATTACATGGACTGCTCATGATTTCTTTTAGAATCCCTTGTTCAACCATTTTATTTATTACTGGCGTTATTCCTTCAATTATTTCTGGTGTCAATTTATACTGGGGCGTATTTGGGTAACTCGTTCCCTCTTTTACTGTTATTTTAACGGGATCTACTTCTTTCATTAATCCTATATCTTCTCCTGTAAAGTCCCACACTTCTTCTTTCACTGTCTTTTTCAATTCAATTGGGATTTTCTCTGCATCAAATACAGGAAACAAATCATTTACTTCTGGTTCTAAATTTACCATTGTCATTTTATACAGCACATCTTCATCTGGGGTCTGAAATGCAATTCCATCTGGAGTACAATAGATAGTACAATTCATCTTGCACAATAGATCGCGTCCTAATAGGTTCACGGGACTACAATCGCATACCACAAATCGGTGCATTTCACTAAATGGACCAATCTTTACCTCCACTAATTTAGTAAGAGGCATCTTAATTTGCTGATTTGAAACTCCAACTACTAGGATATGTTCACCTGAGAGAGGAAGGTTTGGAATTTCCACTGACCTAACAGTAGAACGGGTAGCTCCAGTGTCCACAAGGAATGTTACATTTGCACCATTCACTTCTCCATCCACAAATGGACCAGACTGATCTACCTCTAGAGTTGCGCCAAGCACGCACTCTTCCCCTCTCCTAGGCACCGTCAGAAACTTTCATCCGTTTCATCCTCATCCTGTCGTAACCAATATTGAGAAATTGCAGCTGCACGCGGCAACTGTGTTACCTGTTCTCCTCCGTAGAATCCTGTTTCTGCACTGTATTTCTGTTGGTTAACACTCTTGGGAAGTGGTGGTTGTGGCACCTGACTCTGTTGAGTAACTACCTCACTCTGCACCTGTGAATTTAATGATTGATTTTCCACATTAAGTGTTGGAGGAAATTTACACTTGTTTCTCCAATGCCCTAGCTTTCCGCAGTTGTGGCATGGCCACTTTTTCTTTGCCTCATCTATGCTCATTTGTCCTTTTCCTTTACCCATATTTGGTCGAGATCTAGCCTGTCCTGCTTCATTACCTGTATTACTCAATTGAGCTTCTTGCTTCTCTGCAACTTTCACCTGTGCCCACATGGCTTTTTCTTTCAATTTACGCTGTCTACTCTCAATATCATCACTGCAATACTTAGCATATCTCAAAACTTCGTCAACTGTGCTATTTTGCCAGCAAATCATATGCTGCTTAATCATTTCACTTATCTCTGGTTTCAATCCATACACAAATCTATATACAAAATGACTCATATCCTTCTCATTTAGTGTCTCATAACCACTGTACTGTTTGAAAACCAACAACAGCCTTTCGTAATAAGCATGCACTGATTCTTTACTTTCCTGCGTTGTTCTGTCTATTTTTACCCAATCTGTTTCTTTAGGTGGAATCTTATTCTTCAAAAGGTAATTACTTGGTCATACTTTCTCATCACTTCTGGTCCTGGCGCTCCTGTTTTAGCATCCCTTGGATATTCTACAGTTGGCCAATCAATAGTAATCTTACATTCTGTCCACAAATCAGCTGGCACTACTATATCAAACAATCCATCCAAGTCTATCCACAACACTTTTGAAACCTTAACAAATCTTTCCACTTGTCTGTACCATTCTACTGGTTTCTCTCTCAATTTTGGGAAGTCATTTGTAAATGACAGTATATCCTGTCTAGTCCATGGAACATGCACATAACTACCACCTGGAGTTTCTCTCATCGGGTACTCCCTTACAACTGGTTCCTTATCTGTCACTGCAAAAGCCAAAGATGCTTTATCTGTTGTTTTCTCGTTCTTTTTCGTCCATCTATTTCTCCATCTATCCACATCACCCCATTTTCTCAGTAAAACAATTAACTCTTTTATTTGGGTCAGTCTTCCTGATGTGTTCAAATTCTCTATATCTTTCTCACAAAAATCTACTCTGTATGGTTTCTGCAACGTTCTCACTTTTACAAACTCTACTCCTAGTTCACTTGCTGTCTCTTCCAATTTGTCATGTAAATTCCTAGCTCTCCATGTAAGACTTTTGCACAAAAACATGATTTCATCATCCTGATAATTTTTTAATTTTTCTGTACCAATCGTTCCTAAAATCAATTCTTCCATGTCTATTTTTAACCTAATTACATCTAATGATTTTACTTCTGTTTCTTTCTTTTTTATCGTTTTCATCCATTCATTTAACTCATCTGGAGTCGGACCTACAGGCGTACTATTTAATTCTATCCAATTGCTACTTCTTTCTGGTGTCCCTGATGCAGACTCCGTTACCATAGGTATTCTCCTAATTTCATTCTCATTTATCGTCAAATTAGTAGGTGGGCTTGGTCTATAGGTACTAGCCAAATGGTGTGCACCTTCATTATTCAGTTCCATCCCTTCTCTTTTTCTTTGCAAATGTGAATTCATGGGAATCACTAAAGAACGTTCATCAATTTTCTGATTCTCAAAAATTGGCATTACTGGACCTATCGTTACTGGTACAGTTACAGCTTCCATATTCTTTGTCAATGCTCTTATCTTCTCAGTCAATTCTCTTGTGGTTTTTGCTAAATCAGTTGCATTGTCACTTTCTATCTCTTCATTTTGTGAAGTTTTTAATTGATCTTGTGACCTATTTATCTCATCTCTTCGTTCGGGATTTTTATTCCTCCCAGTTTCCATTGGCGGTGCATTAGGTGTCACCACCGCAGAAGTCTGTTGGTATGGAGGTGGGTTTCTGTTTAAAATATCTTCCAGCAATTCGTCATCCGTTTCACTACCACCATACACATACTTTTCTATAACTACATGTTTCTTTTTCTCTGTACACTTTCTCTTTGCTTCTTCCTCCACTGTAAAAGCTGGAAACAAACCTCCTGTCATATTAGCACATCTCCAACGCTTTATTCTGTCCTCATGATTTACTCCCCATAACCTTCCAGGCATAAACTCATGATTCTTTAATCCTCTGAATCTCTCTCGTTCATACATCTCATCTTCCCATTCAGTTAAAGCTTCAAACTGTGTCGGTCTAGGTCTAGGTTCTAACATTGCCATCTTTTCTCTCAAATTCCGTAGTACAGCTACATTAAATGAACCATTCTCAGGGAAAGCCAAAGCTCCATCATTCTTGGTATATTTTGTCCAATTTTCTAACCATATGCATGTATGATATCCATATTTCAGCATCATATGTGAAGCTGGTGATTTCGGCGGAGGAATTATTTGTCCCTCTCTAGTCACTACCTTTTTGTCTTTCTTAAAGAAGTTCTTAACTTTCGACATCCATGACGTTTTCTCTCTACCATATTCATAATACGACATGATTCACAATCGCTTTTTCTCCTCCAATGATCCGCAATTCAACACTGTTCTCTATGTGTTATTCCAACCAATACTAGCGCGACTCACACTAACACTCCAATCACAAACTTCCACGTCACTAGGCTATTCGACCAATCCTAGCGCGACTCACACCAAAGCTCCAATCAGAGCGATTTCTGTCTACAGCGCACTGTCCAATCCCAGCACGGCTTTTGTCTACGTCAGTTCTGCTCCTGTTTCCGTATGACTAGCGCACTGTCCAATCCCAGCGCGGCTTTTGTCTACGTCAGTTCTGCTCTTGACCCCTCCTTTACAAAATTTATCGGCAATTTCTTTTTCAACAATTCTTTGTTAGTTAGAACATCTAAAACACATTTCCATTGTCTGTTTCGCTAAACAAAAGAGATAGCTTTGACCATTTACACAAGAACTCTGTATTTTCCGGTAGGCAGCGCTTACCTCTACCCTACCACAGAATTTTCTGTTTCGCCGATAAAGTAGCACTTCCCTCTACCTTAACCTTCTTTCAAGCAAGCGATAAACCCGTTTCTCTGGGGATAAAACACATGTGGAGACTATACTGCTCCTGAGAATTAAGGCCAGAGTCTCACAAGAAAACCGATCACTATTTCACTTACACACCTTTTATACGGAAAATGTCCCTATCATAACACAACCTGTGTTATCACCAATATGAACTCAGACAATGCACCATTCCATGTGACTTCTCTTGCCACACGTGTTCCACTTCCTACTTCCCGGAAGCGTGAAAACTTAAATGTAACATAACGCGACTCAACATAAAGTGTTAGACATGAACTTATCAATAATCAATAATCACCAAACTAATCTATAGTAACCATAACTCTGCTACCAAGAAATCTGATCCAGCGCTAACAATAAAAATTATTCTCCTATATGCTTCGGTCATCCAGGTGCAACTATTCCTCCAACACACAAACTATATCCATATGCCGGTGGGGCCCATAACACCGCATATACATTCACTTACTCATTTATTCCCTGGATTTCCTCCGTCCTTAACCTAGGAGAAAACGATTCGCTGGAAGGAGACGGGATACCTCTTTTAACATGACATAATGTTTCTCATTTGCTTTAAGGTATTCCGCTCATTGGTCGATGGACCAACTAGTAGGAATCAGTTGATGGTGATTAAGACCAGCTCAATCACAATAAACTCTTTAACATTTTACCTTAATCATTGAGCTAAAGAATCACTGAGTCATTTGTTTAAAGAATAATAAAGTTTATATAAAGTTTTGAAGCAAGAAATAAGTTTAAGCTTATTATTCAGATTATTACATTTATCATCAATATAAGAATAAATTGAAATTGCAATGCATATCTATTAGATGGAAAAATAAGGTTGTCATAGCAAGAACTCCAAAAGATCAATCTATCTGTCTTGGAAAATCTAATAGTTCTAAATGAAAAATCTATCAGGAATAAAAAGGTTCTCCAAAAGCAGCATCTTATACTCAACTAGAAATATAAAATAGCAGCAGCAGCATCAGCTCGTCAGCATCAGCAACCGCAACTTCACCCATCTGCAGCATCCACTCTCTCCAGCATCTACTTCTCCAGCATCTAACCCCTCCCACCAAGAGTAGGTCTTCTTATACCCTAATTCTAGCTTACTGAATAAAAATGTTGCATCTCTATGGCGTGATTCTTTCTCATTGGTCCATTCAGGTCCATATACATTTTAATCAAACTTCCTTGTCTTAACCAGTTCTTTGTGGAATGTCCATGCTTGCATCGTTTCCCACAGTTCATGACATTGCTCATCAGTTTCGATCAGTCCAATTTGTATCTTTTTCTGCTACGTTTTAGATTCAACAGTTCCGTCCATTTATTCAGTTTGACTTCTCACGCTTCTTGCTGATCATCTTGGCACACATTTGCTCAGAAAGGTCACAATAGCCTTGACCATACTTCCGTCTTAGCCTCTCAGCACGAACACGTGGTCATCCTTTTTCACAGCCTCTCTCCTCTACCACACGGCTTCTTGGACATGCGTACTCTAGCTTATGGCGGCCATTTTATATCGCTGCTCAACAGGCCTAAGCGCACTATTTTCAAAGATAAACAAAATATTGTTAAAATAAAGAATATAAACCCTTTCGTTTCCCTCCCGTCTTTCTACGTACCCCAATTAGGTATTACCTAGCAAAAAGCAACATATAAAGCTGTCCCTTACTTACCATCGCTTTATTTTGCCACCACACGTTTTATTTAAAAAGCACAAATCATGCGTTTATTATTTTATTAGTACGCAAATATTACGTTATGTTAGACACGTAAACAATTATAAGTTGATTAATTTGCACACAAAATAGCGTGTTACCTTTAACCCTTTATATGTAACATACATTGTTGGTTATTTACTTAAACGAACATGTTTATTAATTATATTACGAAAATTATTAGGAGGTTAACATTTTTTCATTTGCACTGCTCCATCACCATCACCCTGCATCCTGTTACATAGTTATCTTTCTTTATTAAGCAAACTATCTGAAAATATTCATTTTCCCTAAGTTCACAATGTACACTTTTCTCAGAAGACCTGATAAATTGTTGCTGCAAGACTCCTGTATTGACAGTTTGTGCTTTCCATAAAAGGCATTGTGAGTGAAGGAGGTGCTGGGAAAGGGACTGCTTTAACATGGTCAGAAACTGGCCTCTGCAGAACGATTGGAAACAGCTAGTCCCAGCAACACTAAATGCCACTTGTTGAGTATGAAAAACACAGGTGCACCCCATTTGCAACAAATAACAATATTGATAAATCAATGAATATTTTCAAAAAGTCTTCTAAGACTCAATACAGGAGTTTATCTTCTCTTTATTGTCTTTTTCTTCCATTCATATGTATACAGCAAAGAAGCCAGCCAACGCTTTTCGTCCATATACAAATGGACTTCTTCAGGGCGCAACAGAAGAAGCAAAAACTAATACAAGGTCCATTCTTGTTGTAGTACTTGGAATTAGATACGTCTTATTTAGCCGTCAACCCAGAAATAAAAAAATCCTTGGGATATTCCATCAAGGTGTCACAAAAAAAATTATTTTCTACTCCATCCCTTGTTCCAAAGTGTCTATGCAGTGTATTGGTTCCCAGTAGGATGAAGGGGATAGGGGGGGTTGGCCCTTCATCCGGCACTATAGTAGGTGCCACGCAGGAGATCAAAAAGACGTCCCTCTCGAGCCCGGTGCCGGAAAGATAATGATTCCTTTAATGCTTATCTGCCGGTACCAAGAAGTGCAACACTCCCTGTTCCTGCTCTCTGTAGTACAAGCCCCTTTGGGATCACCCTACTGCTAGTCGCATGACTGAGATCTCATGGTTGCTGTGTTGATCAATGGGGTGCAGGGTTGGTCCTCCGGTTCAGCCTGTGAACTAGTTCAGCATGTTATTAGCAACTCATTCGCTTTAGATTATTTCCATTTGAAACAACTTAGCATGTACCCTCGGCCAAGTCCCTCTGTTGGGTGACCATTTATCTGGTCATTCCCAAATATCCAAAGTGCTCCTTTATCTTTGGACTCTGACTCAGTGGTTTACCTTCATCTGCTTTTTTCTAACAGTCAACAACATGCAGGTCCCCTTCTCTTCTTAGGCCCCGATGACAGATGATAAAATATCCCAAAACTTGCTTCAACATCGAGCTGCTCCCCATGGATGGTGCTTTTTAACCACAGAGCTTCGAATTAAAGCTACACTGCTGCTCCTGCATCATACTCCCGCCAAATACCAGTACCCCCTAGCTGGGAACACTTTCCAGTTTTTTGGGGGGGAAATTCTTTTATTTTGCAGATCAAACTTGACATTTCGGTGGCAACAACAGTTCTGTTATTCATCATTACGACACAGCTCAACAAGCTCCTCCTTTTAGCTTCTAAACCCTCAGCGTATCCCCGCCTCTCTGACATGCCAGCTCCATGTAACCACCTAACAGATATACATTCAAAACATTTCACGGGGATTACCTCGATCGATGGGTGTACACAACATCCCCCTGTACTCATTCCACTTTCCTCAGATCTTAGCCCATTTATTTGAGCAGCCTCTGCTTTCGTAAACGACCCTCTCTGCCGGCATACACCAGTGCATATCAATTGCCCATTCTTGCAGAGTAGGAGTGGACGATGCCCTTCACTTCCTGGCTATATTGCGTTTGGCCACCATAAATCCCAATGTCACCTAGAGACTTACTACTTAGGTCAGTTTCATCCCAAATATTCAATAAACACCACTTTGCCAATTCACCCTTTCCATTTTTGAACTATGCTGTCTCCTAGCTTCTCACTGTACGCAGCATTCTGTTCACAACAGACTTTCTGCAGGCCTTTGTCTTAGCGAGGAGAGCAGGTGTGAATGTTTGGTTGCATGATGCAGTCTTTATTAGTGAGATGTTTTTCCGCCTATGAAGACAGATAAGCAGTGGGATGCAGGTACTCTTCCCCATCCACCGAAAGTCTTTCTTTTACCACCATGTGATGCCGCTACATCTGGCAATACGACAGCCAGCATGGGCGAGGGACTACAATGGGCTGCGGAAGTCTCCTGGTCGTACCAGGTGAGGCATAAGAGCACAACACAGTGTTCCACTATAGAGCCCCTGGTTACCTGCTCATTTATATTCTTTAGAAACCTATATGTTCCAGGGAGGCCAGGATCTACTATTTTAAAGTAGAGACAACCCTGGTCGCAGACATCCAGCTGCACCTGGACAGGGATGGGAGTGTCTGATGTGGGCCAGGCTCACTGAGGCAGAATGGTCTGAAGTTAGGCTGACTATATCCTGGTCTTCAAACTTGCTCTTTGTATACCCTCCTTCTGATGCAGCAAGTGTGGCCTCTCCAACTGGACCTCTAATTCCAGTGGCTGAGGTTATGGTACATCAACGGGGCAGTGTTTAGATGTCCATGAATGTAGGCGGAAAGCACCCATCCTACATTTGGCAAGAAGAAAACTTCACAACAGCTCCCTCAAGAAACACCAAAATGCCCTTAATAAGCTATTTCAGCCTAACAATCACTATACCACGTGTGGAATAAGCCTGGGAATCTATTAGAAATATACTTCAAAGCCTCTCAGAGAACATAACCTTGCAAGTGCTTCATTCAAGTTTCACCTAAGATTCGCCCAAATGTCATTCAACGTTTCCTGAAGATTCTCAGGATCCTGAGATCTGAATCTGTTTTGCTCTTGTTTCCCTAGTACTACAGTTCCTCCCTGCTTGGAGTCTGGGCAGTTTAATGGCACAAATTATCTAGTTTTGATGTTCTTTCTTTCTTGATTCGATTCTTCACCCAATATACAAAAAAGGGCTCAGCATCGGATCCTGCAAATTATAGGCTCATTGGACGTGGGAGCAGAATACTTTTCTAAGGTTCTGCTCCAGGAGCTAGAAGGGTGGCCTCTAAGTTACAACTGATCCCTTAAATTCAAGTGGATTTTCACCCAGGAACAGGCACAACTTCAAACATGCTCATGCTCTTGGTGCCAACTGAAAAATCCCTTAGCATGAAAACTTTATTATATGCGTATTTTGTCGCCAGTAGGCCAGCCTTTGACAAAATCCCACAAAGCGTCTATGGAAATAACGAAATCTCTGGGGAATACCACCTGTTCTGTTACATGACATACAATTACTTTGAGTAAGAGTTAAAGTGGGTGCAGGTTGTAGTGACCTTGGTCAGGGGCACTAGGAACCTGCACTCGACCAAGGGGAGGGGACAGAGACCGGACACCACTTCCGGTCAGGGAGTGGGGAGGGCATTACTGGACATGAGGGCAGAGGGAACAGACGTGCATGTGGGCACCAACATGAGCAAAGAATAAAGAACCATATAAGCACCTACCAGTCTCTGCGTGGGCCATTCCAAGAACACGACAACTGGCGACGAGCAGGTGGGATCAGGAGTCACCACCAGAAGCGACGAAGCGCGTGCCTCGCCCACTACGTCCAAACGGAGCCAGGAGCCCACCCTGGTCCGTCGATCGCCGAGACGACGTCGGGAGTGCACCCGACCACAGAAGACGACGAAACCAGGAGCCTACCCTGGTCCGTCGGGCCCCAAAGAAAGAAGACGCGAAATCGGGAGCCCACCCCGATCGCGAGATAAACGGAGCCAGGAGCCCACCCTGGTCCGTGTGCAGCGCCTACAGCGACATCGGGAGCCCACCCCGGCCGCATCAAGGAGAGTGAGGTGAGGGAAAGTGCAAAAAGGCACCCGATCGTGGAGAAAGCTGCCCTCTGACTGAAAGAGAGCCCCGAGCCTCCCGCGTAGAGATTTAACCTGAAATCTCGCGAGACCTCGGCGGCCATCATGGAGTCAGGCGGGACAGCCAATGAAGAGCTGAAGAAGGCCCGGCGGCCATCTTAGAGTCAGGCAATTCAACAGATAGCAAATCTCACCCACAGAAGTCTCGGTGGCCATCTTAGAGTCAGGCGGGACAGCCAATGAATAGGATTCTTAACTCAACAAATAAATCTAAAGAAATCTTTTCTATAGTAAATGAGCTGTCTGCATTAGATAGAGTTACGCCTAACTCAGCCCCTTCTCAGTCCCTGTGTGATTCTCTTAACCTATTTTTTTGGGAGAAAATTGTGGCAATCAAGGCTAGTATTCCTACTCCCATTGCTCCCATAGTTGCCTTTGATACCGATAAGTGTCCATTTCAACTGGCTCAGATTCCCTTCATCTCTTATGAGATCTTTTTGGGTCTGTTAAAAAAGGTCGGATCAGGCTCCCCGACTGACTGTTGCCCCCCTCATGTTTTTCAGGAAATCTTCGCCAGATGTCCAGACCCTCCACTTTTGTTTCTTAATAACTCACTTAAGTTTGGTATAGTCCCCAACCTCTTTAAAAGCGGGGAAATTATCCCCATTTTAAAGAAACCGGGTGTGGACCCTTCCATTCTTTTCAACTACCGCCCCATTTCATTGCTACCCTACCTTGGAAAGGTCTTAGAAGCTCATGTATCAAACCAACTGAGTTCTTTTGTTGAACGGTCTCATGTCCTGGACCCTCACCAGGCGGGGTTCCGACCCGCCCATTCTACCGAGTCAGTCATTCTGACAGTCCTAGACGAACTCAGAGGGGGGGCAGATAGAGGCCTCACCCAGGCCTTGGTACTCCTGGACCTGTCTGCAGCATTTGACACGGTCGACCATAATATTCTGATCAATCGTGTCAACAAGGCCGGGATCCAGGGCCTGGCTTTGAAGTGGCTTTCTTCCTTCCTCAGAGACCGGTTCCAAGCGGTGCGTCTTGGTAATTTCTCCTCTACCAAGATAGAACTGACTTGTGGGGTTCCCCAGGGCTCTTCTCTTTCCCCGCTCCTTTTTAACTTGTACCTATTCCCTTTAATCTCTTCCTTGAGAGAAAGGAAAGTGGGAACATACAATTATGCGGATGACCTTCAATTGGTTTTCGACATCAATCTTTCATCATCCTCTGTGTCCCATTTTCAAGACACGGTGATTTTTATAAGCAAATGGATGAATGACAACCAATTGAAGCTTAACCCCGACAAAACTGAGCTTATCCTTACTGGAGGGTTCTCCAACCCATGGAATTCCAACTTTTGGCCATCTACCCTTGGTAGTCCCCCTCTACCGGCCAGCTCAGTTAAAAGCTTAGGCATAGTGATAAGCTACGATCTGAGCATGAAAGCTCAGATCAGCGCCGTTGTCTCCGCTGGTTTCTTCCAACTTCGGAGAATAAAGAAGATCAGTAAATTTTTGTCCAGGGAAGCCTTGATTTTAGTTGTTCTGGCATTGGTCATCTCCCGCGTGGACTATGCTAACTCACTCTATGTCGGCATTCCAGCATACCAATTAAAACGCCTTCAGCTGGTCCAGAGTCAAGCTGCCAGACTGATTTTTGCGCAACCTAAATGGCATCATGTTAAGCCACTGATGAAAAGCCTTCATTGGCTTCCAGTGGCCAAGCGCAGTGCATTCAAGTTAGGATGTACTGTTTTTAAAGCCCTTCATGGCAACAGCCCAGCCTTCATTGCTTCTAAGATTTCTCGCTATGTCCCCTCTCGCAATCTGCGTTCCTCCCATCAGAATCTATTGGTCACTCCTATTTTTAAACGTAAGAAACATGGAGGGTCCAGATTTATGGTCTTAGCCCCTCTGTTCTGGAACTCGCTCCCTATGGAGATGAGGTCTCTGACCTCTCTCACTCTATTCAGAAAACAGCTAAAGACCTGGTTGTTCGCACAGGCGTATGGAACCTAAGCCATCCATTCCTGATGACACCTTTTCACTCCCCCAGCGCCAAGAAACCTTTGGTGAACGTGCGCTTGATAAATGCTTTTAACATAACATAACATAACATAACATAGGGCCAGGCGGCCATTTTAAAGTCAGGCAATAACAAAAAGCCATAGAAAAGAAGAAAAATAAGGAAATAAAGGGACATTGCAATACAAAGAGGAAACAAGGAATAAAGTACAACAAAAAGAAGACGGAAACCTAAAGGAAAGAAGGAAGATGGCCAATGAAAGTGATAAGACCAGCGCACAGGCAATATTTCGCAGACCACTACCATTCAGCCTATCGGAACCACAGACAGGCATCAGGTGGGAACGATGGATTCGGCAATTCGAACGATACATGCGCGCCACAGACATCGCCGAGGCCAAACACGTTGATCTCTTTTTAAATTTCGTAGGGGATGAAGTGGAGGACCTGCTCACAACATTCCCCAGCAATCGAATAGCAGCGTACAAGGGACTGATACAGTGCCTCACAGAGAAGTTCGACCCTCAAAGAAACATCGACTTCGAGAGGTACACATTTAATACCGCGTGTCAACGAGCAGAGGAGTCCCTTGACGATTTCGCAACAAGACTGCGAAAACTAGTAACATATTGCGAGTTTGACAAGTTCGACAATGAACAAGCGATACGACTGCGCATCATTGAAGGTTGCCAGTCTGTGGAATTCTGCGCACGTATTCTGAAGGAACCAACGACGCTGGAGAAAATACTGACAATGGCCCAAGCAGAAGCAAGAGCAACGGCACATGCCAAACAAATGGAGCTAGGAAAAGATAGAAGGGCGGAGTAATCGAACCGCGTAACAGGAAACAGCAAAAAGAAAGATAGCACACCGCCACCGCCAACCAAGAAGCAGGAAAGAACATGCTACAGGTGCGGACTTGAATTTCCACACGTAGGTGCATGCCCGGCAATGGGCCAGAAATGCAGGAAATGCAACAGAGACAACCACTTTGCAAGCGCCTGCATGAGTAGACAGTTTAAAAGTGAGCGAGGAAGACCGGCAAGACCACGGGCAGTACCGAGCAGATATGCCAGGCACATGGAGATGGCAAATCGCAGCTCCTCAAATGAATCTGACGGAACAATCGCGTCAGAAAGGGCGGAACGACTGTATCTGATGTCAGATGCACCTACGGAAGAACGAAGGCCAGAGCACATTCACCTTGTGGAGAAGCATCAGATCAAGAAAACAGCAACAGTGGACATTGAAGTAGGATGCCACAGTACACGTTTCGTGCTTGATAGTGGGGCCACGTGCAACATAATGTGCACGTTGGAGTACGAGAAGATGAAGATAAGACCGCCACTATCACCATCTACCATTGATGTGTTCACCTGGGGCTTGAAGAAGCCAGTGGAAAACATGGGGAAGTTCACAGAGACACTGACGTACAAGGACAGGTCATGCAAAGAGGAGATACATGTGCTACGGGGAGACATCCCAGCACCATGCCTGCTGAGCAATGTCACGGCGCAGGTAATGGGCCTCCTAGCAATGACATACCACATGTCAGAGAAACGGAACATTTTACAAGAACATCCGGCCATACTACAAGGCCTAGGAAAACTAAAAGGGAAACAAATAACACTGCACATCAACGAGGCAATCAAACCTGTGGCTCAGCATCACCGACGAGTGCCCATACACCTACAACCTCAGGTCGAAGAGGATATACAAAGTCTACTGGCACAGGACATCATTGAGCCTGCGGAAGGGCCGACTCCCTGGGTGTCTCCAATAGTGGCGGTTCTGAAAAAGAACACCTCAAAGATTCACATATGCGTGGACATGAGGGTACCAAATAAAGCCATTGAGAGGGAACGACACCCTGGGCCACACCTAAATGACATGATAAGCTGTCTCACTGGTACATGCCGATTCTCGAAGCTGGACCTGTGCAAAGGGTACCATCAACTGGAGCTTGACCAGCAGTCAAGGTACATTACCACGTTCTCCACGCACATGGGCCTGTTTCGCTACAAGCGACTGAGTTTCGGCATATCATCAGCTGCAGAAATATTTCAGGAAACCATAAGGCAGGTAATAAGGCCGGTGAAGAACAGTTTAAACTACAGCGACGACATCCTGGTGTTTGGTCGGTCCAATGAAGCACATGACAGTGCCCTACGTGAAGTATGCCTGCAGCTGGAACAAGCAGGACTAACACTGAACGCTGACAAATGTGAGCTGGGAAGAAATGAACTGGTATTCTTTGGGCACATCTTCTCCAAGAAAGGAATGAGGCCGGACCCCAGCAAGGTAGAGAAATTGAAAAAGGCGAGTCCTCCAATAGATGTTGCAGAAGTGAGGTCATTTCTTGGTCTTGCCAGCTACTGTGCCCGCTACATAAAAGACTTCGCCACGGTGAGCACACCACTGCGGGACCTAACAAAACAGGGTCAGAAGTTCATCTGGTCACAGGAGTGCAGTTGGGCATTTGAGGTCATCAGACATGCCGTGATGGCCGTGGATCATCTTGCCTATTTCGATCCGTTGCTATGCACCGAGCTGACTGTGGACGCCAGCCCGGTCGGACTAGGGGCAATTCTAGCACAACACTTGCCAGGTAGAGACTCACCAAGAAAAATTGTTGCATACGCAAGCAAAAGCATGTCTGAGATTGAAAGGGCATACTCCCAACCAGAAAAGGAAAGCCTAGCAGTGGTATGGGCGTGTGAACACTATCACATGTTCGTCTACGGGAAACCATTCACCATCGTAACTGACCATCAGGCCCTGGTGACAATATATGGCAATCCGAATGCAAAGATGCCGCCTCGTATTGAGCGCTGGGGTATAAGACTGATGGACTACGACTTCAAAATAGTGCACAAGCCAGGCAAAGAACACAACCCGGCTAACTACATGTCTCGGCACCCCCTACCGCAGGCACCAGAGAAGACCTCAATGGCAGAAGAATATCTCAACTTTGTACTAAGACAGAACACTCCGGTGCCAATAACACTAGCTGAACTAGAGCAGGAGACAGTAAGGGATGCCACAATGCAAGCGGCGAAAGTAACAACAAGACAGCAGAGATGGAGACACATCAACAACAACTGCATAATGGGAGACGGAGTAAACAAGGAGTAAATGGTAGCATTCAAAAAGATACATGAAGAACTATCAGAGACTGGAAATGGTTTACTAATGCGAGGAACAAGGATAGTAATACCAAGTGGACTACGTCGACAGACTGTCAATTTGGCACATGAGTCACACAGAGGCATGGTCGCAACAAAAAAGATGTTACGGGAGAAAGTATGGTTCCCTGGCCTAGACAGAATGGTGGAAGACACCATCCTAAGCTGTCACATCTGCCAAACAACAGGCCAGCCAGCAAAGCCTGAACCATTACAAATGTCGGAACTTCCAAAGGCAGTGTGGACAACGTTGACAGCAGACTTCTATGGGCCGCTAGACACGGGCAACTACCTGCTTGTGATCATTGATGAATACTCAAGGTTTCCCATAGTACGCCACATCTCCTCCACATCAGCAACTGCGACATTGCCAATACTGGATGACATATTTGCAGCCCAGAGACACTAAAGACAGACAACGGTCCTCCGTTCTCAGGGGAGGAGTTCAGAAAATTCATGACCTACCTAGGCATTCATCACAGAAAGATAACGCCTCTGTGGCCACAAGCGAATAGCATGGTGAAGAGGTTCATGGGCAACATAAAGAAGGCTGTCCAAAGAGCAAAACTGGCACAGATTTCCATAGGACAGGCACTCTGTCAAGTACTACGAGACTATAGAAACACCCCCCACAGCTCCACAGGACAATGTCCAGCTGAATTAGTGCTGGGGAGGATAAGCAGGACGAGGTTACCACAGTTAGAAGCGAAGAGGCCACCAGACCACAGCAGCATTGCTGTCAGGGACCAGGAGGCAAAGGAGAAAATGAAAGCGTACGCAGACGCCAGGCGACATACCACTCCGTCGCACCTCAAGCAAGGGGACCAAGTGGTGGTGCGTCAGCGACAACGGAGAAAGTCTGACAGTCCATTCTCAAAGGACCAGCTAACAATAACAGATGTCAAGGGGTCAATGATCACGGCGGAGTCGGGCCCCTACCGAATAACAAGAAACAGTTCTCACTTCAAAGGAATGAAGACCATGGATGAAGACGGAGAGGACACTGCGGCAGAGAACATTGGCGCACAGGAGAGAAACGGAGTGATAAACAATGAAGGAAGAGGTACGGACAAGAGTGAAGGACAAGAAGAGGGATCACAGGAAGAAAAAGAAGGGACTTGTCCAAGAAGAGTGAGCAAAAGGACAAAAAGACTGATTGAAGAAATGTAGTGATGGGGATGAATACATGTCTCTGCATTCTTCCCTTTTCTCTCTCTCGCTCTCTCTCTCTCTCTCTCTCTCTCTCTCTCTCTCTCTCTATCTCTCTCTTTTTACTTTCCTTCTCGACACATACATAGATCTCTCTCTCTCTCTCTCTCGCATTCTTTCTCGTGACAAAGGGGGAGATGTAGTGACCTGGGTCAGGGGCACTAGGACCCTGCACTCGACCAAGGGGAGGGGACAGAGACTGGACACCACTTCCGGTCAGGGAGTGGGGAGGGCATTACTGGACACGAGGGCAGAGGGAACAGACGTGCATGTGGGCACCAACATGAGCAAAGAATAAAGAACCATATAAGCACCTACCAGTCTCTGCGTGGGTCATTCCAAGAACACGACACCAGGTCAAGCAGTTTCTGCAAAAATATACACTAAAGAAGGACTAAAGCAAGAGTGTGAGCTCACCCCCTCTTATGCAATCTATTTATAGCAAATCTGAACTGTGCTCTTGACAAAGGGATCTCTAACTCTCCAAAACTAAGGGTGCAACAAATATCATTACATTATGCAGCTGACACTGTAATTCCAAGCAAGATGCCAATTGGCCTACAAGGCATTCAATAATAAGAGCAGTGAAATAGAGTTTAACCGAATCAAAAACAAAGTGATAACTCTTGGAGGAAAAGTAAATAAACCAGGTACCTGGCTTATGAACAAAGAAGGATCAAGAGAGTAATGCCATAATCCAACATGAGACACCTTTCGTGGGTAAATATAAGTTTATACTTAGTTGCAATCAAAGCAAGTCACTAATAGCTTTTCATAAAAAAGTGAAACCTAATCAAAACCACCCAAAACAAAACCTATACAGAACTATCCCAAAACTAGGCGCATTAGAGATTTCGTACAGCCTAACAAACCTTGCTTATCTGTCAGAAAGACTTAGTGTACTTCATCTGCTCACTGGAACCTGACAGGGAGCGTCCTCACCTGTTCAGTTCTTTGTACCTCGGGAGCTACACATTGCATTATATTTGTTCGTCTAGTTGACATGGCATCCAAGTGGGGCACTCTCAACACCCTTTCTACATTCCACCAATGTCGTCCCTAAACTCGTACTGCATTGTCACATACCTGGCCACAGTTTGGGGTCCCCTTTTCTGACAACACCTGACTTGTGTATCTAAACCACTGGTTCCACCTTCGTAGTTCTCTGTTTCGCAGTCTGCTTGCTGTCGGGTGGTGCTTTCTGTTTGCCCTCTGGGTTCTGAACTCTTCCATGAACAATATCATCCAGTTCCCCCAAGTACTCTCCAGTTCATATCCATTTAGTCATCCAGGCTGGAAATACTTTGGAGCAAGGCTTTCTTCCCCACAGAAGCTCAAAAGGTGATACCTTTGTAACAGAAAGTGGCATTGTGCGATAAAACCATAGCAGGCATCTCACAATGTTCTCAATTTTGCATTCAATTCCTTTTGTCCATCATATAAGTTCCAGCAAAACCCTATTAATCCGCTCAATTAGAACATTGGTCTGGGGTTGTTACAATGAACTTCTCATTTTCAGCTCAGAAGTTGGAAGTTCCTATAACCCCTCGATATATCCTGAACGTATCATACCATTTGCCTCCACGCAATGGGTGGTTCACCTGGAACCTTTAAGAATGGAGGCGATGGATTAAGTGACTTCATTACTAAAGAGACTAATGATGAAAGATGTGTGGCACCCCCAGGAAAAATGCCCAAACAAACTCGGGGTCATTAGTAGTGAAGTAAGCACACTGGTTTCTAGAATTGTGCACCTGTAGTCACAAGGATATGCAAAATTCCTAGAAAGTGTACATAGGAGCAACTATTCTGAGAGCACAGATTTCCCATTAGGTGTGCCTTACACCAACATTCCATGGTACCAATAAGTGCTGTTATACAAATCCAGTGGGTGTTTGAGGTTTCAGTCTATAAGTTGTGGTCAGATGAAGCAACACACTATTGAAAAGGTACCCTTCTAGAATGCATATCACTACTGAAATTCTAGCTCAGGAAACCTCGCCTGCTATGTGGCTGGCTAACACGGCCACCATTACTGAAAATGACACTCACTGCTGCATTGAGTGTCTCCAATGGCGAGTGGTTGGACTGAAGGCACTGAAGAAACGTGCGCGCTCACTTGGTAGATTACAACAGACAAGCTTCGGATCAGTGGTCAACTCAAGCCTGACTGAGACAAATGCCACAGATGTGTCTACAGTGGGAAGCTTGGAGTATGTTGTGAGTTGCACTGATGTAGGCGGCATGAACTGCATGGTGCATTTGACCGATTTAGGCCAAGGTACTGCACGAAATAAGCTCAGTTGCTCCGGATTCAGCACGCCCCCAGCGTCAGAGAAGTCGCAAAATAACAGTTTCTGTGAGGGATGCATGTCACTTCTCTAGATGCGGCCTACCAACAACAGCTTAGTAAAGCTAACTACTAACAGCTTCGGGGAGGGGTGCAACCGCTTCATTTTTGTTTGAAACCCCTTTCTCCCAAGCCTTGGTGGTTTGTCGTTCCAAAATGAAAAAAAACCAAAACAGGGCAGTAATATGCTACCAAGGTAGGGTGGAATTTTTGTCGTTGTGTGTTTTCGCCAAAACTGATTCCTTGTCGTCATCAATGACGTTTTCAGTGAAAAGGACAGCTGGACTGGTACAAAGTCCTGATTTGGTGGGGACTTTGGGTACCTTTCTTTCTACCCACTTTTTCTCGATGTTCATTGGTGGTTTTACCACAGAGGAAGCTGCACGTAGGTGGTGATTTGCGCCCCCACCCTTCTTCGACTCTCTTCCATCTTCGATTGGTACAGATGTAACGGAGGGCGCGTAGGTCCAGTTTTAGTATCTGCGCCCCCTGAAGGCCCCCGGTGTACATTTCTCCCAAGACTTTTGGTTTCTCCGGTTACTTTGCTTAATGCGTTGCCCAGACCCGCTGCTCGTCGTCTTTAAGACCAGGGTTCGCGTATCCTGGGCCTCACTCATCCGAGTTTTGATATTAAGGTTTTTTTTTAATGAATAACGAGAGGCACATCTCATTTATAGCTGTGGGAGGCAACATTTCTTATTTACAGTTTTACAGTTTCCTAGAAATACGGGGTTTTCGAGGACTGAGTGCAGGGATATCAAAGAACCGTGATTGTGCAATTAATTGAACTGACACTCCGAGCTCGACTGCGGAATCAGTCACAGGTCAGAACTATTGGGAGGGGACGGGCAGGGGCCTCATTGAGTTCACAATTTGAAGCTCCCCTACTGGCAGCGAGTGACCTAAGATAAAACCACGGGGCCCTTTTGCAACATTTGGTGAGCGGCCTCTAAAATTTCTCGTAGGACATCAGAACACAGAAATACATAGGCATGGGGTCGAGTGGGCCCTCTGAGGGGGGCACTAGGGGTTTACATTACTCCCCACTTGACAGCCCCTTTCCCCGACTGGCAGCCATGTAAGTCCTATTTTGCATGTGCTGCTTTCCAGTTCCATGTGTGATGGTTACTTCACCCTCGTTAGCTTATGTTTCTTCTTTGCTTTCTAGTTCTTTGTAGAAAATTCACCTTTTCTGCGTGGTCACCCCACATTTTTGCCTTTTACTGGACACTATATTTTTGCTGGATTTAGAACTCTGTGCACTTTACCTCTGCTAGCCAGTAGTACGTGCCTGTGTTTCCTCTTTAAACATGGTCGAATGGGCATATTCCTAATTGGTATATTTAATTTACCTACAGGACCCTAGTATATGGTTCTAAGTGTACCCAGGGCCTGTAAGTTAAATGTCACTAGTGCGACTGCAACACCTATTGTACCATTCACTACAGTAAAAATGTAAGACATGACTTCAGGCCTACCATTGCAGCCTGACTATGGTAACACTGCAATTTAAACTGATAAAATAAGTATTTTTGACAGTTCAAAACCTCACTTTTAAATATTAATGTCACCCCTATGTAGGCCTTGTAGCCCACAAGGCAGGATGCAAGGTATTTAAAAGTAGGAGATGTAGAAATTTAATTTTAACATGTCCTTACAGTGACTAGGACCCTAACGCTATTTTTCCCTGTGGTAGTCCTAGCTGTCCTATGTATAAAACTAGAGTACACATTAAAATCCTAATACTGTATCTCAGAAATGGGACTAGCTAGAAAAATAATGAAAGAGCTATTTTTTTATAAAAATTATAAATCCAATTCAATGGTGAAGTTGGACATTTAATAAATATTAAGGAAAAGTTACGTTAGAAATTTACTTTTTCCCTGCATGAAGTTACTGGAGGCTAATTTGCATTTGCTCTCCAACTTTCCCCACCCAGTGATTAGAATTTAAACAGGTGTGAAATGCCTCCCATGAGTTACACAATATGTCACTGTGATTGACATTTCAACCTGAATCCCTCCTTTGAGCTCAGCAGAAGGGGGGCGGCTGTATGCATCCTTTTTGACATTACAGTGTCAAATCTGACATGAGTGTTAAATCCTGCTTGACAGGTCTGCTGGGTTCACACATAACACTTGCGGCGCACTTGAAAGTAAGGGAACAGGATACCAAGACTATTCATGTGTATTCACTGTTTGGTTGCTGAAGAATCCTGCTTTTGTGTCAGCAGGCTTCTGTCTCTGGGTTTATTGGGGACACATTGGCTGCTTCAAACTAGATTTTGGTGTTAGATGTAGAAGTACACTAGAATTACTACATTACACTTCCAACACATGCCCTGAGCCCTCAGAGCCCAAGTTTAGTGTGGCCAAAGATTTTCGCCATCTTGAAAATGCCCAAAGTAGGTAGGGTTGGCATCTGGAACTTTTACCCTGTTGGTTAGGGCTTGCCCAGGAATTAGTCACACCCACTAGCTGGTTCCAGGCATAAATGTGGCATCTCCAGGCACCCAGTTCAGAACACTGCTGGCCCTGAGGAAGAATAGAAGAGGTCTGGATGGCCAATCTGTGACCTGAGAGGAGTCCAGAACGACTAGACCTGCTCATTCTTGTACCCAGGAGAAAGAAATGGACTCCATGGGTCATCCAGGTCTGGTGGCTCAGTGGACTAATGCGTCCACTGTAATGGCCTGTGTTTGACATCATGGTCACAGGTTCAAATTCTGGCAGGTCCACTCAGCCTTTCATCCTTCTGAGGTCGTTAAATGAGTACCATTGTGTTGGATAACAATAAAACAACTGCTATTCAGCGCCAAGATACCTGTTGCGGTGAACGTGCGCTTTACACATACACATGTTATGTTATAAGGCTGACCTATTCTAGCCAAAAGGATACAACAAGTCTCAAGAGGCCTTTCCTGGAGCTGACCAGTGGCAACTGGACCTAGATTGGATCCTGCTGTTATTGTCTGCTGGCACCCGGTGAGTTTCAAAATGTTGGTCGTGGAGGCTTTAGAGGTGTGCTCCTGTTGTAGATTGGGATTTAAAGGACTAAAGTCAGAAGGTAAAATCTTTGACCACGACCAACTTGGTTTGTGTATCCAACCCGCACTTCATTGCAGGCCGCATCATATTGTGCCTAGATCCCAATCTACCCCGACTGTTGACTATCATTGGCACTTTGTAGAACTTAAAAAAAATTCCTTTCTCCGGTTCCCCATATTTGATTTTTGTCAGTCTAATGTCCTTTAGTTTATTTTATTTTACTCTATTTTTCTAATTCAGTTTGGCATTTTTATTGTTTGCCTTTTAACTTTATTACTTGACTTCTGCAAGAAGGCACACCAAATGCGAGCCCGCCTGGACTGCGCCCAGCAGCAGAAACCCTGGTCCTCCTCTGACCCACCACTACCTCTCTGCTTTTCTTTGCCCCTTGAACCCCGGGCGTTGCCCCACCCTCTGCTGACATGCTACACTGCACAACACGGAGGGAGCTTTCACCTCCTCTCTCTCTGCTGCTTCACTTGCACTACTGCTCGTGCATCTCCAACATCCACCAAGAACATACTCACAACACAGAATCCCACACACACTAAAACACCTACCAATAATCAAATTTGCACCACTCACACACCTATCTTGTGCATGCTTCTTAACACCCGCTCACTCAGCAAGGCCGCCATGGAGATCTGGGACTTGCTGGATGATGCCACCCACACCTCCTCTTCCTCACGGAAACATGGATGACCACAGCTTCAAAGCTTAGACGACCTAATCAGGCCCGGAGGAGCAATAGTAATCATTTACAAGGATACATCTTCAAATGCACTTCCTCCGCAGAAGCCAGAACATACTACAAGGCACTCCTCAACTTTAAAATACAAATCACAACTAACTTCACCCTGGGTTAAACCTTGGTCTACAGCTCCCCCTCACCCCCCGACCAGGCTTTGCTAGCAATATCATGGACTTTATCGCCCCACTAGCCCTAAACTCCAGCACATTCATCCTCCTAGGAGACCTCAATTTCCATCCAGATGACTGGATCGACACCAACTAAGCCTCCTTCTTGACTACCTTGGAAACCTGGGACTAACTCAACGCATCAAGGAGCTCATCCACGCTGCCAGACACATAATAGATCCCGTCTTTACATCCTTCAATAACATCACTATCAATACACCAAGACCCGTCATCTGGACTGACCACGCCATCATCAGTTTCACAATTACCATCCATCAATGCAGAAGAAACCCCACAGAGGGCTCAGCTTGCCGGCACTGGAACAACCTTGAAAAAGCACATAAGACGTCTGCCCTCCACAAAAACAAACCAGAACCCACAGCCTCCTAGCACACAACATTGACAATTTCAACAAGTGAATCACCAACTGCACTGACAAGCTGGCCCCCAACAAATGAAGCCACACTGCAAAAACCATAACACAAGCCAGTTGGTTCAATAAAGACCTCAGAGTGTCAAGCGACACTTTAAAACCTGGCATAGAAATTGAGAAACAGTCATGTTGAAGTGGAAAAAGGTGCTTTTAAAGACACCCAGAAAACAAACGAAGAATCTGAGAAACAAAGACGAAGGCCTAGTTGAATGAAAAAATGCCAGCTCCAACTGCAGGAAACTTAAAGACATCTTTGCAATTGTTAACAATTTCACCACACTCACAGCTACCACCGGCAACATCAGCCCAACCCAAAATCTGTGCAGCAACCTTTCAAGCTTCTTTTGCAGCAAGATCACAAAAAACAACTTCGATTCCCTGACTCTTACCTCTTACCAGAAGTCTTCCAGTGATGAACAAAGACAACACACTTACCACATGAGGCACCATCAGCCCAGACGAAACTACAGCAATCATGAAGACCTTACACTACGGGGCCCCGATGGATCCCTGCGCCCATCACAGAATCATGGAAATATGCATCCGTCAACACCCTCCTCAGGAAACTTTCGGCCGACCTGATCAAACTCGCCAACTACTGACTGATATCCCTCCTCCCTGCCTCAGCCAAAGTCTTAGCAAAAGCTATCAACGAGTGCCTCTCCAACCACCTCAACAATTACCAGTTTCTTAATGCTTCACAATCAGAAGTTAGACCCAACCACAACACGGAAACTGCCCTCATAGCAGACAACATGTGGATGGCCCTCGACCAGGAAATGGCAGCCCTCATCCTTGAAGACCTATCAGCAGCTGTCAACACCGTCTCCCATCACATTGTGATCCGACGACTTCACAAAGTAGGCACCCAGAGACACGCCCTTGAGTGGATCCGCTCATTCCTCACCGGAAGAACCCAAACCATCAACATGCCGGCCTACTCCTCTGAAGCATAGGAACTCACCTGCAGAGACCCGAAAGGCTCCTTGTTCAGTCAAACACTCTTCAACATCTACATAAACCACTGTCTGACGTCATACAAACTCACGACATAAATATCCTCACATACGCCAACAACTCAACTGATATTCTCCCTCTCGGACAAAAAACCCAACACTAAGAACAAGTTCACTACATTTATGTCTGAAGTGGCCACCTGGAAGAAATTCAATTGCCTCATACTCAAAGGGGAAAGACCAAAGTGGTGGTCTTTGTTAAAGTGCCTCGCCATGGGACTCTACCTGGTGGCCCACAGACCTCGGACCACCCCCACGCCTAGCTCGCTAGCAAGAAACCGCAACATTATCATAGGCAAAATATTGGAAATTGCCACCCAAGTCAACTCAGTAGCCTTGTCCTGCTTCAACACCCTAAGAATACTGAAGAAAATCTTCAAGTTCTAAATCTTCAAGCACTACTGAACAACACCAGAAAAATGATCACCCAAGCCCTCAACATGAGCAGACTAAACTATGGGAACACTCTATATGCAGTGATATGTACAATACTTTTGCAAGAGGAAACCCACTGCTATGCTTAGTTTCGCTATTACAAGCATGTGATCTGTGTTTAAATGGCATCATGTTTCCTTTTTTCAACTTGTATTCTTTTAATTTATCTTGCAAATGAGTTTGAGTTTGTGTGTGTTTTATTGCGGTTGTATCAGAGGGTGAACACAAGAATGAGCCAGTGGATGGATGGAAAGATGCAGAAGTGGAAGGATGAGTGATAGAGTGCATGGATGATGACTTACTGAGTGCCTAAACGCGTCAATGACACAAAAAGCACTTTCCTTCATAAGCCAGATGTATTGGCATTGGCAGTGCTTCTTCCTGCATTGAAAGGTGGGCAAGTCATCGGCTTTGGTTCTCTCGAGTATTTTCACAAGTATGATTGGCTTTTTACAGATGATTGTAGACAGCTAGCACTCAATGACCCACATTTGAGCTGTATTCTTGTTAGTGAAGATTGGATTTCTGTGGTTGAACTAGGTTTTCCAACCTTGCAACAAAACCTTCCCTGGATACCTTAGTCTCCGGGAATGCTAAGACGAAAGTGTGACACTCCGGACTCACATTCTTCCTGGGGTTGAAGTGTGCCCATAGTGCTTCTTTTAGCCTTTTTTGTGTATCTGTGTTTTTCATAGAGAAAGTTCTGATTGGGTGCTGGGTAGTTTCATCAGAAGCTGAAGTTGTGTTTGCCTCTTGGAGCTCATGCTGTGTTAAGAAAATTACACAAGGACCTAAGTCACTCCCTCTATTTTAGGACTAGACTCTGTTAATTGGACCTGGGGTAGCATTTTGAGGTAGGGACCTATCTTTCGTCAGGTTCTCTGTTCAAGCATAGTGGTGTAGTGTTGTGACACTAGTTCCCTGACGTGTTGCTTGTTATGGTGTCACTTATTGTGCGTTTTCCACTAACACCACACATGACAATGTCTTTTGCACAGCATCCTTAATTTGGAGCTGGTTTCCAGTATGAGACCACACACATGTGGCTGTCTTGGGTTTCAGTACAGTAACATTTACTTAATAATCACTTGTAGTTCATTGAACATACACGTATATGTTGAGGTTAACGCCTCACTGCCATCTCTGACTGCTGCAAATAATAAGTATTGGTATTCCCAGTTTACTGCCATTCAACTTACTGACACTGAAAGGATGAAAACGGAGTCAACACTACCGGGATTCAAAACCCATTACCAGCAGATCACCACAGCTCTCAGCAGTGAGCGTTTAACTCACTGAGCCCTCCTGTCAGACTCTATTTAATTGGATTTATCGTGTAGCTAACCTTTCTTTTATTGCTTGCTTTGCAGGTATTTGAACTTCGCCTTTGGTGAGGGCTATTTGTCAGTCTCTTGTCACATAGTTCCTTCTTTTCATATTCTTTGTTCGACCTAAATCATTCAAATGTGGTATTGCTTTGCAGCAGTGGCGGCTGCCTTTGTACAGGAGTGGTGAGGCGGGGGGACAGGGCAGGAGGAAAGAAAGGCATGATATAAAAAAAAAAAATTAACTGACCTTCACCGATGCCGCACGTCTCTCCTCAGTCCTCGCAGAGCACTGGAAACACCCGGACTCTCCCAGCCAATCATGACGCTGGAGGAGCAGCATCATGATTGGTCTGAGTGGCCGAAACGGCCGCTCAGGCAGTAACTGTGAGGCTGCTCGTGTTCTCCACTGGGCTGTGCAGCACAGCCCAGTGGAGAACATGCTAAGTGCGCATGACAGTTTGGACGGCTCCAGAGGGCCAACCAAGCCATCATGCGCACTCAGGGAGGGAGTGCAAACCACTCCTGCTCCCTCTGACGGTGGGGAGCCGAGTCCCGCCCCGCCCGACCTGGCTAGAGTCGGAGTTCCGCAAAGAAAAAATAATAATAACTTCTTGTTATTATCATTTTATTTTTCTTTCGCACTGCTCAGTGGGGCGACGCTCCTCCGCCTTAGCGGAGGAGCCACCATTGCTTTGTAGTCAAAGTCGCATGGTATTTGTTATTGTTAATATGTTCACTTCCACTCTGGGCAAGTACTCACACACTTCTCTCGTTTTAGCTCAGTATAAGTATATTCTAAGATGGCTTCCAAGTTTTACTTTGTTTACTTTACAAATAACAATCACACAATCTGGATGGATTGAACACGAGACATAGCCAGGCTTTTGCAGAACTCTTCTTTTTAATTTGTTCCATTCAGCAGCTGGCTAAATGCACTTGCATGTATTTTGTTGTTGAGTGGTGACTCAAATACGGGCATTAGAGTAAAATACGCTTTGTCAATATTGGCACACGAGGCCATGTAGAAGATTCAGTCTTGATATGTGTTGTCTATTTTCTGGGGCCATTTGTGCACCCACTGTACCAGTTTGCTTGGTGGTTGTACAATTAGAGTGTGGATGTTACCTGTGAGGCAGCACAATATTTCTTTGGTTGTCTCTATGTATTTTTTCTCTTCTTTTCTGTTTCATAATACTTTTTAAGATTACCTCCACATTTCTCTATATTTACCCTACATATCTTCTGAATGTCTCACAAGACTTTTCTTCCTTTTTTAGGTCGAAGCCTACCAGACAGCACAGCTGTCTGGTTTCAAAGACATATTGGGGACATTCTGAACGCTACCCTAGGAATGCATTCCTCTCATTGATTAGCATTGGATTTGTGTTTTGTAACTCACATTTGCTTGCTTATTGTTTGCAGGCTTTATTTGCTTTAAGCTGTCCTGCATGTTTTTGTCCCTCACGTGGGTCTTAGCCTGTTTACCACCTCTCTGACTGGCTCTTTGTATTCTTCCACAAGTGCTTGATTTGTAGGAAAAGTATATGTGTTTCCAGTTGTCTCCCTTGCATGCTAGTTCACAGCAGTAATTATGCTGCATTTCTTTGAAAAGTTTTCCTGCCTTCTGTCTTTCTGCTTGACTAATTCTACTGCTCTCCACCACTACCTGTTCATCAATCTCACATGCCTGTGACGAACATTGCTCTGTCTACGAGCTTGTTTATTTTGGTCAGAGCCCTTTACTAATAGTATTACTTAAACAATCCTCTTCCTCAATTTCACCCCTTGCCATAGGTGCTGGAAGTAGGGGTATAGAGGGTGCTAAAGCACCCCCAAAATAACTGTGCTGGAGGTTAGAAGTGAATGAGCAATAAACAGGCCTTTACATTTTGTTTTTATCTTATCACATTTACTGTGCATTCAAAGACAGAGGTTAAAGGTCAGGCTCTGTCTTTAGAGGTAGGCTGGTGTTTACCTTTCTATCTCTGACTACAAAGTGAGAGGATTTATGTAACAGTCTTGCTGGGTATTGGGGGTGTGAAAGGAAAACCTGTTGGATGTTACTTTTTTCTAGCACAGCACACAACTAAATTTAAATGCCAGTAAATGAACTGTACAAATATTTCAGAATATATCAAGATTAGGAAAGCACAAACGAACCATATGCTTTTGGTAATTGTAAAGTATGGTGGAAACTAATATTTAAATATGATCAAAACAAACCAATACACTAGTGATGCAGATCTCCACACATTATTGTTTGTGCGCTGTTAGTTTTATCAGTAAAACTGTATGTCTGTGCAAATGTAATGTTAATTTGAATTAAAAGTGTGTTGTCTGTAACGGCTGCACGCTACCACACCATGCATACTCCACTCCACTCTAAGCCATTCTACACCACTCCATTCTGCTCTACGCCACTTTACTCCACAACACTTTACTCCACTCTACTCAACTTCAGTCTATGCCACTCCTAGTGCCAACTTACATAGATTCAGTTTAAGCCCTTTTTTAGAGGAATTATACTGAACAATCATTTCTTTATGGGCACATCTAGATCCACTTTAGTCATATATGTCACGCAAGTACACTCACTTGCCTGAAATGTTTCCCAACCTCGGGCAGCAGCTCCATGTCATCTGGAGGAACAGCGTCCCTCCGCATCTACCGCAGGAGGCTTGTTGCACTGGGTATATGCGCGCCAATCTCTGTGGAATAAGGTACACCCTACATGGGAGATGGAACTAAATCAGCTTAACTCAGGCCTTAGGAGAGATACCATTTTTTTTTTTTTGCAGATTTATATAGCGCGAACTCAACGTGAAGGTATTGGAGCGCTTTACATGAGCACCAGTTACGTTACACAAGGACACCCTTGACCCGTATGCATGCCTTCTTCAGTCTCCTTCCATCAGGGCCTCCAGGCACTCTTCCGCCCATCCACCTGCATGGCATGTAGTACTGTGATCAGTCTCCTACTACCTCCCAGTTCCAATATTTGCTGCGTGACAGTATGCTCCAGCGCAGCATCAGGAAAATGTAGTCCATATACCACAGACTGTGCGTGCCATCCTGGCATACTATACAAATTGCCCCAAGCCCATCCCAAATATTTCCTGTACCTGTGCAAAAGGTACAAATCTACCATTCAATTATGTGTCTCCTACTTAGTTGCACCCTCCATCCCTCCCTCCCTCCCTCAAACCCTAGTAGGACATATCCCGTTGCATAGCTTCAATTGGTATCAGCTCACACAGTGGAAGAACCATAGCAAATGGGGATCTCTACAAGGTTCGCGCTACCACCCTATACTACACTTCTCCCATTTGCCGAACCAGGAACGGCCTGTATCTTGGCACCCCCCTCGCCTATGAAAGAGCTAATGGCTTTGTCTTTGTGTTTTAGCCATGTTGTACAGAAGTGCAGCATGGCTAAAAGTTAGAACAAAAAGCGCTATGATGTGGCCAGCGCTGGCGGAGGCGGCAGAAGGAAGGGATCAATCAACAACAGGAGGAGGGGCCTGGGTTAATGGGGCAAGCAACGGGGAGGGGAGGAGACGAGCAACAATGGGGGGAGGAGGGTGGGAGGATGGGGAAGCAAGAACAGGCTGAGGGGCGATGGGAACGTGGGAAGCAACAACGGGAGAGGGTGATGGGGGAGGGGAGAATGGTCAAGCAACAATGCTGGAGGGGGAGGTGGATGCAGGAAGCTACGATGACGGAGCAACAATGCGGGAGGGGGGAGCGAAACGAGGCAAGCAACAATGCAGACCGGGAAACACATGCACTCTTAATGAGAGCTGCAAGTAGAAGAAAAAGTTAGCCCAGGCCAGAAAGAAGAGGAAGGATACTCACAAAGAAATGAAGTAGTACTTGGGCCATACTCCAGGGGAGGGAGAAACACACAAAGAGGAAGTGAAGCCAATAGGTCTTGGCTATGAGAGCTATTGGCTTTTCCAATGGTTTAATCCTATGTTTTACATGCAGAATGTCCGAAAATAAACAAAAAAAAGCCCTATGATGCGGCCATTCTTTTGTCATGAGTAAGGCTCATCAGGTTATTCTAGATAACATATTTTTCACACATACCCCAGGCTGTGTCTCAAGGCCTATTCCTTTCTTCTTTATTATTAGTGGCTATATTATTATCCCTACCCAATATGATTGAGGGTGTCGGCTTTATCCTTTTAACACCCATATACTGATAGCTCACCGGGAGGAATAGCAAGGCTCTGTGTTATTGAGTGTTTGTGACCGGTGCCGTGGTGCATGAAGCAGAGCAGTCATCATAATCAGCTCCACTGGACCCTCAACACCAGCTTTCCTTTGGCGTGACAACCCCATCCCCTGTGGAGTCTGTTAGGAATCTGGGATTGGCAGTGATCTCTCCTTTGAACCTCAAATAAATGCAGTAGCAAAAGCTGTACATTCTCTCTCTCTATAACGTATAGAGTGAAATTAGAGCATGCAAAGCTATTATTGCAGGCTTTTATCCTCTCTCAACTGCAGTATTGTATGGTTGTTTGTCATAACATAGCATGTAAAGCGCTCTGATACCCGCAAGGGTCTTGTTCGCGCTATATAAAACCTTCAAATAAATAAATACCATAACAACATAACATAATGTATGTGTGATGGATTTTGAAAATATGGAACGTTTTGCTGAAGGAGAAGTGATTAATGGAGTCATTTTAAATGAAGTATGTCTGTTTATAGGGTACTTCTTTTGTATCTGTAGAGATTTTCCAGCATCTGTGTGTGATGTAAGTAACCAAAAATTAGATGCATCACTTCCTGTGGGAGCACCAAGCCAAAGGTCATGCAATATCGCTTCCTTTGATTTCATGCGGTCCAAAGGTCATGTGATGCCACTTCCTGTGATGTTATCAGGTCAAATGCCTTGCGATGTCACTTCCTGTGACATCATCAGGGTGGGTCAAAAGGCAGGTGGTCACTTTCTGTTATGTTCCAGGTCAAAGTTCGTGTGATGTCACTTCCTGTGACATCAGACGGGGGTCACATTGCATGTGATGTCACTTCCGCCACCCCTGACATTTTGATGAATCTACGTCCATGGGAGGAAAGCCATTCATCAAGAAGCAGAGAAATAGACAAGATAGCCATGCAATCAAGAGCAGGGGACAGAGTCCTTGACGTGGAAATCTTTTCATGTGCTGTTGACAAAAGTCTTTCGTCAATAAAACAGATAAAGCTCTGTGTAGGCAGACCTAAAAAGGAACTTAATCCTTCATAAACCAAACCATACTGTGAAAGAAAGTTGCAACTAGCCTTGTTTCAGGGAAAAAAACTCTTTCCTTCCACTCTCTCTCTTAAACAAACATCATCTATCTCATTGTTAACCACAGCCCAAACATTCCATAGTTCTGTTTTACAGGCAATTTGGACACCCTCTCGATCAGACAAAAGCACGCGCCATGTACCAGCTTTGTTGAAAAAGCAATCATCTGTCCTCTGACAATAATAAAAGAAAACTGGGGGAGATCCTTCCATGAATTAAGGGTGCTTGGAAGCCCGGATGCGTTAAAAATTCCCTTGTTTGCTGCTGTGACTGGCAATTCAAATTGTACTTGAAGTTACTAAAAATCTTTCCTACAGCCCCTTCTGGAATGCGTCAAAGAGAGCAGTTTATACATAATCTGTGCTTTCCTGGAGCAGTGCAACCGTGTAAACCAACGCAGACATTTTTCTGAGCCACAGTCACAAACGGCTGATAGAGCGGGTGAAACATGACAGCATTCTAAGAATAGGGCTGTTCGGGCCTCGGAGCCTTGAATTCCCAGCAGCCCTCTCAAAAGGCCATTGTCTTCCCTACTGGCACCAGCGTGGTAGCTATAAATACGAGCTGCACGCTTCACAGAACCATTCTTCAGAACGCAGCACACAAGCTTTATTTGCGAATCTTGACCAATGACCGCCAAGCAGTGGTGGGGCAGATAGGCGCGTGCCCTGCGTTCTATTACTATTTCTGCCATGCTGCTGGCTTTGTGGGAAGAAGAGAGCGTGATGGGGGAAAGAGCACTCTTTGTACCCTTGGTGATCGACCCAAAACTGTTGGATACGTGCAGTGGCCGGATGAAGCAATAATATAAGATCTCCCTTGGCCGGGACTCCTCACCCAACCTACCCCAGCTGCAGATTTCCAGTGACACAGACTTTTCAAGGACTTCTTAGAATTGCCTTGACCGGAATGTAATGTTGTATTTCATTCCTGTTCTCCCCGTGTTATAACATAGCAATGAACTTAACCCAAAAACATATTTTAGGTGTATTAGCCCATCAGCGTTGACCTTGTTTTTCAAATTAACGATGGGGGTAAGGGTGCTATTCATGTAGACTTGGCCCTTGAGCGTGAAGTAATGTGCAAAAACTCCTAAAGAGTTTCTATACATTTATAGAGATTTTCTATTAATAGAAATACATAGAATCCAGTGTATTTTGCACAAAATTAGAATGCTAAACGGAAATCGTTATCTAAAAAAATTTAGAAATTTATACAAATAGTTCCCTAAAAATACTGCTAAGTTCTATAAATAAAACCCTACTCGGTCCATAAATAGTATTAGAAATTGCACACCGCCCACACCATGTACAGTAGGTGTTTTCTCCCCACTGCAGGTTAGGTGCAAGTCCTGTGCAAAGGCCAGGCCCTGTGGCCTACATGTGCTACACAGAGGGTGTAGCACATGAGGGCGTAGAAGCAATTCGAAGGTCGTGGGTGTGAGAAAAGCAGACAGGTGAGAGAGAGCAACGTGGTGATCCCAGGGAAAAGCGCATGGGTGAGAGAGGCGTACATAGAGTGCGGCGGAGATAGGGAGAGAAGTACACAAGGGACTCAGCTGGAAAACACATGCACTGCCATGAAGTGCTTAAACATAAAAGAAACAAGCATTTGCAATGCAATAGGTCTCCCATTTGCGAGAGTTTAAGCTATTGGCATTGTAAATTACAATGCCTTTTAATTATCTGTTGTGATAATTAACACAAAAATAAAAGGCATTGTCATTTACAATTCCAATAGCTCAAACTCTTGTTAATGCGATACATATTTCACTTCAAAGAAGCAGCCGCTATTGTCTGGGGCTGCTTGGAAAGTGAAAGCACGCATGGCGCGCTGAATGTTGCAGGAAAGCATGCCCTGCCTGAAGTAGGAGAAACTCATTAAAGAAAATAGTGCTTACAGACTAAATAAGACATGCCGTGTAACAACAGAAGTAAAAGGGCCAGTCCTCATGGGAGGTTACAAATGAAGACAAGGTGGTACTAAGGAAGGACTAACAAGCCTATTAACGAATCAGAAGCCAGCATTTACAAAGGACAATGACACAAGTCAATGAAAAATATAGGCGGAGAGTGGGCGGAGCTTCAAGTCCATACTCCAATACAGCATGCCTCGCAGAGCAGTGCATGTGCTACCCAGGCTCGACCCAAAAAGTAGTGCTTGAAAAGCAAGCAGTGGAAGGACTCAAGTAAAGCATCCATGCTCCAGGAGAGAGACAATCTAAAAGAAGAGGAAGGAAAGCGCACACAAGCTGACGAATAATAAGCAACCAAAAGAGAGTGACAATGAAATGGTGAATTTGAGGGATTTTCCATTTTATGAACCATACCTACCCTTTAACTATGGTTTTTACAACAAATATATCCCCGTTTGGGTGTGTTAATTGGCAATTCACAGGGAACAGAAAAATTTGGAAACTATTTCATGGCTGTGAAATATGGGTCATCATAATGAGATCCCAGGGCCACTGTGATTATGCCAGCAAAGGATCACTAAATTATATGTTAGGATTATCTAAATTATGCAGCATGAAAAGGCAAATTATGCTGCATTGCACAGCAGTATTATTTTGATCTGGTTGGCACATGTGGGTAATTATGCGGTACACACCACAGCCACAGAATTGCATAATTCCACTGGTACTGATTATTGTCCATTGTTTTATCAACAATCTATTTATGGAAGGTAAACATAAAGTGTATTTGTAAAGTGCACCATCACCCAGAAGGGTATTTGGGTGCTGGGAAACAGATGTTTATTGTTACCTAGCTCAATGGCACTCATTTTATTGATATCAGCAGGATGAAAGGCTGAGTGGACTGGCCGGAATTTGATTCTGGGGCCCCTGAGGTTGAACAAAGGTCTCTGCAGTGGATACATTAGTCCACTGAGCCATCAGACTCAGCTAAACAAAACCTAAACAACGTACTTTCATAACACCCTTAAGAGTGCAGCTTCACCAATCTATCCCTTCAACAGATGGTGTTTATACCAAGATAAAGGGTGAATTGTGCTCTTCCTTTTTACTTCAGATAACGAAACAGTATCGTCCAAGTATTTAACTTACTATTTTCGACCAGTTAGCCTTTGGCTTTCTGGTTTATGATGTCATCAGGACCCCCCAAAGGCAATACTGGACCATATTCCGCAGTTACCCACTATGTATTCTCTCTTGAGATATATATATATATGAAACGCGTCAGGCAATAATACTTACCTGAGAAGTGACGGAGAGTAAAATCGTGGAAAGCCGAAGGGCTGGCTTGCCGCCGAGTGCGTCCTGGAAAGCTCGAGGGCATTTGTTTGGCACATGTTTCAACGCGGCGTCCTGCACCATCTTCGTGTAAAAAGAAAAGAAGAGGCTGGAGATCGAAACTTTTTTGAATCCGCACAGCGCAGCAAGCCTGATGTAATGTACTCTCCAAAACTCCTTGGATCCTACTACAGGAATGTAAATATACTTTAACTATGTATGTGAAAGTGAACCTACTAAAGGAAATATTGAGATGGCTCTTTTTAATAATACAAGTCCCAGCATGCAATAAAATTGGACACGAACGAAGTGCAGCCCACTGAGGGCTAGGAACCAATAGGAAGCGTGCATTAATTTGAATAAAAGAGCACTTCACAATCGCATACGAAACAGCCTATGATTAAGGGGCGCAATGCCCTGAAACACGTCAGGCAATAATACTTACCTGAGAAGTGACGGAGAGTGAAATCGTGGAAAGCCGAAGGGCTGGCTAGCCGCCGAGTGCGTCCTGGAAAGCTCGAGGGCATTTGTTTGGCATATATATGCATGTGAGCAAGGCTGGTTTTGCCGGTCGAAACGCGTAATGACATGATGAGCTAAAAATAAAATTACTTACGCCCATTTAAGAGGAGTTCGTGCCTTCTTCATCGCCGTGGGGGTGTTGGAGTTGGATCCTGTGGATATTATTATATATTTTTTTTTCGTATGAGAACCCTGACCCTTCGCTCTTGCAGGAATGGTCGGAGTACACGCACGAGTCCTCTACAGGCATGGTAAAAATACTTATCAAATATGCGTGGAGTGACAGACAGAAGTTATTGGATGAGATTAAAATTATTGAAGCTGAAATAGCTTTGGACAAAGACATCAAACTGAAGGAGGAATTACAGCAACGAATGAAAAAACGCTTAACGGATTACGAAAGTGTAATCAAGCACCGCAAGCAAACTAAGTATCTTCGGGACGAGGAGGATTACGAGTCCGGAAGAATCCTAACTTTTGCTAAGAAATTTGAAGGCCCTAGGAAACAATTGATGCAACAAAAAACACAGGAGGTTTCCTCTAGAGATACATCAGAGTCAGAGGTGGAAACATCGGAGGGAGAACTAACGGTGCGACAAGAGAAAGAAGTGATACCGACTTTTTTTCAAGAATATCAGCTAATACAGCAGGTGAAACAACGACCAGCTGCAAGAACTCATCCACCTCAGAGAGGAAGAGGAAACGGAAGACCAGAAGGGGCAAGAAGGGAGAAAGCAGCAGTTTCAGAACAGATGACAACACGGAGCAAACGTGGAGGGAAGAAAAAGTGATCAAGAGGCAAACAATCGTGAACTTATCTAAAAGACAATTGACACCAGAGGAGGAAAGAGTGCTTGAGCTGGGTCTCACTTTCTGTCCCACGGCGCAATTTGATTATGCGAACGTGCGCATTGACTTATATAAGTATATAAGGAAGATGAAATTAATGAAACTGCACCTCCTACGCCCAACAAAATCCAATCCTCTATCAGGATCTGTACAGGTAGAAGAAAATATTCTAACTGGAGTTGACATTGAAACTATACAGGTGTTGAGAGAGTTGGAATCCGAAGGAAACATCATAAGCCAAATCGACACAATGAAAATTCTAGAAGAAGCAGGAATAACGCAAGTGGGAGCGGTTAGCAACATGAAGATTAAATCACATGTCATTCCTCAAATGGCACATGATGCAATTGATACCTTCCATGATATGATCATAGGTGAACTTAAGGAACTACAAGCTAAAGGTCCTAACCTTAAAAAGGATAACATCTCGAAGAACCAATGGAAGGCAATCATGGACCTGAAGAATGATGATGAACTAATCATAAAACCCTCAGATAAAGGAGGAAATGTTGTACTGATGGACAAGAAACAGTATCAGAGGGAAGCGTGGAGACAATTGTCCAATGAAGACTGCTATAAAATAGTCACTCGGAGTGTATATGAGAACAGTATTAGTGAGTTCCATAGAATCCTGACTAAGTGGAGGGATAAAGGAATATTGGGAGATGTGGATTTCAGATTCATTTATTGTGAGACACCGGAAATTCCAACATTTTACCATTTACCCAAAGTACACAAGTGTAATAAAAATCCACCGGGAAGACCAATTGTTTCCTCGTTGAATAGTCTGTTGGAAAATGCCTCTATAAACATAGATTGTTTTTAAATCCACTAGTTAAAGATTTGAGCTCCTATGTGAAGGACACAAAGGACTTTTTACGGATTGTTTCCAATATTCAATGGGAATCTGACATGCTGTTAATAACTCTAGACGTAACAAGTCTATGTACAAGTATAGAACATGAAAAAGGATTGAGAGCGTTGGAGTTCTTTTTAAAGAAACGAAATGCAAAATTTCTTGAACACAATCTTATGCTTGTAGAGCTAACGTCCTTTTGTTTAAAGAATAATATTTTCCTATTTGCAGGGGAGATGTACCATCAGGAGCAAGGAACTGCGATGGGCACGTGCTTCGCCCCCAGTTACGCGAATTTATTCGTGGGCTGGTGGGAGAAGCACGTGGCCTGGGCAGGAAATAATGAGAAGTGGCTAGAAAACATTGTGTTGTGGTCCCGCTATATAGATGACCTCTTCATCATTTGGAAGGGGACACGGGAGGATGCGGTGATCTATATAGCGGCCCTCAATCACAACAGATGTAATTTGACATTTACTGAATGCATCAGTGATACACAAGTACCCTATTTAGACTTACTAGTCTATATAGAAGATAATAACATACAGACCACACTCTATCGGAAGCCCACGGCTGGGAACAGCACTTTACATGCGGATAGTTTCCATCCTAATAATGTGATCAGTGGCGTTCCATATGGGGAACTTGTGAGAATCAAACGAAACTGCACAACACATACAGAATTCTTGAAATCTAAAACAGATGCATTTAACAGACTAAGAGAACGAGGGTATCAAGAAAGAGTGTTGAAGGGAGCGGAAAGGAAAGCAGAACAACTAGAAAGAAAGAATCTGATATTTGGAGAAAGAGAATCTTTAGGACAGGGAAAAGAGAAGAAAGGAGAAATAAGGATGATAACTGAATATTCAGCCCAGTCCTCAGAGATTTTTCAAATCTTTCGGAGGAATTGGAAGATTTTGAAATCAGACACTATTATAGGGCCACATATACCGAAGAACCCCTGATAACTTACAGGAGAGGTTCGGCCCTAAAAGACCAACTAGTGAGGAGTCACTTTTCTAAAAATCCCAAAAGGAAAGACACTGTGACAGGGTTTTATCCATGCATGAATTGTAAGGCATGTAAGAACTGCAAAAGGTCAAGGAATTTAACATCCCAGGCAGAACAACGAAAAGAAAAATCAATAAACTAATGAACTGCAATACTGATTTTGCAGTATATTGTTTGACCTGCCCATGTGAGTTAAGTTATGTGGGGAGCACCATCCATCCCACTAAAAAAGGGTTCTAGAGCACATGCGTGCTATAAAGAACCGGGATGCCACGTATCCAGTGGCCCGCCACTTTCAAGACCATCATAAATCCAATCAGAATCTCTTAAAGTTTTTTTGCATTGATCAGGTCCCCAAAGATGAAAGGGGTGGGGACAGAGTAAGGAAACTTAGGAGATTGGAATCGAAATATATAATTGAATTACAAACGAAAAGTCCGGCAGGCTTGAATAATGAAGAAGAATTATGGATTCATATTCCTTGAAGTTTGTAAAGGAAGTTTTGTAAATATGTACTATAGGAAGGACAGGAAGTACTTTTGCACTGTAATTATATTAGCACATATAGGGGTTATGAATTTCAAAATGCTTATGTACTATGAACTAAGTATAAGCCATTGAATAATTTATGATTCATCAAAATGTCGATGGATTGAGATGCATTGAATTTTTGATTGGAGTACCTGTGAAAATAAGCCCATTCAGGGCATAATAACAGGAAGACTAAATCTATAATTTGTGATTTCACCAACATGAATTGAGGAATTATACATAACTCATAATATCTATTATACCACTCGTGGCTAGATTGTATAAAATTATGTATACATGATGTGAATAGTTGTACATAGGATGAACACCACACAAAAAAAACGTTCAACAAATGAATGTAAATATAAAACAGTAGGTCTTATAATTTAATTGTTGAATAATATGGTTAATTAGACATCTTAAGATGGCCGCTGTTTGAACCTAAGATTTGTGATGATTTACAATAACCCCTTGTCGCTTTCTATGCATAACCCGGATGAACTGCTTTTTCCTTTTCTATGTCGATGATTTTATATTTTTTTAAAAAGAGAAAGTAATGTTTACCCTACCGACATTGACGAAGGCGTGTAGCCGAAACGCGTCTGTCGGGTGTGTTTGTTTGTGTGTGGCTTCAATAAATCAAGATAAATAACCCATCAGTGTGCGCCTCGTGTACGGCCCTCGAAGGGGCCATCAAGGAGGAATGTATATATATATATATATATATAAGTTTAAAGTGACTTTATAGTTGGGTGAAAAGGTCCTTTTAAACATAACATTTTAAACATTAAAAAAAACACTGAGATTCACCTGTTACAGTTATTTCAAGTGACTATAACTTGTGTTCCTGCCATGCACGGTGTTGTTGTCAATGCTGTCATGCTGATGTTATCAACGTGATAGAATATGTCATGGGTGATGGAATATGTGAGTGGCGCCCAACTCCCCGCGGGCAGCCAACCCCCCCGGCCACCTCACACAGCCTTCGGCAGTGCACAGCATAGATTAGCCGGAGGGCCAACTGCTCATATCAGGCCATCTGACCACAAACACTCACATGCCCCCCACTGTTTAGGTCTAGACTGGGCAACTAATGCATTGCTCTGCGAGGCATACTGTAGTCGAGTATGGAGGTGAAGCTCCACCCACTCTCCGCCCATATTTTTCATTGGCTTGTGTCATTTTCTTTCATAAACGCTGACTTCTGATTGGTTAATAGGCTTGTTAGTCCCTCCTTAGTACCGCCTTGTCTTCATTTGTAACCTCCCATGAGGACTGGCCCTTTTACTTCGGTTTTACACGGTAGTCTTATGTAGTCATAAGCACTATTATCTTTAATGAGTTTCTGGTACTGCAGGTACGACGTGCTTTGCAGCAACATTCAGCGCTCCATTCGTGCTTTCACTTTTATTTAGTACACATGATTTGTTTATGCCTACATGGGTCACCTTAGCGAGATCTGTGATTTTTCCACACTTTATCTTTAAAAATGGTGGTTGCACGCCTTTCTTTTCTTCTGCATGGCGCAGCATATTTTATCCAGCTGTAATCCTGTCAGGTGAGTGCGATTTCGTGCTGTCGTGGATAGCATGGAGCTCTTGTGGCCAAAAGTAGAAAACAGCTAAGGTAGCCATCTAAATTATGGAATTCACATTTAAAGAAGCTTGTGAGGTCAGTTACATGGCACATTCAGAGTGCTGATGTCGTTTGATATCCTCCTTCCCGCCTCTTAACTCTGATTGCAATCATCAGCTCAGCGGAACCCCCCACCCCCAGCTGCACGCTCGCCATCCTGAAGAGTTTCGCCGACAGCACCTCCTTTGAGCACCTCTGTGAGAATACATTCCCCTCACTCGCACAGCCCCCTCGTCTGCCTGTAAAGCGCTCTGTGCAGCACGAGTCCACCATTTGTTCTGACTGTCTTTTCCTTTCGCTCGGTCAAAGTATGATGATAAAAAACAAGTCTACGTCCCTATAAATGACTGTCGATGCCCATCCCTTGCAATCAGTCATCGGCAGATGAGCTGCTACAATAATGTATCCAGTTTTTTTATTTAATTTATACAGCTCAGCAATAAAATACAAAATAAAGAATGAAAGGAACCTGGAACAAGCATTTGGAATGCAATAGGTCTCGCATTTCCAAGAGTTTAAGCTATTAGCATTGTAAAATGACAATGCCTTTTATTTATGTTTTAAAAATCAACACATAAATAAAAGGCATAGTCATTTACAATGCCAATAGCTCAAACTCGTCGTAAATGGAGACCTATTGCATTACAAATGCTAATTTTTTTTATGATTTTCCGATCCTGCTGGAGCCTTGCAGGAGTCAATGCGGCCCCTGTACTCCTGTGGGGCCAAAAAAGTTTCAGAATTTGGCCTGAGGGGGGTCTCTCTGATATACTGTATATGACATATGTGTGTTAATATTTAGAAATATGCACATGTACAAGAAGTAATACTTTTAGAATGTCAGAGTTTTCTTTATGTGCTATAAAGAGTATGTTGATATCCTAGAAAAGCTGTGATGACGGGGCACGGAGGACCTGGAACAATGTGGCTGTGCTCAAGACTCCCATGCACCACCCCGGAAGTTAATTAAACGCTCACCGACCACATCCACGTGCATTTGGAGTTTATATGATTGCATAGTAGCAAAGCCAACTCAGCCTTACATTCTTCCGAGGTTGGTAAATTGAGTCCCATGACCTGGATAATAGCACTTGCTATTTCCAGTCCTTAGAAACGAGGCACGCTATATGAAGCGCTATACAAAAACTTATTGTTGTTTGTTCCCATTGTTATTATTAGCACTCCAGATGAGGTAAGGCAGCAGAGAGAATTGTGGGACAGGTGACAATGAGACAGAAGCTAGGGCGGAGGCAGCCAGATCAGGGAATCAGAAGTTGCAAAAAGAGAACGGAGGGAGGAGGGTGAAGGTGGGACGAGGAGGAACCGCGTCGCTGTCGGTAGCAGCTGAGCTCTGGTGGCATGGTGCCACCCCGCCCACTGTATGCCTCACTGCATCAGCTGGCAGGCCATAGATATCCGCCAACACCAGCTCCCTGTGCGCGAGCAGTCACGTGACCGCGCGCTTGTTCTTGCCCGGACCCGTGACACTGTAACTCCTCGCTCTCGGCCAGCAGACCACTAAAAGCAGAAAGCGGCCCTAAACAGCAAGCGAACAAAGGCCTTCACTTCATGCGGCCGCCCCCCGCCCTCGCCAACCTCAGGCGGGGATTTCTCATCCCTGCTGCGGCGACAGCTGTTGTTTCAAAGGAAGCGACAGAGGAGACAAACCGCAGCTATGCCGAGTGTGCATGAGCAACATTTCAGCGCCGGTGCAGGGGCCAGAAATCAAGGTACCCAGAGGACGTAACCACACCCGACTCATGAAAGCAGCGGGGCAACAGCCGGACACAATTACAGCTGCCTAGAAGGAAAACCAAAGTATGAACGCACTTTAAATGCCATTTAAAAGTGATAAACGCACACCACGCAGGAAATCTCAGCTAAAGAGAGTCTCTCCGCGAAACCACGGCCCAAATGAGTGCGGCCCGACACACCATCTACGAGGCCAGTAATGTCTCTCAACACCCTAGCATGGGTTGTGCCGCAGATATGCACCCTGGCTGTCTTTGGCATCCGAGTAGTACCCATTCTGCCATTGGCATGGCCGCAAAGCGCTTTTGACAACCTATTGATTTTGCTCATGAATGAATGAGGTGACTTATAAAGCGCAACGAATGCCCGGAGGCGTCTTGGCGCTGTGAGAGCAGAGTGAGAGGGACTTCAGTTGATGGTTACTGGGTAAAAAGCAAAGTTTTTAATGACTTCCTAAAAACTGAGAGAGAGGCAGCAGTTTTTAAACTTTAACGGAGATGATTCCATGGTACTATGGTTACCTTTACAGACTGGAGCCTGATTCAGCCAAGGAAGAGGTGGTGCGCGCATTGTGTTCTGGTCAAATTCTCGGTCTGGTCTAATTCAGTGAGCAGTGGGTGTGTGCAGGGTGGGACTGGGACAAAAACACAGGCGCGGGCGCCAAAATAGAAGTGGTCCCCATTAGTGAATCAGATAGCTAAAAAAGTGGCTCATGGTTGCAAATTGAGGCCGTTTTGAACCAGTGGTGTAACACAAAGTGATGCCCACCCCCGCAGAATATGATGAAGGGCCCCCAAGTCTCCCATATCTCACAGATATTCATTGGCCTTTGGCAGAATGGGGCCCCCTTCAAGGGTTTCTGGCCCCACTGGCTGATTAGGGCCTCCCTTTTATTTTATTGGGCGACTGCGTGCATTTGTGCTTGCTGGAGGCAATGTTTTTTTTAAATACCAGGGAAATCAATAGTAAAAAACAGGTCCACCTGGCCAGAAAACAGGCCCACAAGCTGCTAAAACCGGCCCACACACTGATGTGCCAGACCAACCCTTCGGGCACTGCCTTGATTGCCCTACAGGCCAGTCCGACCCTGGGTGTATGGTGCTTGGGTTTTATGGTTAAGGCTGAAGGGCTCTGCCAATTGCTTACACATCTTCTCAGTGGACAGACATGTCAATTTCCTGGCAAATTAAGAAATGTTTGATGTTGATGGTGCCGAGTGCTGGCAGGCACTTTGATAGCTGACTTTTGCTCCTATTATGGGTGCCCCCGTGCAGTCTATGTAAATGCCGCAGCCCCAGAGTTAGGGATGTTGGGGGTTCTGTCAACACCGAGGGTGTATAATTATGGGGATTTTGGATTGAACCTTGATAATTTCCTGAATATTGAGGAACGGGGGAATCGGTTATTCCAAGTCTGATTGCCCCAGTAAATTCTAATTTACCGTTTCAAGTGGTTTGGCAGCTGGCCAAGTCTTTCAATCAGCCCAGAGCTTCCAAGGTTTCTCGATTTTAGTATGAGTAACTCATTAAGTCATTTTTTTTTTTTGCATTCTGTGACTTGCTTTAAGTCTTATCCACTATACAAACGGGACTACAAGTACCAGAATGCAAGGAAAAGTCATGCACTAGATTAGCTATTCTTTCCTGAACCTGGGCAACTAGAAAGCGCTGTCCGAGTCCAGCTGTTCACTGACATATTCAAAAGATGATGCGAGGTTTGCTCGATTCCCGTTCCAAACACAGGGGCAGATTTACAAGCCCCTTGCGACACTTTTGCACTGCTGTTGCGTCACTTTTTGTGATGCAGCGTAAACATTGCACCACGTTGCAGCCCATTTACAAAGTGACGCATCTAGGGAGAAGCATCACGTTGTAAAGCCCTGCGCCACATTATACTTGCGTCAGGTATAATGTATACAGGGTGGGCGTTCCCACGCAAAAAGCCACGTAGAACTGACGCAGTGAAATTTTTAAAAATTTCGCTTTTTATTGATATGGTGCTTTTATTAAATTCAGTAGGCCAAATTCGCACAAATACAGAACAAGTCAGAATTCTACACACGCAGGTTTTTGATAATATATGTGTGCAGATTCTAGACTTTTTAGAACATATTAATGTTTTTAATGTAACACCTGGAAATACTATAGCCTTATAGCCCGCAGTCGCGGGCTATACCGGCTATTAAAGGCCCGCACCAGCGTTGAAGGCCCGAGCCGAAGGAGAGGGCCTTTAACAAGGGAGCGGGACTTTAATAGCCGGTATGCCCAGCTACGAAGGGCTATAAGGCTATTAGAACATTCTGCCACTAGAGGGCAGAATGTTCTAACAAATAAAACAAAGGCCTCTCGGAGCTTGAGGGGGTTTAAATCCCCTCGAGCTCCGAGAGGCCTTTGTTCACAGCAGTAGCTGTGAACAAAAGTAACATTGGAATGTTGCTCTGCAGGCCTTTACCGGCCCGTAGAAGCACGGAGCACTCCATTGTATTCAATGGAGTGCTCCACATTCCAATGTTCTAATTATAGCTTACAAGGCGTATGCCTGAAAAAGTTTATTAATTCTGTTTTCCCGTACTAGAACATGACTGAATATTTTATGCAAAAAGAACAATTGATGGATAGAATGCAGAACAATGTCATACATTCACCCCAGTACAGAGATCTGGGCCTAAATCCATTGTTTTTTTGCTCACCATGCCATTCCAGTTTGGACCCAGCCATATGCAAATCAGTCTTGACCCTGCGCCCAATGGGAACAGTCCAGCCCGAACTGCCAGGCCAGGTCCTCCCTGGACTGGAAACAAGCATTATATGGCATACAAAAAAAAAAGTTTTACATCCTTTTTTAAATGGAGAAAATATTTGTCCCTGTAGAGAAACCTTTTACCTCACAGTCTAACCATTTTATGGGGTGTATTGTTCCCCTTCTCAAGTTGGAAAACTATTTTCTCCTTCTCTTGACTGTAGAAAGTGTCTGATGATTTTGAGGTGGAAGTGTTTGGAAATGGTTTGTGAAAACTCACAAATGTGTACGTTAGTGGATGTTCAAAAACTTCCAGGACATTAACGCCCTACAATGCCCACTCCTGCTTGTAGATTTACCCACACATCAGCTTCATATGAGCAAATGTTTTATGAGTGCAAAACCAACATTTGAGACTAGAGAATTTTTTTTCCGTCAGTACAAAGGCCTATTAGAGTGTGTAAGTCAAACCACCTTAAATCCCTGCTCATTTGTAGGTAAACCCCTAGCAGTAACTGGTGGTAATTTAAAAATAAACACTGGCAAAACCAATTGGTCTGTGCTAGAATGAGGGAGACGGGAGGGAGTCGACAAGAATGGGCCGAGGGGGCTATAGCGAAGAAGATCCTCTTTCAGTTCAATGCAGCAGCAGGCTCACAGTTTGTATTTTCGCCGTGCAATGCCAGCATCTCATTTTCACGGAACTGGAGTATATTGAGGTAACCACCAGCGGGGGGATAGGATACTGTGCAGTTGAATTTGCACAAGATGACTTGATCCAACAGATTGTCTAGCGATAGATAGAGAAGGGTTTGGAGGACATGCTTGTAAGAAATACCAACTGGATCTATGGGCAGGCCTGAGAGACGTAATGAGGAAAACTGAGAGGTTTTTCAGGCAGAGCGGCTAGCACCAGTGTTAATAAAACAAGTGGTGTGCTTACCATTTATCATGCAATCAACATAGAGCCTTTTCTACTGGAATTAGGGTATTCAGGGCACAATTGGAAGCTCTTGGGCTGTCCCAAAACTTAGTAAAGAAGTGTTGGGTAATTTGGTTAAATTCAGGCGGGTCCACAAGACCTGGCACATTTGAAACAGCATTAGGCAGTCTCTTTTCCAATACCCTAGTTGACCAAAGGCTAGACAAGATCCTCCCACACGCAGGGCTTCTGCACTCCCTCTCCATTGTCCTCCTCTCGGCTCCTCCATATGTTCCCCCCTTTGAGGGGCTCCCTGCCCTCTCCCTTTCCCACTCTGCTGCATGTTCTGCAGCTTCAAAGACATTCATTTGTATTCAGTTGTCTCCTACTTTCTTTCCTGCGAAGCAACACTGGCTTGCAACAGTCACAAATTCTGCTAGGTTCTTAGTTTGCCATCCAATACATATTGGCATTTACTGACTTGTCACATCTGGTAACAATCCCTGCATAAAAGCAACACCTACACCTTCCTGAGGCATCTTTTACTATCTCTCAAACGCATCCTTAAGCATGTCTAAATAATCTGAGGGCGACTTGCCCTTATTCTGTTTGCAATTGGAAATCTTGGTCGAACAGTTTTCACAGGGCACACATCTCTGACGTCATTCATCAAAGCATCTTTTGCCTTGTTCAGGGCATTGACATGACTGGGTTCCTGCCTCGACCATGCCAATTTTTCCACCTACTGATCTCTCACTAGACATCTCCAAACACAGCATTTGAATCACATCTGTCCAATTCAGTCTATACATTTCAAACACACTCTGCAGTTCTTCACAGAATTTGGTTGGATTTTCCCTGATATTGGGGAATCGCTTCTTAATGCTCATCAGGTGAGAGGGGTTCCCAGGGATGTGGACAGTGATTCTACCCCTGGCCTCAGGGTAGAATCTCAATGGTAGGAGGGTATTAGGGGTGAACGGGGTGGGTTCTTCATCGTCTGCATCACTGGAGTGAAGGGGGAAGTGTCTCCTAGCCATCCCGTCTGCTGTCCTTCTTAAGCTTTCTCCAGTAATTGTGGGGCTGCACTCTCAGGTATCTGTACGCCTAGACAGGACAGAATGCACTTGTGCACTAGAACGATCCACAGTAGTGGAGTCTCTGTCTTGTCTGGTCACTCACAAGCCTCTGCCAAGTGGTTTGCCATCAGTCAGTCGCAGCTTTCACTTGCTCATTACTTCCTGTGCTCCATCCGCCGCAGGCACTAATCAGTTTCTCTTTATGTTGTGGTTCACTGATCTGGGGGAATAAATAGGGAGGAGGCGCACTAGTAGGCGTTCTAGCCCTAATTCTATCCCGGAGGTGACTTATTTGGTATTCTAGTTTCTCCTGGGTATTTTTCATACCACAGACTTGGGATTCATGCTTACATTTATGGGTCTCCTTTTGCCATTGCAAAAAAGTGGCCATTGTTCAGCGTCTATTTTGTTCCTAGGATCCTTTAACTTGTTTTCTAATTTCCCTAATCTCTTTATAGCAAAGGTACCATGTTCAAGAAAGGGCTTCTCATCCTCATTAGTGAGTGCCTGCCACTCACTGTTTTAGATACTTTTATGTGGCTTGACCGTATATAGTGTGGGCACAAGTCCCTTTTGATCACTTGGTTTAGATTTCTCACCCCCAATCTCTGATCTCTACTCACTCGCACAAGGAAAAACAGGAAAAGGGTCAGCCGACCTTGTGCCTGCAGCTCATCCCATGAAGAAGGGTGGAAAGGAAATGGGAAAAAGGGTAAGAGTTTCCTTAGTTAATATTTCTAACTAATCTCTTGGCGGTGAAAGGGAAAGGTATCGTACAACCACACCCAAAGAATCTTTTATGTTCAACTGACCTTGGATTGTGCGTCAGAAGGGCTCAGTAAAGGAGCCGGGGCAGCTAGATCAGAGGGCCTCTTTCTCCTCTACATTCATTCTTCAAGGAACTGTGCTTCGGGCCCTGGCCCTCCTGCCTATCTTCTCCATCTCTCCACTATTTATTAGAGCCCGCTCGCTCTATACAATGGATTTGATCTCACAGTCTTTGTCTTCGGACTCCCATTCCTACCTACCTACCCAACCAATCTGAGTTGCCGACGTTTCCAACCCACATGACACCTTTTGTGCTTTTAATACATTACAAATAATGCAATTCAATGCGTGCAAGCAAGCAAGCAAAATATGGCTAACACAGTTAGGCTTCACCTACATTTCGACATGCTTACACTGTCCAGGTGAATCACCAGGTCCATTGGCCACCCTAGTTTCCTTAGAGAAATCGCCCATTTACCGCTAGCACCTGGGGTTTTTGTGTGGAATCCGGTCCAGCGTCTGTCCCATTCATTGTATGGAGATATTTCTCAGCACTCAATGTACCAGATCCTGTAAAAGAAAACACAAACCCTTGGGATATCGTATAGAACTCTAACGTGTTTAATGCAAAATTAGCCGGCAAGCATTAAAAAATAAGCAAAGCAATTCTAATTCCTAATCAACAGACCAGAACCTTTCCCTTGATCAGTTGGAGCATATATTGCTAAAATCCATACATTTTGGTGCTACATTTATACACTTTTTCTCAATGCAAGTTAATGGAAGCAAGAGCATATAATAAAATCGAAATCTGCAGATAGGCGCAAATGAGCAGGGACCAGCCTCTTCTCTTGGGAAGAATAGGAGAAGACCATGAAGGAAAAAATACAAGTATCACCAGTAAGAGAAGACTTTATGTCTTTCTAAAATCCCAGCTTCGATGTGCCAATTTAGGAACGAGGCTACTCCTTCTAGAGTGGTTCAGCAGAAATGTGTAGTATACATCAAGATAGACGCTTATTTAAAATGTGTGTAAGTGGGCAATAATACTCAGGCTTTAGTGGTCTTCAAACAGGCACACAAATGAAATATCATTTGAATAATTAAATGTAACTGCACACAATAAAAGACACATGAGTATTCATGTCTTCATGGCATATATGCAAGCGTTAAGATACACATGCAAGTGAATTCATTTTCTCAATATGAAATGGGTGCTGAACCCATGGATATGTCTGGTCATTCAGGAGCTGTCACAAAGAAATCTTCATTTGGAAGAAAAGGAACGAATACAATTGCTTGCAAAATTTGCATTTATTTTGGTTTGAAATTATTTGGTGATCCTTTGATAAGATATCTAAATCCTTTTTGTTTAAAAGAATGGCAATTATTAAGTGATAAGCCTGCTTAGTATTGTAATGTAATTTGAAACTTTATAAAAAACATTTTTAAAATGTCTCCATAGCAGTCATTTATTCACCCCTCTAAGTAACTCAGGCACTTATATTGACAGGGCTTGATTGACATGCCATATAATTAAAGTGTTTTGCCAAGTGCGGTGTTGATACCAGGCCCAGATACTGTTCATTTGCCTTCTTACAGTTGTCCCAGATGTCCTGGAGCAACACGGCCAGTGTACCATGTCCATCACCTGTTCCCAATGCACCCCAAACACATGCTCCTGCCCTCATCTGACGAGGCAGCCGGGCTGCTAGCTAGGCATCGTAGAGTGAAGGCTGGTATCCTGAAAGCCCAGCCATGCCTTCATTATCCTGAGGAAGATTCCTTCACAAGCCCAAATGCCACTTCCCTTCAAGAAGCTCTAGCTCCCAGGGTCAGAGCTATTATTAGTGCCAGGGTCGGATTGGCAAGGCGGGCAGTCGGGCATTGGCCGATGGGCCGGCGCCTAAGTGTCACCTGTGGGCCGTTTTTTTAAAGCCCTGTGTCACCTGGCCCACAGAATTTTGCAATCTTTGGCAGCCCCCCAGCCAGGCAGACTGACAATCAGAGCAGAGACTTGGGACACTAGGCCTGCCGTCGCAGACTTTAGCTTAGCCCCTGGGGGGCTGCACAGACAAAGCAGTGCTCCTTCTCCCCTGCTGGGCTGTCAAACAGAGACGGGACTGGACGAATAAAGCAGCCTCACTGGGGGGTTCAGTGTCAGGTGATAACAGCCGATGGCCCATCTTCACCTCCGAGGCCGGCCCAGAAGCTTTGTTCTTTGCTTGCTTCCTCCTCTGCCAGGCCACAGCCCCGAGGCTATAGTGGGCTGGGGAGGATGTGAGTGTGAAGCAGCCAGAGGCCTCCCTAGGGGGCCAGTTGTTCTTCTGGCTGTTTTTTCACCTCACCCGCTTGGGTTCGATCCAGCCCAAAATCACTGTTTTTCCCCTGGCCGCTCCCCCACTGGGCCATCACATCACATTGAGGCCTTGGTGGACGGGGCGGGAGAGAGTATTCAGGGGCTTTGATGGGGGCCAGGAGTTGTCTTCTCAGCCCCAGTGTCTTTCTGTGCTGAGTGTAAGGTGGTGTGAGTGTGGGGGGGGGGGGGGAAGGGGGTGTTTGCATGATAATCAAAGACGAATCTTTATATAAAATAAAAACCTCATTCTTTTTTTTAACATGGCTTTTCTGCCTTTGTTAATTTGACGATCCGTCACGGATCATTAAGACAGCTTTAGAAATCAATATAAAGGAGCATTTGCCTTGCATTAAAAGATTAAAATACATACGGATTAGGGGGAACAATACTGGATTTTGGTGATATTTGTCATTTTTGTACAGGCCAGGATTTTAAAATTCCCATCAGATCAGGTGTTGTGGCCCTTGGACCATTATATTTCACCTTGCCCACCTGGCCAAAACTCAGTGCTCCTAGTTTTTACCCACGCTAATGGCTCTATAAGCTATACAATGTTAAAATTACCAAACATTTCTATAAACATGTGCCAATGAGACTAATCAATTGGTGTTTAATGAAAAGGCACAATCCGGGAATGTGGGCCACTTTTTTAGGAGTGCCCGGGCCGAATTGTGATCCCAATCCGACCCTGATTAGTGCAGCAAGTGCAACAGCATAAGTGCCATGGGGATTTATGGACCCCATGCATCTCATTTTTGACAGTGCTTTTTCAGATGGGCTCATTTCCTTTCTTGCTGCATTATTGCTAGAACATATGCTAGAACCCCTGCAGCCCTCCCCTCCAAATACATTCTCTTCAGCAGTGGTCATACAAGTAATTTGTCTATGAGGGTGAGGCATGCACCAGTGGTCTGACTCTGTAACACTGTTGTGAGGGTATGAGGAGATGTTCTGCTGTCCCACTGTCCCCTTTGAACAGTGTGAGGAGAGGGGGACACAGTGCCCTATCCAGGTCCAGACTGGGAACCCAAAGCAGCCCTGGCAATTTTGTAGGACCAGCCTCACCCCCGCATCCCCCCTGGGGAGGGGGGTTGGGGGTGAAAGTGTGAACCACTGCTGCTTTTGTTACTGGGGCCCAATATTGCAGCAATGCTGCAAAACTGCCCCCAGTAACAAAAAACCAGCCCCCACTGCTGCAAAACCGGACCCCACCCTTCCAGCCTCCCGGTAAAACGCCTGATGCCTGCTACGACCAGTCCGGTCCTGGCCCTATCTCCTGTGGTCTCATTCTGGTCTGCTCTGGTATTCCCGGATACACATACTGTGATTTCCATCTCTCTGACTCTGTGATTCGCCCTCACCCACCCGCTAACGTCTACCTACTTCACATTGCTATTCCTGCTCTCTACTTCTCTCTCCTACTCACTCCTTTGTTGCCGGTCAGTCAGCTATGACCTGTCAGTTCGGCTGTCGAAAGTGCTACAAACCCATACAAAGGGCAGAAATGCAAACACAAGTAATGCACAGAGGGCTGAATATACTCCTATATGTTCTGCACCAGCATGTGACAGCGACATTGTGATTTTACTGTCATCCACTAAGTTGTAATCCCCTGTGGTTTGGCGAGGCCTTGCCATTTTGTACCACAGAAGATTATCTCATGCTGTTCAGCTTCCTGTTGTTGCTTTTAGGGCCTTGTGAGGCAATGTCACGTGCATCTCAATGCCACAATGGTTTTACGTTTTTTAAATGAGGTTTACAATGTCCATTGCTACACTAATCAGTAACTGATGTCGTTTACATTGAAATGTTTTTTTCATATGTATTGTTTTGCATCTTATCAACATTAATATGTAAGCACTCAAATGGTATTAACCATGTATTATTCACGTTTAGATTGACCATAGCTAATGTAGGCCTGTATTTTAAATGGCTAAATTCAGTTGCCACCTTGTTTCATCACGTGTATTTTATTTCTAGAAGAAACTGAAGTACAAATTAACAAACACAATGTGTCTTTCTTTCCTTTCTCGTTTGAAATGTTTTACTTTACCTGATAACTGTAGAATGTCCTAATTAATTGCAACAGTACACTTCCAGAGTACAGGCTGGTCCCACGAATCTTGTTTTGTTGCAGATAACTGTAAGTTTGAAGGACGCTTGGAGAAGCTGCATTGTAAAGGATCATGAGAAACTCACGAGCTCCAGATTCTATCTTTATGGTTCAACCATAAACGTTTTGTGGGCACAATGTGTAGGTGTAGCAAATTATAGAATTTGTGTGATTTAATCTAGTACAGAGTGGGATACACTTTCGAACGCTATTAGGACACGTAATAAACACAGCTCTTCTTGGGAGAAATGATTTTATTTAAACTTTCCTTTGAAGTGACTTTACAATAATTCTTTCTCTTGCTTATATGACTTTGATTGATTTGAACTTCATATTTAGTAATGCATTCATTTATTGATTACTGATTGATATTAATGTTATGATTTTGAATTTGGAAACCTTCTGATCTTTAATAAACCTTTATGGTTTGAAAACATAATTACACTCTGTCCTCCTTGTGGAGCCTAATGTGTTTCATGTTATTTAAAGGACTAGCCTCAGTTGTGAATTTCGATTCATCATATAGCGCTTTATCAGCCCTAAGTTTGCACAAAGAAAAGCGCTAACAACATGGCGGACGCACATGCCGTCTTGCTGCGTCTGCATGAGTGTGTGTAAGTGTGTAGACAGAATTTGTAATCCCACACTTTCACAGTTTGGTTTTAAGCAGATCCAGAGTTTTCCTGTGCTTCAATTCATTGTAAGCATTCAACAAGCTTGGACTGTGTGAATAAGGTAACAAGGTCACCCATAAGAGCACAGTGACCTCGTTGCAGCATAGGATTAGAAGGTGCTTATTATTTTGCTGCTGCTTGGGATGATTGTGTCAGTCCGGAATTCCACTCTGTATTTATTCATTAAGAGTTTTATATAGCACCAACAAGATCCGATGGACATTAAAGTACTTTACATAATAACAATTTCATACTGCAAAATAGACTTTTACATAATAACAGTTTCAGAAGTTTCACATAAGTACAACTTCAAACTGCATGACAGCACTTAACAAGAGAAAGGTTTCACACAAACTTTCATGTAAGAACACTCTCATATTGCATAAGTGATGTTTACACATGATGGTTTTACTGAAAGTTACACAATAACAAACAATTCGTTCACCAAGATCCAAGAAGAACAGTGCCTCATTCTTTTATTGATATGTGAAGGCATCCTTCCTCACCAAAGATGGCCATCCAAAGATCTAGTGAGGTTTCCTGCAAGGATGAGGTGGTGTGGATCTTGACAATTTCTCTCTACCATCTAGTATTGTCATTAGGCAGGGAAATGTGCCCCAAGAGGACCACATATATAACACTGTACACCTGCACCAGGCCAGGGAGGGCTTTTATTTCTCTTTTCCCCCCTCATCAGGGGTAGGAAGAACTATATAAATGCAGTGTCAGTCTAGATCCAGATGTGTGATCGGTTCTTTTGCAGACACTTAGCTATCATGGAGGATTGAGGATACTCAAGTCCAGCTTTCTTCTACATAGCCAAACACAAATTTAACACCACCCTAGTTTAACTTTAGTCACCCTTAGTACAAGAGGAAAGGATGGAGAACTGTTACCAATGCCACAATCCATTAGGTCAGACTTATTTTATGAACAGTTACTGTTCAGTATCACGCAGCTCCTATCCTCCCATGGTAGTCATTAGAGCAGGGTGGTGATGGTGGTTAAGGTGGGGTGGTGGTGGTTAGGGTAGAGTAGTGGTAGTAGTGGTAAGGGTAGGGTGATGGTGGTGTTTAGTGTAGAGTAGTGGTGTTTACGGTGGGTACGGTGGTGGGGTGGTGGGGTGGTAGGGTGGTGGTTAAAGGGTGATGGTGGTAGGCTGGTTGGGGTGGTGGTGTTATAGTAGTGGCAGTGACGGTGTTGGAGGGGTATAGGTGGTGAAGGTGATGGTTAGGGTGAGGTTAGTAGGATGGGGTGGTGGTGTTTAGGTTGCGGGTGGTGGTTAGGATGGTGGTAGTTAGGGTAGGGTGGTGGTGATTAGGGTTGGGTGGTGGTTGTGTCGGAGGTGGTGGTAGGTGGTGGTGGTGGTTGGGTATTGGTAGAGAATTCATAGTGGTAGGGTGATGTTGGTAGGATTGTCGGAAAGTGGTGGTAATAGGGTGGCTAGTTTTTGGGGGTAGGTTGGTAGGGTGGTGGTAGAATTGTATAGTGGTGGTAGGGTGGTGATGTTGGTAGGAGGGTGTTGTGGTAGGGTGATGTGGTGGTGGTGGTAGGGTGGTGTGTGGTGGTAGAGTGTTGATAAGGTGGTGGTGTTAGGGTGGTGGTGGTAGTGATGGTAGGATGGTAGAGTGTTGTGTGTATGTAGCGGCTTCCTTGTTTCTGATCACAAACAAATACAATCCCAGCAATGTTTTTCCAAAAGTCTACATGAAATGTAATTTTAAAAAGGTAGAAGGAAATATTGAAAAAAGGCAGGCTAAGAGATGGCAACATTTGCAGACAACGTAATTCCCTCGTGTAAAATTTGAAGGATGAGACGAGGTGCTGTTAATGGAAGATGTGCTATGTAGGAAAATCCACTTTCTAAACACATTAGGCCACCATAAACAGCACCCTGATCTTTATCCACCTCTGTGACGCCAGTGAACATTTAACTCATACCTCATTTGCCTCACCAGCCCAACACCCAGCATGCATCAGCCTGCTTGCAATGTGCAACAACAGCTCGTTGCTTTGGTGGGACTTTTAGTCTTGCTTGTACCTTTTCAACGATCAACTCCACATTTGTGGAGCACACAGTCTCCGTAAATGTTCCTCTTCTGATTGACATTCACAAGGACAAAATAACATTATATTCAAGCTTGGCTGCCACAAACCTCACGTGATGTGTTTGTTTTATGTAAAATAGGATTAGCCTTGGTAGGGTTAACCCTGTGACTTTTTCCTTAACCTCTTTTCGAACAACACGAGAGACACGGGAAGGTGTAAGCGGGAAATCAACAACAAAGAGCAGGATGGGAGGGAGTGCTGGAACTAAAACAAAAAAGGAGTGGAAACTGCCAAAAGTGTGCCAGCAGTGAAAGGACTCGGGGTATCGCAAGGAAGAAGTACTTGGACCATACTCCATGGGACGGACAAACACATGAAGAGGAAGTGAAGCTGGCACAGTCTAACCATAGAGAAGCAAGGAGTTAGGATTGAAGATGAAGCTAAGCGATGGTAAGCAATCGGCGCGCTCTAAGCCCCTTGTAAGTAAACAAAATGTCTCACAAGCGGCAGCGCATGTGGTGTCTCAGGGGAGACCTAAAAAACTGGATCTGGAGAGCCATTTTTTAATCCGCAACAAATGGGCCAGTCACAAGGTGTCCCATGTTCAAAATCCATTACTCTTGCCAACAAAGCTTAGTACATAGTCCTGGGCTTTCTTGACGTAGTTGTGCAGCTACAAGTGACAAGAGATCAATGGAAAGTGTATCCCAAGGGAGACAGTGTCGACTGTGGTGGGTCTCTGTGACTTCCTGGGCGCTTATAGTGCAGGACAATGAGAGCGGAAAGAAATATCCATCGTGTGTGGCTGGCCAAACATCCTAAACTGGAGTTGGCTACCTCGCAGGTAGAGCCGCAAGCCAAACTTTCAAGCAACAACACTGGATCTGGTGAGAACTTTGTTCTGTAGCAGTTTTAAGGCCTGCTTATGAATTTCCCCACCTCCTCCCCAGCAGCATCAGGGCTGAGCAAGGGAATCGACACAACCAAACTCACATCTCCAGAGGTAACATGGACTTGGTCCCACATCTACAATCATCATGTTCTCTGGAACGATACCACCCACAAAACAAATGCACACCTTCCCCAGAGAAACACAGCATATGCTCCACACATAAAAGGCTTCTTAATCCAGTAGGATCTCAGATTCCTTCAACTGCTTGTAGCTTAAGGAGGGTGCAGTAGCCAGGGTTGAGCACAGGTGGGTGTTCCCAATGCTTCCATGCCCAGTTCATCAGTGCCCTTTGCTGAGCGGCTGAAGCTACACAAAACACAGTGAACATTGCCAGGAAGCTCACAGGTGTCAAGCTCGATGGAAGTAAAACCAGTACTTAATATGAGCCGGTGGTTTCCGGTGCTCAGCAATTGCCAACACCAGCACTTATGACAGTGTGCCACATGGTGGAATGTTTGTCTTTTTTAGAGGTGAATACCACAGCAGTTGTTCATTAATTCAACATACAATAAAATGACTAATACCTACCACCCAAGGCATTCTTATAGCTTTTGAGGTCTGGAATAGTCTGAACTGTCACACTTGCAAGAAAGAGTGTGATGGTTAGTAGTTGTGTACGTACTATCATTGGCAGTGATGGCAGGGGAAACGGGTGGCCCAAACTGCAGTGGCCTCCCGACGAGGGCCCCAGCACTAATTTTATTTTACAAATTAACCACTGAGTAAAACACAGGGCCAGTCAGAAAGTCGAAAGAAAGGGAAAGGTGGCACAGCTGTCCACAAAGTGCGAAGTCCAAACACACATCACAACAATCAGAACATTTTGAATGCATAATACCAACATTTTGATTTACTGATTCTTTTCATTGATGTATTGGAAGGGTTGTAAAATAGTACAAACTATAAATCATCAGACGCATCATACATACTTATTTTAAGTCCCTGGGGAATTTCCATTGACTAGATTGATTTACTATATTTATATTTCTTTTTGTTATCAGCAGTTTTATATAGCAGGTAGAAAGTCCAATGGGTGGCAGTGTATTTTACATAGGAGCAGTTTGCTAGAAAGTGAAAAATATAATAAAGGTTCTCAGTTTTCCGTTCTGCTTTGTTGCTGAGAAATATATACAGAAACCATCTATTTCTTTGTCTGCATTGGCTTTTAAATATGGCAAAACAGAAAATCGGTTTTGAGTAATTCTCTACACTGTCAGTCATGACAATCTATATGGCAGACTGACAAGCAGGGACTTTAAAAAAAGACAAGGTTTAATGAAACCTTAAACAGCTACAGAAGAACATCTGTTTGTGTCACAATGCTAATGTTATTAAATAAGTAATATCTAGGTGAACACGCACAACTTTTTATCCAGATATGATGCTTATATTCAATTTGTAGCGTGCTCCAGGGGTATCATTCTCTGATCAAGGAGTGTGAAATCCAATGCTAATGTTTTCATATGAGTGAATAGCTTTTGAGTGATACATTATATGTGGCTTCCCAGTGCAAGTCTACCTATTGAGTAAATTGACGTCAAAACATACTAGTTGCAGCTTCTTTTTTCCCTACAAAATAAATATGATACAGATAAAAAGAGCAAAAAATAAATATGGCTTAAAACAGATGGAAATGTAAAAATAAAAATGAATACCATAGTGAAAAACGAATTTAAGAGTTTTTCCACTATATAAAACAGTTAAATTAATAACAATATAATACGGATACCTCGGGTGAAAGGAATATGCATGGTGAAGAGCACACAGCAGGATCAAGTCATTGACAAGTATTTGTTCAGAAAGCTTCAGCAAGGAGAGAGTGTATTGACAAAGCCAATTGGTCTCGCCTTTAAGACCTATTGGCTTTGCCAAGTTTTTTGGGGCAATGCTATACAGTGTCAGAGAAAAAACAATGCTGTGCAGCAATGGCAAAGACAAAAGGTGTGATGACACAACCCCTGCTGGCAGCCATGACGTTCTGCTGTTGCGCTGAAGCTTGATTATGTATGCACGGGGACCTGCGGATTGACATAGGCACCATTTGCTGTATTTTTTATTTATTGAAGCAAGCTGTGCTCGCCACTTGAATCGGTAAATAAAAAAAGTATTACTATTTTTATTGCAAAAGTGCAAAGTAAAAATGAAATGAAGTGCGGTGGGTGTGGGGTGGAGGTAGGCAAAAAAGGAGTGGATGGGGGATTGGGTGTAGAGGAGGAGGGGAAATGAAGTGCACGATGGAGACAGGAACAGAGGAGGATGGGGGATGCACACAATGGAGGTGGGGGGAGAAGCATATGCAAGAGTGAGGGCAATGTACGGGTGGCAAGAAGTCAAAAAGGGTGAGGGCAATGCTCTGGGAGAGGCACATGAGGGACAGAGCAACACGGAGAGTAGGGGGGTGGGGGATAAATACAGGAGAGCAATACAGAGCATGGGGCGGGCATTTAGGGGGGAGCACACAAGAGAACTGGAAAACACAGGTACTCTCATGGACTTTGTTGGCAATTGGGTTATTAGTTAGGAGTGGTGAAACCCTACTCAAGCAGGAACCATAATCTCTGTCAGGGTGAAACATAAACAAACCCCAAATTAACCTGTGCTTAATACTATTGTAGCTTGGCACAAAAGGAGCCAGTCTTAATTTAGAGACAGTGTGTAAAGTATTTATGCATCACTTCAAAACAGTAATAAAGTGAAAACACAACACAAGAAAACATCTCACACTACGCTAGAAAACTAGAGTAAAATGTAATAAATTATTTGTCCTGGACCTGTCAGCAGCCTTTGACATGGTCACCCACTCCACACTTCGAGCACGTCTTCAATCCATCGAGATAGTTGAACAAGACTTGGACTGGCTTGCCTCCTTCTTCGAGGCTAGAGGACAGGAGTTATGGATCCCCCTTTCTCCTCAGGGTCCAGTGAGCTGACAGTAAAAGTTCCCCAGGGCTCGGCCCTGAGCCCAACACTATTTAACGTGTCTCACCCCACTAGACCTGATGGCGGGAGCCCTGGGGGCGAAAGTGATATCATATGCTGATGATACTCAGCTGCCGTTCTCTTGTGGGAGAGGAGAAGAGATCGAGGGCAAATCCATCAAAGCCTGCCGTACAGCTGTATTCCACTGGATGACCATCCGCCAACTGAAATGTAATTATTCAGTAATAATCAGTCGTCTAGGCACTTATAACCTCGAGACTGGACTATGGAAATGCCCTTGTTCTTGGAGTTCCAGAATACCTAATCAACAAACTTCAGGTGGTCCAGAACACGGCAGCTCGCGTTCTTCTTAACCTACCTCCAAGAATGCATGTGTCCCCCTCACTAACGCACCCTCCACTGGCTCCCAATAAGGAAGAGAGCCTTGTTCAAAACATTAGTATTGGTCCACAAGGCTCTTTAGCATACAGGCGCAGGCCACCTCAGGACAAGAGTCAACTTTTGCATCCCCTCTAGAAATTTGCAGTCAGCCAACAGTTTTCAGGCTAGGATTCCTAAGATCTACAGTACTAAAGCTGGGGGACGTTCCTTTTCCTAATAAGGGTCATCTGCATGGAACAAGCTCCCCCACGAGATACGTTCGGTGGACGTTATCTCGGTGTTTTAAAAAAAAGCTGAAAACCTGACTTTTTAAGCAGGACTATACGGTCCGACCATACTCTGTAAAGTGGCAACTCGCTAAGCGCTGGGACAATCCTTGGAGTGGCCTTGATCTATACAAGTTTCATTTCATTTATTCATTCACACCAAAACAGCAAAAATCTCATTAGTAGAACCGGAGATAAGCAATTTTAAAGATTTAAGTGAAACTAGTGCCTAGAAGCACAAAGCGGCAACTGTGGTAATCTGGTCCCGCCAGACAGGAATCAAGTTTCAAGTTCAGGCCGACCATGATGGAGTGTGGGCCGGATACAGGGACCAAGTTACCTTAAATCCTGGTTGCGGAGTGTTGTGAAATCCCATGTCGAGGATGCCTCGTGCAGCAGCAGTTCTGACGAGCTGAGAGGCTACGGTGTGAGGCCCTGCATTGACGTAAGGCTGCCATCCACGAGGGGCCTGCGATACGAAGTCCAGAGTCGAAGATGTGTTGCTCACCGACTGGTTCTGAAGAAGTTGCGGGGCTTGCGATGCAGAGCCCTGCATCGTCGTCGAGGGTGCCGTTGGCAAGGGTCTTACGATGCGAGGCCTGCGTCGAGTATGCGTCACACAGTGGCATTTTCAAGGAGACTGCGGGCTGTGATGTGAAGTCCTGCATCGAGGATGCGGAGCACAGCGGTGGTCCTGAAGCTGAGATGCATAATGCTGCGTCGGCTCAGCCCACAACACCACAGCTGGGCTGGCAGAGGACCTTCAGGTCCACTTCCAAGGTCCAGGACTGGGGTGGCACCACTTGGGGGACAAGACTCACAGCAGGCCATATGATGGGTTCAAGGTGGTTGGAGCATGTTCTGTCCCTGAGATTTCTGACCAGGTGGCGAGCCAACTGGCCCTTGGAGTCACTCTGGTGGTAAAATACAGGTACAATCCTTCACTAAGGTAGCAAGCAGCAGTTACCAGGGTAGCAGGGCAACAGAGTAGCAGTCCTTACAGAGAAGCACAGTAGTCCTTCTGAGTATTCCACAGGTCGAGAGGTGTACTAAGAGCTGGGTCTGAAGGCCCAATATTTATACCTGGTGCCACTTTGAAGCAGGAGAAGGTACAGGATGTGTCCCCCACCCCCAGAGATGCTTGGAATTTCCTGTCTCCCTGCCCTGGCCCCAGATTGTCTGGGTCATACTAGACTAGTGTCAAACCCTTTGTGAGTATGCTCAGGCATTGCCTTTGTGATGTGTAAGTGTGATAGGTGACTGGTCCTCCCCCTCGTCAAGTCAGAGAGGTCTCATCCTGCCATCACCAATGGCCTTTTGTTGCACTGTCTAATGCCACTTCAAAATGACAGTTTAAACCTGCACACATAGGCTGCATTGGCAGGCCTGAGACATGTTTAAAGGGCTAAGCAAGCGTGTGACACAATCCGTGTTGCAGGACCCCTAGTAGCATTTAATTTACAGGCCCTGGGTAAACGTAGCACCACTTTACTACTCACAAGTAAATTAAATGTGCCAATTGGATGTAAGCCAATGTTACCACATCTAAAGGAGACAGCACAAGCACTTTAGCACTGGTTAGCAGTGGTAAGGTGTGCAGAATCCTAAGTCCAGAAAAAACAAAGTCAGCAAACTCAGGATGTTAGAAGACAAAATATTCGGGGAAAACCACACCAATGATGTTTGGTCCAACAGAGATTTTAACCAAAAAGAAGTTCCCTAAATGTGAGCAGGGATAGACACAAGTCAGTCAAACAAAGAGATGGTAAAGAGGTTATGTCCCAGGCAAGGTACAAGCACAAGATGAACAAGGAAAGCAGTCAAATAAGAAGCAAGCAAATGAGTGTGACAACAAAGCCAACCAATGGTAAGCAATGGGCAGGCTCTAAGCACATGTACGTTTTTTTGGTAAGCCCACAATTGGACTTTCACAACCAGACAGGCCTAAAAAGGCCTTTCACTTTTGAAAGTGCTGATGCAATAGCAGGCTTTCCAGATTTCATTTGGAAGAATCATGGGACAGAATTGTTCTAATGTATGGTTCGGCATGGAGTTCCACACTCTTGGAGCATTTTGCAAGGATTGTTTTAGTGGCTTTTCCTTCTTAAACCCTGGCGTTTCAAGGGGAGGCTGTATGGGCTCAGAAGAAAGCCTTGGTCCCCCCTAACCCGCCCCTCTCCCCTGAGATAGTCAGTTTCTGGGCAAGATTGTTAGGGTTCCCATGAAAATAGCTTTGGGTATGACGCAAGCCATTTTAAGGATACTCCTCCCTTCAACATGGGTGACCCTTCAGAGAGACCAAAACAGGTGAGATGTGGTTGAACTTTCTTGTGTGTGGACAGCCTAGCTGCAGGGAAGGCTGTTTTGGGAGGCGCTAAATGAATTTATTGTGATTTGTTATACATCATTGCTATTCGAAAGCTACAACTACCGACAGTTCGCTTTGAAGTGATGAGTAATGCAAGACCTTGATATGCAAATAAATTGAAATAACACTAAAGACGTGCTAATCTACCATGTGTGGCAGCCCAAAACTGAGTCATTCTCTCTCCTCTCTGACGTCATAAACATGAGCCCACACTCATTCACTCTTTAGACCAACAAGGCAGCCGGTCCCAGATTATGGATGAGGAGAAAGCTTTTGCCTGAATGTGCGTAATAAAAAAAAATTCTCAGATATACAGTTCCTCAGTCTTAATAATAAAAATGTTGCCGTCTCTCTGTGGATTTTCTATGGAGATTATAGCAAGTATATGCTTTAGACCGAAAAGACCTATTTTTTAATATATAATATAATATGCAATGGTGGATGCAGGTATGATATTGCTCTTTTCTGCTGGACCCTGCACCTTCGGAAGTGCAATGGCCCCTCAATTCCAAGGGATGCCGCTGAGCCTTATGGCTTTGTGTATCTTAGAGGGGTTTAATGCTGCCAGCAAGTCATAGATGATGGAATATCATGTATCACCCACCTTACCATTTTGAATTATGTTACTGGCTAGTTCCTCCCAAATGACAAAAACACAAGGCTAACTTGTCATGAGTGGACGGTTTAGTAATGGCAGGGTCCGCCACTTTCTCTGTGGTTATTTGCACAAATGTCAACATCAGAAAAGGGGTATTTGCAGTGTCTAAAGTGGAATGAAAACGGTGGAGGGCTCTAAAAAAGGGTGTTGCCTAAGAAGTGCAACTAAGCAGCCTGTAAAAGGGCATGTCATTTGTAACTAAGGATGTGGCCTAATAACCACACTCAGCAAGCAACAGATATGTTTATTGGCCATATGCAAAACAAACACTTGACAAGGTAAATTTAAAGGTAAGCAGCACCTTGACGTCTAGGGATTGCTACCCCTGGAAAGTCACATGTGCAAAGGGATTAACTTGGTTTTTCGATTGCAATTAAATAGCATCTTATGCCCTCAAACACCAACAGTAAACAACATTCTCCACCATTGATATAGTCCAGTAATCAGCTACTGCCCCAGAACCCAGAGAAAAGGCCTTGAAATCTCTTCCTGTCTTTAGTTTCTTACCTGGAAACATTGAGAGAGCTTGGAAACATGCTCAGTTTATGTAATGAGTGCTATAAAAAGCTTTTATTGTGCCCCAACATGGTGGGCAATTTTCAAAGTGGGGGTGCAAACAGACAGCAACCTTGTCCACAAATAGATGTTGTTCATTACACTTGACATCTAGTCATGGCTTTATCAAAATATGTTGGTGATTTCGCTGCTGCTTTGTTTTCTTTAGGAAGGGAAGGACAGTAACAGAGTCCCCTGAGGGGGTCCGTTTTCAATGACCATTTATTTTCTGTGCCAGTGCTCAGACCATGGCCCACTTACAGCACTGTATAAAAGCATTTTAAATCCATAAATTAGATACACTGTGCCCATGATTTTTCTCCAGCAAATCGAAGTTTGCCTGTGGCTACAGTCTGCCTAAAGGGATAAAGAATCCATTCCTTAAGAGAATCAGGGAGCCGTATGATGTATGGAACTCGAATTTTGTGCATGGGTACATGAATAATCACTCTGTAATGATCATGTTATGCAGTGTAGTGGAGTGATGTAGCAACAGGGCTATTCTCCCTGATGCAAGCAAGGTAAAGATGCCTCCTTCCCCATAGTTTGGTAGCAAACAACAATCCTAAGTGGGGTGCAGTGGGCCCCTCAAAGCCCCAGACTCTGGTACCACTGCACCTTCTACGCCAATGACAGCCATGCCTCTAGCAGAGGGGATGCATTCGAATGGAATTGTGTCCCAGAAAAGTAAAGTACAGGTGAATGGTGAATGATAGCAATGGCCGTCAGTAATAGATGGACAAAGATGATGCCATTCAAGTGCTCCTTCTTCTAACCCCTGAACTTTGACCTGTAACTCAGTGTTGGGATGCAGGAGGCCCCATGTCCATGCATGTGGCTGAGTGAATGGCTTCCTATGCTGCTTCTCCATCACGGGAATCCTTGAGCGGCTGAAGTTGGGGCGCTCTTCGCATCATGCCGGCATGCAGCGCTTTAAAGCATGATGATGAGTCTAAGGCAAAGCATATCAGATGGCAAGAGACTCTCCTGTAAGGACACTTGCACCATCTCTGGTGAGCAGAATAGCTTCTTCAACACCATAGAGTTACCAGAGGTAGTAGCAGCTAGGCGAGACTCACCTTGTCCGAGGGCTTCTGGACTCTGAGAGCTCCTGCCCTTACCTAGGCTAAGCCCTGCCCCTTTGAAGAGCAATGATGTCTTCTGAAGGAAATATCAGAATCGAGGTGGGTTTGCACTCTGACTATCCAGAGCCACATAGGGGACCTCTTTCAAACCCCGAAAGATGTAGTTGCAGACACCAATGCCATCTGCACTGTCTCACATGGGCTGGATCACTGTGGGGCGGGAGGAAGATTTTTCTTGGGCCACTATATGCCCCAGAGTGGCAATGCCATTGTTTACAAGTGACGTGGACACTAAAAAAGGCATCACTGGCTCTAGCCTAGTGTACACATACAGATATATCTTATTTGGCTAAATTCTAATCAAGGCAATTTAACTGTAGTCAGGTTCCTACAGTATCTTTGCCAACGGACGGATTTGTTGTCCCGGCAACACCACAAATGTATGGACTGACGCAATCCGAGAGAGAAATTAGAGTACCTACATCTCTCCCCACACCTCAGGAAAGACCAACACTCCTGGCAACATATTTTGTGGCCTGAACAGTTAATGATGGCGCACAGAGCAACACTAACCCTCGGAGGCAGGTGCCTTGGTTCTCTGGGAAGCCCACAAATTACATTTGTCCTCGTCTCCACACACCAAATTACATTTAGGGCCCCAAAAGTGATTTGTGATAGCACAGCTACCAGCAGCCTGTGCCACTGAGGCACGGCCATTTTCAGGTGATGACGTCAGTGGCAAACAGGAAACGCAAGAGGGGTGGCGCCATTGCCCCGCCTACTCCACAGCTTGCTGAACATCCTGCATAAGGCATGTGCCTGAGAGATATTTACTCCCCACCGCGAGGTGTTTACGGAAGTACGTCGTTTGCAGGATTCTAGGAACCCTTCTCACAGATCCTGTTGTCTTCTCCGGCCCTGAAGGAGGCTTGCTGTGATTGGCCAATCTCGTGCCTCCTACCTTTCCACCCTCTTAAAGAGAAGCATGAATGCACAAGGGGTATACTTATAAGTTTCCCCCACATAAATGTATACAGATATAGACGCATTCACGGACGTATGCTTCCAGAATAAACCGGTGCTAACCAGTGTTATCAATGTCCGCAGTGTGGACATTACCACCGCCCTCTGAAGCTGGACGAAAAACAAGAGGTGGCTCGAGACACTATTACCCAATCTGAGTTTAAAAAACTACAGTACATTATGGGACCAAACCGAGAGAACTATATGACAGCTGTAGATCGCATATCTTGAAGTTCAGGGGTTCATTGGTACAAGAGAGGCGCTGGAGGTTCTCACAAAAACATTAACAAAAGAGGAAAATTATTTGCAGTTTTTATAAAATTTCTGGCCTAAGAGTTTTCTTTAAAACATAAACAGTGCTAGCAAGGAAATGCATAATCGAGCCAAAACAGGGCTAGGAAATCACCAAACGGAACTTAGGGGCTGAAAATGAACTTTTTGGTCAGTTTGTTGGTGAGCACAACATGGAGCAAAATGCAAGGAGAAAATGATCATAGATGAATCATCAAATCGAATGGGAGTCTGGCGAAGAATGACAAAAGACACCGCCCAAACCTGCAGGCGATGACACCAGCTGAGCAAATGGTACATTTACATCAGCGTAAACACCTGGATTGCATGCATCATCACTTATAGGCCGTTCAAATCTAAATAATGCCAGAGGCTTGTTCACTGTGGAACACCTACACACACACACACACGTGCCCCCAATGTAGCAAAACCGGATGTATAGATGTGAGTGCAAATGAATCGAGAACAGCAACATGCGCGTAAAAATACTAAATTGATTAGTAGAAAACGTCTTCAGACCATAAACACCTTGAGCTGTGTAGTCTAATGTGGCGCACCAAAGCCCTTCCACCACACTAAAGCAACTTAAACAGGAATGACTACATACACACCACACTCAACGAGCGCACACGCCTAGAGGTGTGGGGACTGCAGAAAATGGACCTAGGCCATGAATTCACACCAGAGGAGCTATGCTAAATGAAAAGACAACTAAACCCGGCCCACCGCACTGGTGAAGGGAAAAAACTGGCAGCCACTCTCATGAAGGATCACCTGCGTCTAACAAAGGACCTAATCTAAAAATAGTGCATTTGATCAAAAACAAAATCAGGTCCCGAACTCGGAAACAGGAGGCCATGTTTGTTGAGGAAAAATAGTGAAGTACACTCTGTTTTGAAGCCACAGGTCCCCGGGAGACAGCTAGTAGAGATTCACCCAGCAGTCTAAATTGTTCATCTGCAATACAATCTGCCATGTCACTTCTGCATCCAATCCCTATGTGCCATGCTACGTCACTTTCCCTCAAATACTACAGGTAATCAACGAATACAAGAGACATTTCTTCCAGGCTATTTGATTTCATTGCAAGACTGGAGGCTACCATTATGCAATGACTTTTATTTGCAGCCCTTTAAAGAATACTTAATACATCACAAACAATAGAATGTTCATGTAGACACTATAAATATCATGTGCACCATCTCATCCTCCTCTTTTATTAGCTGCCCATCACCAAAATAAGTATATGTGCTTGACTACTACGTTCTTTCTTTTAGATACCTTATTAGTGTCTCTATTTTACTTGTTATAGTGTGATAGTAATTGAGGCATGTTTTTATGCATTTTAGCTTCTGTTCAACAACTGCTAAAAATGTTTTCTAATGTTTCCCGTTAGTGTTTATCCAACAGAAATTTGTATGCCCTTCCAATTTATGGTAGAGCCAGGTAAGTGGTAGCCTTCTTTCCCAAGCAAAATAAGTGGCTTTGTTTAAAGGATGCCCCATTTTTAGAACTGTTCGAAGTATCGTGGACGAAGACGCCGACACTTCCCTTTGGTTAAAAACAATGACGAGGACGCGAGCACCGTATAAAATCAGGATCGTGTACTCGGGAGTGCTTACAGGCACGAAATATTAGTTTTAAAGTATGTTACCGGCAGCTCTTAACGCTGACCGCAACGAGAAAATCTTGTTACACACGGTTTCTTTTACCCACAGCATAGCAACTAGAGCGCATCATTTCCAAACGTCAGCCTTGTGACGTACAACCACCGTATCGCAGGAATAAGTCAACAACAAAGGAAGCGAATGTCCTTCCTTTGCGTTGACGCCACCCTGCGACTCACGAGCGCGTTGCCTTGACAACAGCTCCTAGCTCGAGCTGAAACAGCTGCATCGCTCTCCAAAATTACCGGAGCAGGTCCTTTTCCTGATTTATGCGGTACTTAGCTCCCTCTATTGCCCATATTAATTCAAAAGTATTCCTAAAAAATTATTATTAAATAAAACGTCTAAGGAGACAACAAACCCTGAGAATTCTCAAAACTGTGAGTAGATTGCCCCGAAGTTAAACAAATTATTCTTTAGAGAAACCCTTTCCATGAATATAGATACCAACAATCCCCTTCCACAGGCTAAAGACCTTATGGGGGAAAACATTAAGAGGTTTCTTGAAGAGGAACTTACGTCCTCTGTTAAGGAGACGGTGGAAGCCGCACTAGCCAAGAGGAAGAGGGAAAGCCCCATGGAGGAGAACTTTTTTTCCCTCTCAGAAGGGGACTCCCCTTCTACCTCTGAACCCCAAAAACGGGCGAAAGGTTCGCAAAAGAAGAAACAGAGGAGGCTTCTAACCACGCCTATGGCCCAGGTAGCCCTCACTCTACAACAGAAAATGGTGTTCTTAGCAGCACAGGAGAGAAAGGCCACCCTTCGGGGCACTTAGAAAGGTTGCCTGTAGCGGCATGATAGAAAGAAGTGACCCTTGTGGCTCAAGAGAAAGAGAAGATGTTCTTAACTCCTCCTCGGAGAACATTGATTACGATGAGATACAAATGGACACATTTATATTCGATCCCAAAGAAAATTTTGATACTATTGAAATGCTAGACCAAGATCTGGTGCAACCTTCAACTTCATCAGGGATTAAAGACCCCTTTGGGGGGGAAATTTTCAACCCCACCACCATTCTGCACCCACAAAGAGCAGAATGGTGGCCTATGGATCACGTAACAATCTATTTGAGACAATGGGTAAGAAAAGACCTGGACGAAGAAACTCGTAATCTGATGAGAAATGAATGCCCCAGACCCTAGACTGGAGACAAAGTTTGTAATACACCCAACATAGACCCAGAATTAATTACATTCTTATTTAAGTTTGGGAAGGACCCCAGGAAGGGCATTGAAACATGTCTAAAACAGTGCCAGGACAAACTCCTGGACATATTTGGCCCGCTTAGCTGCATATTAGATATGGCTGAGGAAGCCAGAAGGAATAATACACATGTGAATATAGACCTCCTGAGAGGCTGGTCCCAGCACGCTATATGCTTACTAGGGAATGCCAACACAAACCTGATCACTGAAAGACGTAAAGCAGTCTTATTGAGGATGAACCTAAAACTAGCTGACATCCTCTAGGGAGGATAAGGGTGACGCCAAGGGCCTCCTATTTGGGGACGACTTCGTTAAGTCGCTGGGAAAGTATGTCTCCACCTTCACAGCTTTTAGCAAAGCTCAAACCAATATGCGTAGAGTCTTCGCTTTACGTTCTTTTTTTGTACGGGCTGACAGGAGAGGCCTGGCTGTCAGCCGCGGAGCATACAGGCCCCACTTCTATCCACAAGATCAGAGAGGACCCTCGCCAGAACTCCAACTTTTTCTCTCAAAGAGGAAGAGGCTCAAGATCCCGTGGCGGAAGAACAAGATCTTCTAATCAAGGATATCAAGTTGAGCAAAACTTTTTTACACCCCATAAAGGTAGGAAGGAGACTAAAATTTTTCACCCACAACTGGGAGAAAATAACACAAGATCCTTGGGTTCTAGAAACAATAACGGGTTTCAAGATAGATTTCTGGGAGTACCCATTCCAAACCAAAACTCCCAGAGAAATGAGTGTGGACGGAGAGCAGATGGGGTTGATAGACTTAGCGGTGTCACAAATGTTAGAAAAAGGAGCCTTAAAGAAAGGGTCAGATTCAGTAAGTTTACAAAAGGGATTAATAAGTACAATCTTTTTGGTGAAAAAGAAGGACAAAGGTTGGCGACCCGTCATAAACCTGAAAGAACTAAACACATTTTTAAACTACAGACATTTCAAGATGGAAGGTATCCATCTTTTAAGAGACATCTTACAAACCAAAGATTGGCTGGTAAATTGGATCTCAAAGAAGCCTACTTTACAATACCTGTGGACAAGGACAGCCAGAAGTATCTCCTCTTCCCTTCGAAAGAGACACTTTATCAATTTCTTTGCCCCCCCTTCGGACTGTCCTCAGCTCCATGGTGCTTTACCAAAGTACGTCGACCTGTGGTAAGCTTCCTCAGAGAAAGGGGAGTTCGACTCATCATATATCTGGACGACATTCTCATTATGTCACAGAGCAAGTCGGAAGTTCTGAATCATCTATCCTGGGCAATAAACCTCCTGGAGAGGTTGAGCTTTATAATAAACACAGAGAAATCCGTCATGACTCCATCTCAAGAGTTAGAATTCCTTGGCTTTCAAGTCAATACCATTTTATCACAACTAGTTCTACCATGCAAGAACGTCTTAAAAATACAGAAAGAAAATAAAAGCAGTCCTATCCAAAGGCACCCTTCTTCTAAGAGACCTGGCGAGAGTTCTGGGTCCTCTTTCTTCCTCGATTCAAGCAGTTTGCCCTGGCCCCCTCCACTACAGAGGGCTTCAGAGACTGAAAGTGTGGGGCTTAAGAAATGGTCTTTGAAATGGGGACACAATACCCCTATCGAAGGACGCCCGGGAAGACCTACTTTGGTGGCTGAGGAATCTCGAAGCGTGGAATGGAAAGGCCATCTTCAGGAACGTCCCGGACTTTATCCTAGAATCGGATGCAAGCAACCGAGGCTAGGGAGCCTGGTTAGGCAATTTAGAAACTGGAGGAAAATGGTTAGTAAAAGAACAATCACTCCACATACATTGCCTGGAAATGTTAGCGGGACTAAACGCCCTTATGAGTTTCAGAGACCAACTAAAGAATTCAAACACCCTGATCCGTCTGGACAGCTTCTCAGCAGTCGCCTACATAGTTTGGGGGGGCCAAATCCAAAGCCTTATCAGATATAGCAGCACAAATTTGGTATTTTTTCTGGCAACAAAAAATTACACTCAGAGCAGAATTTATACCAGGGATAAAGAATATAAGGACAGATTGGAATTCAAGGTTTCTCCAGGATTCCAGCGATTGGAAATTACACCCGGAGGTTTTCTCTCTGATAGAAAATCTCTGGGGCCCAATCCAAGTCGATCTTTTTGCCAGCAGATTAACGTCTCAGGTTCAGACATATTTCAGTTGGAGACCAGACCCAATCGCTGATGCGGTAGATGTATTCCTACAAGACTGGGGGAATAACAAGGCTTACGCATTTCCCCCCTTTTCCATGATTCAGAGAGTACTGTGAAAGGTGAGGCTAGAATCTTGCAGCATCATTCTAATAACCCTCTTTTGGAAATCACAGGTGTGGTTTCCCGGAGTGATGGAACTTTCAATAGACATCACACGCCTAATCCCGGCATCCTCGGGTCTTCTTATAAGTCCAGACGGAGAGGAACATCCTTTAATGCTAGAAGGGAAAATGAACCTTCTTGCCTGGAGGATTTCAGGAGATCAGAGAGATATCCTGGCCTTTCAGGAGAAGCTAAAAGCGTACTGAAGGAATCTTGGGCACCAGGAACTAGGAAAAGATATATGGGTGTTTGGAGAAAATGGTGTAGTTGGTGCATGGAAAGGAATTTGGATCCCGTGGAAGCTCCTGTACAGCAAATAGCCAATTATTTAGCACTACTTTTCGATTTAGGCTTATCCTACAGAACAATAAATTGCTATAGGTCTGCAATCTCTTCAGGTCATGCCCTAATTAACAATATAGCTATTGGTAGTAATGCTTTAATTAAAAGAGTGATGAAAGAGATCAGATTAAAAAGACCCCGTAAAACACGTTACGAATCCCTATGGGATGGTAATCTGATTTTGAACTTTTTTGTACTTGGCAAGACAATACCCATCTCTCGCTTAAACAAATTTCTATGAAACTTGATACCTTATTTTGCTTAATCTCCTTTAGAAGAGTTTCAGACATCAATGCTCTAGAAATATCTAATAGGTTCTATTCAGCGGAAGGTGTACACTTCGACATTTGGAAGAGAAGAAAGACTATGTCAGAATTCGTCTTTTACCCCTTCTTCCACGAGTGTGAGAAATTGTGTGTGATGAGATGTATGAAAGGATATGAAAATAAAATAGCTAATTTGAGAGCTGATTGGTTTGATCAACTACTTTTATCATATGTAAAACCTCATAAGCCAGTTTCTACAGCTACCTTAGCGAGATGGATTCACACGATTATGAACGAAGCAGGTATAGACCTCTCTAGATTTGGGGCACACTCTTCAAGAGGCGCTATGGCTAGTAAGGTCTTTTGGCCAGGGGGATCCCTGCCCGAAATCCTTAAAGCAGCTGACTGGTCTAACGCAAACACCTTTGCCAAGTTTTATTTAAGACCAGTAGTGCATGTTAGCAACCTAGCCTTAATTGGCTTTAAACATGCATAATGGTAGCCTCCGGTCTTTTAATGAAATGACAATTCTCCAATTATTATGCAGCGAGAATCTTGATTTCATTAAAGACAAAGGAGGCTAACATTATCCCACCATCCTCACCCAAGAAGATAGAGTTTTGTTGGTGAGTAAAAATTGTTTATATTCATTAAGCATAGAATTTTATGTTGATATTATGTCTAATGCTCTTCTGCCTCTGCCTTCTTCCTTCCTACCAGAACTTCCTTACTGTGAGAATTCTTCTTATTTTTTCCTTAGATTCTAATGCATAAAACCAAACGGAGGTCACCGAAGAAGAAGCGATTTACCTCTAGTGATATTGCAGCTAAAAGAGGAGGATGAGATGGTGCACATGATATTTATAGTGTCTACATGAACATTCTATTGTTTGTGATGTATTAAGTATTCTTTAAAGGGCTGCATGTTTGGCCAGCAAATAAAAGTCATTGCATAATGTTAGCCTCCGTTGTCTTTAATGAAATCAAGATTCTCTCTGCATAATAATTAGAGAATCGTCATTCTCCCTGATCATAGGTACAGAAATAAACAATTGCTCTCAAATGAATTATTTGTACTCTTAATTATAAAAAGTATTCAAATTAATTTTAGATGAAGACAATTCAAGAGTACATGTAAAAAAGTTTAATTTATTGATAATCATATCATTTCAGTTCTTCAAAACAAAAGGGGTTCAAATACAGCATTTGCACATGTATGTCAACAATAGAACAATACTTCAATGTACAATGTTGAGGTGCATTTATGTGCTAATAGCCTCTTACATGGTATACTATCCATAAAGTATCTATGAGTTTACTTGCGTTATTGCCGAATTGGCAGGTGGGACTCTGCAAAGCGAAAAGCAAAAACTAGGTCGCCATTTCAGTCTCTGAGCCAACGAATCAGCAAGATCATCCTAAGGACTACATTCTTCTGACACATTGGGTGACCCCAATTGACATAAATTAGTAATAAGATGGTCCACATATATACAAAAATAAAGTGCCAGATATCAAAGTCAAATGCGTGGATGTAGCTGTTCGAAGGCATGAAGTGGATCCATGTTCCCTTCCAAGCACTATCGAACACACATACTCAGTTCGAGTGATAGGCCTTCTTTGGTTCAGAGGTCCATGAATCTTACATTTGTCAGGAACGCTGACTCAAAAGGAGGGATCATGTTCCACTGTTTCTTAAGAATGGGATAAGTTGGGGAAGATCTGTGGCACACTGTAGGAGATGGAAAAACCAGGCCTGGGAGGGCCAAATGTGGGAATGAGGACCATCTGAGCCAGACTATGGCACAGAGGTAGTAGAGTAAAAGGGATCAGACAGAATAGAGGGAAAGTGTATGCAGTAAAAGGGTTCCAGTCCCGAAGAAAGGTATCCACAGGCCAGGTTTCTTGTACGGACACCAACTCATGAATTTTTGTAGCTGTTTGTTGAGACGGGAGGGAAATCCGTCTACTTCCAATGTACCCCAGAGAGAAGATCTCTGAAAAAATCTGGTGGTCTAACGTTGAATCACTGGAGTTGCGAAAGCAAAGGAAGAAAACAATCAACCAGATTGTGAGAACCCTTTCAAGGCAAAAATTCCATAGATGCAGAGCCAGAGAGGCTAATGCCCTGGACTTTGTCCCTTCCACTCTGTTCACATATCGGATCGTTAAAATGCAGTCTGTCCAGTGGATGATACAGCAGTTGACTTGTGCTAAAGGATACTCTTAAAAGCAAAGGTTCCTACATGAAGTTCCCAGGAATTGATATGTAGATGAGAGTTTTCCTGGGACCAGGCAGCTCCCATAGAGATGTCTTGGAAGTTGGTCCACCAGCTAAGGTTGCTCACGTTTGATATGATTACTAGGTCTGGAGCGGAACAGAAAATGGATGTGCTATTACAAATGTACACTTTGATAGCCATGAAAGTAGTTACTCATGGATGTTGTTTTCTAAAGTGATTTGGGTGAAGTAGGGGAGGCCCTGGTGGAGGTGGAGAAGTCGACAGCTAGGTACCCACTGGAAAAATCTGTAAATCTAGTCTGTAATTCTAATGCAATGTCCACTCCTCTCATTGCCCATCCCTCCCACAACCCTGTTTTTTCACACATAGCAAAATAATTTAATGTTGAGTATTCCTCTGAAGTGATTACAACTGCTTTCTAGATTATCCTGACTATCACGATTAGGGTTCATCACAATAGTTATCCTTTTTGACTATTCTAGATTGCAGACTACAAATTTCTACAGTCCGGTTAGCTGATTTCAATGACCCTGCACTACTTCCACCCACAAAGCTAGTTACTGCTCTGGCTTACACTTTAGTATTATACTTCTTTTTGTAGTGGCAACCTATATTTCTTTAGTTCATCATAAATAATACATAAAAATTCTCCATAAATTATTTTCTTTCAGTCTTTTTTTCATCATTTTCATACATAGCGCCATTTCAAAAGAAAATGTTGTCTATACATTTCTAAAGCCAATCATAATTTATCCCTTAACATTATGATTTACAAGATTTTCTGATTATAAAAAAAAGACTGAATTTTAACAAGATAGATCCATGCACACGTGGTATACAGATATATCTTCTAATAAAAACATTTCTTATATCAGTCAAAAATAGATGTTCACTGTTAGAAGTTGCTATTTCTCACAGGGTAGAGCCAACGTGACTTTTGAAGGTTAAAAAGCTCTTTGTCAAGGCTAAAGTTTAGCCAGAGCAGTGATACTCAAAGTACGGCCTGGGGGTCGCATGCGGCCCTCCTGACCTTTACATGTGGCCCCTTGAGCAGCAGTAGCACTGGGCTGCTGTTTATTCCACTCAACACTAGCATTAAGACAAAATTAAATATACAGCAAGCACTTATTTAAAGGTTAATTGCAGTTAAACAAAAGGAAGTGACTAGGCCTTAATTTTAGGAACACTTAGGGGCATATTAGCAAGAAGAGGCGATAATCATCGCTAACCCTGCTTAGCGTGATTTTTTTTATCGCCGGCTATCGCTGGAATATATCGCCACGCTAACGCTGTATTAGCAACGATTAGCGCTATGGCGATGAATATTCCAGCGATAGCGGGGGAAATGGGCCAACATCGCTGAAAAACCAGCGATGTTGCATGGAGAAGGGAGAACACCTTGCTGATACGACCCTGTGGTCGTATCAGCATAATCCACCCCCCCATGTTAGGTATGGCTAACACCTGCTACTTGCAGGTGTTAAATAAATGGTGATGACCCCGGTTAGCGCGACTTTTCACGTCGCTAACTGGGGCCATGGCCACCTTGCTAATAGGCGATAGGCCTGTTAGCGGGTGTTTCCCAGGTTTGTTCGTCGGGAACGCCCACTTTGCATGTCATTAGCGATAAATATCGCTGACATGCAAAGCGGTAAAAAAACGGGCGCAAATGCCCGTAAACTGTCGCTAACTGCTGTTAGAGACAGTTTGCTGATAGGGCGATATGAATATCGCCGCTTTAGCGGCAAAAAGTGCCGCTAAAGCGGCGATAGTGCCCTTGCTAATATGCCCCTTAATTTTTAAAGACAGCAAAAATGTAAAATTACGATAGTCTTTTCAAAATTCAAAAAGTGTATTTCATTGACCTGTTGAACCATTTCACCTTAGTAAATCAAATTATAGCAGTGTATTCAGAAGTATTTTTTAAAGTGATGGTTTTCAAACATGAATTTAGAAACGTTCATGCTTTCCAACTCACCGCCCATCCTGACAACACTGCCATTAGTGAATACATCCAAGCACAGGAGATGGTTTAGTACAGCACGCATCTTGAATTAATGTATTTCTAGGTCCTCTTATAAGTGATAATGAAGAAAAAGGAGGGAAATTGAAATAAAACAATTGCCTAGGGCCATACAATTAGGTCAAGTGGAGAAGCCGGGATTCATCTCATGTTTTCTGGTTTCACATTGCTCAATTGAGTTCAGCCAGTTGATACACATGCGTCACTTCGCTTCCCCTACACCTACTTTACACCTCACCTCCTCCGCTGGCATTAGTGCAGCCCTCGGTCACACCAAAGACCAAGCTTTGCGGCCCCCGGGAAAATGTTTGTGAATACCCATGAGCTAGAGAGACCCCTGTTGACTCCTTATTAGAGGTTGGAGGATTCCTTATTGCTGTTCCAGAGTTACAATGTTGTCACTTAAATTCATTCGACTGATAGGTCGTTGTCATATCGTCAGCATTAAGGGAATCTGATTCGAAATGAAAGGTCGCCACATTTCCAGTGTCTCGAGCTGACGGGCCTCTACCGGCCAGAATGTTCCATCTGATTGCACTCTAACCCCTGTGGCTGGGAGTCAGGCCCAACATGTAATTGACCCCGTGGCCCTGACTGGGACTGCAAAGCCTTGTTGAAGCAACGACTAAACCCAAGTACGTGAAGAGTGGATGAATGAATGATGACATCTTTACACATCAAGGCGATAGACAAAAAAACTAGGGGGTCTCTCAAAGGTTGAGATTTTTTTTCACCCTGAGGGTTAGGGCAAAAATGGAGAGCCCGATAGAGTTCTGTCTCAGCACCTGCTTTTTAGGTCGAGCCTAGAGGCAGCGCGCATGCGCTGCTCTGCGAGGCATGCTGTAATGTCTCGGGAAAGTTAGAAGACACCCACCACATGCCCACCGCTTGTGATTGTTTACTTGGTCCGCCTTTATAAATTCCATAGTATTGGTTCGTGGATAGAGTACATTTGTCCCGTCTTGTGGCTGTTTTGTTGGTGCCCTGGCGTTCGCCCCTGCTGCATGGATCCTTTCGATACGGGTCATATGTTTTGGTAACCGCACTACTTTTTCTTTTGCCTCGGCTTCATTAGTAATTTCCTGTCATCTTTTACTTTCCTCCCGCCTCCCCCTTCCGTTGTCCTTGTTCACTTTGCTCCCGCCCCCCTCCCATTGTCAGTATTCCCTATGTTCCCACCCCTCCCCCGTTGTCCGTGTTGTCTTTTTAGTTGTCCTTATTCCCTTTGTTCACGCACCCTCCCGTTGTCCATATTGCCTTTGCTCCCGCCCCCTCCCCCGTTGTCCGTGTTGTCTTTTTTCCCGCCCTCCTCCCGTTGTCCCTATTCCCTTTGTTCCCGCATCCTCCCTGTTGTCCGTGTTGTCTTTTTTCCCACCCCCTCCCGTTGTCCGCATTCCCTTTGCTCCCGCCCCCTTCCCCGTTGTCCGTGTTGTCCTATTTCCGTCCCCCTCCTGTGCTCACCCGTAACCCACACAGCTGTAAGTGCCTGGGGAAGAGGTGCGGCATCTGTGCTGGACAGGTAAGGGAGGTCTATTTCTATTTGCCCCCACAGCTGGGGGGGGGGAGGGTGAGGGGAAGGAGGGAGGTGGTGATTCCCGCAGTACTGCCGGTGGTTGCTCCTGACTTGGGCAGAAGAGCACACAATTGTGTGCCTCTGTTCTTAAAAATGGCTCTCTTGGCTTCGGTTTGCTTTTTTTTGGCATTCCAGAATCCCGATGCTTTTAATTTACCAATCCAACTCAGATCAATATATAATAAAAAACAAAAAAAAAACGAAGCCATTACGAGACCTATTGGCTTTGCCAATGCTTGTTAGGACTGCCGGTGCTGAACACCGGCAGGACCCGGCCCACTTAAAGCCCTGGGTAAGACGATACGTGATTGAGTTTCAAAAGGACCATTTGGAACAATGACTGTATTATTTGTTGTAATAAGCATGTTTATTAAACATTGACTTTACGGCTCATTTTTTAAACATGAATTGTGATTATTTTTTATTTTCGATGGTGAATAGGTGCAAATTGAGCTAGGCTATTGTGAACGTTCGCACTTGTTTTGCACACTAGTGCAAATAAAAGTTATAGTTGAACCCATGCATGTGTCTTTCAACCTGTTCCCGTTTATTTGCTAAGACCTGAGGTCTAGTGGAAACGTAAGGAACACTTCACTGGCAAACAGGAGAAGAAGCGGCACCTTCCAAAGCCTTTTGAATACTTCACTGCAGCAGACGAGAAGGTGTGCGTGACGTCATAACAGGAGGCGCTTGTTTAGTTCTCGCAGGCCTTCTTGTAAATGATCTGGTTCACCCATAAGCCTGTGCGCTGCCTGCAGTGCCCGCATTCAGTGGGCACTGGCCGAATTCTGGTGCTAGGTGTTCTTATGCTGGGGGGGTGGGGGGGGTTGGTGGTGGTGGTGGTGGTTGCAGAACCCATTGAGCTATTTTACGAGGATTGGAACTTGTGAACTGCAGGTTGCACAAGGATCACTGCATTAAATGCGTTACCCACTGAGCTATCTTAGTGAAGTATAAGATACAAGGCTGTGGCCTGCAGGGTAGGCTCAGTGCTCCGCAGCAGACGCATTAACGCTCTTTGCTGTTTTATGATGATACAAACCTATGAAAGCACTTTATACACCGGTCACTGCAGCAAGCTCTGACATCATGAACCTGTACTTGAACAGATGAATGAATGAACGTCACACTTATAACTCCATTCCTTTTCTTCAGCCCTTAATTTGTAAAAAGAGTGCCAGGGTCCTTCTAGGAAGGCCACTGCAGCCTGCACCACCCATGCCCTGCCAGCGCTGCCAATGACAGTACCAACATAACACTTAACCATCGAACACCTACAAGTGCGACACCAGACTATTTCGGGCCACACAAAGCTATAATAATGGCGTGAGAGGCTTGTATTATTCATTTTCAATGCTATTTGACTTAATAAACAAGGTTGTTTTGCTTAAACAGACAACACCATCATGTGGTGGAGTGTCACTAGAGGCAGTGCTGACAATGAAGTGCCAGTGCCGAGCACCAGAAACCCCTGGCTCAAATTAAGTACTGCTTTTCTGTCACCGCAATCCAATTTATGGGTTCCTGGAGAATAATCTTTCCATTCCCAGCATGTATACGGGCAGGCATCTCAATGCTGTAGCTTACTGACCTATGAGTTCTCATACCTTGGACAGCAAACACTTTCTGGCATAGCGTTATGAATTTGTCAGACATATTTTATATGCCTTTTAACAGTACAGTGTGCCAGTCTCTGCTACTGAGAAATGGATTAGAATGCATGAAATTTTAGAAGATGAGTAATTTCATTTTTCTAACTCCTGTGATCTTGAGAGTAACACGTATTACACGAGGCAGCTGTTCTCCACTGCCCCTCCCCAGAGTGAAAAACTTGCGGACCTGTCACCAACCTCTTCCCATGGTTCCACTCCCTCCTCCCTGCCAGTTGCACTTCTATGCGTCACCAGCCTTTCCAAGCTTTGAGGCCCTTATGGAATTCCATCATAAATGAAAATGTAAGCGAGAGATAGTGATATATATATACATATATAGTGTGAGAGTATGTCTCTGAGAGTGAGTGAGTGTGTGTGTGTGTGTGTGTGTGTGTGTGTGTTTGTCTCTCGCGCTCTATCCTGGCGTCCGTGGTGTGGGTCCGTGGCTCCACTTGTCCCCCCACTCCGTGGACCTTGGTGTCCCACCTTATCTTCCATTCCCTCAATAAAGCACAAACTCTGCATATTCATGAAGCACGTGCTCCCAAGGTTGTCCTCCCCCTATGGAAGCAGCGTCTTTAGCAGCAATACTAGGTTTCCCAATGCATAATTATGAATTGACCACAGAAAGCCAATCTGTTAGGTGTCGTGAGGAAGAGGCAGGGTGCTGTGAGGGAGGCAGAATGAAGTATGAGTGACAAAGGTGAGAACATTCGTCAATGGAAGACGGGAGCAGTGGGAGGGACAGAACAGGAGGCTTCTGCAAGGCATGCAGATTAAAAACATAGGAAGTGGATTGAGATCTTTGTTGGGTGGCATAAGATGCAGGAATGGATCCAGTGAATGTTAGGTTAGGTGAAGCGGGCAAAGGACAACATCTTGCTTAAGAAGGAGGGCAGCATTGTGGCTGTCAAAGCGAAAACCCAGATTTGGGGCTCGGGGAGATTGGTTGATGTCTGGAGGAAAAGAGGTTTGGTTGGGAGGAATGTAACTGCTGAGGATAAAGGGAAGAAAGTAATTGTGGTGTTGTCCAAGATGAGCATTAGGCAGCCTAGGGCCATCAAGTGACAAACAGTAACGAGGCAACCAGATGTTCTGATTTGAATGTGACGAGCGAAGGAGGATAATGACTAAAGATCAATCAATCAGGGGTTTGTTAAAGCGCGACTACTCACCCGTAAGGGTCTCAAGGCGCTAGGGGTGGGGTGGGGCGGGGGGGTGCAGGTTCCATTCCATCAAGGAGGGGGTATGTCGAAGAGCCAGGTTTTGAGGTTTCTTGCGAAGGTGGGGAGCGATGTTGTCTGTCTGAGGTGGAGTAGAAGGGCGTTCCATGCTTTGGCCGCGAGGAAGGAGAAGGAGCGGCCTCCCGATCTGGTCTTTCTGGTGCGGGGGACCACGGCGTAGGAGAGCTGGGCTGATCGTAGGGTCCTTTGGGGTGCGTGGAATTTGAGTCGGCTGTTCAGGTATGCTGGTCCGGTGCCGTGGAGGGCCTTGTGTGCGTGGGTGAGCATCTTGAAGGTGATTCTCGCCTCGACGGGGAGCCAGTGGAGTGTGCGCAGGTGCTGGGAGATGTGGCAGTGTTTTGGCAGGTTGAGGACCAGTCTCGCGGCGGCGTTCTGGATGTTCTGTAGCTTGCGGGTGAGGTTTTTGTTTATTCCGGCGTAGAGTGCTTTGCCGTAGTCGAGTCTGCTGGTGACCAGGGCGTGAGTGACGGTCTTTCGGTGTTCGAGGGAGATCCATTTGAAGGTCTTACGAAGGAGGCGGAGGGTGTGGAAGCAGGAAGACGAGACAGAGTTGATCTGGCGGTCCATTTTGAGGTCGGAGTCCAGGATGATTGCCAGGTTGCGTGCATGGTCTGTGGGGGTTGGCGGGTTTCCGAGGGTGGGGGGCCACCAGGTGTCGCTCCAGGCGTCGGGGTTTGGGCCCATGATGAGTACTTCTGTTTTGTTGGTGTTTAGTTGTAGGCAGCTGTTTTTCATCCATTTGGCGACGGCTTCCATGCCTTCTCGAAAGTTGCGTCTGGCGGTGTTGGGCTCGTTGGATAGGGAGAGGATGAGCTGGGTGTCGTCTGCGTATGACACGATGTTGAGTCCGTAGGTTCTGACGATGGGGGCAAGTGGAGCCATGTAGACGTTGAAGAGCGTCGGGCTGAGGGAGGAGCCCTGGGGACTCCGCAGGTGGTAGGTGTGGGGTCCGAGAGGAAAGGGGGAGTCTGACCCGCTGCGTCCTGCCGGAGAGGAAGGAGCAGATCCAGTCGAGGGCCTTGTCCTGGATTCCTGCGTCGTAGAGTCTGCGTATTAGGGTGCGGTGGGAGACTGTGTCGAACGCCGCTGATATTTCGAGGAGGATGAGGGCTACTGTTTCTCCTTTGTCCAGTAGGGTGCGGATGTCGTCTGTTGCGGCGAGGAGGGCGGTTTCCGTACTGTGGTTTTTTCTGAAGCCGGATTGGGAGGAGTCGAGGATGTTGTGTTCTTCAATGAATGTGGCGAGTTGGCTGTTGATGGCTTTCTCAATGACTTTCGCTGGGAATGGGAGCAGGGAGATGGGTCTGTAGTTTTTGAGGTCGGTGGGGTCCGCTGAGGGTTTTTTTAGGAGGGGGTTGACCTCGTCGTGTTTCCAGTCATCGGGGAACGAGGTGGTCGCCAGGGAGCGGTTGATGGTGTGGCGGAGCATGGGTGCGATGGTGTCGGCGGCTCTGTTGAAGATGTGGTGGGGGCAGGGGTCTGTGGGGGCCCCTGAGTGGATTGACTTCATTGTCTTCAGTGTGTCTTCGGTGGTGAGGGCTGTCCAGTCGTCAATCGCTGGTTTCCGGGTGTCGGGGGTGGTTGGTGAGGGTTCAGTGTGTTGGTGGTCTTCGTCGAAGTTGTCGTAGATGCTCTTGATTTTGTGGTGGAAAAAGGTGCTGAGTTTGTCGCAGAGATCTTGTGAGGGAGGGATGTCGGTAGACTCGCTGGTGGGTTGGGCGAACTCCTTGATGATGCTGAAGAGTTCCTTGCTGTTGTGCGCGTGGGTGGAGATTCTGTCTTCAATCGCTTTTTTCCTCGTTTCTCTGATGAGTTGATGGTGGGCGTTGGTGGCGGCTCTGAAGTTGTTGTGGGCTTCCTCCAGGTCTTTTCGAGGCGGCGGCATGTGCGTCTGGACTCTCGAAGTTCGGTGGTAAACCATCTGGCTTTCTTGGCACGGGTATTGTTGTTTTTCTTGAGGGGGGCTATGGTGTTGGTGCTGTCCGAGATCCATCTATGCAGGGTTCGGGCTGCGGTGTTGGGGTCGTCGTTTTCCGTGATGGTTGGGGTGGAGTTGTTGAGTGAGGAGGTGAGCTGGTCGTCGGTGATTTTGGTCCAGTTTCTTCGTGGAAGCAGGTGCTGGTGTCTGTGGATGGTGGGTGTTCTGAAGGTGAAGTGGATGCAACAATGGTCGGTCCATGGGAGTTCGGTGGTGTGGCTGAAGGTGATGGAGTTTCCTGTAGTGAAGAGGGGTTCGAGGGTGTGTCCTGCTGAGTGCGTGGGCTCGGTCACGATCTGGCGGAGTCCAATGTTGTGGAGGTTGTCCAGGAGGGATGTGGTGTTGGGGTCCAGTTGGTTGTCGAGGTGGAAGTTGAGGTCTCCCAGCAGGGTGATCAATGAAGAGGTGGTTGGAGAATGCAAAGGAGGTAACAGATGAGACATGCAGTAAAAAGAGGAAGAGAAACAGGAGAGAGCTACAGGAGCATCAGGATCCTGTGAAGGGATTGACTGACAGGCTTAAGGTTTAGGTTATGCAAACCTAATTATGGCTCTCGGTATCACACTGAACCCAACCATTATCTACAAGTAAATTCTCTATTATGTCATGCAAGATGCCACCTAAGTCACACAGAGAAGAGGCAAACGTTATATATTTATATGCATCAGTAACACAAACACAGGGAGGAATTTATTTCCTTCTGAAGCACCTTCTGTCCATTCAGGAATAATGTGTCCCATAAGACACCATCCATGTAAGACGAATATTCTGTGAACACAGAATGGGTGGCTGTGGGAACAGGGTTGGTGGCGAGACTAAGCGGCCTGTGGAAGGTGAGGTTTGCTGGTAGTGGGAGGTCTTTGGGAAGAAAGAGTCTTGAGTGAAGGCATGCCTGGAAGTGGGAGGTGAGTGGGTGAAAAGCTGGGATGGGGCTTGAGGAGGTCACATTGTGAGGACACGATGCACCTAGGACTGTGGGAATATCGTGTATGTGCAAAGTGTGGAGATGTGCTGGGATCACAAGTAGCACGGGAGGGAAGGAGCTATCTCCTGATATAATACTTGATGTCAGGGGGTGAAACACCCATACTGGCTGCGGGTGAGTACTAGTGAATATTGAGTGATGTGGCTAGGCTACTGCCCAAGAGGGAGACACTTACACAATAATAAGGGATGTGCTAGCATTCAGCCCAGTTTTGGACCAATGGAGCATCTACTGTGGGAGCCAAACATTTCCTCAAACGTGGCTGGAATCTTTGGACAAACGTCGTTCGTTCTTCCCAGACCAGTGGTAGTAAGTCAGACAAGTACTAATACTTGGTCCTTTTCATCCACCGCACAGCCGGGCTCCTTCCCCATCTCTGGCTGGATTCCCAGTAGATCTCTCTCGAGTATATGCACTGTTAAAACCTCTTAAATCACTTGTGCTCTTCTTTCATGGTCCTTTCTTAGGTTCTCTTAGCAACATCCTGATAACTGAGCATGTTCAACTTTCGGTTTTGCTGATAAACTTGGATGGTTTGCTACACTTTTTAGCTGTACACAGTTAATTTAGCAAACTTGCTAAACAACAGCATCCATATAAAAGTATACGACTGTCTGACTGAACTAGACTGCTGTATTATTATTTATTATTATTATTTATAGGTTGTATATAGCGCAGGCTAGACCCGAGGGTATCAGAGCACTTTGCATAGAATGCGAGATCGTTTGATATAAGTACATACATATATACAACCCACCTTCAGACCATCTAGCTCGTAGTAAGTTACACTATGCCCCAGGCACGCATCAAGGTTAGCTTGTTATAGAAGAAGTCAAAATGATCTTACGTACCATAGCCATAATCTTGTCATAACAGTGCTCAAATCAAAGTGGATACATGTAAAGAAAAATATCTGATGGTTTCCCATAGACCTCTAGGGAAGATGCTCTCAGACCACTGCTCTGCCTCAGTTTCTAGCACCAGAGCCGGACCTCACTGGTGGTCATTTTGACTAGAATCAACATTCCCTCCACCGAACACCAAAGAAGACGGCAATTAAAGTGAAGGCCCTCATTATAAGGGCAAAGTCCTCCTCCTAGCCCGACATTTTTCAAGGACCAATGGCACCTCATTCCTATGTCGCCATTGGGCTCCCTTCCCTTGTCTCTCCTCCCTCCTGGGCGAGCTAGAGGGAAGATATTCTTCTGGATGGTTGATGTTGTAGCAGTGGGTGTGCCTGAATAAGAATTTTCCAGGCAGGAAGCAGAATTAGCTTGAGGTAGGTAACTTTGGGATTGAGTGATGTGGTGCTGGCAGGTGTGTCTGGGGAAGACTGTTCCAGGCAGGAAGCAGGACTGGATTGGGCTAGGTAACTTTGGAACTGGTTGGTCTGATGATGGGTGTATCTGAGGAAGACTTTTCCAGGCAGGAAGCAGGACTGGCTTGGGTTAGGGTAACATTGGGTTTGGCTGGTGTGGTGGTACTTGGTGTGTCTGGGGAAGAATGTGGCACTGGGTGTGTCTGGTAAAGAATGCTCCAGGGAGAAAGCAGGACTGGATTGGGGTAAGTAATATATGATAGAAACTGCGAAACAGTGCACAATAATGCAAAGGCAACCAAAAACAAAAGAGTAGGTAGGAGCTTAGTTGCTTTGAGATTAGTCAACATTTGACTGTGGGCTACAAATACATAAATAAATTCCACATTTGGAAAGCGCAAACTTATCACCCCTATGGGTATCCAGGCGCTGGTCGGCCGTTGGGGAGACTAAGCGAGCCATTGCCCAGAGTCACATGATGCTGAGTTGCCGCCGGCGATCGAACTGTGAGCCCTGTGCTCCGAAGTCATCCGCTCTGGCCACTGCGCCGCACCTCTCCCGCTACTAGGGGGTGGACAAGAGAGATTATCAACTCTGGCCAAGAAACACCGTTGCACATGAGAGGCCAGGTTAATTTCTGATCTTTGCCTTGCTTAGTAAGTTAACAAGAAGCACGTTGCTAAGGAAACTGCCCTCTATTTGATGACCTATTCAGTTGACCAAAAGGATCTCGAATGCTTTTTCCTATCTCACTCTGTATTGAGACGTTGGCTTTGCTTGCCTGGTGTTTTGGTCAATGCCAACTTTTTAATCTCATTGTTTCTACAAAGAAAATAGCTCTTAAACTTGGATGCTGTTCTGTCTTTATTTGCCACCATACAAAGGCAGAATTCTAAGGCCTAGATTTCCTAAGGACTGTGTGGGTATTTGTGCTGTGCTAGTTTGTGCTGCATGCAGACATTTTCAATGGTAAGCAAAAAGATGCAATGGTTGTGCCACAGCACGAGCGCCTGTAGGAAACATTAGTAAGTACCCACCATATGCCTGGGGCTTTTCACCATCTAACCCCCTGAAAAGAATAACTAGATTAAGTTGTATAGCGGTGTGAATTTTTATTTTTTCTGGACCATAAACCTATCGCACAATATAACATATAACTTTGTGACATTGAGAATCCAGTGGGGTAGCAAGGGAGTATTGGGCCCTAAAATTGCCCCCCCCCCCCATTCCCTGGCTTGGCAGTAAAAAAAAACAGCTGTAATTGGGGTGCAAAGCCCCTGCTGAGCTCTACTTTAGCTGCTGACTTTGGAGCTGGGGAACTAGGTCCGAGTCTCTGTGTTGGCTCAACAGCCTGTGATTCTGGGCAAATCACTTAATATCCCTGTGCCTGCCAAAAATGAATGTGTCCTTGTATAATGTAACTGGTGCTCATGTCATACATGCCAACCCTCCCGATTCAGAAGGGAGACTACCGATTTCAAGGCTAGTCTCCCACCTCCTGATTCTTGCATGCAGAAACCCGATTCTGAGTTTTGTAAAACTGCCAAAAATAAAATGTTGATACCCGTCACGCACGCTCTCATTTCCCCCATTAAGAATTACATCTGACATCAAAGGATAACCTTAATTGTTGGAGGGGGAAATTAGAGCATGTGACAGGCCTCGGCAAGTTATTTTTGGCAGTTATACATAGCGCAAACAAAAACAGAGTTTAGAACTCAGTTTTTGTTTGCACTCTTATTAAACTGACAAAAATGAAATGCTGATTGTCACCATACATACCAATAGACCCGATTCAGGCAGATTGCCTCTGCTTCTATATAAGTCAGTGTGAAAAATACATTCTCCAGACTATTTTCTTTTTTTTTTAATCTCCCACTTGCTTGCTCTAAAAGGTTGGTATGTATGCAGCGGTCGAAGTGGGGAAAAAATAGTAGGGGAACTGTGGGTGGAGAATCAGAGGGCGGGAGTAACAGAGGATTGCATCAGTGGGTGGAGTCAGAGGTATGGCCAGAATGTGCAAAACATCCCATTTTTTTGTATTTGTTTGGCATTTCACTGACCAGTTACAGCTTATTATGTTTTTTAATTCAACCAATAGATACACATGATTATTTAAGGTTTAATATGAGTTATTGACATTAAAATATATTCACAAAGTGGGATATGTTTTCAATTACAGAATGGCCCAAATTCGCTTAAAAGTAGAAGCACCAGCCATTTGTCTCGAGCCATGTAGTTTCTGTCATCAGTACTTCTTCTCCCTTTTTCCACAAGAGCAATTCAAACATGAATGGCAACATATCCTAGTTTGCAAATGTTTTCTATATAATTATGGCTCTGCCATATTTGCCACATAATACATCTGCTGCATAATCTGACAATTTTAACTAATAAATTGTAGCTCAAACGGATCAAAAGTTACAAAAAACTGTGACTTGTGTTGCTGCGAAGTGGACGGCCCTTTGCAAAGGTTGGCCTATCACCTTTCTCACTGCTGCATTTGTAGGTTACACTGGTACTAATAAGGCAAAATCTTTCCAGAGACTATTAGCATGTGTAAAAATGTCAAAATAATAAATTATCAGAAAATATACTGCATTATGCTGCAGCCTTTTTTTCTGCATAATTTAGTCAACATTGCAGCATAAATTTGTCCTCCTTTGTGCATAATTCCAGTGGCCCAAAAGCAGGCAGCACATGTTAAAAGTGCTTGTGCATGAAGCAGAGAGAATGTGAAGTTTGCAAACTTAGTTTGGTGTGTGAGCAAATCCTGCATTGCCGATCCCTGATGAGTTGCAGCTTCTACTGCTGAAACAAGGCCTATAGAGGTACTAATGGGTGCGGCGGACTGCCATCAAGGGCAGGGCCGGCTTTTGTGCTGGTGGCGCCCTGTACAACCATGTTTGTTGGTGCCCCCCAATGACCACCTCTGCCATGGATTCTCTCACTACCATCCTTTAACTGTGCCCTTCAAGTCTCCATAACCACACTCTCTCTCAGATGCATTTAATTTGATTTACAGCGACACTCATTCCAGTTTAGGTTGTCAGAGCACTTTACATCATACACATTACACAGAGACAATCAATTATATGTGTGTAAATCACTGTATAGGAAATGCTACATAAGATCAAGGACTACAAGGTGTAGGAGTCACATGACAACCATACATAGATTTTCAAAGACTGGGGGAAAAAACCATAACGCTCTAATCTATACCTTGCTGTTTGCATGCAGCTCTTTGATGACAGTAAATAGCTCACTGTTCTATGTTAGGATTTTAATTTATAAACCGCAAATAACAAAAGGATCTCTCTGACAAAAGCAGTAACCCACAGACCTATTTACATTATGTGCACTTTGTGATCTGCATGGCACATGTTCTTTGCAGCAGGCACATTAACCTTCTGCGCTACCTTTCCAGGAGTCAACCCTTCCACTAGACAAAACTCTGATCTCTCTCTAGGAAGAACATTAATCACTGAAGTTATCATTTTATTTGTTGCCGAAAATTGCTAGAGGCCAGGAAGGAGGCAGCAAGCCCTTTTAAAACCTTAATATACTTGCAAGCACGACGCCCCCACCCAAAGTCAGTGCCTGGTGCGGTCACACCGGTCGCACCGCCCTAGAGCCGGCCCTTCTCAAGGGTCCTGTGACCTCAGTGACAGAGTCATTGTCGCTCTAGGGTGTGCTGCTTCATAGGCCTGCCTGCAAGACTAGAGGTGAACTACAGTATGGATTGTGGTGAACAAGCCTTCATGGTTAACTCACCTTTGCCACCGCAAGGGTCCACCTGCTGGTGCTAAGACACCAGGGCTTCTAAGGTCTTGCGGGGCCTTCTAAGGTTTAGCATGGGAATCTGCTCCCTCAGGAAAGTGGTCTGGTGGACAGGTCATGAAGGCTGAACCTGGTTCCCCAGTACCAAATTCAGCAGCTCTGGCCATAGTGCCACATCCTCTCCCCCTCTGAACACCATACTGTCCCACTAAGAGAAACTTGCAATGCCTTCAGCTACAACCCAATTGTGCCCCGCTATAAACACCTGGATGCGACTCGATTCAAACTATGCACTAGACAAGAGTGATATATGCTGCCTAAATAAAAAGTAACAACATCCTGGAAAAAGCAAACACTCATAGGGAATGCAAGATTAAGTAAAGCATGTGAAATGTAAGCAGAACAACATGGTTACCTTAACACTTTACACTCATTATTCAGAAATCAGTGAGGGCTTTTGCCTGAACAGTTAAGGACATGACAACAGGGCCCGGAAGGGACCCGTTTCAATGTCCATTGCTTATATCCTTACAAAAGGGAAACAGTATGGTTTAAAAAGACCACATCCGTGAACACAGAGCCGCAGTACACATTTTGTTTTCCAATTCACACATCAATCAGGCATTGCAGTACCTCCAGGTTGGGGCACTTTCCCACCCTGGAAAAATAATGCTGTTCAAAGAAAGACAAGAAAATGAAAGTAGTGCCTCACTGGCAAACTCTGTAAAGTGGCGCTAATGTGTTTGAGTGTGAATAAAACCAATCTGGCCACTTTGCGACCACTCTGTCTTGCTTTATTTAGTTATTTATTTATTTTTCATATTTTGAACCTTTTATTCCCTAAGCTGCACTTTGCAAAAGAAAAATGCCAGAAAAAGACGTCATTTCCAGCAACAGTGTTTTTCTTTTTTGGATTCATTTCACAGGGGAACAAATAAATGAAAGGAGGAAAGAGAAGGTGAGAACCGTTTCTGGAAGTCACGTTTTTCAGTAAGTGAGGAGGGTCTAGACAGGAAGAAAGAGGGGGGCAGCTGCCAGCGGCAGAGCAGAAGTGGACACTGTCCTGGTCTTCTCAGGGCAAGAAGAAAAAGACACAGTCCTTTTCCTTTAAAAAAAATGGCGTTTTGCGAGTTCTATGTGATCTAATGCAGCACAAATGGAAGTTCAAAAACGCCATTTCATATTGTTTATGTGCAGGAAGGAACACCTTCCACTCCACGCCACGCCACTTCACTCTACTCTGAAACAATCTACTCTATGCCACTTCACTCTGTGCCACTCTACTCCACCCTGTGCCACTCCACTCTGCGGTACTCCACTCTATGCCACTGTACTCTACGCCACTCCACTCTACATCACTGCACTCTGTGCCAATGCGCTCTACACCACTTTACTCAATGCACTCTATGCCAATCTGCTCTGTAGATAATCAATTTTATTGGTTTTAGAACAAGAAAAACCAGCAGTAATCGATTGCGGCGTGTTATAGCGGTCATAGGACGTCACCATATTACATAAATAAAAGACACATTTGCAATACATAATCTCATAACACCTTATATCATGTTCGCAGTTCCTGAAGCGAGGTATTTTTATTCTATCTGCCCCAGCCATTTGCCTCAGATTTTACGATGTTTCTTCAGGCACCCCCTAGCCTCGTACATAGGCTTCTCTTGTGCTGCGCACCAGTCCACCCCTCTGCACCATTTCGTCATGGTGGGTGGGACAGGGTTTATCCAGCTACGCAGCAATGTCCCTCTTTGCCACCACCATAGCTGTGTTCAGAAATAGTTTGTCAAATCTAGAGCCGTCTAATCCATCTGTGATTCCCAAGAGCCCGTGCATCATCACCTGGATTTTGGGTAGGCCTAGGGTGTTCAGCTCTACTCTATATGCCGGGTCAGACCAGCCTCAGGCAAACCAGTCGTGTAGTGTAAGTAGGCGGGTTGCCAAATAGTACAGGTATACGTTAGTCATGCCCATGCCCCCGTCAAAGGATGGGATCCGGCATTGGGATAGGGCCATGCGAGGTCTCCGCCCACCCCAAAGAAATTTAGTGGTCAGGCTGTCCAGTTCTTTGAACCAAGTCCGCGGGAACTGAAACGGGGTATTTTGAATTATATAGAGGAATATGGGAAGTATCATCATTTTAAAGAGGGCGACTCTTCCCAGAGGATTAAGCGGTAGTGTCTGCCATTTGTGGAGGTCCTCTCGGGCTCTCTTCATCAGTGGAGTAACATTAAGTGGCCAGGCGAGGTCAGGAAGCAGGGCCATCCAGATTCCCAAATATTTAAACGATTGCCTTTTAATAGGTATCGTGGATTGCCAATCAAAGCAGTCTCTCGAGATGTGAAGCGGGACTAGGACGGACTTGCTGGGAGTTAGTTGTAGGCCAGAGATTTGACCAAAAGAGTGCAGCGCCCGAAGACAGTGGGGACCAGACTGGGCCGGCTCGGCCAGAAAGAGCAGGACATCGTCCGCGTATAGAGCGATTTTGTCTTCGTAAGAGCCTGGCCATTCCCATCCCCTAATTCGGTCGTCAGACCGTATAAGGCATGCCAGAGGCTCCATCGCCAGGGCGAACAGGAGCGGCGAGAGGGGGCAACCCTGCCTCGTCCTCCTTTTGATAAGAAACGGCTTCGATAATGCCCCGTTGACGAGCACTCGCGCCTGCGGTCTGGTATATAACACCTTAACCAGGTTGCGGAAGTGCTGGCCTAGGCCCATCTCAACCAGGACGTCCTCCAGATACTGCCAGTCTACGGAATCAAATGCCTTCTCGAAGTCAATGAGGAGAAGTGCTAAGTAGCGGGCCAATGAGTGGCGATTCGCTAAGGCTAGATGGAGGCGCCTGAGGTAGTGTCTGGTCCCACGGGATGGCATAAACCCACATTGGTCGGGGTGGACCAGTTTAGTTAGGTAGGGCCTCAGTCGGTTGGCTAGGACCGATGCGAATATTTTGACCTCCGTATTAATGAGGGAGATTTGGCGGTATTTGGCACAATTGGCTGAGGGAGGTTGTGTTTTTGGGATCACCACAATGGTGGCGGCATCTGTTTCTGCCAGAAACGATCCGTTTTCAACAGCTTTGGTATATAGGTCCAAGAGATGTGGAACGAGTGTCTCGCGAAAGGCTGCATAGTACTCCTGTGGGAGACCATCAGGGCCTGGAATTTTACCTGCTGCGGTGCGTGATATGGCGTAGTTGATTTCTTCCTGGGTAATGTCGAGGTCAGCCCTTTAGGCGGCACTGAGACAAGGGAGATGGAGGTGCGCCTGATTGATTAGCTTTGACAGGGAGAGTTCAGGGCGCTGTCCGGAGTAAAGTTTAGAGTAATAAGCTGCAAAGACCTGAGCCATCGCCGAGGCTGAGCAATGAACGGCACCATCTAGGTCCTTGATCTCTGGGACTATGCGGTTAGCCATGGGGTATGTGGCCAGACGATGTAGGATTTTCCCATTTTTGTCCCCCCATCCATATACCCTGGCTACAGAAGATCTCCACAGCAGCTTAGCAGCCTCCATGGAGATCTGCTTGATCTTGTCTCGCAGAAGTGCGAGCTGTCTGTCTTGCGGGTAACCCTGTTGCCCAGGCGCTCGGCCTTCAAGGAGGGTTGCTTGGGCCTCCAAGAGAGTGATTTGGGAGTCCTGGGTTAGGCGTTTGGTCTTGAGCCGGCCCTTGGCAAAGCCACGAATAGTGGCCTTACTGGCTTCCAATAGAGTGCCCGGGGAGGAGACAGAGCCCTGGTGGATGCGAGAGATTGTTACGTGTGCATGCAATTACCTTCGTCTGTGTCTGAGGGGGTGACTTACCATCACCTGCCTTTAACATATGAAGTCTTGTGTAGTGTACAAGTTTGTTCTATGAAAAAGGAAGCCTGCAGTATTTCTATTCGAATTATGATTTACTATTTTCCAAAGTGCCTATTAGAAAAAATATGAATAAGGTGATTAGTGCGAAAAATGCAGAGTTTTTTTGAGAATTCTTTCATACTACTAAAACGATAGATACTGTGTATGCACATCGTAATAATTTAACATGTAGTTTGCGTCAGGAGGAGATTGAATTTATAAATTTGGTGGAAGATAGGAGACAGTTTTAAGAAGAAAACTGTTGAGCAAAAGTCCCATATACCTCCTTTGGCTTTTAGAGGAGGTGATTACAAAAAGGGGAAGACATATGCTGCAATGACTCTGGACTGGCACCATAGGGGAAAGCTTTGCCTACTGAGACAGAAAACTGATTTGAATAATTATTTCATTGGTTCTAGTGAATGTGATCATATTTTCCTAATTACGGGAGGTTGGGGAATAAGAGGTGGTACGGATCCTGTTTTCCCTGGAATACATTATGTGTGTGGTAAGAATGCCTGTTATAGGTTGCCTACACATTGGTATGGGTGTTATATGGGAATTGTCTTTCCAAAAGTCTACCATTTGGATAAAGGTCATGGAACCAATGAAAAGAAAGGTGAACTAACACAAAATAAAAGGGGAATTGGTGCTGCAGAGATTGTAGGTGATATTTTTGGAGCATTGATACCTTTAGTTGGTGTAATTTTAAATTCACATAAAATTAGAAAATTGTCCACAGTGGTTGATCGTTTATCATCAGACACTGCTGGTGGGTTCTTAATGATTGATACAGAAATGGTTGCTATAAGATCTATGGTCTTGCAAAATAGACTTGCTCTTGATGTATTATTGGCAAAAGAGGGCGGAGACTGTAGTATGTTGAAAATTCAACAGTGCTGCACCTATATCCCTGACAAAAGTAAGAGCCTGGAGGGATATATTACAAATATTACACATTTACGGGAAGATTTACCTGAACTGAAGGTTGACGGTGCTTGGGAGAGACTTGGTAAGGGTTTCTCCTCAGTGAGTAAATGGTTTTCTACTTTTAGTCATAGTTTGCTAGGAAAAATACTAACGCCAATAGTTGCTGTAGCTACAGGGATACTAATGCTGGTATTAATATAGAAGTGTTGCAAGTGCAAGAGACAAACACTAGATACTAAACGAAGAGCAAGAAAGAGAAAAAGAGAAGAAATAGAGTTGGAAGACAGAAGAGTAAATTACTATGAAATAGTAAAGGATATAGATGGAGTTATGTTGAAACAGAAGAAGACTACTGCTTGCTAAGTTGTATAATATGATGACAATCACATTTTTTTTTTTTTTATGATGGCTCAAGTCGCCATCAAAGGGTGGATTGATGGAGCAGGGTTTTCGCGAAATAAAACCTGCTCGGATTGAACTCCTCATTGTGTGGATTATTAACAAAATGGTGTGAAAATGAACAGTGCAAAACTAGAAAGGGGTGAAAATGATAACTGCGCAAGCGCGTGGGGGAAAGTTAATGTAGGCTGCAAATACACACGATTAATGCAGAAAATAACAGCCAAAAGCCACGAGTTTTATAAAATAACAATGATAATCACACTTGTATTTGTTTTTCCTAGAGCGCATTTTACTGTTCTGCAGAGAAAGCCTCAAGAGTCCTTTAAGGTTTAGTTTGCTTATTAGAATGTAGAATGAAAATATGTAATCTGTCCTTCGCGAGTTCCTGATGATGGCCAAGGTTGCGTAGAGGAAACAAATCAACATTGTGAATGGAACTTCCTTGCCGAGCAGAGTATGTGGACATTTGTATAACAAATATGGATACATTTGCGAGATGGAGAAATGTACAAGCCGCGGAAGAGCGATAGCTGAATTTCCTCCGCTGAAAGGTTGATGACGTGAGCTGTCAAATACAAAGGAACTGTTGAAAAGTTAGGCGCATCGAGAGTGGAGTGATAAGACACCCCTTGTTTTGAACCAATGAGATTTGAGAATTCTATGTGTAATGATACATGAGGGGTTGGACCTTTAGTGAATTTAGGGTATAACTATTAGTAGCAAGAGGGTGGGGGCAAGGGCGCGTTTATTCCTACTTTGCGAGAGGAGAGAGCTGTGTTGCTGTTTCCTAACCTTTGGCTGGCTGTTGTTCTGCTGATCCTGACTCTATGACATTGCTCCTCAATGCTTCTTGGGGATGCCCAGTTTACTCTCATGGCCAGAGGGTAGCTTTTCAGATTTCTAATATTTGCGTGATCGGTTAGTATGATATTCTAAATTTGCATAAATCTTATTTGCAAATGTCTTTATTCTTTTGTCTCTACGCCTATCCACTCTCTCATTGGGTGGATATTTGAGATGTTCAATAGTGATTTATTTCATTACTGTTCTCTTGTGTGATGATCTATGATTCGAGCTGTATTGTACTTGATGAGCAATCACCTTATTTTAGATAAAGCATATTGATAAGAAAACAGAGTTTGTCTTTATTAGTGTCAATTTGGTTATTATGAATGATTATTCTTTGTGATGGTACATCTTTAGATTTCTGATATTATTTTGCCAATCCCTGACCACTATCAAAGATTCATCGAAGAAGGAAGAGGTTAAATAAAATAATGAGCAAATTGGTAAGATTGTTTTAAACTCATGCAGCGTGAAAGGGACTGTTGGGTATTAAATTGGGTCCAGATGATAGAAATTTGTCAGTCCCTAAACGCTGGATCACCACTCCACTCTATTCCACTCTATGACACTCTACACCACTCAACTCAACTCTACTCTATTCTACACCCTTCCACTTTATTCCACTCTTCTCCACTCCATGCCATTTCACTCTACTCCACTCTATGCCACTCCACTCTACGCCAATCTACTCCACTCTACGCCACTCTACTCTACGCAGCAATACCCTCTACGCCACTCCACTCCACTCCACTCTACGCCACTCTACTCTATTCTACACACTCCCACTCTACGATACTCTACTCCCTCCACAACACTATGCCACTCCATAACACACCACCTACTCCACAACACTTCACTCCACGGCACTCTCCTTTACACCACTAACTTTTATCCATGCTGAACAGCAGCCACGCTGGTGAACAAGATGGCTAAAACATATTGGCAAAGCCAATAGCTCCTGCATAGGTGAGTCCAATTGGCTTTGCCAGTGCCTGTTCTCCCTCTGCTCTCTCTTTTTCATGCTCTCTCACTACCAGGCAACCCGAGTTCTTAAACCTTGGATCTTTTCACTGATAACCCCCCTCCCATTTCCTGTTCCTATAGTCTCTCACCCACTGCATCAAGGCTCTTTCGCCCTTCTTTACAGCTCTTTCCATCGCCTACCTCTTCTGCTTCTACTTTTGCTCCAGCTGAGCAGATGCCTAAGTTCGGCTACCCATCATGCACTAGTGCTCCGCAGCTGGTGGGACATGAGAGCTTAGGGGAGCTGTTTCTGTTCACAATGTTCCTTACTCATCCCCTTGCCCCTGATCCCTCCTTGGCTCTTTTACTGGCCCAGTCTTTGAAGCAGTGTCAGGGCTGGATTAAGCACTTTACAAACAACTAACACAACACAACAGAATGTAAAAGCAGAGCTCAGTTTCCTCTGTACTGATTACTGATGGACGCAACTCCCCTATGTCTTTACTTCTGAATGGAACTCTACTCAATCCTGGTCTCTGAGGTGTCTACTGCTCTCTGTCCATGTCTTTCTGGCACCTTCTTTCCAGTATACTGATTTATGAAGGATTACTGCCTTGTTTTCAAATGGAGCCCTCGTCCTGATTTCTTTTTTATGTTCAAAGGATTTTTATTGAGATTTTATACAACAAACATTAGAAATATAGTCCAAAGGGAAGACATACAGACATCTTATATTGGGGTATGATGAATGACAATAGTTACATACTTAGTTAATCACAGAGGCATGTGGAACAAGAGGCATATATTTGCAGTAAATCCTGATATCTTATGAGCATGGAGTTGTGTTGGTTTTGGGGTTAGAGGTAATTTTGGAGCTGTAGAGTTAATCGTTAGCACTACTGTAGAGTAGGGTACCCCAAGGTAGTATTATGGAATAGAAGAGGGGAGAGGAAAGAAAAAGAAAAAGGGGATAGAGAAAGGAGGTGAAGGTGGAGGTAGAGATAGCTAGGGAGAAAGAGGAAGGTTAGAGGAAAGCAGATAGCATAGAAGGGAGGGGAGGTATGAGGTTATGGGTAAGGGGTAGTGAAGGGTCTTTTTGGAAGATGAATAGGGGAGTGGAGTGGGAAAGGAGAAGAATATAGGGGGAAAGGAGGTGGGGGTGGCGTCTATGACGGATCAATCTTGGCGATGTATGTGTCTAGTTTTAGCCAGATTTTTTGCTTTTTCTTCAGGGGGGTACTTTAAGAAAGAGTTTAATAAGTTGTCGGCGCCCCTGGTAAATAGGACCCATTCGCACCAAGTATGGATAGAATGTTTAGAGAGGTCTTTCTATTCAGAAAGAATAGCTTTAAGGTCAATTGATATTAGTATGTCCCATGAGATACGGCTTTCGTCGTCAAGGCATTTGGCAAGTTCGGGGGGACGACTACCCAGTGTTATGGAGGCGATGTAGGGGGTCCAGTCTATTTGAAGAATCTTAGATATGATGGGCCAAGTTAAGACCAGAATTGTTTGGAGTAGGTACAGTCGAGTAGCATATGGGGAGTTGGTCACACTGTTTGTTGAGTGTAGGGCTTTGTTGTAGGTCTGCACCTGTAACTGACTCCCAATGCGATGGCCAAAGAATGTAAGGCAGTGCTTAATCTGTACAAGAATTTGGGCTTGTGCCCAAAGCTCTACTCCAGCGGTGGAATAAAAAATTGGCACACAGAATACCAAGGCTAGTGTTGAATTCACCTCAAGCCTCTTTAATCCACTACCACACACTGCTGTCCCTTTACCTCACTCTTGTCGGTGCATGCTTTCTCCCTTTGTGTCCGTTTTCTGTCCTTCTCTTCCTTCTTCTTTCCTGTTTGTGTGCTTTTTTAGGTCTCGCCTAGCGCAGCGCGCATGCGCTGCTCTACGAGAGGGCCTCTTGGAATCACTCCAGCTTCCAAGAGACTTCTCCGTGTGGGTCGGCCTCCTCCCACACATTCCATTGGCCTTTGCGTGTGGCTTTCAAAAATTGAAAACCCGCAATTGGCCAAAGGCGGGTGCATGTCCTGCCTTCTCTCTAAACGTTGACTCCCATGGCCTAGGGGTCTCGGGAGCGAGCAGCGTTGAGCAGCGGCGGGCAGTGTGGCAGCTGCATTCTTTACATTCTTAGCAGTGCGCGCGCACCACTCGCCTTGTTTACTTCTCCATCTCATCGTTACGCTCGGCAGGCTGGGCAGTTGCTATGTATGTTCACTGCCGGAATGCATGCCCTGTTAATCGCACCCTCGTTCCCTAAAACAGGCGAGTGTTGTACATTGAAATTTCCAGCGAGCACGGCCGGCCTCCACGTGTCCCGGCGTCGGGCGGGGGATCCATCGCTCGCCGTTTGATCAGCTGCGCCTGAAAGGCTCCAGGATTCAAATGATTTACTGTTATAATTGCACTTTGTTACAAAACACGTGCATATAATTTTAGCGTTCTGCATCCAGTCTAGTAAACTATTCTTTCTGGTGTCTTATTTGCCTTTGTTTCTAATAATGGCCGGTCTGTCAATGCGCACGTCTTTTTATTTCATTTCACTAACAAAAAAAATCCAATTTACACGGGCCCTTTTCGGAAGGGGAGGGGTTGACCACGGGATGCACATGCGGATTCATTGGCCTGACAGCAGTGCACAATGCAGTGCAGTGCCAGGGTCCCTTGCAGTGCCATCTCCTCGGCTCCCGCATCCGTCTCCTCGCCCGGTGCTTCTCCCCGTCTCCAGCGCCCTCGCACGTCTTCCCAGCTCTCTGCCGCGATCGCCGGCCCAGGGGCGCGCTGGGCACTGTAAAGAAAGGCGCGCCCCCTCCCTCCCCCTGCACCTGACGGAGGGTGCCCGAGATCCGGAGGGGCTGAGGAGGAGGCAGGGGGCCGAGGGGCACGGGACAGCAGAGCTAGCACTCCGTGTCTGGGACTGCGACACCCTCCGACTCTCCCTGACTCCCTCTCCTCCGTTCTCTCATCCCCCCACTCTCCTCTTCACCTCACTCCATTCCTATCTCTCCTTTCACACCCTCTTCTCCATCGCACATTTCCATTCTTCCTCTCCCCTAAACCCTTCACCCCTTTCCCTTTCCCTTCCCCCTCCCACTTCCTATCTCTGCTCTAATCTTTTTATCCCCTCTCTCTCCTTCCCTCCTGTGTTTTTATAGCCCTCTGCTCCCATTCTTCTACATCTCCCAAGTCACCCTCTCAGTTACTCCCTCCTCCAGTACCTACCTTTGCCCCCGCCTCCTTCCGGCTGGTGCGGCAACCATGGTGCTGGTGTTGGCGGCGGGGGGAGTCTTCTTCCCAGGGCTATTCCTTGTCTCCCGGCGGGGGCTCCGGGAGCTGCCAGGGCTACGATGGGATGAGCCGGACGCAGTCATTGTGTCAGCCAGGTACGGACCTTCCTTCCCCCATCCTTGAATCCATCAGACTTCCCTTGCAATGCACCCTGACCCTTGCTGACTCCCCGCATCCCTCAGACCAACCCAGCCTACCACTAAAGCACAACGCCTCCGAGCAACCCACCCGTGACCCCATGCCCAGCAACCACGCACCCCACCAACAGCCTATCCGAAACCACAGCCTCTGCCCCGTATCCCCTTAAGAACCAGGGGCGTGGCTACCATTGGTGCAGAAGGTGCAGTGGTGCCGGGGCTCAGAGCCCCGACGGGCCCACTGTGCCTGATAATTGCTGCATTTTACACAGTTGTCTCATTACAAACGGCAAAGGCCTCAACTGCGTTCTCTTACATTCTCTTACAGATACTCCAGTCCTCCAACCTATTGCAATCTTTCCACTCTTCTGGTTGATCCTGCTTAACCCTGCAATCTAACAAACTCTGAACTGCTCCTTCAATCTAATTCCTCTAATTTCGCAAAATGTCCTTAGATTCCCCCGGCTGTCCTTATGTTCTATGGTGCTTCTTCACTGTTTAATCCAGTCATTTGTCCCACTGCCGCTCTTACACTTACTCCATATCACTTATAAGGTCCCGAAGGCGAGACCTATTGGCTATGCCAATGCTTGTTCTCTCTTGCTCCTGCTCAATATCTGATTAGGAAAAATAAATGCCGGTCCCCAAAAAAGAGTGCCGGCGGGCACAACCAGCTCAAATTTAGCACTGACTGCAGTGGTTCGCTGTGTAGAAGGTTGGTGTAGGATGCAGCGTCAAGCCACAGGTCTGACCCTTCTGCCATCTCTATACAGTGGGAGTTGGCTGTACCAGTGGCTGGGCGCAGGCACCTGTGGCATTTAGTATGTCAAACAAGATGGCATTCAATCTATCGTCCAAATGAGTAATTATGTGTGATAGTGCCTGATAAAACCGAACAATTGTTATGCGTCTTGTATAAGGTATAGACTATCTCTCAGTCTTTATTTGTGGACTAATTTGAACTAAAACATTACCAATATACCTGGGCCCTGTAGCTCCACAAAACACTTTCTTGGCACAACACCAAAGCGGGAATTTTGCCTTGGATAAGGGTGGGAGTGGCCAGCACCGGCAGCTATTTGCCATCTGAGATAGCGAAACAAGAGTACCATTCCCAAAGTGCAATATTTAGCATATTATTACATGAAAGGCCAGTATTGGGACATATGTTATCAGACCCCATTAGAGACACAATATAAATCCACTGGTCCACACAGACCGAACAAGCATGTCCAACACGTGGAAAAAAATACGCATATATCGCTCTTGTGTCATTGAAACGGACCAAATAAATATCTATTAATGTTTTGTCTGTAGAGGTAAAAAAGGGAGATGTTTTAAAGTGCAGATGCACTTTTCCTTATGAATGTATGTATTTATACATGCATAAGTTACTACGCAGTTGAACCATGACTGCTGCAGCTTCCTAGAAGTCGTTTTTGTAAATTACAAAAATACATAAACTAACAACAAACCTAGGAATAAATCTGTGGGTGTACATCTACTCCTTTTTTTGATATTTGGAACTATAGTATCCAACACGCCATTCTACAACTCTAGTTGAATACATCTCTGTCTAGCATTTGTAAACTTGCACGTGAACACTATTCTTCGAATGTAAAGTATGGTAAAGAAACTAGCATCTGTGAAACTTTCGTGCTGCGTCCGATCAGATGTTCATGTTACACACACATAGGGGGATATTTACTACATAATGTCGGAGCGCGGTGTTACGCAAAATTGGTAACGCCGCGATCTGACATTTTTAAAATGCAGGGATGTGCCGCCACCCCTCAGTTTCTCCTAGCACTGGAGCTAATAAACCTGCCTAGCGCCAGCACAGGCACCCTTGTGCCATGTTGAAAGGGTGCCTGCGCTGCAGTGGTGATTGTTTATGTGCAGGAAAGGACACCTTCCTGCACATAAACAACCTTGAAAGGCGATTTGCTCTTTCTATGTGTGCGAAAGAGCAAAAAAACAGGAGAAATTAATAATTTCTCCACTTATCACCAGTCTAAGACCAGGTATTCCCTGGTCTTCATTTTTGGCACTGCCCCAGCCTTTTAAATATGGGGCAGCGTCAAATAGCAATGAGTGTTGCGGAGGAACGCCCACTAAGTGAAGCGTGAAAAAGGGCCTTATTTACAAGGTGGCGTTAAGCCAAGTTAAGTAGCTTAACGCCGCTTTGTAAATAAGGAGAAGTTGATATCACCACCAGAACATCACTAAACGTGACGTTCTGGTGGCGATATCCCCTTGTAAATATGCCCCATGGGATCGAACACATGCATCATCACTCTTCCATACTGAACGAATACACATTTGTGAATTATATGCACATCCGTGCATCATTCGGAATCTTGTTCCTGTTCACATCCATGCAAGCCAGCAGATGCCACGCTAATAAACGTCCATACAGAATCCTCACATGCATCAAATTCATAAAAACAACACAGGCCACTCTTCCATGTGCCCGACTGTGCATTTTTTGTGCACCATTTAGAAGCTTGGATACATGAACCCTTCTTGAAATCTAAACAAGTGAAAACACACATGTCGGACATTGGAACATTGTAATATTGACACATAATTCTGCCAGGAATTACAGCGGTCTCACTAGGTATGTGATCCAATGTTTGTAAAAAACAGACCAAAAATATTTTTTTAAAATATTAAATTATATACTTTTCAAATGTGTATGTTTATTTTCGGTTTAAAAATTAACATGAACAATAAAAACTAATTAATATAAAGTAAAAAGACCACCTTAACTACCCTGTCAAAGTTACTTTAAGTTGTTCAAAAAACAAGTAAGAATAATACAAATTTCTCTTGTAGGTGGATTTATTAATTGAATCCAATACTCTTATTATGTAGTGGTAGAAAAGATTAAATGTAACAATATAGTCAGTGCGCAAGCACTAATTATGACCAAAATCAGAACATAGGACATGAATTTCCTATAGCACTCTGGGAACAAGGATTTATCAAGATAATTCTGCATTCACCTATTAATTAGACTCTGTATTTCTATCTCTCACGGGGATGTTTTTGAGACTGACACTTAGGGCCCGATTCACAAAAGTAATCTGAGACAAAATCCTAACTTTACGACTTTCGGTATTCACAAAGCACACTTAGGAGTAGTAAAGTTAGGATTTTGTCTCAGTTAAACTTAAGTTTTGGTCTTAAGTTTAACTGAAGACCAAAACTTAAGTTTAACTGAGACAAAGTTTTGGTCTTACGTTTAAGTTTTGGTCTTAATTTTAACTTAAGACCAAAACTTAAGTTTAACTGAGACAAAATCCTAACTTTACTACTCCTAAATGCCCTTTGTGAATACCGAAAGTCGTAAAGTTAGGATTTTGTCTCAGATTACTTCTGTGAATCGGGCCCATAATTTAATCACATAACCAGAATTTCATCTATAATTTAGGTGCTTATTTCGAAAGATATTCCTGGTTCTATACACAATTTTAGATACCTCAAGATAACATATTCCCAATAAAATGTCATATTTTGCATGGATTAGTTTACATAGTAAAAGAAAAACATTGCTTATGTAGAAGCTGCTTTAGAGGCACACATCCTTAGCTCAAAACTAATTAGTTGGAGTGGCACGGCATTATTTAAGCCCAACCACTGACTCTAAATTATCCCCTCCAACTGGTCCATGTATCATCTGGGTTCCATAGATCTCCCAAGTGCTCCATAAGCAATTTGAGGGCTAAACTTGGCATGATTTAATATCTTCAAAGACCTCAATGTTAGTCCTATATATGTTTTATTGAATGCATTGAGACCGATAAAGGTAGAAGGTATCGAGCACTCCTTTACCTCTGTCGAAAGTATCCTGCTTCATACTCTTTTCCAATCAGCAAATACCACCACTATTGTTTTAGTACAGTTTATCTCAAGATATTTGTTTGTGGCAATAATCAATCAATCAGGGTTTGTTAAGCGCAACTACTCACCCGAAAGGGTCTCAAGGCACTGTAGGGGGGGGGGGGCGCAGCTCCTGGATGATCACGGCGATTCGTTAAAGAGCCAGGTCTTGAGGTCCTTCAAAAACTTGGAAAGTGTTGGTGTCTGTCGGAGGTGGAGAGGGAGGGTGTTCCATCCCTTGGCCGTGAGGAAGGGGAAGGAACGACCTCCTGTTCTGGTCTTCTTGATGCGCGGCACCGTAGCAAGGGAGAGCTGGGCTGAGCGGCAGGTCCGGTGTTGCGGAGGGCTTTGTGGGCGTGGGTGAAAAGCTTGAAGGTGATTCTCTTCTCGACGGGAGCCAGTGTAGTGTCCGCAGGTGTTGGGTGATGTGGCAGTGGCGCCGTAGGTTGAGGACTAGTCTGGCGGAGGCTTTCTGGAGTTTGTGGGTGAGGTTCTTGTTGATCCCGGCGTAGAGTGTGTTGCCGTAGTCCAGTCTGCTGCTGATGAGGGCGTGGGTGACTGTTTTCCTGTGATCGAGGGGATAATCTGTTTGAAGATTACTGCAGGTCTGTTGGTATGTGATTGTACAGCATAGAATATTCTGCATACTAAAGTGTGGGGTGTGTTCTTTTCTCAGCCTAGGAGGAAAATGACTCCCTGGTAAACTTTACCAGATCAATCAGCTATGTACTGATTAATAGGGGGGACAAAAACACATTACTCCTTGACACTACACCAATATATCACCTCACCACTTGACAAAACCCAAGATGAGTTTAACAGTTTTCAGTGTATGACATGAACCCTGGAAAGCTGTGCCCCTGTAATTTTCCAGTACCCAATCTTCCATCAGACCAGACCTCTGGCTCTTCTATGAAAAGCAGTGGTTAAATTTCTGAAAGCACAACGCAAGAGAGAATACTTTTTTAGTAACAGAGACGTTATCAAAGTGCTTGAAAACCAGAAAACTGTGCTGCGTAGAGGCATTCTAGCGGACAAACAGAAGTCTATTATGTGTTTGCACCAAGCTTGTCAATTTCAGTGAAACAGTTTTTTTCTTATACTTTTATTGGCACAAGGCAACATTAAACAGCCTGTAGCTTTTTGGGCTAATTGTGCAATACTTTTTGTGCACCACTCCCACTATAGAGTAATTATGACTAACTTCACCAGGTGGCTCACATATGGATTTCAAGACTAAATCCCACCATCTGGTGTAGCATAGCAGTTGTGTTTCTGAAGAAAAACAAACTTTTAAAAACAGTATTTGATGAGCCATTTTTGTCAAACATGTTTCCACAATCTTTTCACCTTAAATGGTATTCATCAGGCAGACGAAACCAACAGAACCCAAGATTCAAACCCAGATACTGATTACTTTTTTAATGAAAATCTTTGGAGAATTTCCTCATTATGATATTATGACAAATGGAGTTTTGTAAGTCTAGTTATGTCATGCTGGTGTTTTCCATTTTGGGGCTTCGTCCTAATGACAGACTACCAGTATAGCACAGTGTAATACTGATCCAGCGCGACACTTAATCAGGGATCAATACTCATCAATATTTCATACAATGGCCCATACACATTCACCCAAATCCCTGATGCGCTGGGGGTCAAGTTTAAAAGACGTGGAAAATGTTTCCTTCACAGATTCATATTTAACAATTCTAAATACATAACTAGACCATTATATCAACTCTCTTTCCTCTCGGTCGATGGACCAATTGGTTGAGAAGTTGATGGTAATAATAGGACTAACTGACTATCTAAACAGCTAAATAACTCCAAACTCTCGATAAGTTTTAAACAAAGTTTTATCTCAATAAAAGGGTTATGCTCTTAGTACACAGGTCACAATGCAAACAAAGAATTTCACACATGGGAGAGAAAAATAAAACAGCAATGCAAACAATATCAAACTCATCACAATTATCAATATGCATATGAGGGAGTGGATAGATGAAGAGACATAAGTTTCAGCAAAAATAATGCGAAATCAATATACTTATGATGGAGTGGATAGATGAAGAGACATAAGTTTCAGTAATGAAAATACATTTGCAATAATTATGCAAAGTACGGGTCAGAATAATACAAACCCAAAGGATCTGTGAAATACCACCCCCTTGGCCGAGGGGACAGTGGGGGTTCCCTGAACTAGAGTCAAGGAACAAAGATTTCAGAGACGGGAACAGAACAGGGACAGGAACAGCTAGGCCTCTCTGCAAACCGACGGACAGCGACGCATCTCCCCTCTCAATCTCCTACCGCTGCTTCTCCCTCTGACCACACCCCTAAAGGCACCCCAGTTATACCCTAAAACCTACATGTCCAACCCACATTAGTTGAAACTTTTCACGAAACTCAACAGTTTATTGGATGCTCGGGGAGGTGGTGCATCACACCACTGTGACTTTATTCATTAGTTGTTCGTGAATATAATTCTACGTCTTTTCTCATTACCTAATACTGACTCGTTCACATGTTTTATTATATGATCCATTTGATACATTTTCGTACATATTTCCCACAATGTCCGCAGAAGCAGTCTTTAGTCCCACGGTCAGTCACATCCTTTTGGCAGGCAATCAATATTCTTTGTGCTGCTTTAGCCTTGAACCAGTGTTCATCATACGCAGCGTTCAGTACTTCTGGCTGCATTGTCATGACATTTTTGCTCTCACTCCAGCCCCTCCTCTATCCAGCCAACTTAAGAGTAATGAGGCTCATTTCAGCTCACTACGGCAAATAGAACATAAGCATTCATTAATGACATAGAAATGCATTTTTCACTGTTTACCACCCACCTTTGCACTATCCCCTGTTACACGTTTTCCTAGCATAAGCTTAAGGCAAAAGCGGCATTATTCATTAAACTTAAAGCAAGATGCAATATGCGAAATGTAAAATGCAGCTCAACATGCATTAATTCTGTGTCTTTCGAAACACAATTTAGTATGCGGCCTAGTTATTTCATGCATTAGTTTTGTTTCTTTAGAGGCGCAATGTAAAGTGTGGCCTAGTTCTTTCATGCATTAGTTCATATTAGTACACGTATGCGCAAAGCGGTTTTCCACATGTTTATGTAATGTGTATGTTAAAATTGTTACTGCACGCTGTTAGTACGTATTTTGGGGGTGTTAATACGAGCAGGTTTCTTTTTGCGAAATCCTGCTCCATCAGGACTCTTACCTTTTGTATAGAACTTAATACCTTCAATGAATCCCCAAAGTGCTTCTGGATGGTTGGGTAAACGATTTTCGCATTTATTGAGCATGGTCGTAGCATGTGGCTTTGTAGTGCGGCTTGTGTGGGAAGTATTGGGTGTTGTGCATGAGATTAGGATGGTGTCACACTCATGTGAACTGATAGCTGTACAGATACATGCAGTGTGGTAGAGAGTTGTAAGATGTAAAGAATTGTAGTTGAAGATTCCCTCGGAGGATTGCCACCTTCAAATGTTCAAGAAGCTTGGGTATCTCCATGAGCTTGAGAACTATGCCAGCGAAGCTTAGTCTCCTACTAGGGTCACCCAAGCCGGGTAGGTCAAAGGGTAGAGACCAGACTAAGTGCGATCCACTGGTCCTCCAGGTTGGGGGCTGGGTCCAAGGCTAAAAACCATGTCCCATAAAAAACATTTTTTACAGAAACAGCAGAAAGAATCATTAAATCTTCTTGACACGAGGGGCTTCCAGTGTCTCTGCAGAAGACATGCATGAATGACAGTAGTCAAAGCCGCAAGCAAACTGAAAGAATGACGGAAGTTCTGAGTGGCAAGTGCAAGACCAGAATCAGATTCTGGAATGTATGGACTCACTGTGACACAGGAAAGCTGGCTCAAGTAACATCTGAGATGAGGCCAAAGAACACCTGGAGGCAAACTGTGGAAACAGAATTGAAGGCTCTGGAATACAGCTTAGGCACTGTACAGAAACTTGCTCAAGACAAACAGAAGTGGTGTTTCTGTGTTGCTGCCCTACATGCTAGTCAGCATATTGGGCAATAGTAATAAGAGGCATTGTCCCCTTATTCATCCTGTCCATCAGCGGGTCATCTGTTTGGAAATAGTTACATCTTTACCTCCCTCTGGAAAATCTAGTGCTTGTGGATAATCCTTTGTCTTGACTAAAGTGAGGTCCGGGGCTTGGCCGTCTGAACTAAGAAGGAAGTTTGCCAACGCAAGACTTTCTGAATAGGGGATTGTCAGGAGTGGCATGAGTCAGGAATGGAGTGTCCTGATTTGGGTATATCATATATCAGAAATTTTAGTTGAAAGCAAATTGTCCAACACCAGTTCAGTGGGCCATGTGGAGAAAGTGATCTGCGCTAATATGGCTGTTTGAGTCACACTGACCAAAATGCTTTAAGCAACTAACCATATTGTCTAAATTATCATTTAGAATGAACTCTGTTATCCTCAACTATATTCCTTGAGGTTCTTGCTCATTATGCCACTATGATATAACTTTGAGATATACCTTTACCAGTCCATAACAGATATTAAATTAAACTCATGATGATGATTTTTGGACTATATTGGCTACTGATTTCCATATCTTTTTGTGCCCTTTGTTGTGTTTATAAAATTTACCAGATTAAGCATCACATATTTGTGTATTAATTCAGAAAATATTATATTTTTTCTCAATTTTTATATCATAACATGAGGGTTGCCACCCCTCATCGATCTTCTTCTGTCACAGGTTGATCTAGTCTATAACAAGAGCCTTATGTTTTGCTCACACTTCCTGATCAAACCATCAGGTCTATTTCCTCCATTGGTTGTTCATAGGGTCCCCAGTTTTCCGTTTTTTACAGATAAATGCAGACAGAAAACTATTTATTTTCCTGTCTGTATTTATTTTTAAATAAAGAAACAATAAGGAAAATAAGATTTCCTTGGATGATTTTTCTACTGTCAATCATGAGTGCCAGGTCAGTAGCTGTACAGATTGAGAGGTGGGGGAGATGAAAAAAGACAATAGATTTTTAATTAAGCTTAATTAAGTGCAGATCTACAGTTATTTATGCTATTCTACAATGCAAGTGTTTTCAGATAACTCTATTGCGTTGTATACTGCTGAAACCATTAGGACCTTCAAATGTGAGTATACATTTATCATTTAAATAAATGTGGAAAAATACCCATTGCAGCTTCATTTATACAGTAAATACAAGATAAAAATGGATAAATACAGACAAAATGAGCAAAAAATAAATATGGATAAATACAGATGGAAATGTTGAAAAAAGAAGTACCATAAAACTGTGAGCCCTAGTTGTTATAGGGCTGCTTCTATTAAGAGCATGGTTATTAAATACTCCCATTTAACAGAAGACAGGATAGTGTATAGTACTTCTTCATTGCTATTTCATCATATCAGTCACCTATGATAAGCTCTTGCCAAGGCTTTACACAAGAAAGAATCATGGACTCCAACAAGAAGACTGACATGAAACAGAAAAACAGAGGGGGAGGACAAGAGACAGACAAAGAAAAGAGAACTGTAAGTGTAATGCTTCATAAAGAGGTGGTGAAAAAGTAAATCACTCACCTGACAATGCTGTCCTGGTATGTATTTTAGCGCTCCGCCTGTCTAATGATGCCGAGACCCTTCAGAGCTTCACCCTAAGATAGCTCAGCCCATTGCCATCCTACCTCTTCTATTTAGGTTTCTGTTAATACTTATACCAATTCATCTTAAGGTAGGTAGGAAACAGCCTGGTTAGTAATCTCTTCATTTGCACTGGAAGGCCAGTGTATACTTAATTCATCTAATATGCTCTCCATGTAATCTGTCAACGAAGACTGATTCTATGAATATCCAAGATGGAGTCTTTGTCCACCCATTTTAAATTGTGAAATAACTTATGCGAACAATTTATCCAATTATTTTCCACAATTGACAGTATTTTTAAATTTAAATATTTAAATACATATAAAAGTGGTGAGAAAATCCTTTACAAAAAATGTATAATTTTCCATATTTTGGCACTGAAGCCACCTTTGGATACTGTGATGCCCTCTCTATATTTATTAATGAAATTGATCAGTATGAGTGCATATTCTTATATCTGAGGGTTCACTATTATTTCACAGATTTCTTCAGATCAACGAAAAGGTGCAGATGGATTTCCATTGCATTTTGCTTTTGCGAGCTGACCTGATATGTACCGGGCAACCACTAGCACATTCAGATTGATACTAATTGCATACTTGATAACTTCGCCATTCAACCTCTCCCCCCTCCTATTTCTTGTGGTAATAGAAATTTGAGATATTACAATGTGTCTACTGTGTAGCATGGGGAATAGATCCACATTGCTGAAGGATACAATAAGCGAGTATTGTTCTGTTTCCTTGGTTCAAATCAGGGCCGTATCTCCTTTTCATCATTCATATTTTCGATTATCGTAGTCTCTTTTCTGCCCTCAATTTATGAGTAGTGGTAACATGTAATCTGTAATCTCAATGAAAGGCACATCTACCGAGACTTAGGGCCTTATTACGATTTTGGCAGTCTTCAGCTGGGACCACCGCTGCTGTGGTCCCAGGAAGACTGCCAAAGACGTGGTGAGCCCGCCCGCCGGATTACGAGGATAGTCCTGGGCGGGCGAGCGGTGCTGCAGAGGTCTCATGGCACTGGTATGTTATGCTCCTAGAAGAGCCCATACAGCATACTGCCGCCGTAACAGCACTGAATGCTCGTCGGTGCACGGGGTTTCATGCACCATGTCGTGCATGCCACACAGTGCAGGCACGACCATGCACTTGTGGGGGGGGTACATCATGTGCCCCCTGCACCCACCCTATAGGCAGATTTGCCCAGGGCCCCTGTTGGGGGCCCCTCCTTGTCCTTCCGCCAGCAGTGCTCCCGCCATGAAGAGGCTTGCGGTAGGGCAAGTCATAATATGGGTGGCGGTGCAGTGGATTGCACCACCTCCATTCTTCCTTATTTCACACAATGCCGGCACCGTGGGATCCAGGATACTGGCGGTGTCGGCTGTGTTGTTGGGGGCTGCAGGCACTCCGTTCACCACACTCTTAATACGACAGGCGGACCACTGTGGTCAGACCGCCACCACAAGTACGGCGGTTCCACGACCACCATACTCGTAATAAGCCCCCATATCTGGTCAAGAGCCAGTCAATGGCTGTAAGAAAGAACCCTCTTTTTGCATGGCTGCCCCCACTTTTTGCTAAACTGCTGATGTGCTTTGACTGAGTGTTCACTGGGCTCCTGCCAAACAGGTACCCAGGGTCTATGTTCTTTCCCTAAACTGCATTGAAAACAAAACCCAATTGGCACTCTTTGGCCACAGGTCAGTCCCTTGTAAATGGTACCAAGGGCACTGTGGCCAGGGAAGGCCTCCACGGGCTGCAGCACTTATTGTGCCACCCTTAGAGGCCCTGTACCTTTACACACACACACTGCCTTTGCAGGCTGCATGTTTTGGTGCAGAACAAAGTGAAGAGTAGACATGGCACACATCCCTGTGTGCCCTTCCTACAACCCAATGCCCTGGCATAGGTCAGCCACCCCTCTAGCTGGGTGCACTATACAAGTGGTGAGGGTACAGGTGCATGAGCCCTGTACCCCTATAGTGTCTAAACCAATTCTTAGACAAGGTAAGTGCAGTAATGCCATTAAGAGTATATGGTACTGGGAGTTTGTCATCAAGAATTCCACAGCACCATAATGGCTTTACTGAAAACTGGGAAGTTTGGTATCAAACTTCTCAGCACATTAAGCCCACACTGATGCCAGTGTGGGATTCAATGAAAAATGTACACAGAGGGCATCTTAGAGATGCCCCCTGAAAAACGACCTTACACTAGTGTCCAGGCTGAGTGGCTGCTCGCCAGCTGCCACCACCAGACATGTTTCTGGACCCCTGGGTCGAGAGCTTGCTTCTCTCGGGGGTCTGAAACAATGCACATCCTGGGACAAGGTGCCAAGCCTCCTCCCCCAGGATGGGCAGGGTCCACGAAGGGGAAGCTTCAAAGGCTTGCCGCCTTTGTGAGCTTCCCCAGGCCTTTTGCTTCTTCCAGCAACTGACCCCCACCGGTTCTGACCCCCACTTTGGGCGGGAGAATCGGCAGGAAAACCAAGTGAGGAAGGGAGGTGTGCCCACCTTTGCCAACCCAACCCCTCAGGTGGGGGAGGCAAGGTGAAGAACAACTCTCAATCCCCGCCATCTTGCAGATGGGGGGACCCAGCCAACTAGAGTGAAGCATATGCCCCCCTCCCACTGGAGGGTGGCATAATAGGGGGTGTACCCACCCCACGGAAGGGACCCATTGGTCCCAACCTTTACCTACCTGTAACGCCCCTAAATCTAGTATTTAGGGGCAACCCTGAACCTTGCCTCTTCAGACAAGAACCAACTAAGAAGAAAAGAAGAAGGATCGAAGAAGCCGTGCCAAAGCTAAGAAGAGGAGGACGCCCACTGACTTGGCCCCAGCCCTACCGGCCTGTCCCCACCTAGAACCTGCAGAAGCGAAATTCCGGTGACCTGCAGCAAGCAACCTCAAGAACCCCGAGGACCTGCCCTGCCTTCCACAGAAAAGACTCTGTCTCCTGTGAGCATCGGATTTGCTCACCCACAGACTCTGGCTCCGGCCAAATCTGCGAGTCTGCACCACTCTGCACCCAACGTCCATGGCCCGAGTGGCCCAACACCATGAGGAAGTCTTCCCGGCGATCCTGACCTGAGATCTGGTGATCTCTGACCTGCCTCGAATCTCCCAGCGAAGCCTGCAGCCTCTTTCTGGAGGATCCCCCCGACCGCGACCAGAGCTGGTAAGGAAAACCCGACACCTAAAGACACCTCTGCACCCGAAGTCCCACGGCCTTGGGTGGCCCAACCGACAGTGTCCCAGCATCCCCAGGCATCCCAACTTACCTCTCAAACTGGTGGTCACCTGCAGAAGATCTTCGTTCCCAAGCCTGCAGTCTTTGTTGAAACCGGAGAATCCCCATTGAAATCAACAGGGCACCCGACACCAAACCAGCACCCTGCACCCAGCCGCCGCTGCAGATGTACTTTGGGTGCTAAAACGGATCCCCCTTTGCCCTGAACTAAACTCCAGGAGCTTTGCTCCCGCAACCTTGTGGCCTGCTCGTGAGCATCCACCAACCGGAGGACCCCTATCCCCCTTTGGATAACATTGGGCCTCAGCACTCTGCACCCGGGTGCCCTAATGCTGCTGAGGGTGTTTTGAGAGTGCATCCTTGACCCTGGGGGAACCCTGGTTCTAACCCCAGAATACCAACTCCCACAACAAAGTACTTACCTGTTAACCCAGTGGTTCCCAAACTTTTTTGACCCGTGGCTCCCTTGACCTAATTGGCAGTTGGCCGTGGCTCCCCACCATTTTTTTGCGGGTGGGGGGGGGGGATGTAAGCCCGACCTCTGGAGTACTTCCTGTTGTCTTCCTTAAATTAATTGGGATGCAATGAAGGTATTTAATCATATTTGCATCACTTTTCCTGTTTTGCACTAGTTTTGTAACAAACCATATGGGGCACAGAGCTCTGACCACCCACTCCCCTTGCATGCCAAAGCCCCGATTTATTTTGTGGCTGAAGGGCGCACAGATGTTTTTGTAATCGGTACTAGCTTTTTTGTAAAAGGGGAAAAACAAACTTTTGTTTTATGATGTGCTGATACGTTTTCTCTCATTGAGAATGTAAATGCGGCGAGAACTCCGGCGTGGGAGGCTGTATTGAAGCCAGTGACCATACTGATGTTTCAGTAATATTTGAATGTATTCCCCTTTCAGGGACCATCCGAGAGTTCTACTGGGTTTGGTCTAGAATAGATTAGAAAAATGACGATGGCCCTGTCTGTAAACGCCCATTTGAAGGTGTTTTTTAAACAAAGTACACTTTTTTTAATTTAATTGTAAATGCAGGGCCATCGTCATTTTTCTAATCTATTCTAGACCAAACCCAGTAGAACTCTCGGTTAATCTGGAGTTAAATTCCACCAACTTAAGACGGAGCCACTCGGTGTTATCATTGCGTACTGGAGGAAAAATGCACCCAACAGGCAAACACGCACGCCAAAATTAATTTAATACACCCCATTAAACTCTCGCAAATGCTTGTGGTTGTGGGCTGGCCCTGAATGACTTTCACCAAAATTGTGTACAATTGTGTCCGAGCATTGTAGCTATGAAAGTTGCCTCATCTTGTTTAGCGCCATCACGAACTGTGCAGTGGGGGCAAATATTTGAACACGAAAGCACAGCAGCTGGCTAGTAAATTCAGATTTCGAGATGTGGATGGAAATTTAAATGGATGAAAAACTGTTTCTTAAGATTAACCAGTTTGAGTGTTGAAGCATGTAGTATGGGTGAGTCCTGAGTTTGATTTCTTGTTTAGTTCTTGAGGAAGACTTAGACAATCCTTCCTCAGGAATGTGGACACCACCATTCAATCCATATAGCGAATGCTTTACTTTTTCATGGTTGCAACTGCTCTGTTTGTGTGTGTTTTTTCATGTGCAGCATAAGCTGTTCACCACTTACAATGCAAACTTCAGTTTCTGACTCCTTTTCATAAAACACTTAAATAATTAGTAGATGTAATTGACGGTAGAGTTTAACTCATCTAATGTAGTTTGTTCAGCAAAGGGCCCTACTCCCGTCAGCCCCGTTATTATAGACCAAGATTGTTGCTTTAATATGGGATCTTGTGGCCCAACTATTACCAAGCACTTCCACTAGCAAAAGCCAGCCACCTGGGTTTTGCCAATGCTTGTTTTTCGTCTTTTGTGTGTATCATGCAGTTGTACTGTACAACATGACTGAAAAACTCACGAGGCAAACCTTCAAGCTTCTGTCTTTGTGCCAGCGCGAGGAGTTCCATCTATGAATAATAGAACGTGTCCTGAAATAAGTGGGCTAATTAAAAAGTCAAGTAAATTATGTGCGTGAGCAGGAGGGTAACAGTGTGCTTCCTTACTTGCTTCAAGGCTGCGTGAGTTGATGGCATTGTAAGTCCTGGATTTCTGCCCCCACCACTCATCCCTACAAGGAAAGGGCAAAGGGATAGGCAGCCTACTGATATTCAGGCCCAAGACATGGAGGCTGCACAGAGATCACAGAACAAGCATGCAAACCACTAACCTGCATCCCTAATTGACCTCAGGCATGTCCGGAAGTAACCTTCTCATCTTACTCCTGGTATTACTTTCTCCTTCCTCTCCAGTCTGTTCCCTTTTTTTTTTTCTTTTCTTTTTTTTTTAACAAGCATTCGCATCATGCCTCGATCTGACCTCGCACCATTTTTAGCCTTTGTTTAATTCTGTTCCTGTAATTCTGGCCAAACCATTTTCCACGATTATGCAGGTGGCATTTCTACATTTCTAGCGCTGCGGCTGCAATTTCCCACATCGTGCCGCGGCGCCCCTGGCAACTCATGACGGCGCACCGGGGTGCCGCGACGCACAGTTTGGGAACCACGGTGTTAACCGATAACTTCATTTCTCTCCATAGGAATACATTGATTGTTTTTCCTTGAAAATTGTTGTAAGTGTGGAGTTGGTTTTGTATTGAACTTTGAAAAACTGCAAAGAACTAAAAATTGTTTACTTACCTTTTCTCTAGGAAATGTCCCAGTGTGATATCTAGGTTTTTTAACACTCAGGGGCCGATTCCGATTCAGGCCGGAAATCACTCCGACCGAGCCGGACCCGGAGAGATTTCCGACCGAATCGGACCCTGGCAGTCCGACCGAACGAGTACGATGCGCACGCATGCAATCGGACTCGAGTCGGTCGGACTCCCATTGAAGTCAATGGGAGCCGGACGTACAACGCGTACGCGGGCTCCCATTGACTCAATGGGTGCGAGGCGAACAAGGGCGCCCCCTACAGCGGGTACGCCTCAATGCGACTCGCGGCGTACATGCACAGGTAGGGGGGACCCATGGGTCCCCCCTGTGTGCGACTCGCGCGGCTACGCGTACAGGGGGGTCCGACACAGACCCCCAAAGTCCGGCTTCGACTGCTCTTTCGAGCCGGACGGCGCGAGTCGGTCGGACTGCTCGCGGCGCGCATCGTACTTGCCCGGCCGGGAAACGTCTTCATTGCGCTGTGCGAGTCGTGTCCGTGCGAGTCGGTCGGAGGGGTTCGGACCCGCGTACGAGTCGGTCGGTGATTTCACGTGCGCTCGCATCGTACTCGCTCGGCCGGACGCACGTACGAATCGGTCGGGAAAGAGGGCTCCAAATCGGATCCGGTTAAGCCGAATCCGATTCGGTGCCCTACCGGCCGAGATCGGAATCGGCCCCTCAGTAGAAAAATTAATCCAGAAAATAATCTGAAAAGTAATTCAAAGTAATCTAAAAGTAATTTCCACTGTATTGAAAGCATTTACAAACCTGTAACAAAGTCATTTTCATTCAGCTTGCTTGTATTGTTCAACCTGCCTTAAAAATTATCAAAAACACTTACCTGTGCCAGGCTTGCTTGGTTCTGGAAATAAATACAACTAAATGATATTTTTATACAAATCAAATTGGTCTGAGTTCAGTCTTTGAGTATGTGACATCATTTGCTGATTGAGTATGTACAACAAATGCTTAACACTACCCTCTGAGAAAGCCTTACTGCTCGCCCACACTACCACAAATAGAGAGTAAGGTGCTATCTACTTTTACCTCTGCCTACCTTTGGGGTTCCACTGGACTCTGTGCACAATATACCTCACTTTGGTATAGTATATACAGAGCCAGCTTCCTACAATGGCACGTCATACGAAGTGAGACCTAATCACAACAATTAGAAGAAATAATTGGGAACCAAATAAATCTTCAATCACATTGCTAAAGTATCACAGAAATGTGATACAGAATGAACACAAAACAACAAAACTCTAGCAGCACATCATTTTTCAGTACCAATGACCTGAGTAAAGCAACACAGATCAAACCAGCAATGTAAGTACAACTACACAACACAAAACCATTGAACGAATAATCAAGTCTCATTCCAGTCACCAAGCCAACAGGCAGGATTCTAGAGCTGAAGCAACATCATAATTTGGGTACAAGAAACTCTTATTTTCCAATAACACATTGAGGGACATGAGGTGCACAAGCAACAGTATCGGAGTATACTTAAGCCAAGAAACGCAGCAACAGATGGAGATCATGCATACACTTGAAATGCAAGTCACGTAACATGGCAACAGAAATATGAGCTCATGCAGGCCCAAAATGGAAAACAAATTGGCATGGAAGAAACAAGGTAAATGATCAACTGCTGTCACCGGAATGCATAAAGGTACACAAGTATAAAATGATGCAAATGTATATGCAACTTAAAATGGGATGGATTTTACCTTTCACTGGAGTTACTAGTACCTCGGTATAACTCTTGACATTGGCGCAAAGGTCACTTACAACAAGTTATTCATTAGGCTTGAATCTTACACCAATCACATCCAAGAGAGTCCATTTACAATGCAAAACAGTGTTCTTACAAATATGTAATATCTTAGATATATCTCTTTTCCAAAAAGAAGGGATGTCTTCCTTGTTGTGCAAATGCGGGACTGAAGACACATTCTAAGAAGAGAGAAAGCCATTTTTATGACTACTCCACAAACCCAGAAGAACTCTCTGTACTTCTGTTGTGAACCTAAGTCTGCATTGTGCCAGAGTATCTAGAGGTCTGGAGTGCCCACGGATACATTTCTAGGTTTTTCTCTGGCAGTAAGGAGTTTGTCAATTAGCCAATCAGAGCAAAAACGCTGATTGGACTGCAACTGCCCCGAAATCAACGGAGCAAATATTTGAATGAGATACATGCTATGAGATATCAAATAGATAATTAGTGGAACTCAAACTCTTTTTCACTATGGAAAGACACACTGAAGAACTCTTGGAAACAAGAGATACATTTTGAAGTTTTATTCATAAAATCAAAACTCTATCCTAATGCATATAATATGAATAGTAACTATTATGAGGATAAAAAATACAGTAACAGCAAAATTCATCAGAAGTGTGAATAGCACTAAAATGTAGTAAATTGGTAAAATAATAGTTTTTTTTCTATCAACATTACTTCTAGCTGGTTAGTTTTGCGAGTAGTCCAAAATGGAATCTCGCTCTTTTCCCATAATGACATTAATAATCTGAGGATTAAATGTCTACACCATGGAATGTGCTTGTTGTGCTGGACTGGGAACAAACTCTCCTGTAGCTGTCGACTGTAAAACATACTGTCAAAGTTGCCTAAAAATGGATACTGTCACGTTTGGTAAGTGTCTTACTTCTGCAATTGTCAGATTTGCTAGATCAGTATATGGTATATAGCAGGCTAATATGGACAAATTGGTTGTATGATGGAAGCATGCATGCAATTACCACGCATGCCTTTACAAGGCATCCATTACCACACAAATGCCTTTACCACGCATGTCTTTACCACGCATATGCCTTTACCGCGCATGCCTTTAGAACGGAAATGTAAGTATTTAGCAGGTAAGTTAAAGGCATATATATAATATATATATATATATATATATATATATATATATATATATATATATATATTTTGTCCACCCCTAGCATTAAAGACTTTGTCAATGTGCCAGGCCGCGACAGAAACCCCATTGGACTGCAAACCACTGAACAAATATTTGAGTGAGATGCATTTCAAGTAAAGGTCAACCCTATAAGATAGTATAGAGATCATTTGTAGAACTCAAACCCTTTTTCACTATTGAAAGACACACTTAAGAACACTAGGAAATATGGGATATATTTTGATGATTTATTTCTAAAATCAAAACACTATCTTATCGCATTCAACAAGAAAAGTAACTATTAAACAATATAATAGCAATAAAAATAACCAGAAGTGTGAATATCAAAAACATTGTAACATATTGGTAAAATCTTAAGGCTTTGTTTGTAGCAATATTTATAATCCCACCCTTATCTCTTTGCTAACAAAACTAATTTCAATATCAAGGAAAGGGCCTTATTCAAGTTTCAAAGATGGTTCACACCCACATACTTCATTTGAACAATAGAGTCAATGATTAGTAACACAGCAATGTCAGTTATTCTCGACTGCACTTGCAGGCAGACCTGTATACCCACCAAGTGCAGGCTGAATGTGCCTCTATGTAGCCTTCGGCAAAGGAAAGTGAAATGGACCCCGTCTCAAGTCTCTGGTATAAAGCTCCTCTACATCTCTTTACACTCTTTTCTTAGCTTATATAACATGTCTGAGCATTGTCGAACTTTTCACATTAAACAATTAGTAAAAAATACCTCAGCCCCCCTTCCACTTAATTACATTCTGCGTCACCGTTTCCTTTGTCTAAAAAATAAAAACGAGAAGTGAAATTATCAGCTTCCATGAAACTTTGTTCACTAATCAATACAATCACAAGAACAGAGAACTTGATTCAAATGAGTCAAATATTTCGAAAATGTATGCAGCATGTGCAATACAGTTAACCCACCCCCACGTTAGGGAAACCCCTGGCACGGACATGTTACTTTGTATATTTCAATATTTACATCTAAATAATCAGCTGACATAACTCGAGAAGAGGGATACCTAAAAGAGAAAAAGACACTGCTAAATGTGACACCCTAGACCCAGCAGATAGATGATCTACAAAACTGGCAGAATAACTTGGGAGGCTCTAGGGAGATGCATGAAGCAGTTCCTTAAAGCCAAGACATTGCCTCAAAGCTCTCAACCCCAATGCAGAAGGTCCAAAACAATGTGGCTATAACTGCTGGCTTTAGCCAAGTGTTGTTCCGGGTCATTCTTACGTGTGGTAACCTTTACACATTATACTGAATGCATTTTGTAAAATCCCCAAAACTCACACTTGCAAGAACAATAGCCCGCAAAAGCAACAATGCATGATTTTGTCACCACAAGAATTAACAGGAAACACCATCACAACGAGAAAGTTAAACCCTCCTTAGCCCCCAAAGTCACTAAGACTCCTCAGCACGTGCTACTGAAATCCCAGTCAAAGAATCTGGCGCCAAACTTGGACTTCTCCTCTGACCAGTGCCTGCTAGAGATCCTAAGTTGAAAAAAAAAAATAAACATCAAGAAATGACCATGAGAATTGGACCTTTTTAAATTTGGCATCTGCATATGTAGAGTGAATCTTCAGTGTTGCATTTTCCTTCCTGCAGCTTTTTCTGCACCCTGACCTCTCTTTCCTGAGAGCGCTCTTCATACCACACCAATGCCGAGGAACTTAAATTGAACAACAACTGCAAGCAGCCTCTTTTTAGGGGATTTTTCCGTAGACTTTCGTCTGAGCTCTAAGAGAACTTTCCTTATCAACTCTGATCTCCAGTTTACTTGCTGACTGGCATGCCACTTGATTCCAGTCCTACTGAAAGGCCTATGTGTGCACATAGAGAATTTGGTGACATTGTCTAACCCCCACTTCCATGGATCTTAATGTACTCAGATTAGAACCCATAATACCAAGCAGTCCCGTTGTTTTTATTTGAAACCATTACAAGCATTTTATTTTTCTCTATTTTTCCATCCTAAATATATGCGAAGCCTTTACTTTAAAAAAACAAAAAAACATTTACCGTTTGGACAAAGATTGTTATCTCTTAACTCAGTGATACTCAAAGTACGGCCCGCGGCCGCACGCGACCCTCCTGACCTTTACATGTGATCCCCTGGTCAACAGCAACACTGGGCTGCTGTTTATTCGACTCAGCACTAACATTAAAAAGATGTTAAATAAACAGGCAAGCATTTATTTAAAGGTTAATTTCAGTTAAAGAAAGAAAGTAACTAAGGTGTCCCGCACAGCTTAAATTTAGAAATACCTTTATTTTTAAAGACATTTTGCAGTAAAAATGTAAAAAAATGATAGTCTGTTAAAAATTTTAAAAAATGTATATCATTAACATATATTTAATAAGTTTGCCCCTATATGTATATGTTTCGCTTCCCCTACACCCACCTTACTGCCAATCCCCTCCAATCCCGACAGCCACCCCGCTGGCATCAATGCAGCCCTCCGTCACATCACAGACCAAACTTTGTGGCCCCTGTGAAAATGTTTGCGAGTACCCATGTCTTCATTGTAAGGAATGCGTTAGGTAATTCCGTATTCCTCAGGACCTCTGGCAGAGTAAAATCTTCAGCCTAATGCCACCCAAGGGTGAGACACAAGTACTTCAAGGAGGACTTTGACCTATCTCGGTCTACAAGTTGATAAAGTAGAACCCCTAGATGCTTTCACCTACTGCCCTGCCTGTCAGCTTCCTACACCCAGCATTTATACTTGACCTTTAGTGCTGTATTCCTTTGCCAAAATATACAAATGCAGACCAGGTTCACTTCTCATTTCTAAACTCCTGATTCACTTGATTTAATTTCCAGCTACTTGTAGGAAACACCTCAAAAGAGAGAGGGGCCCTTTAAACCAAAGAGGCAGAGCACCAAAATAGACCAAAGTCAACAAAACAAATTTCCTCTTTGGTAGACTCAAACAAATTGTTTTCCTCCACACCACTGTAATCACACCATATCACTAAAACATAAATTAAAAGTAAAAAAAGGGGGGGGGAAATGATTAAATGGTCCCAAATGTATTTCAACAATTTATTAGAATAATCATTAAAAAGCACAAAACAGACAATTTCATTTTTAAAAACAACCAATTGTTGTATAATCATTCAAGAGAATATAAAAAACAACATGCATTATATCAAGTGAATCACATAAAAAAGACAAGCGTTAAAGTTTGATTAGAAAAACAAGAGTGGGAGAACACATTAGACAGTGAACTCATGTCATTACACATCACACCAGTCTGTAATAGATCATTTGTAGCAGTCGAAATATTTCATCTATTATTTTTTCCTTTGACTCACAAATGCCCCAAAGATCTAGTGTATACAATGTTTTTTAAAAAGGCATCGACGCATTTCGGTGGGTACTAGCATATGATATCCACCTTCTTCAGGAAAGGCGATATCTCCCAGCTACACTTTGTTATCTTCAAAATATACGTATACCAACTCCTGATCCACCTCAAAGGAGTCTATAGAATTCAGAATTGGAGGTAAACAATAGTACCTTCCGAACACTTCATAGGGATCTGTATTCCATGTGTAACAAACCACTATTATGAAGATAATGTGCACAAGGAATCAGCACCTTCAATATTCTTCCAACATCAGACCTCTCAGGCGAGTGATGGCGAGTAGGGGCACCAATATCGAACTTCCAGATTAAAATCCTTACTTCTAAACTTTAAGGCGGCCTAAATTGCCTATATCAACCGGCCGTGAATCGGGGTAGGAATGCCTCCGTTCGATCGGCGCTAAAGGTCAAGGATTTTAATCTGGAAGTGCGATATTGGTGCCCCTACTCGCCATCACTCGCCTGAGGGGTCTGATGTTGGAAGAATATTGAAGGTGCTGATTCCTTGTGCACATTATCTTCATAATAGTGGCTTGTTACACATGGAATACAGATCCCTATGAAGTGTTCGTAAGGTACTATTGTTTACCTCCAATTCTGGATTCTATAGATTCCTTTTGAGGTGGATCAGGAGTTGGTATATGTATATTTTGAAGATATCAAAGTGTAGCTGGGAGATATCGCCTTTCCTGAAGAAGGTTGATGTCATATGCTAGTACCCACCGAAACGCGTCGATGCCTTTTTAAAAAAACATTGTATACACTAGATCTTTGGGACATTTGTGAGTCAAAGAAAAAAATAAGAGTCTACCAAAGAGAAAATTCGTTTTGTTGACTTGTAGGAAACAGCCTGAAAGTAAAACTATCACATTGTGGCCCCAATAAAAAACTTTTTGCACATCTAAATTGGACTTAGGAGTGCAAATGACAACTCTAGGAATGTAAAATCTCAATTCTGTTTCAGAATTCATAAATGTCCAGAGACTCAAAATCTCACTTCCCTTGAAATGAATACAAATTCGTGCCTGTCGAAGTCAGGATAAGTGTACCTGAAGGTTGGAAAAAGAGGCGGGAACACCACCATATGCAATGCTTACAAAGGCCTTTTTTCAGTTGGAAATTTAGATTTTTTTTTCTCCCATGGATGAAAAAAAAGGTTAAATCTGCAAAATAATATTTGTTTCAGCATTGCCCCTGCAGCCCTTTTCACCGACTGAAAATTCGATTTGCCTAGTTTTGTGCATGCAGGTATCCCTGAAAATGTATTACTGCTGTTGATTTACAAGCTTGTTTACTGTGTTGGCAGTAAATTTGAATTTCATGTCCTCCAAGTTAATGAGTAATTCTAACGATCCAAATGTCCAAGTTTTGTCACCAGCACTAATCCCTTTGGCAATTGGGCCCAGTGCTAGAAGGATCACACTTGCTTTTGGGAACTGAAAACTGCAATTCTGGTTTTTGCTTTGTTGTCTGTGAAATGTAGGACATAAGTATGAATCTGGTTGATTTAATTATCTTTCTGAGGTCAATAACATAAGAATGCTTGAAGTGTGCTACTTTAACAGGTATTATTGACGTCTGTGTTATAAATAATCCATGTGATTGTTGTTAAAGAGGATAACCGGTCATAACGTGTCCTAAAATGCCTATTGTTGGCGATTTTTAGTGCTGCAGGACTGGGCAATGAGAAATGTTTTTCTCTAATCTAGATGGCCCCTGGATGACCTTCCTAAAATTGTTATTATGTATTTTTATTTACTCCACATATATCTTGTGCCTCTGTTGCTGTGCTAACTCTGTAAAGTGCTATGTATATTTATACCGAATCTACCTTAAAACTGTATTGTCAACATATCCTAATGCCTTCGTATACTTCGTTTACAAGTATCTATATTTGCTCCAAATGCAACTCATGTAATTGCTGCTATGCCAACTCTGTGAAGCGCTCTGATACATTCTGGTCAAGTTTGCGCTATACAAAACTCGATAAATAAATACTATCTTTTGTGCTCATCTCAATGCATTGAAAGGGGAGCGGAGTACCGCAGAATGCAAAAGCATGCCCATTGATGAGGGATTATCATCATGGGCAGCCATACAGGGGGAATGTTATGTTATGTTATGTTAGTAGAATTTATACAGCGCACGAATACCCATAGGTGTCTTGGCGCTTTCAATGCTACATACTGTGCTAATTGCCACCACTGCTGAAAAAGCCAGGTCTTCAGTTGTTTCCTGAATTCAAGAAGGGAGGAAATTTTTCTGAGATATAAGGGAAGGGAATTCCATTCCCTGATGGTGTTAAAGGTGAAACTCCTACCCCCCCAATTCGACTTTTTAATCCTGACTGGCGACATCAGATGTGCATTAGCCGAGCGCAGATTTCTATTTGGGGAGTGCCAAAAAAAAAGGTTCTCTAGAAATTTCGGCCCTTCTTTGTGCAAAGCCTTATGGGCCATGCAGAGTGCCTTGAATTTTATCCGCTGGCCAACTGGCACTATGGGAGGCTAGTGCTTTCAGTGGGATGGAAAAGGGGCGTTGCCAAAAAGGGCGTGGCCAGCGACATAACTAGAAACCCTTTAAAGAGGTGGGGCTTAAAACATGTAAACTAAAATCACATGCTTCACGCAGCGTGCCCGCTGACCATAATTAGGGTGCCTCTACGAGTTTTCTGTTATTGCATCCAGACATGTCATACAACAACCAACTGCTATAAATAAAACGGGCCAGACCAATTGGCTTTGCTAATGCATGTGAACTATCAGATAAATGAACAACAATAATTTTGTTATAAATACTTGCAACTTAAAATGTTTCAATTCTGAAAATATGAGACTGTGAATTGAACATTACTAAGGTCTGTGAAAGGGGTAGTCACATTCGGAGCGTCACAGACACTGTTACACTACACAAGAAAGTGGTGCGGATTGGTGGATCTCTAAGCCACTTATGTCGCTTTTCTGCCCACGTCTTTCAAAAATCCTCCATCTGCATATCTCACACTGTCCCACAATTATTAGCACACATGTAACCATCACTCCTTGGAGGAGAGGCCAAGGATTGGATGTGCGTGTAGTCAGTATTCCTTTATGATTCACTGATGATTCTGTGGGAAATTCACACTGCCTTGTGCCTCAACTTCAGAGCCCTCGTTAGTGTCCATCATAACTAAACCCCCCCCACACACACACAACTGAACTCACTCAGACACCTGGTGGAGGCTCAGTGTGAAGTATGCACTAGACAGGAGTCATATGCTGTTTGGAAAAAATACAGAAACACAGCTCCTTGACAATACCCCCTGCCCTCAGGGAACACACGAGGAAGTAAAAAAACACATTGAAATGTGAACAGGGATTACATCACTGAAATGGAATTAATGCTTTGCAGGTTTTTACAGCCTTTGTTCAGAAATTCATCAGGTTTTGCCACTAAAGGTATAGAGTCGGGTAAGGACCCGTTTCAAAGTGGGTCCGGAAGGACCCGCCCACACTTAAAGCCCTGTGGAAGGCCATCATAATAATGGGAGATGACTTTTTGAGCAAATGCTCTGGAACAGAGAGCCGAAAGGAGGTCAAAGGGCACGGCGAAGACAGACTTGCAGAAGTCGAAGAAACATGCAAGCGAACTTGAAAAGAGGAGGGAAAACCAGTTTGGCTTGAATGAAACATGATATCCTTTTTGGAGGGAGGCGTTCAACCGCAGATCATTTTCTGCCGTGTATGATTGGAAACGTTTTCAAATGCTCGTTAATATAAATGCCATTTAATTTATTTATTTTAGGGGCACCTATAAAATGTCTCGGCCGCCATCTAGCGGATGATTAAGGAAGCGTTGCACCACGAACAGTTTACAACGGTGGAGAGTAACAAGGGGGAGGGCATTTCGATCAGGGTCGGACTCAAATTGGGACAAAATATATGCACAGACACCAAAATAAAAGTGCCCCCAGACGATTGGCTAATCAGATAGCTACCAGTGGCCCACATTTGCAAACGGACAGTTTTGAACTACTGGGAGGAGTTGTGGTCTAACTGCTTTGGAAATCATGAACCCGGTTCGAGTCCCAGCGTCTGCTCAAAATCTTGTGATTTTATGCAAATCCCTTCACCTTCCCAGTGCCTACATTTTTAAAAAAAAGAAATCTGACCTTGTGTGATGTAATCTGGTGCTCATCATGTAAAGTGATTAATTGCCCTTGGGCAAAGTTCCCTATATAAAACATCAACAAAAAAAAAGAAATCACACACAAACCACGCTGTATAGGAGGTTTGCAAGGTATGGGAGATTGCATGCATTTGTGCATGGTGCAGGCAACGCCTCCGTTAATATCAGGGTGCTCGCAGTATAAACCGGCCCTCCATACAATCCAACAAAAACCCACACTGATCTGTTAGATCAGCCTTTCTGGCACAAAATTGCCCTATAGGCAGGGCCACTGGAATTATGCGGCACAAGAGGACCATAATGAGAATTATGCGGCAGGGCTGAGTAAATTATGCGACAAGAAAAGTGGGGGCATAATGCAGCATATTTTTTAATAGTATTACTTCATTATTTTGTACTTTTTACACATGTTAACACTGTCTGGGCATTGGGTGCATCTCATTAGTACCAGTTTAATACCCAAATATAGCAATAAAGAACAGAAAGGTGACAAGTCATCCTTTGCAAAAGGCCTTCCACTGCGCGGCAACACGTGCTGCTGCGGTTTTAGTAACTTTTAAACCATTTGAGCTAGAAACAAAAAAACTTTCCGTTAAAATCTGCAGATTATACAGTAGATGATGGATTATGTGGCGAATGCGGCAAATATATAATTATGTGAAAATCGACACAGTCGCACATTCACATAAAGCAGTGGCCCTGCCTATAGGTTACCTCTACCCTTATAATCAGCCATGCATCTACGTAAACCATACCCACAACTAGCAAGCCTCCTTCCTCCCTCCACAGCACACCTCCTCAGAACTGCAGGATGCCATCGAGCACATTCTCTCTCTCAAAGGCTTCATCACACATGGTAATCACCTCCTTACTGCAGGAGGTGACTGAGCGGGACAGGGCTCTTGCAGCACAAGCCTACACTTATTTTACCTGCTGGATTTCAGAACCCATAAAATCGGGTCTGGCATTCTCTGTCCTATGAAATCCAGGTGCAGGAATACCGGGCCAGTTGTAATAGCCGGAATACCGCTGTGCCCAACATGTTATCAGCCCCATTGTGTGATCCGGAGTACCAATCTTACCAGTTATGTGCTTGGACCAGGTGCGCAGCTCATCAGGGAGGTGGACAGGACCAAGGGCATGATGTGGAAAGGAACAGACAGTCAAATCTGAGAAGTGGCCTCGCTCATGGGCCAGATCAGTAACCACCGGGTTAAAAATGTCTGTGTCATTAACCAGCCCTTGAAGATATGATTTTGAGGATCTCACACCCTTGAGTGATATGGAACAGTTGAGGTCAATTTGAGAAAAGGGGCTGATCCTACTCTTCACTAAGGAAATTAGAAACCAGCATGAGAAGAGCGAGGGAATATAGAGAGAGTAGTGATGGCGAAAGGTTATATAGAGCGCAGAAGAGCAGACATGTAGTATGCGAGACAGTAAAATAGGAAGGTAGAAAAGGCCTTGACGAGACAAAGGTGGAGAGAGAAGGAGAAAGTATGGTTGTGGGTAGACTGTACACTAAGACCTGATCCTGTTTTTCCTTTCACAATTAAATTGTGGGTTCTGAGCTATCTACAACCTTCGAAAATTGGCTGTAGACAATTCAGGATCGAAATTGTGCTACAAAATGAAAAACACCCGCTCACTCAAAGGGATGAAAGGGGTGAGGGAGAGGATACTAAGGCAAAACTGACGAATAAAAGCAGAGTGGACAGTCATAGGAGACAGAAATGGACACAAATGCTTGACAAGGAATAAACACCTGTCCGAGCAAAAATGTTCATGCTATACTCACATTACACTGGGCTAGTGAGCCAAATGTTTTTCTTTGAGCTAGAGGGCAAATGTGTTCTTATTTCAAGAAAACTGTGGATTCTTTGAGAACAAATGCTGCATTTTACACCATATTTTAAAAATATGTTGCCTAAAAGAAACAGGCTTCAAAAGCAGATCTGAAGGGTAACCAATTAACTATTCCAATACTTCAGAGTTCACCAGTGTGCACAAATGCACTATTACAGTAGGCATTTATAACTGTGCCACAAAAGGAAGGCCTACCTAAGACACTGTGCGCCCTGGGAAGACTAGGGCTCTTGCAACGCATCTCTATATAATGACCAGCACTGATCTCAGTATTGAGACATCTTCAGAAAGCTCCTCTATTATGTCTTACATCATTCACTACTGAGTCATTTGTAGAGCTCTCATAATTCACTCCTATTCTGACCTGCAACAGGCACAGCTGCCCTGCTACTTACACATCCACAGAGCTTTCACAATGCTTCTCAGTGCTCTCTTGCACCATACACTGGTATACAATTAGCGAGAGATCTAGAGGGCCCTACCAATGCTGCTGTATGGGCATTAGACAATGGAGCGTAGGTACTACAACAGATTAAGAGTTTTTACATAGAAGGTCTCCATTGTCCCACATTATAAATGTTCATCCAGTCCCTCAGCATGCACCTTAAGTCTGACTTGCACCATTCTCTACTAGATCAGTACAGCATAGATTTCACAATGGATCCTTTACCCTGATTTACAGTGGCCCCGGTAGCACGGAAGGCTTGAAGGACAGTGGCAAGGCAGACAAAGAGGACAGTAAGACGAAACTAGGAGTAGGAGCATTATAACAATCACAAAATTATTTTTTCAGGATATTAATTTTCACATTAACTTACTCTAAACCAAATAGTAACTCTGGTCGCCCTTAGCCACCCCCTCTTATTGGGTCCAGTGCAACGGTCTACTGGACCATCACAGGGTCACGCATCTGAGAGTTACATGGCAGTGTTTCCGATGCACGATTGATGCAGCTCCAACACAGCAAGCTTTTCAAGGAAACTAGCTTGCCAGAACATGTATCAGGTTTCCTATAGACGAGGCTGTCTCCTCAGTGAACTGGTTCACCAGTCTACCACAAGGAAATACAAAAAAACAAATTTGGTCTTTGTTTTGGGTTGTCAATCTCAAAAATCAATTGCTAAATTCCTTTGAACTGGCATTATTAAAATGTGTTATTGTATTTGCGAGTCATATTGTTAGCATTCATCATGTACCTCATGTTGTTGATGAAGGATTCCTTTGTTGGATTACTGAACAAACTATCACTTGTCTAAGGCAGCAGCGACTCCAGTTTCTCAGGTTGACTCTCTTCCTTCTCAGATGGGCAATCCTTCCCGTAGAGATGAGATCCCCATCAACATTAATCACTATGCCACAAAGAAGAGCGTGGCGGAAAGCATGCTGGATGTGGCACTGTTCATGGCCAACGCAACACAACTGAAGGCTGTGCTAGAACAGGGTCCATCGTTCCAGTACTACGTCACCCTCATCGTGCTGATCAGCATCTCCCTCTTCTTCCAAGTGGTGATCGGGATCATGCTCATCATCATTGGTAAGAATTTGCCAGTTCATTTTCTTCTGTGGAATGAAACTAAGCTTATTTGTGTCTCGTTGCACAATTATTGTTGTTTTCAATTTTAAGATTTTCATTTTGAGGGAATGGTCAACATGGCTTTCATTTAAAGATGTCTTGTTGTGTCTGGCTAATGAGCCAGTACAATATACCTGGAGCTCTCAAAGCAAGTTCTTATGAAGACGACATCCTCTTTTCCCCATCATGACACCCATTACTGATGAAGCAGTCACACTCTTTTCAACAGAGTTTGTGCTTCCGTCTCACAGGTTGTCTACCTGGTCACCCAAAAAAGAGGCCTTGACACTCTTAAAAAACAAACAAATTTAGGCACAAATAAGTCCTGCCTGGCCATCTGTCAACCATTCACCCACCTCCTATTTATCAGTAAATCACTAAAAAAACTTGACATGCACTTCGAACCAATAGCAGATCAATGTCAATCCCCTCCTCCACAGAATAAGAGTTTGTACAAAGAACAATTATCAAGCAGGCTTCAGAGAGTGTTTCAGCACCACGACAATCACCACCGAAAATGTGTATGACAGACTATTCAACGAGCGCAGTCACTTATTCGCATTCACTATTTACTTCATCTGCAAAGTGACCTTTAACTCCATCCATTTATAGTTAACAAACAGAAATCATTAGATAAAAAATCTTTTGTTGTCTTCTCCACTTCAAATCCTCATCAATTCTACAGTTCCAATCCAATCCAATCCAATCCAACCCAGTCCAATACACATCCCATTCATGTGTCTTTGAGATCAAACCTCTGAGGTCAAAAGAGGCCCATAACACTTGATGGTTAAGTAAATATTTTTCAGATTTTGCTTCTCAGATACCTTAAATTAACGTGGCTAGAATACAGTTCACACAAATATGAACATGCCCCTGCGCCAGTATTTCTCAAACTATGGGTTGCGACCCACTGGTCAGTCATGAAACGAGTTTTGATGGGTCACTAAAGTCCAAGCAATAAATAAAGATGCCTTTCAATTCTGTATTTATCTTCTCACATTTGCTGTGCTTCAAAGACTTAGGTCAATTGTCAACCCAAGTCTTCTGCTGCTTATTTTTTTAATATGAGGACTGGTGTTTACAAACTCCTCTCAATTTGCAGAGAAAGAAAAATAAAGTGAATTATGTGAGAATTTTGCTGAGGTTCATGAAATGTGAAAGGAAAGGTTGTGGGGTGTCATGTTTTAGTAACACAACAAAATGTAAATACACGTAAATAAAATGTATGCATTCAGCAGTTAGGAAAGCAAAAATGAAGCACATTTTTTTGAAGTGTGATGGAAACGACGAGTATAATAGGATCCAAACCAATCGAGACACTTTACTTGGTGATGCAGAAATAATAAATATTCACTGAAACCCGTTTCCACACATTATCATTTGAGTGCAATATAGTTTTATTAGTAAAACTGTATGTCTGTTCAAATTTAATTGCCATTTCAGGGTAAAATGTCTCTAAATGAGAGTGCGCTACCACGCCATGGTTTAGTTACATAACAACAAAAAAAAAAAAATCGACCACCTCATGTACATTAAAGTTAGTTAGATCACGAAAGTTAGTCATACTAAAAGGTGAGTCGTGGTTCTAAAAAGTGTGGGAAGCACTGCTCCAGGTGACTTCCCCATCAGACTACAGATTATGGAAACAGTATCTACACTGAAAATCATCCAGGTTGTCTAGCAAATCACTTTATATAACATACACATTTTCTTAAAAAGATAATCTTTGTCTAGGGCTTTTCTTTTCATGAGGAAAAATCCTGCTCTCCGAGTCATCCAATCAAGCTCCAGTTCTCTGTAAGTCTGCTGGTTATATGTATATCATTTAATACCTCAATATATACATATACATATAAATACATATATATATATATTTTTATATATAAGCAATACAATTAGCATCCCGGCACATTATAGAGCTGAACATAAAGACCCCAAGGGCCATATGTATCAAAAAAGAGTTTTGCGATTCTCAAACTGCGATTTTTAGCGAATCGCAATTAGAGAATCGCAAAATGGAATGTATGTAGGATTTGCTAAACATTTTGCGAATCCTACATATTCCTTATTTGCGAATCGCAAATTGAGATTCGCAAATAAGGAATACCTTCCCATTCATTCCTATGGGCTAGGAGGCCCATAGGAATGAATGGGAAGACATTCTCAATTTGCGATTACCAATTAGAGAATCACAAATTGAGAATGCAATTTCAAGGTTGCAAGGGTGCCAAAAGGACACCCTGTTGCACCCCTGAAAAATGCATGCGTGCACATTTTGCGCACATACATGCCCTAGGGGCATGTATGTGCGACATATGCCACTTTTTTTTTTTTTTGTAAAACATTTTTTATTAAACAAAAACACGCATCGGCAATATCAGGACAATACAAAGGGAGCAATACACAAAGCATCATTGGTTCACTAAGCGATATTTCAGAATTTACTCATACATGATGAAGAGTCTGGGGAGACTGGGGGTAGTCATGGACAGGGGCAAAGGAGGTTGACATATTTCTCCACGATAAGAGTTCCACTTGCCCCACACACGAGACCACTTTTTGGGACATCCACGCGATATATACACAGTTTTCTCTCTAAACATTGCCCAGTCCATATCTTTTTCCCATTCTTGTGTCGTGGGCGGGTTACTCGCCCCCCAACGTTGTGCAATATTCCTCTTGGCCAACATTAGCCCCAGCGTTACCCACTGCGTCAAACCGACATTTAAATTAGTTGGTTCCCAGATGTTGAGGAGACATCTACGGGCCTCCACGTGGAGCTGCACCGACAATACAGCATTAATAATGTCATGGATGTCCCGCCAGTAAGCTTGGATCTGGGTACATTCCCAAATTATGTGGAAAAAGGTTCCCATCTGGTCACATCCCCGCCTACAGGTGCCCTCCCCCACCCTCCCCATTCGCACCAGTTGAGGTCCCGTTATGTAAATACGGTGGAGAAGTTTTAGCTGGACGAGGCGGAGACGAGCAGATATTGCTACCACTCTGGGAGAGGAAACTGCCTCCTGCCATTCCTCATCATCCATTTCTATACCATCCCCAGTCCACTTCTCTCGGAGGGCCTGGAGAGGGTCCGAGATGTTGTTGACCAGTTTTCTGTATATCAGGGAAATGGTACTATCAGGGAGATGGCCATCTAGCACTCTATCCTCTAGTGGGGATGTTTCTGGCAGTGTGGTCCCGGGTTGTAAGTGTGTACGGAGCGCGTGTCGGACCTGTGTGTATCGGAAGCGTTCTGATTCCGCCATGTTATATTGTTGCTGCAGCGCTGCAAAAGATTTAATGTCAGACGTGTCCCACAAATCTCCTATTCTTGCGATACCTATGAGTTCCCACTTGTCAAATCCTTTACTCCTCCACAGGTCCCCCAGTTGTTCGGAGTCCCATAGTGGCGTTGCGAGTGTTAGTTTTCGTCTACAGCCCAGGCGAGTGGTTGCTGTGTGCCAAACGTGTACTGCATGTTTAGTGGGGCCCGTTAGTGGATATCGCCGGGGTTTGGAGTAAAGGGCTCTACTGAAAGTCCCACCAGAGAGGAGCCACCTATCCATGTTATATCCCGGGTCGTGTTGCTGGGCATAGGTGCAGTGATTAATGGCGGACAGATGGGACGCCCAGTAATACAGCTGTATATCTGGGAGGCTAATGCCTCCATCATACCAGTTCAAGGAAAGTTTGCTGAGAGCAATACGAGGTCTACCACTCCAAAGTAGTTCTCGTTGGAGGCTCTCGACCTCTCGGAAATATGACGCGGGTATCGGATCCATGGAGTTTTGCAGGACGTACAGGAACCGGGGCAGGGACATCATCTTAAAAAGGGCGGCCTTACCTAACAGGGAAAGAGGAAGCGACTTCCACCTGGCTATATCTTTGCGCAGCTGGATCAACGGGGGCCGAAGGTTACGGGAATAGCGAAGAGATGGATCCAAAGACAGAAAGACACCCAGATATGTAAACCCTTCAGTACAGGTTTGTAAAGGGCACCCACGTGGCAGGAGCGGAGGCTCACCTGTCACCACGAACAGTAGGGATTTGTTCCAGTTTATGGAGTAACCGGAGTAACGTCAAAAAAAACCGTGAAGATATCCAAAACCACTATTAAGGATCTCCTAGGAGAGGCCAGATACAGGAGGATATCGTCCGCGTAAAGGGAAATCCGGTCATCCCACTCCGAAGACCAGCGCATACCCCTGATCCTCGGATCCCCCCGTATCCATGCTGCCAGTGGCTCAAGCGCTAAAGCAAACAGCAATGGGGACAGGGGGCAGCCCTGACGGGTTCCTCTGCCCAGCTCGAATGCGGCCGACTTCTTGTTGTTGACCACCACTTGGGCCATAGGTTGGGAATATAGTAGCTTCACCCATTGAATGTATTTAGGACCAAACCCCATTTTTTCCAATACTGCCCACAGGTACGCCCATTCGATAGTATCGAATGCCATAGCTGCGTCCAGGGAGACTATAACTGCCGGTTCCAATATAGAGGCCGCCCTACCCAGGACCCCGTGCACCCTGCGTATGTTCAATGCCGTGTTACGGTGCGGTATAAAACCTGATTGATCCGGGTGGACCAGGGTCTCAATCACTGTCACCAGGCGAGTAGCGAGTAGCTTAGCTAGGATTTTGGGCTCCGCATTTAACAGGGATATCGGTCGATAAAAACCACATTCTGTCTTGGGCTTACCTTCCTTATGGATGGTAACTATTGTAGCAGTACGCTGGTCTAGCGGCAATATGCCCGCCTGATTCGAGTCCTCAAACATGGCTCGCAGATACAGGGCTAGTACGTCCGGCTTAAGCTTGTAAAGTTCTATTGGCAGTCCGTTAGGGCCAGTGGCTTTACCCGGCTTGAGTGACCGTATTGCTGCCGCTATTTCATCGTTGGATATGGCCCTGTCCATAAAGTCGTGTTCAACCCCCGACAGTTTAGGAAGAACAATATCGGTAAGCATCTGGAGGGAGTCCTCCATAGGGTAAGGGGCTACCGATGTATAGACAGCCTTAAAGTGGGTCGCGAAAGAGTCTACAATTGCCTGCGGGTCCGACTGGGGGTTCCCCTCCTGCCCCCGGAGTTCAGGTACTAATCTACTTGCCCACTCTCTCTTATCCAACCAGGCCAAGAGTTTCCCGGCCTTATCGCCCATCTCATATATCCGGCCCTGAACCGCTCTCCCCATAGCCTGCGCCTGATCTGTCGCTAGTGCCCTGTATTCCTGTTGTTTGAGTTTGAGGAGGTGGAGTTTATCGGGTGTAATGTCCAGTTCCAGATCTGCCTCAAGTCTCCCAACCTCCGTCTCTAGCGCCACCAACTCTCTACGCTGCTCCCTCTTTTTCCCCGATATTAAAGATAGAGCCTGGCCCCGTATCACTGCCTTAAATGCCTCCCAAAGTACCCGAGGGGACTCCACCGATCCTTCATTCTCCTTAAAATAGTTATCAATGGCCGTAAGGAGCTCCTGTCGGATATGAGGATCGCGTAGGTACCACGGATTGATGGGGGCCACACGTCCCACTTGTTGATATCCGATTGACAATTGGAGCCACAACGGCGAGTGGTCTGAAATGCCCCTAGCTAAATGTTTTATCTCACTAATTTGGGGAATTTGGGATGCAGGTAGTAGAAAGTAATCGATTCTGGATAGACTCCCGTGAGCCCCGGAGTGGAAGGTATGTTGGGAAGTGTCAGGGTGGAAGACCCTCCACCCATCTGCCAGCCCCATGGCGTCTAAGAAGTCGGGCAGCCAGCCCTGCGCGCGGGGGAGATCCCGCGGAGGGTACGATCCAGACCTCCAGAAACCACCGAGTTGAAGTCCCCTCCCAGCACTAGGAGACCCTCCGGGACCTCTAGCAGCAGCCTACCCAGGTCCCTGAATGTGGTTGCCCGAAGGCCCTGGGGGACATAGACCGATAGGAAGGTGACAGGGTGGCCCTCCCAAGTGCCCGAGACTCCAACATATCGCCCTCTATTATCTGACCAAGTGTCTTGTACCACCAGGGGAAAAGTTTTTTTCATCAAGATACCAACGCCCCGGGAGCCCGTGGTGAAACCCGCATGTGCTAGCAATATGTAACCCCCTCTATGCAGTGCTCTACATGTGTCTCCAACTAGGTGTGTTTCTTGCAGTAAGACAATGTCAGGTGCCCGGCGCCTGACGTCCTGGAGAACAATATTTCGTTTAATCTTGTCCCTCAACCCATTGACATTCCAACTCAACAGCCTAACCCCCTTGACTCCGACTGGTGCCATATCGCGGTTTACTGAAATTCTCTAAGTGCATTGTCACTCCCCCAATCCGTATGTCTGTGTCACTTTCTGATGCAATCAAAACTTCAAACAAAAAATGTAACAGTCCCGCCCAACACCCCCCCACCCTGCTGCCCTGCCCACTGGGCTTAGAACTGCCCATGAAGTTGCAGAGTGCCTGTCGCCCAACAGAATAATCAAGAAAGATAAGAAAACCCTAGAAAAAGGGGGGGGGAGGCAGAGTCCGCCCCATCCCAGCCCACATTATCTACTTTGTACCCACACATTATAAACGCCACATTTCCATTTACGTCCACCTACTACGCAACAATAATTCTAGAAGTCCTCGACCTCCTGTCTGCATTCACCCCAGACTGCAAGAAATATACGTGGCCGGCCATTGGTTGCGTGTCCTCTCAGGCCGGTTGACTGTTATCCGTGCCCCCCCCTGTTGTGCCGGGTTTCTCCCTCCCCTGCTCTCAATCCAGTCTGCCACTGCCTCAGGGTGTTCGAAAAACCACACTCGCCCATCCGCCTCGACCCGGAGACGGGCAGGGAACAGCATGGCGTACTTCATACCCTGATCCCTGAGGACACGTTTAATTGACATGAATGATCGCCTTTGCCGCTGTACCCTTTGGGTGAAATCCGGAAAAAAGGAAATGTCTGAGTTCTCATAGCGCAGGGGGGTGCCAGCTCTAGCGTTCTGAAGAATAACGTCTCTGTCCCGGAAGTTCAGGACTCGCGCCAACATGGGCCGCGGGGGAGCGCCCGGTTTGGGACGGCCGCCCGGGACCCTGTGGGCACGTTCAATGACAAAGAACTTACTGAGGCCCTTGGGTTGCAGGTGTTTAAGGATGAGGTCTTCCACAAAGAGGTCCGGAGTGAGCCCCTCCGCCTTCTCCGGGACTCCAAGGATGCGCAGGTTATTGCGACGCATGCGGCCTTCGTAGTCATCCAGCTTAAGGTCGGTAAGGTGGCGGAAATCCTGGAGCTCCTTAATCGCTCCCTGCATTTGTGAGACATCCTCCACGAGGCTGGCCGTTGTAAGTTCCACTTGCTTAACCTTTTCGTTCAGCTTGCCCATATCCGCTCTGATATGGTTGACCTCTATAGCCACCGTGTCCAGAGAGGTCTTGACTCCCGCTATGGCGGCCATAACGTCGTTGAGCGAAATTTCCTGCTCCTCCTCAGCTGTTCCGCCGGAGTCTCTGGGTGCCCTGGTCTGTTTTGAGTCTTTCGGGACTGTATACCGGTCTAGCTTGTTTGACTGCGTTGCCTTGGGTCCCCTGGCCCCCGTAGTCTTGGCTCGTTCCGCCATGTTCCGCCTCCAGCTGCTCTTGCTGATATAGTCTGTGATGTGACGCGGTCTCTCCTGGTTGGTATGGCAAGCAGGGGGTGCTTTCCGCCAGCGGGCTTCAAGTCCCCCACCCGTCTCCCTTCCAACTAATTAGTTCTCCTGTCCGAGTTGGTTGCCCCTCGGTCTTTGCCGGGGCGTAGTGATCCGGCGGTGGGGGCTGCGGACGCCTGCACAAACGCGGCTCCTTGGGGGTCCCTGTCAATATGGGGTATGTACTCAAGGCCCCGGTACCGGTCCAGACATCCCTGGGAGACTCGGGGCTTCCGACCGGGTGTGGGAGCCAGTAGGTGTTCAGTGCCAGGGGTGGGTCGCCGCCATTTTACTTCTCGCGGCCCGCTCCCTATCGGAATGTCCCACCGTCACTCCAGCACTTTGGTATGGCGCCCCGCTCACCTTCGCCGTCCCAAGTCCCCCACCTGTCCCACCTCCAACTGAGTCGTTCTCCTATCAGTGCTGGCTGCTCCTCCGTCTTTGCCGGGGTGTAGAGATCCGGCGGTTGGAGCTGCAGATACCGGCAAAACGCCTTTCCTTGGGGCCACCGTCGACGGGAGGTATACACTCAAGGCCTCGGTACCGGTCCGCTAGGAGATTCGGGGTTTTCGACCGGGCGGGGGAGCCAGTAGGTGTTCAGCATCTCGCGGCCCGCTCCCCTCGCCTCGCCCTTATCACAATGTCCACCGTCACTCCAGCCCTGCGGTATGGCTCCCCGCTCACCTTCGCCACCTCCGCTGTTGGTCCGTATGGTTGCTGTCCGTGTGCTGACTGTCAAGGCGACCCAAGGCTCCAGAGTCCCTCCGTCCGTTCCTCAAGCCGCCGCGCCGCCGCAAGGCAGTAGGGGTCCGGTCGTAGCCCCTCACCCGGCCTGACTCGCCACTGTGCGTCCCGGCCGCGGGCCTCACCGTAGGCCGAGACCGCCGGAGCCGATATTTCTGCTTCTGGGCGCACCTCAGACACCGGAGTCGGCTGGATGAGCCCCGGAGGTGGTCCGGTCGCCGAATCTGTCGAGGGGTACCTCGGATCAGTACTCAGGATAGTCGTGGGCTAGAACGAGCGGCGGAGCCTTCTTACAGCACGGCCATCTTCAGTCCGCGCTTGGCCACGCCCCCCGACATATGCCACTTTTAAAAAATCAAAAAAGTGCTTTTTAAAGAAAATCGAAAATTACCACCAACTTGAAATTGATGGTAATTTGCAAGTCCTTAAGGCCAAATAGCAAATTTCTGGTGCTTCCAGAATTGCATTTAAGGAATCGCAATTTGCACTTCCTTAATTGCATTTGCAAAATAGAGAGTCGCAAATTTTGCAATTCTCTATTTTGCGATGGCCTTTTGGGATGATACATCCCAAAAGGCTTTTTCAATTCGCAAACGGGCCGATTCTGAGAATCTGCCCATTTGCAAACGGGAAAAAGGCTTGATACATATGGCCCCAAGTGAGTTAAGCATGGAGGGAAATTTGCAAACACATTTGTAAGGAACTCTAGAGATGCTCCAATTGAACAGAGGCACATTTTTTAATCTGCACATTTTGTACATTTAATTTGCACATTTAAGTACTAAGCACTTTAAAGTTTGTGATAATAATCAAACTAGACTATAGGCAGACTACAATGTTAAGGAACACAACATTTATGACGAGTTAGGGCTAAATCTGGTAATGCTCACTTGGGCTTCCAAGAATATGAGTAAGTCGAAAGAACTAACGCCATTATAGCAAGATATTTGCCTACTTGGGCTGAATTTACAACAAATCATTGCCCTGTTTAATCAAAATAACATTAAATGAGAATTACTTTGAGGACACATGGTTGAGCGCCTGCACGACTGAGGACACAGACACCAAGCCAGGTTCAATATAAAGTGGTGGAACATGTACCACAGCACTCTGAACAAAGAGGCAAAATATATAATTCTACTGAAGAGTAGAACAACTTGTTCAAAGCAATAATTAGAAGGCACCACACTCCACTCTCCCAGTTTATTGAAATCTTTGAAAAGCAGCATTGCCGCTAAGATCTTAGAACAAAGCAATCTATAGCCCAGACTCTAAAATGTAAAGTTTCAAAACGAGTACAGCATATGCACAGTATGCTTATCAACAAAAAACAACTTTATCATGAACTGCCAACTCTAAAAAAAACAAATTAAAAACCTTAAACTAGAAAACAATCTACAACCAAATTTAAAAATCTGCAAAAAGTCCTCCAACCCTAAAAGAAATATTTCTGGAAGTATTTCTTATTATGTTATTATAAACTGACAATATCTAATTGTTCATCCTTCAATATGCAATTAAAAAAATCTTACCAAACCAGCCAAAATCTAAAAACAAACTAAAATCCAAAGCCGCTAAAACACAGTTATAAACAAAACATATTTAAAATCTAAAAACATCATATATTAAAATATTTTTAAAAATCGTACATTAAATTATAAAAAAGCGAAATCATATCTTTAGATCTTCCAAGTACATAAAACTTATATATCAATCATTTTATAACACAGCATATGATGCATATTAAACAAAACAATTAAATCCCCCATACATGTTCTGAAATAAAAGTATACTTACAATTTTGTTAGCAGTACCGCATCTACTAAAATCCTCTTCTATTGCCAATAATCTATATATTAGACCTCTTCCCCAAAAATGTAAAATTTAAAAACAAACAATCCATCCACAAAGCCAAACTCATATATAAAGTCCATGTTTCCATAAAACAAACCTGACAAATATAGATTAAAAAAGTAAGTGAACCAAAAAATAAAAGGACCTAATAAAAAAATTAGATACAATAAGGTATTTAACACAGCTCTTAAAAAGAAAATCCCAAAAACAAAAATGGGACACAATAAAAAAAAACACCCATATAAAAGACTTCTTCACTTCTGCAAAGAAAAAAACATTTTCCACCACCACCCAAAACATAAGCATATACACAAAAAACCTTTAACAAAACACATTTAAAAAAATAGAATAAAACATAGATTTCATCTAATTCATACATAAGCTTTCTCCATAGAAACAAATAATCATAACATGCAATAAACCAATTTCTACACAACTACCTTCTTCTAGCAACACATAATCTAAAACACATTAATGAACACTAAACCCCCACTCCTAAATCTAGACATAGGGCCCGATTCCGATCTTGTTCGGAAAGCATGCCTACCGAATCGGTCCCGGAATGCTTTCTGTACGACTCGAATCGAGACGAGTACGATACATCTGTATGCATCCGGTTCCCATTGGGTCGGACTCCCATTGACTTCAATGGGAGCCTGTGTTCCCCAACGTGAACACATACTCCCATTGAAGAAAGGTGTGGCTGGGGAAAATCGTGCACCCTGTGGCGGGCACCCCATGGTGACTGCCACACTGTGCATGGTTGTAAAGGGGAGTCCCTTGGGTACCCCACGGGCCCGATTCCGGGGGCCCCGTGTGAAGGGGGGCCTGCTACGGGCCCCCAAAAACCGATTCTGGCAGCCTTTTCATTCCGGACAAACTGAATCGTAAAGGCTGTCCGAATCAGTCATCGTACTCGCTCGATCGGAAACCAAGTCCATAGAGCTGTACGAATCGGCACGGGAATGGCTCGACCTCTCTGAATGCCTATCGGAACCGATGCGGTCAGCCCTAACGGTTTCCAGGCATCGTACTTGGTCATTCGGAACTGGGAACGAGTAGGTCGGAAACAAGGGCTCCAGATCGGTTTCGGCAAACGCGAATCCGATTCGAAGTCCGTCCGACCGACATCGAAATCGACCCCTTAGTAGTAAAATAGAAGTAAAATGTAAACTTACCTGTTATGATCAACTGCAATACTGCTTCAATTCACTGCTCCGAGTGCAGTAGAATGAGGAAAAAAGAAATGATGGCTATATAGTTAATGGTAAAACAAAATGTTGGTTTAATTGATATTAAAAAATGCATTCAGTATGTTATCTTTTATATAAAAATGTATTATCTGTTTAGAAAATGTTTAGAATATTTACATTCCTTAGGGAAATATGTTAGTAATGTTTATCTAATGCAAATATTTTATTTTTCTATTATTTTATTAAACTTGGAATCATTTTCTTAGCTAATAAATGTGTAAAATGTATTGACTGTCAGTACATTATTTTGGAGTTTTTTTTATACTTAAGCTATATTAAAAATCTTAAAGCTATTATTTAATTTTATTAAACAGAATTTTACCTATTACATTGTTTAAAATTATTAAAACATTATAACAACTTTTACTGTTTGCTAAAATGAAATACAGGATCTTTATTTTTTATGTTATAAATCATTATAAAAAATAAACTACATACCATTTATAATTCATTTTTAATTAAAAATAAGTATTTTCCCTAAATGTTTAATAAAGGTTTAAAAGTATAACATTACTCTTAGGGGCTGATTACGCTGGCGGTGAACCCGCCACTGACAGGCTGTCGGTGGCGGTTTCACCGCCATCGTGAGGCCATTTCCCGCCCGACATATTATAATGGCAGGCGGGTATGTGGCGGTCGGAAACTCCGACCGCCACGCATCCGGCGGGCTCAAAGAGCCCGCCGGTGCTGCGGAGGCCCCCCAATCCCTGAAATGGCAGTGGTGCCTACCAGGCATAGGGATTACGATGGTCCATCCCAGCCAGCCTTTCCATGGCGCTTCACCCGCCATGGAAAGGCTGGCGGGGATGGACATTGGGGGCCCATAGCGGGCCCCCTTGACCCAGGGCCCTTTCGTTTGGGGGTGCCCCCCAACATTTCCCTGCACCACGTGGCAGGCACCGTATGGTGCCTGCCATGTAGTGCAGGGAAATGTGAAATGTGCCGTTTTTAAATTGCGGCGGGTGCTGCCGCCAGCAGCACCCGCTGCAATGTAAAATATGGGAAGTGCGACTGCTGTGGTGGTGGTCGCATCCTAATCGGACCTGTGGGACCGCCGCCTTGTAGGCGGGCGGTCCCACTCCCCGATACGATGGCGGACGGACTGAAGTCCGTCTGCCATCGTAATCAGCCCCAAAGTCTTTATTTTTAAAGTTATATAAAATATGTAAATTTTTTAAATGGTTAAATAAAATATTTTATAGCCTTGTTACACATATACTTTTACGAAACCAGTACCCCGATCATTATTCTAATTTTATATACTTTAGTCCAATTTTATATTATTTAGGGATTACTGATTAATTATTTTTACCGAAATGCCAATAAACATTGGGATAGCTATAGTTTTGAAGAGTTCAGATTTACTATTCTAACTCCAAGGCCTACAAACATAGGTATAATGGCATACATTTGGGGGAGGGTAGATTTGCTATTCTAACTCCAAGGCCTTGGACACTAAGGTAATTGCAGATATTTGGATGAATGGGGTTTCTGCAAATATTTTGAGAAGTGCAAATAATTTATTCTGACTGCATTATGTATATACATTGTGGTAATTGTATGTATTTTGCAAAGTGGAAACCTATTCTTCTAACTCTAAAACCTTCAAACATTGGGGTAAGTGCATATATTTGGGGGGGGTAAGATTTACTAATCTAACTCCAATACCTGCATACATTAGGGTAACAATATATTAGGGAGTGCATCTTTCCTATTCTAACTCCAAATCTACAAAGGCTTACATGAAATCCATTTATTTATGGGAGTACAATTGTGGTATTCTAATATCAAGGCATACAAAGATTGAGATGAAACAAGGAATCTGACACAGTTCAGATTTACTCTTCTAACTTGTAGGCCTACAACCATTAGAGTAACAAAATATGGTTGGGGAGTGCACATTTCTATTCTAACCCCAATGCCAAAAACACCATAGGCATGTATTTGTGGGAAGACAGATACAAAGAGTACTATAAAAGTACAAGAGTGTTAACTGCAAATACAAAATATACAAACATTAAGATAATACTTTTACATGTATCACATTTTACATTTTAACCAAATCCCCTAAAACTTAGGGGCCGATTCCGATTCGGGCCGGAAATCTCTCCGACCGAGCCGGACTCGGAGAGATTTCCGACCGAATCGGACCCTAGCAGTCTGACCGAACGAGTACGATGCGCACGTATGCTATCGGACTCGATTCGGTCGGACTCCCATTGAAGTCAATGGGAGCCAGTCGTACGACGCGTACACGGGCTCCCATTGACTCAATGGGCACGACGCGAACAAGGGCGCCCCCTACAGCGTGTTCGCGTCGATGCGGGTCGCAGCGTACATGCACGTGTAGGGGGGACCCATGGCCCCCCCTGTGTGCGACTCGCGTGCCTACGCTTCCAGGGGGGTCCGACACGGACCCCCAAAGTGCGGCTCCGACAGCTCCTTGGAGCCGGACTGCGCGAGTCGGTCAGAGCGGTCGATGGGGCGCATCGTACTTACCCAGCCGGGGAACGTCTCCATTGCGCGGTGCGAGTCGTCCCCGTGCGAGTTGGTCGGAGCAGTCGGGTCCTGCGTACGAGTCGGTCGGAGATTTCGCGAGCGCACGCATCGTACTCGCTCGCCCGGACGCACGTACGATTCGGTCGGGAAATAGGGCTCCGAATCGGATCCGGTAAAGCCGAATCCGATTCGGAGCCCTACCGGCCGAGATCGGAATCGGCCCCAATATGTATATTTAAATTCCTATATTTTTTGTTTTTACAATTATATTTTTACAGAAATAACCTTAAAATATAGGTTAATTCCCATTATTATTCTATTTTCATAGCAATCATTTATGTACATTCCCAAAACCATATGAATCAAATCCTAATGTAATTATTCATTATTAAAATTTTAAATAATTATAATTATTTTAAATTGTATACCCAATGAATAATACACATTTTAAATAATTTGCAAAATAAATATAATTATTTTATAATTGATAATATTGCAAGTATTCTAACAATTTAACATTTAACATTATCTGATAAGGATCATCAGTTATGTTGAGCACAGATATTTCAGTATCAAGATCTGAATCTAAATTGGAATTTGCTTAGAAGTTCATTTTCATTGATCTAATAATTTAGGGCCTCATGTACAAAAGACTTTAGCATCACAGGGTTTACAAAGATAAAATCCTTTTTAAAATGTATTAAGCCCATTCAAAGGTTTTTCAAGTTGTTAAACAGTATAGGAACCATTAGGAATCGGTATTTGGAAGGAACGTGTTAAATGCGTTCCTTCTAAATAAAGATTCCTTATGGTATGTTTTAATGTTTTTTGACTGAAATTCAGTTGTAAAACATGAAAATTTTGCCACCACCTCAGAAAAGGTGGTAACCCATTTGTAAATGTGAAGGGGTCTCTCAGGAACCTCTTCCCTTTTGTGAAGGATAAGAAAAACATGTTTTAGCAGTATGCAGTGGTCTTTTGAACCACTACCTACTCCACAAAAAACATTGGTTAAACATTTTATTTTTATTAAACACATCCTGTTTTCCTTTTAGGATCACAGGTGGAATTTTAGAAAAAAGATTGCTTTATTTAAAAAATATCACAGACATGGTAGTCTGCTGAGCCCAGCAGGCCACCATCACTATGATTGTGGCCAATCATAGTGGGTTGCAATTTGTGATCTACCTCATTAATATTAATAAGGGAGGTTGAATTGTGACGCACTACGATTCTGTATTTTGTGAACCAACCTATTAGTATATAGGTTGGTTCACAAAATGAAAATGCATTCAGGAAAAGTTGGTGTGCAAATTGTGACCACTATTACCAAATGCATTTTTAGTACACGAGGCGCATAGTTGTTAGAAGACTAGTGATTGAGCAGTAGTTCTCATTGCAGTCCAGGTCACCATTCAGATTTTTTAGAATATGCCTTATAGTGGTTTTTTTTCAAAAGGAGATGTACACAAGGCCTTTGCCAAGTCAGGAAAAGTGAGAGGTTGATTGATTTTTCAATGTTAAGGGGTATGGAATCCAAAGGATAGGTAATTTGTTTGAGTAGAATGTGCCAGTCAGTGCTTCAGGGGTGCTGAGGTTAAAGAAAGTCCAGGTGTCTGGTGGCCTTCTGGGAACACAATTAGGCTTTTTGCAACAGAGGTAGTCATGTGGGAGCAAATCCCATTTAGATATCCTGGTTATTTTTGTTGAAGAAATGTGCTAGTTCTGCACTGTGCTCCTCAGAGATGTAGGTTCTACCAATGTCAAACAGTTTGCTGGTTTAAATTTGACTGCCTTTAACTGTGCTTTGAAAAATGGGACTTTAGTGCTTAGATATTTGGATTTGCATACAGGTCTCCGATTCCTTAGAATTTCAGCCAGGATGGGAGTAGGGCATTTTTTCCATTCAAGTTCATAAATTATACCATCCTTTGGCAGTGCTTGTTTTAGCTCTGTAAAGATACTGGGGCTATAATGGCCAGGATGGAGGTGTTTCACTGTTCTCGGTCCAGAGGACTTATTTTGTAGATGACCGAGTTGAGCTTGTCGCTAGATACATTTTTTGTATTCCCGATTCAGCCGTATTTGGAAATATTTTGGGATGGTGTTATGTTGACAGAGAAGGAGAAAATAAAATGATCTTACCAATTAACTTGGATGGGGTTGTCAACAATTAAGGGGCCGATTCCGATTCGGGCCGGAAATCTCTCCGACCGAGCCGGACCCGGAGAGATTTCCGACCGAATCGGACTCTAGCAGTCCAACCGAACGAGTACGATGCGCACGTATGCTATCGGACTCGATTCGGTCGGACTCCCATTGAAGTCAATGGGAGCCAGTCGTACGACGCGTACACGGGCTCCCATTGACTCAATGGGCACGACGCAAACAAGGGCGCCCCCTACAGCGTGAGCGCGTCGATGCGGGTCGCGCCGTACATGCACGTGTAGGGGGGACCCATGTGTCCCCCCCTGTGTGCGACTCGCGTGGCTACGCATACAGGGGGGTCCGACACGGACCCCCAAAGTCCGGCTCCGACTGCTCTTTCGAGCCGGAGTGCACGGCTCGGTCGGACTGCTCGCGGCGCGCATCGTACTTACCCGGCCGGGGAACGTCTCCATTGCGCGGTGCGAGTCGAGTCCGAGCGAGTCGGTCGGTGCGGTTAGACCCGGGAACGAGTCGGTCAGAGCTGTCGGGACGCCCGGACGAGTCGGTCGGCGATTTCGCATCGTACTCGCTCGCCCGGACGCGCGTACGAATCGGTCGGGAAATAGGGCTCCGAATCGGATCCGGTTAAGCCGAATCCGATTCGGAGCCCTACCGGCCGAGAACGGAATCGGCCCCTAAGTGTTTTAGATCCCAATAAGTAGGCCAAGAGTGGCTCCTAAAGGAGTAGTTGTTTCACTGTAGTCTGTATGAGGTGTTTGTTTAATAGGAATGAGGAAACAGTGGGTACACACACTTCTGTTGTCATTCTAGTGTTAGCTGAAAATCCTTATTAGCAAGTGATGAGGTAGATCAGTTCTTGCATGAAAGAATGAGTACTGCCTGGCATGTGGCAAAAGGATGGTTTAATGTGGTGGGAATTTGATGTCTGAATATTAGGTTAGAACCATTGGAAGGAGCGGGTCACGAGTGATTCTACTGTATTGCAGTTTTATAGTATCCCTTTGTGTTATGTCAACTCCATCATCCATTTTCTTTTCTCTATCTTTACAAAAATTATTTAACCCTGTAGAAACAGTAGATACATGAGGAGATGGGTAAGCCAGGCATCAGTGCAGAGGAGGATATCTAGATTGTATTATAATTAAGGCTCCCTGTTTTCCATTCTTACTGATTTTTACAGATAAATACAGACAGAAAACAATTTATTTTCCAGTCTGTATTTATTTTTAAATGTGGATAAAAATTGAAATTATAATTTCTTTGAGTGATTATGAATGTTGTCAATCATGGCTGCTAGGCCAATAGCTGTCTGGAATGACAAGTAACGAAGCTAAAAAAGATGGGAATTTTAAGAATGAGGTTGAAACAGCTGCAGATATGCACACTTATGATACTAAAATGTTTGTTTCCATACAAGGCTATTGATTTAATGTCTTCGGGTGTTCATATCATTGAAACCTGTCATGCATTCAAGTACAAGTGTACTTTTCTCAGTCTAATAAATGTGGAAATATACTAGTGTCAGCTTCATTTTTTCACAAAACACAAAATAATTATGGATAATTACAGATAATATGAGCAAAAAATAAATATGGATAAATACAGACAGGAATGTCTAGAAAATAAATACCATAAAACCGGGAGCCCTAATTATAATATAAAGTTAGCAATAGATGCTGTATTGAATGTAGCAAATCGGCAATTTCGCTTTTTTGTTGGTAGGCTTTTAGTGAGTTCTACATCTTTTCCTGAGATCACCCTGGTGAGGCTGTCGTGATCTATACTTCTGATTGGTATACATTTCTTCATATCTTGTAGTTTTATATGGTCTTTAAGTGTGATATTGAAGGTGCAATGTACAATTTAAACTTCAAAATATTCAAGGTGCAAAATGAAAAAACAAAATATCCAAAGACGTACAGTACAGTCATAATTTAAAAGTAATAGCATAAAATATTAAATGGTGCAACATAAATTTAAAGTTACAAAATATTCAGGGTGCTAAGTAAAATTATTTTTCCAACGTATAAGGGTATACTGGCTGTCCCAACGTTATATAAAGGTTAAAAAAGGAATGGACCTTTTGCATGTCTGGCTTCAGATGGAATGCCAGGGCAATGATACCCTAGATGAGCTATTAAAAAGAGGGTGTCAGAGATGTGCAGTGACAGGCAGGGTACATTTGTTGACTGGCAATTTTGTTTTAATACATTTGGACTGGGAATATTTCAGTCAATTATGTCAAGTGAAGAAACTTTGTGGGGCTGTAAGCCAGATACCTTCGAGCCCACAAGAGCTAAGAGATGTTTGAAAGCACTTCAGGTCTGAGGCAATGTTGTTCTAAGGGAGCCATCTGTTGCCATCGCTGATACATATAATTTCAAAATTCACGTCTAATAAAGAAGTCTGGAGACATCTTAATTTTTGTGACATAGCACAGTGATAAGTCTGTCATAGAAGCATTTTAACTCAAGCAATCCTGTAGATATGGTCAAAAATTGGGTTATTAGTTTGGGAGGGGTCACAAAAGACTTCTAAGAGAATCTCGTCTTCATTGGTGGTACGTGTGGCATATGCAACTGGCTAGTTCTCAGAAAAGTGCAGTACCAGCAGTACCAAACAATATTAACAACACAACAAAATAAAATTCCCAAATCACTTAAGGAAAATGAAAAATAAATTAATATACAAAAGACACATAACTGATCAATAGCTGCAAGGGGAACTAAAAACATAGATTAGAATTTTTTATGGCAAAAAGTACCAAGAAAACACAAAGCATCAGTTTAATGTCATAGTTTGTGGTGTACTGGGACCTAGGCATGATTTCAAGCAGACCACACTGGAACAGGAGTCGGGTAGGCCAAATGGGTCACAATGGTCAATGTTTTTACCTTCAGACTGAAATGTTTTTCTGGTTCTCAGAGTCCTCCAGTGGGACAAAACAGAATGCTGCTGGTGCTGTGGGCCCCTGGGTGCATTGCTGTCGAACTCCAGCTGACATCTTCAGTTTTGGTGCTAAAAGCTCTGAGCAGGACGAAACAGGATTTAACAGCTGCCAAATGCCAAAACTGCAGTTGGGGTTGGTTTGCCGCTTTGCCCTAGTTTCAGGTTATGCCTTCAGGCGTAGTGACGTTTTTGTTTCTTGAAATCGTCCAGTGGAGCAAGGTTAAATGCCATAAGAGGGAAGGGCTCCACATAGTCAGTTACCTTCACCAGAAGGTCTTGCCAAAGCCATTTTCTTCACATCAATAAGCTCCAAGCGCAACTGACCACAAACTTGGTGCTATTGAACCCACACCTCTCAGTCTATCCTTCGACCCTCAGCTCGTCGTTGCAGGCTTCTAGGCACCTGGTGTATCTCTAGCCAGAGCTCTCTCAAGGTCAGGTCCACCATGATCAACTGGTCCTTCTTCAAATTAGGGCTCAGTGCTGCCTGTTGTGTACCTGTGGCAGCAACATGAGGCCAACTACTTGACCCTTGGAAAGCAGTTCCAGTAGTTGGGGAAGTTTTGTTAATCTAACTTAGCATAAAGTTAACATTCCCTATGTGCTAAGTTAGATAAATGTTTTTTAAAACCACATCTGTATCCCTTTTAGAGTTAATCTTGTCTGACCAGAGTTCCAGCATGGACCCTCGAAAGGTCTCAGCCATGGTTGAGAAGTTGGTTCCTCGCACCATGAAGGAAGTACAAAGATTCTTTGGCTTTGCCAATTTTTTACAGAAAGTTTATTGAAGCTCTTTCTACGACTGTTGCGCCCATTGTATGACTAAGAAAGGTGCCACCTTCCAATGGATATCAGAACAATAAAGGACTTTTGAACTGTTAAAAAATGTTTTTACGACCGCGCCTGTTCTGAAGCATATGATCACACTCCGCCCTTCACCACTGAAACAGATGCTGTGTCAGATGCTTTAGGTGCAATTCTGTCACAGAGATCCCATCGCTGAAGCTGTCCATTAAGTCACTTTCTTTTCCCAGACATTTACATCTAAGAACCGAATTACACAATTTATGACAAAGAACTGTTGGCAATTAAAGATCCTTTCGCTCATTGGCACTATCAAGTGGAAGTTGCAGTATATCCAGTAGCTGTTTGGGCAACAAAAAAAACTTAGCGTTTCAAAAGTCAATAAAGTGCTCTATTGCCCGACATGCTTAATAGATTTTATTTTTCTATCGATTCCAATACCAACTAACTTACAAATCTGGATAGAGACATTGTAAAGCTGATGCACTGTCAAGACAGGATGTGGCCTAATGGTTAGAGCGGTCGACCTCGAAGCTGGGGAACCGGGTTCAAGTCTCGGGAAGGACGCTCAACATCCTGTGATTTTGGGCAAATCATGTACTCTTCCGTGCCTAACAAAATGAATGTGTCCATCTGCAGCGCAACTGGTGCTCATGTAAAGCACTCTGATAACTTAGGGTCGAGTTTGCGCTATATAAAACTCAAAAAAATAAATTAAAAAAAGACAACAGAAGAACCTTGTATCTTGGGCATTCAAGCAACCAATGTAACTGAGATAGAGAATTTTTTGGACTCTGTTAAAACTGAGATTAAAGAGGTTGAATGCGGATGAATGGATTCAAGAGAATCCCCAAGAATGAAATATGTTAGATGGACTGATTTTTCATCAGGTGAAACTGATTCTGCCCAGTTTCAGAACAAAGTTTTATTTTGCTGCAATGACTCTCCCAGTTGGGACACTTTGGTGAAAGGGAAACATTAGATTAAGTAAAGATTCATTTTTGTGGCCCTCTATGTAATGAGACATTCAATGATCTGTTCAGCAGTATTCTACTTGTGCTTAAATTAAGAAATCACACCAAAAGGCACGTGGGGGCTTATGTACTAATATTCCTATTAAGAAATCGTAACTTGCAATTTGTGATTTTTTATTAGGAATCTATTCAAATGGATTTGGTAGAAGTGTATGCAATTTGCACACTGACTTCTACCGAATGTATTGGTATTTTGTGAACCAACCCATGTAATAATAGGTTGGTTCACAAAATATTTATTCATAATGGGTCGCTATTCAACTTACCTCATTAATATGCATGAGATAGGTTGCAAAAATGAGAATCTCTACAATTATTTAGTTACAGGCATCGTGGCCTGATGGGGTCAGCAGATTACCATGTCTGTGATTGCTTTTAAATAAAGCCATCCTAGTTTTTAATGCAGTCTGTTGGACTTGGCCCTTTTTGCAGGGTCATCCCTGAACTTTTTGCCTTCCTCCTAGTATTTTTTCTGACCTGGTGTTGGTGGTTTTAGGACTCTGGGCACTTTATCACCGCTGTCCAGTGTAAAGTGCATGTGCTCTCTATGGTAACACATGGTAAGATTGGTCTGCACCTGTTTGGCTATTTAAATTACCTATCAGTCCCTTGTAAAGTGGTATCTCAGATACCCAGGGCCAGTAAATTAAATGCTACTGGTGGGCTTGCAGCGCTGATTGCGCCACCCACCAAAGTAGCCTTTCAAATCTGTCTCAGGCCTCTGCCATTGCAGGGCCTGTGCGCGGAGTTTACTGCCGCTGTGACGTGACACATAAAGTGGTTGCCACGTCTGTGACTCCCCTTTTACTACATATCAGTCACCCATAAGGTAGGCCCCAGCTAGCCCTATGGGCAGGGTGCGCTGTAGGTAAAAGGTAGGACATGTGCCTTAACTGTGTGGCATGTCCTGGTAGTGACAAACAGCCATTTTGGTTTCTCACTACTGTGAGGCTGCCCTCTCATAGGAATGCATTGGGATTCCCCGATATGTGCTTCAGTGGTAATTCCTGACCTGAGAGGAGTAGAGTGGTCAAGTTTGGCATGATTGGAATAGTGATAATAAACGCTGCGTAATGGTGTTGACAGATTTATTATCACTATTTTAGAAATGCCACTTTTAGAAGTGGGCATTTCTGTGTGCTATGTGTCTTTGTGCCTGCCTGATGTGTATTGCATGTCTGGCTCTGGAGTGACAGGGATTGGGGAGGTGCAGTGGCTCCAGAGGGGCTGGGTGAGTCAGCGCTAGGCTGAATAGGCCCATCTGCATTTGGAGTGGTGGGAGGAGTAGCACCTGGGCCTGAATAGGACAGGGCCTGCCTCACACAATGCTGGCTCCGCCCCCTGTGGTGTGTCTGGGGCCAGGACCTACACTGACAAAGGAGGGTGTTGTGCACATGTGTAGGTGCCCCCAGAACTGGTTTGGACTGGGCACAGAGCCCTGTGCAGGGGGAGAACAAAGACCCTGGCAATATAAATATTGGGGCTGTGACCCCATGTGCTTGCTGTGTACCTGCCTGGAGCTGTGAAGAGAGGACTGCTGGGCGCCAGGAGGAACCGCCACGAGGGACTTCCCCTCTGCTGGAGGGCCTTGTGAGCTGGCCTGCCTGGGCCCAGTCCTGCATTGCCAAACTTCGTGAGAGGGGCACTGTCTTCCCCTGGTTGTGTCTCACAGAGGGAGACACAGAGCGTGACGAGCCTCCCCTGCTGACAAGGCGAACGCAGGGTGAGCGCTCTACTTCTCCTTGTACCCGGTGCCAGGAGTAGTGTGTGGCCATGCAGTGTGTGTTGGGCTGCATCGCTGGGGCTAAGACGTTGCGGAGACTTCGCTCCGTACTTCGGCATCAGGAGAGGAAAAAACCGGAAGTCAGGCGGCTGTTGCCTGACTGTGGGCAGGGCTCCTATAAGGAGAAGGAGAGCCCTGCATGGTTCCTAGGCCTATTTTTGGGCAGGGCCAGTCGGAGCCAGCCGACTGGAGACTCGTGGGCTCCATCGTCACTTTGAATGAGAGCGTGGAGAGCGTGTTGCCCTCCTGAGCCCGAGGAGTGGGATTCATCCTCCCCCCTACAGTAGGCGCAGAGGGTGCTGCAGCAGGAAGCTCCTGCGGGAAGAGACCGGACGCCAGGCGGAGGCCGAGCCTGGTTGTGGGCGGGGCCCACTGCTGGGAGGAAGACGAGAGGAAGGTCCGTAGAGAGCGCAGTCGACGGAGACTCCGCTCCGTGTGGTGCCGGCCGTCGTTCCCCTTGTGTTTCCGACCTACTACGGAGGCGGGTGAGTGTCGTTCCCCCTCCCGGCGCCTACCTGAAAGCACGCCTTGTGGAGCAGGCCGAACGCAGGATGCTGCGAGCTTCCTCTTGTCTCCCGGGTGAGAGAGACCTGCAATTGCGGGCCTGCAGGGAGAGAGGGCGCGGCTGGCCCCATTGGCCTGAGAGTAATGTCCGGGCCCCTCTCCCGTATTAGTGACAGTGATCCCTTCCTTCTTGGGGGCATAAGGGGGTGAACCTCGGCGGAGGCCCCCGCTCCTCTCCTGGAACAGAGGAGGTGCATCGGAGGTCCTGGTTGGGATCGGGTATTACTGCATTCCTGGTCGAAGGCGGGCAGAAGGCCCAGAGGCCTACCAGGAGGGGATCACGGTAACGAGCCGCCGTTCGGGAGTTTGTACTATGGATAGTGTGTTACCCATGAACCTGCTTATGATTTATGTGGGTACTGGGACAGATGTTCACTACGGTGCACGCTGGAAAGTCACATGTCTGGTGCTCTGAGATAAGGTGTGCCCTCCGGAAGTGGGTACATTGGTGCACTGTTGCTGATGCTAATGCTTTGGCCTAAGGTACACTGCTGGGCCCGATGTTACCATGCTGCATGGCCTACTGTGATGTTATGCATACTATAATGTGGTTTATGCCTAATGTGATTGATGCATAAGGTGGTTTATGCCTAATGCGATGATGCAAATGTGTTTATGCTAGGTGCCTTTACCAGTAGTTACTGGTTGTTTTATTACTTACCTGTTCTAATGGTGATGACAGTGGCCCGATTGGCCCTGTAATGTATATAATCCCCTGTAAAATCATTCCTAGTGCCAGGTGGCACAGTGTAAATATGTGATTGCATTCTAATGTGTTTTATGAGTAATACAAAGGCTATTTTTGTGGTGTGCCTAGTGTGTCGCTTCTGTGTGTGTGTGTGTGTGTGTTGCGCAAACGCTTTACACATTGCCTCTGGGATAAGCCTGACTGCTCGTGCCAAGCTACCAAGGGGGTGAGCAGGGGTTATCTTCAGTGTGTAACTCCCTTGCCCTGACTAGAGTGGTGGCTTCTGCCTGGCTTAGGCGCTTGCCCTAGCCAACCATAAATCCCATTTCTAACACATTCCATTTTCCTAATAGGAAATGGGTTAAAAAAATAAAAAAAAAATAATACATTTATAAACAGTTTATAGAAACAGGCAGTGGTCCAAAGGGCCACTGTCTGCTTGTAAAAAAACGTTGTTGTCGACATTCATAAAGGGGTAGGGGTACAATCAACACCGAAGACCTGTCATCTGGATAGACCACGCCATAGTCAGTTTTACAATAGACACTGGAACAACCTACCAGAGGTGGACTGGACAACCTCCCAACTCGAAAACACACCAGAACCCACATGCATCCTGGCACTCGACATCAAGAACTTCAACAGGTGGGTTACCAACTGTGCTGACACTCTGTCCCCCATGAAATGAAGTAACACAGCAAAAACCAGAAAACAAGCCAGCTGGTGCAAAGAAGACTTCAAAATGACCAAATGACACTGCAAACAACTGGGATGGAAAAGGAGAACCAACAAAGGGGATGTGGAAAAAGACTCCTTCATTGTCACTCCGAGGAAGTAGCACCAGCTCATTCGAGAAACCAAGAGGGAGGCTCTAGTCAAAGAAATAAATGACAGCTACAACAGCAGCAAAGAAATCTTTGCGGTCGTTAAAGGTTTCCCCACACCTACTGCTGTCACCGGAAACATGCACCCATCACAAGATTTGTGCAACGATCGCTCACCAAAATCGCAACCATATACAGGAACTTCCCCCTGCAACCAGACCCTTTGGCCCGCTCCAGAAGTTTCTCAGTAATTAAGGACATCAACACATGGAACACCATTAGTAGAGTAGAAACCTCAACAATCATGAATATCATTCACTCCGAGAGCCTGGCAGAACACTGCCTCCATCAAGCCTTCGACAAAGGAGCAATCCCTATCAGCGTGGCCCTCATCCTCAACACCTCCATCAGTACAGCCACCTTTCCAGAACCATGAAAACATGCAGCCGTCAACGCCCTCCTAAATAAACCCTCAGCTGACCTGACTAAACTCGCCAATTGCCAACTGATATCCTTCCTTCCCTACCCTGCTTAACAAGCGCTTTTCTGAACATCTTGCCAAACACCAGCTTCTCAACACCAAACAATCAGTTTTCAGACCCAAGCACAGTACGGAAACCACCCTTACAGCAGCAGTGGAGGATATCTGGATGGTCCTAGACAGGAGGGAACCACAGCCCTCATCCTTCTAGACCTATCAAAAACCTTCGACAATCCCCCTGCCCCATTCTAACACAATCACTCAACAAAGGAGGCATCCAGGGACTTGCCCTCAAAAGGATCTGTACCTTCCTCACAGGAAGAATGCAAACCATCAATATGCTCCCCTATGTCTCTGAAGCACAAGATCTTATTTGCGGAGTCCATCAGGGCTCCTCAATCAGCCCAATGCTCTTTAACATCTACGTGACCCCACTGGCCAACATCATATGAGCTCATTTACGCCGACGACACGCAACTGATACTCTCCCTCTCGGACAAAACAACCAACACCAGGAACAAGTTCACCATATGCATGACAGAAGTAGCCACCTGGATGAAATCCAATTGCTTCAAATTAAACTCGTACAAGACCGAGGTGATAGTCTTTGGGAAGAATGCCTTGCCATGGGACTCCACCTGGTGGCTCACAGACCTTGAACCCAACCCCAGCACTTGCTCGAAAGTGAGAAATCTCTGAATCATCATAGTCAACAAACTGGACATGATCGCCTGGCCGTGGCCTGCTTCAACACATTAAGGACACTTAATAAAATCTACAAGTGGCTACTTGACAACACCAGGAAAACAATCACCCAAGCCCTCTTCACCAGCAGACTAGACTATGGAAACACCATGTATACATGGATTACTAACCAGCTCACAAAAAGTCTGCAGACCGTCCTGAACCCAGCAGCCAGACTAGTCCACAACCTCCCAGGCTAAGCCCACATTACACAGCCGCTTATGATAGATGGCTCCCAAGAATTTGGGGTGGAATTTGTAATAGATTCAAGGAAAGCAGGAGGTTATTGGCAGTAGCTGAGGACATGGAAGAGGTATGGGCTTGTGGAGCACTCTTGGGAACCAACATTTGTCCATGCCACCAGATTAGTGGCTTACTTCCATTGGGAATTTCCAGAGAAGCCAACACCAGGAAGCCAGGGGCCTAAGGGGGCTACTGTCAGGAATGAGCAAGGTATTAGAGGTTTGAAGATGGTTACGAGAACATCTGTGAAGCATTTCCCTTCAAGCCTGTGGTGGACCAGCCTATAGCAGCCAGGGAACCATGAGTACAAAGCCAGCCTGGGTCAAGTACGGGACGTCTGGGTCATGACACGCATCAGCAGTATTTAAGTCTCACAGACACTTTAGGAAACTGCCCCGGAAACTTTTGAATTGTATTGGCTTCTTGCTTGTGTCTAGTTTGTTCACAGTTCCCCGTCCCTCAACTTTGTTACTTTCCCCTTTTACGGTTCCTTGATACTCTGACCTCTCTGCCGGTTACTCTGACCTCTTTGGATTCTGTTATTGCTTTGGCATATTACGGTTTCCTCTTTATGGTTCTTCCACCTTTTTGCCAGTTATGCTATCCTTGATCTCCAGACTCTGTTGTGGCTTTGTTATTTTTCTGTGATTTCCCCTATCCCCTTCACTGCACGGACACGCCCTAATACATTTCCTGAGTCTGGGACTGACCTGCTTTGCTCCAGCATGGCTTAGGTTCACTGTGGCCTGCCTTTCCGAAGCCGGTGAGTATGTATGTACATTATATGTTTATTATATGTTTATTTTGAATATTATTTGCTTTTTTTTAAACTAAACCTTTACTTGTATCTTCTCTGAATCATTGGAGTCTTTCTGGGCATACCTGTGGTGCAACCAAAGACATGACACCAGGGAGATCTTGCTAAAGAAGACGTGGGCATGCTCTTTGCTGTTTTACTGAGTCTGGTACATCCTCTTTGGGAACTGAGGCAGTTTGTCATCAGAACTTTTCACAAAACCTGACAGTTCCCTCACTCACAAGTCAAACCTGTTAAAAAAGCAATGAGAATCTGCTCCTTTTGTTCCATAAACCCATTAAACACTGAATTGTAAAAGTACCAGGTGCTTCTGTGCAGTGTAAACCTTAAGTGGGATTTAAATAAAATTTAATAACAATCATTCTGTATCTACATTTCACTGAACTTTTACTGGTATTGTCATATGATTCTGCTGGGCACACTTAGATTGACAGGCAAGCCTAGAAACATAGCGGATGCCGAAACCTGCCCTCATTGCTACCAGTCGTATACTTCAACATATACCCTACAGACTATGAAACAGCCTTCGCCTAAATGGTTATCCAGAAATACCTAGAAAGTGCAAATCTGAACAAGCGCCTTAAGGATCAAGTCTCCATCTCCTTTAAGATCATTTACATAGATGCTACCTATAACCAAAAAAATGTGCTCACCTTAAGTTCCTTTTGCATGATCTTCCTTAGGGCGCTTCTTACGCATTTACAAAACGCTGTAAACAAGTGGGATTTCCTGCAGGTTCTCTAACAGGGAGCTTGAGTAACTTTCGCTACTGATGTACATCATTTGATATTGCCTTTCACAGATGGGCCAAACGTGATTATTCGGCATCGAAGAATTTCCTGAACTATACTTGTTCACATTGGATTTGAATGTAAAACTGCGGGCGGAGTGTGCTAACTTGATGGTCTATGTAAAGACATATGTTTCTCTTAGTAGAGCTGAGCCTAAATTGATATGATTCAAATAAGGCAAATGGGGTACAGTTTTTCTGATTCTGTGTCTATTCCTTTGCCTTGCAGCTCGGAAGAACCTGAATGTAATATCAAAGCAGCAACGCCTGGACATGCTCAACAACATAGTCATGGCTTTGGTTTTCATCACTGTTGTCCTGAACATTTTCATCACAGCCTTTGGTGTGCAGAAAAGTGGTCTTTATCCTGTGGGGCCTACTCGGAAACCTTAGGGAACTCCAGGTCAGTACTTAGGTAAGCAGAGTGCCCAAAAAAGATGATGCTGTGAATTCACACAGGAGCGGCTCCTCCACTAGGGCAGAGGAGCGTTGCCCCACTGCTTTCTCGCAGTGCGAGAAAGCCAAAACATAAAATGGTAATAACTAAAAGTTATTACCATTTTATGTTTCCTTTTGTGCATTGCCAGCAGGCGGGTGGGCGGGGCTGCTCTGCTCTTCGAGCAGGGCAGGGGAGGAGTGCTTTGCACTCTCCTGAGTGCGCATGAGTGGTTTGGTCGGCCCTCATTTAAGTAGTTCTGGGCCTTTAGGCAAAAGCACTTCTTCTGGGAAATGTAGGTTTTTTCTTCCCATTACACGCATAGTTCTTTACATGCTAACAAAACTAGGACTGGCTGAACTTTCCACAAATAATGACACCCTCCACCCCCACCGCAGGTGTGTTTTAGCAATCGCTTGTATGACATTGGTCAGGGCTGCAAGGGTTTTGCAATTACAAATAAGAAAATGTGTGAATTTAACTCAAAAATGTGTACTATGACAGGCACACTGAGATCTTTTAAACAAGGATGATCACATTTGAGAAATGTTGCCATTCCAAGTGAATACAATGGAAATGAATGAGACTCGAGCTAAATTCAAGTTCTATGACTCAGAGTTATGTATAAAATTGTATCATATTAGTGGCCCCACACAGAAGGGAAGTACAACAGCTTGTAGAATGGTTGTCTTCCATGGTGGTGGATACATAGCTGTCTCTTAAGAGAAGCCTTTGTGTAGATCTCAGAAGCTTGAGTCGGTGTGTAGTTGCTGATGGTTTTCCTGCTCAAAACATCAGATAATAAGGTCAACATATTCACTAGTTTAGATTCCGATGTACACGTATGACCAAATCAGGCAGCTTCATGGGTCTTCTAAATTAGTAGGTCAGGAGAAGGATTTTAGTCTGTTGGATTAGGGAGGTGCCGTTATGCATGAGGTATGGTTTGAGGAACTTGATTCTTGTCATAAATTAAATAAGATAAAGACGTCTTGCAGAAACGTTTCAATGGGGCAAATATACAAAAGCATTTTGCCTGTTTTGCTGCTCCTTAAGGATCAAGTCTCCATCTCCTTCAAGATCATTTACATAGATGCTATATATAACCAAAAAAATGTGCTCACCTCAAGTTCCTTTTGCATGATCTTCCTTAGGGCGCTTCTTACGCATTTACAAAATGCTGTAAACAAGTGGGATTTCCTGCAGTTCTCTAATAATATTGAATGGATCAAACAAATTTCATTGTGTGTATTGCAGACATCTTTTTTTTTTTCCAACAGTGCAAAACCGTGAAAATTGCACATGGAGCCATTACTAAACATTTATAACATCTATTTGCGCAAACGTCATTTTGAGATGTTATCAAAAAACAGAAAAGGGGCACACAGTTTTTATTGCTTTTGCTATTTAATAGGTATAATGAACAAACTAGGGGGCAAATTTATCAAGAAATCACGCAGCGCAGCATGCCACCTTGCTGCACTTCATGAAAGGGCAGGAATGTGTCGTATTTAACATTATACTGTGTATTCCTGTCTTTTCCCTGCGCTGGCGCCCAATTTGCTGCCTAGCGCCAATGCAGGCACCCTTGCACCATGTTGCCAAGGTGCCTGCATTGTAAGCAGGAATGTTTTTGTACAGGAAGGGACACCTTCCTGCTCAAAAACAATCCCCTGAGGCATTTTCCACTATCTATGTGTGCTGCAGAATGCAGCACATATAGGTCTACCAGTAATGGTAAATCTGGGAAAATGCCAAAAAACATGGTAGAAGCTTGGGAACACCAACGCTCCACCCATGGAATGACTCCCTGGTGTAGAGTAACGCAATGCAACGATTTGCGCTGCGTTGTATTACTTCAGATTTATCAAGCCACTCAGTTGCGTCACCCATGCGCCCTGTTGCGTCGCGCAAGGGCAACGCAGCCACTTGATAAATATGCCCCTAGTTGTATCAACAAGGTCCCTTATTTTACTTGTAAAGAAAAAAGGGGAGAATAAGCACTGTCTCAATTTGTTTTTGTGTAAACTGAGCAGGAAAAAATGTGCAATCAATTTGTGTCATGCATTTCCCGGTGGAGAAACAGCAAAAGCGGGTCTAAATGTGCACATCTTGATTTTTTGCAACTATGCAAAGTTTCTGTAATCTGGTGCGTAGGTAACTGACAAGCAGTGCTTAATTTAAGCCAGTGGGGGCCACAGGGATTTATTTTTCCTCATCAGATATTGACTGCGCACAGGAGACAGAAAACCCACACAAACAGGAAAGAGGGAGGAAGAGAATTACGGAAAATCAGGAACAAAGAAAGAAAGCAGGAACCTGCAAGAGTAAGGTAAAGGACAGGGAGGGTCTGGTAGTGGACTAAAGAGGCTTGAGTATGCCTGGGCGGAGTTTGCAGAATTGCCCAAAAACTCTGCCGCGCAACGCGGAGTTCCGCAAGCGGCGTAGTGCGTTAGGTCACGTCGTTCGTGCTGATTTTTTGCACCGGGTGTTTGTCCAACGCAAACGGCACCATGTGCAGCACAAGAGGGCGCTGCTTCTCTCTGTCGCTCGAGTAGATGTTATACTCGAACAGCAGCTTCCTCAATGCGAATGGAGGGTTTCTCAGCGTGAACAGTAGCGGCCATTTGTGACCGCCCGCGTTGAGAAATCTTGCAGGGAAGTGGTCTGGAGTAAGATTTTCCATGCTCTCCCATTTAACGTTGGCGATCATGAGCGAGGAAAGACACTCCGCTCAACGCTTTCGGAACTCAGCGCGCTAAGCAGAGTGCGGGGTGGGAAAAACTCTGCAAACTCTGCGAGCGGAATCTCGCCGAGGTCTAGGGTGAGGTGAATTCAACTGCGCAGACTTGGTATTTGATTTTTAATGGCACTGCAGGAGCAGAGCTTTGCAACACCGACACTCATTTTCATTACAAATTAAGAACTGCTCAGATGGTAGCCATGTATACGGAGAATGTTGCATTTGCATCTGACTCTAAAAAAAAACCTCGACTCTGTAGTGATCCACGCAAAGGGCTTTGAAAAACGTTTTCAAGTCTCCCAGTGCCTGTCACAAGCGCATTTGAAATATGGAATGTCTATTCAGTCATTAGTGGCTTGTTGCATGTCCGTCTTCTGAGCATGTTTGACATGGTTTGTCGGAGCGTCAGTCACTGATCCATGCCCTGTTTTCATTCCTTTACAGCCTCAGAAGAAAGACTTCCCACCCGTGCCGCTCCCTGGAATCCTGCCGAGATGAAAGTCCCTTCTGCAGCAAGCTGGATAGTTCATGCGTTCCTGTGCTTTTATAGCTAATGCGTTTTATTTCATTACGATCCAAGCTTGTCTTTATCTTTGAAGTGCTCTGTGCTCACTCGTCTAAATCACCTTGGAGTTTAGGAATCCGTGCATCTAGGACTTGCTAAAGGAAAGCAATGTGACCAACCCTGCCAGTCCTCAAGCATAAGAGGGGCCTCAGAATTCCCTCGCGACTATCGAATTTTCCTTGTGAGCTGTTTCCACACACTGAAAAAGGGCCGCTAGGTGGCGCCTTTAGGTCTTACTTCCGTTTGGAGCCATTGGTGTCCCGCCTGCCCCCATCCAATCTACCTATTTCATCCATGTCTAGCAGCAATCCAAGGGCACCGAAAAAGTATGGGAAATGGGGTCCTAAGAGCAATGGGGTGGGTTCAGTGAGCATAGGGGCGGGGTCAAAGGCGTGGGTAAAAACACTAAACATCTTGTACCGGTTTTGTTGGTCTTTCACCTTCAGGTAATTGCATATAAAATAATACACACCTTAAATAAAAATAAATAAATGCTAGTTAAACCAATCAGTGGGAAATACATTCTTTTATGTTATGTAGATACACAAGGATTTTACGATTTGCAAAAAGCAAGAAAATAGAAAAATTGGGACTTTGGCAAACATCAGCGCTTTTTACAAAAGCCCCCACAAAATCTTTAATAACAACTTGGAAGCTTATTAGACCCTCCTTTATTGACCCTGCGCGGCTGATGCTTCAGGGGGCTGCAACAGTAGCCCCTCCTTACATTAAAATTAGAAGAGTGTACAGGTGGCGTTAACGCCTCCTTCTATCACTGTGTATGTCATGCTGGGATGCAACGTATCTGGAGGGTGCCATAGAGAACTCAGATTGTATTCTGCACTCTCTCTGGCATCAGACATCTCCTTTCACAGATCACTCTTGCTGGTTTGCACATTTTGTGCCAATTGAAAAAATACTGCAAATTTAGCACTTTTTGGCTGCAATTTTCTTGTTTTGCGGCTGCAAAATTTGTCAAAACAGGCTGCAATGTCCTGGGGAGCGGGTCTGCTTATAGAACATCTCTTGGTTAATGTGATGCCACAGACTTGAATCCTGGTTGGTACAGTCAAAAATAGTGATAGTAATTGCATCACTCACAGTATATTATAGACTGACATAAAATGTGCAAAAAGATTTAGGTTGAAGATAAAAAAATTGCTTCCAAAACATAGTTTTTAATAATATGCAGATTGTACCTAATGCAGACATTGTAACTATCCATGAAAAGCGGGCACTCCACACCTCAGCTGATAACACCTTTACAATACCTCTCAAAAAGTATAAATATTAAATAAATAATAATAAAATAAATATTTGTCATCAAGAAGCTTCCAGTGACTCCAGCAATTAAACCCATTACCGCTTCCAAGCCACATTTACAATTACAGATCAACAAATTGAACACATTTACATTTCTTTCAGGCAGCATGCACCCTGACAAGAGTGTTTGTTTCTTGTTTAGCTCTCTGTCCCTCCCTCGGCTTCACAGCACAGGAGACTCCCTCCCTTCCACTTCAGCTGTGGCATCTCTGCTGTCGGAATGAACTGTCACAGGACAGTTGTCTTTTAACAAAGAGTAGGGGAACTGGTTTTGTTAAATTAAAAACGTCTGGCCATGTTGTGCCCCACAGAACCCACCCACTTCGGCTTCTGGTGCCTATCACGTCCTGTAAGCCTCCAGGCACATTTTCTGCATGCGCAGAGGCATGCTTGTATCTTTACAGTGACAAGCCTATTACAAGGCATCTGAAAATACACTTTCCCTAAATATTTGCGGACCAGTGTTAGAAGAGTAAATTGTCCGGCCCTGTAATATTTTGGCACTTTTCTATGCCTTTCCTCCAACTTTCAAGCAAAGCTTAGAAACACGGCTACGGGAGGCACATGCATGTGGCGGTAGCTTCCATAGATACGAACACCTACCCTGGTTCCAAGCGAAAGATATGACTTGGATCCCTTGTTTGGGTTCACAAATTCCTTACCGTTTGGACGGCTGAGCTGGGACCGCTGAGCTGGGACCGTTCTGCAAACATTTTGTTGTATTGTATCAAAAAGAAAGGATGCAGCAGGGTCTAGAATACCCCTTCCTCCTGTGTTTGGATGAGCAGGTCAATAAAAAGGCCCTTTCAAATGTGATTTTATTACAGAATCTGAATTATATTTAAACTCATTCAAAGGTTAAGTGTACGCAAGCCAAGCAGGTACTGTTTTTTTTAGTTTTTTTTAACAACCTTCTGCAACTCGTGCACGGTCAGGACAGCAACCTACCAAGTGCATACTAGGACTTGCCTGACTTGGGCTCATCCATCTCTGGGAGCTTGAGTGAGGCTTGGAGAGAGAACTCCTGCTCAAAATTGTGGCTTTCTTCAGCCTAGCAGGAGTAGGTGAAATCTGTGCCTTTTGAAGGTTGTGTAGTTTCATCCTCGTTCCTGGAGTGCATTTGTTTAGCAGTCGCAGTGTAGCAGCATCTTTTCTTTAAAAAAAAATGCATGACTGCTGCTCATGACACCAATTCCCATTCTTGCTCTTTTGGCATCCTTTTACTCATTCACCGCCATCTCTGCCTGGTGCATGTTGCCTATGCCATACGGAGCCTTATCTGATTACCTCCCTCTTTTTTTAATACATTCAAACAGCATCCCACTGCCCCTATGGCTAGATTGGGGCTGTGTAGCTACCTATGTGTTTTCGTCCTCACTACAATTATAATTTGTGTGGCTGTCTCTCGTGCATCACACCGCTAGGCGCTGCATCACATAACACAATAACCACAACTTGGTGCTCATCACTCATGACACGTAAACACTTTCCACTCAGACTCACACCAAAAACAACATCCTTCCAACCAGAGCTGGCCTTTGCTGAGAGAGCGCCCTGGGCGTCACCAAATTTGGTTCCCCTCCCCTTATCCTCTTTAGTTTTCTCTGTATTGAACATTTGAGAGGAGTAGAAGGAATGTGACAGGGTCCAACATAAGGAGCACCATAAAAGAAAAACACACAAAGACCAGTCCATAAGGGCACCATCAACCTTCAGAAAAAAGTGTTTAAACACATTTCTTTGGACCCGAATGGGAGGAAGACTGCTGCCGGGAGCTCCAGCGCTCCACTGGAGGACGGCTCCCTGGGTACCGACCCAGCTTGCACATGCTAAAAATCGTCCCTGCTTCCAACTACGCTCCTTGCACATTGTAGGTTGCTATCCGTGTGGGTGCTTCCCTACATAAGGGGTAGTAAGCACCATACAAATGCTAAAATACAATACTGTAACTTGAACTTTAGTGAGACTGTTGTAGGCGTCCAGGAGAGGGTGAATGTGGAAGGTTATGCCACATGTGCCCTAAAGCCCAGTATTGTGCAATCCATGCACTGCTGCCCTTTTTTTAAATTTATTTTTTATAATTCTTTTTATTAACAGTTCACAACAAGGCAGTGTACTTGCATTATCACAAAAATCAAATGACCATTAAGTTGTTACAGCGATACATCAGAAAATGTCCAAGGAATATACACATTACAGCATTTACGGTGAGGTTGGTTCATCATGGGTGGGGAGATGGGGGGGTATACAAATATTACCTCGGAACGCATTCCATTTGCTCCAGATAGCAATCCATTTTTGGGGGCAGCCTCGTGCCACATATACTGTCTTTTCTCTTACCATACACCAGTCCAGGTCAGCTTGCCAGTCCATCAATTTAGGAGGATTACTGGCCCCCCACAACTGTGCAATGTTCTTTTTTGCCACCATCAGCCCCAGAGTGACCCATAATTTGTCTTTGTGGTTAAGATCTGTGGGTTCCCATACATTTAGGAGACATCTTTTTGCTTGTGGTCGTATTGTGGTTCTCAACACTTCACCCATACATTCGTGTATCTTTTCCCAATAGTTTTGAATAACATCACATTCCCAAATGACATGCATAAAGGTGCCTATCTGGCTAAATCTTCTCCTACAATCGGCGCTATCAACCCTCCCCATCTGCATTAACCTGGGGCCGGAAACATATACTCGATGCAATATTTTTAGTTGAACCAATCGCAGTCTAGCCGAGATTGCTACTTCTCTTGGTGAGGAGACTGCCTCTTGCCTCTCCTCATCATCATCTAACTCTAGCCCATACTGCTGCCCTTTTTAAAGTTTCGGAAAATTTCACATAAATACAACCATCATTGAAAGTAAACTGAGGCTCTTAATCCGCACAAATGAGGGGAACAAATACTTTAAGTAGGTGAAAAAGGCTTTAATTGTACTTGAAGTAATGCACATGGGGCTAAAGACATTCTGATATCAGTTGAAATTGCCAAAAGTGGGGCCCAACAAAATATTGTTCTATGTGACATCATCCGGGGGTTACTTGCATTATTGTCATACAGTGTGAAATACGTTTAATCTTACATTCTGTTTCTGTTCACTTACTGATCTTGCTTGCTGGACTTCTTTTCAGCCTATGCCATGTTATGCTATGTCACGTTAAATTACGCTATGTTGAGTTACACAAATCTTTGTTATGCTATACTATATTGTGTTATTTTAATGCACCAGATCGGCCAACTAACTATATTTCTACATGGCATGGATTTTTAAACTATTTTATTTTTTTTAGACGGTCTTAGTTGGTAGAAGAAGGGTATCAGGTTTATAGTGCTTAATCTTCATTTTAGGAGCTACAAAAATAAAAAATCTAATATTTGGCTAAGGAATCTGTGGCAATGATTTTTCTACCTAAGGAACTGTTGGGTCTGCAGAGCGTCCATGAGACATTGATCTTCTGTAACAATAAATGAACCTCAGCTGCTGGTTTGGCGCCTTCTTATTCCCTCCTACTCTAAATGATTGACCAACTACATTTGTACCACACACTACCAAAAACAGCTTCACAATGTTGAGATTGTCTTACGTGAGATAAGGATGAGGTAAGCAATACAGCGCTGGCTAAACTCAACAATAAGCATCAAAATTAAAACAAACTATTGCCCAGAATCTAGTGTTTTGGAAGCATAAACTCTAGAAACCTTTTTCAAAAACATACTGAAAATATGAACAATATACTGTTCTGAGTCACATATAAAGTAATAATAAACAACTCAAGGTCAAACTTATATACACACTGATACACCGTTGTCACAGCTCATTTTGATTTGAATTTACCAGTCTTTGCGAGATATGTGAGGGTTTCATAGAATGTCAAGGAATAGCTCCTCTTCCCGCAGGATGTGGGAAAGACTCGCCCACGGATTCAGAGGTACCAATCCTGCCTTGCAGGCAGCCGAGCAAGGGTTTTCCTTCAGAAGATATTTTTCTATGTGAGGTATGTGTCTGGCAAAAGCCGGTTTGGGATTGTTTGAAAGCATGAGAACCATGAACATCAATTCACTAGAATGCCAGGGGTAGCAGAAGTGACATCACACACCCTTTAGCTTTAATTACATCACAGGAAGTGACATCACATGACCTTTGACCCTGAATCTTATGACCTTTGACCCACAAAGTGAAGTCCTATGACCTTAGTTATGATGACATTTGCCCTGAGTGGTAGGGAGTGAAGTGAGTGAGCCCAACTTCTTCCAAAATAGGGTTTGTGGGGGTTCTCCCCACCCAAGAAAATGTTGAAAAGAATGGAGCCAATCAATAGTGCATGCTAAAGCACAATTTCCACATAAATTTACAAAACAATAGACCCTGGAAGTGCACTCATTAAATATTCAAATCTTTCATGGTGAACCAGGCCAATGAAACCAGATGCTCTCCATGAGCTGATGATCTATATTTCAAAATGTGCCCACATATGTCAAAATTATCATCAGGTCTGGCACTTTGTCATGGGTGCCTCTAGGGCCAAAGATTCCATAAGATATGACAGTACCAGAATGTTGTCATTAGTGCCATCCATCTAGTATAGATGGCCATTATTTCAAAATTGATCGTTAGTATGTCAGAGCCCACATTTTGTCATTTGCCCCACATTCCTTTAGAGCACAGCTCCACTGTTGTCCTCCGGTATTCAAAGAATAATCCCCTAATATGCCTGCACCAGCATATTGCCATGGGTGCCACCATGCCAAGAACTTTCTGCAGTATCTCAGCACCTGCATTTTCCCACACATGCCTCTATGCCAAGAAGTACCATCAGTATGCCAGAAGCAGCATTTTGTCATGGGTGTTCCCATAAGCCAAGTATTACCTTTAGTATGTCAGAGGCAATATTTAGTCACAGGTGCCTGTCATGTCAAGAACTGCCCCCAGGATGCTAGCACCAGCCTTTTGCCATTGGTGCCTTCATAAGCCAAGAATTATCTTCAGTTTGCCTGGGCTTTATACAGACTCGCAAGAATAAAACATTCTCAGTCTCACTCACACTCATTCACTCACACTCATTCTCACTAGCTCACACCCACTTTTAGTCTCACTCACTTTTAGCCTGACTCAATCATACTTTCTCATTCTCTGGCTCTTACCCTCAATCACTCAGTCTCACTCCTTCTTATTCTCTCTCACAGTTACACTCACTCATTGTCACTCTTTCACATTCTCTAACACTCCTTACAATCATTCTTATTCATTTTCACTTATTCATTCTCAATCACTTCTAGTAATTCTTTTGCTCACTCCATCGTTATCATTCACTTGACTGAATCACACTCAATTACTGATACTCAGTCTCACTCATTTTCACTCACTACCTGTCACTCACTCTCACACACACGCTTACACACAGACACATGCTCACACATACAGACACTCTTTCTTACACAAACACACTCTTACCTGCGCGCATGGACATAACAAATTTAATAGCATTTTGTTTTACTTACCTCAGCTGTCAACAAATGTCTGTTCTAGTTCTCCATTTAAAGTACACTACTAGTGAATAATATTTCAGTCATTATTAGTATAACAAAAATAGGCAGAAAAAAAGGAGAGTGGTGCCATATTTGAGGCCAAGAGTTTCGAAAGGAGTGCCAGCGGTCGCACTGGGCAAGCCAGGGGTCGTACCTGTGACCCCTTGAGATCCTTCATCCAGGGGTGCATTCATCTTCCTCCTCTCTGCTCTTACTTTCTATCCTGTTTGTCTCTACATTCCATGTCTCTCTCAAATGTATCCTCCTTTCTCTGTCTCACTCCTCCTGAGCTCTCTCTATCACTTCTCTCACACCTGTCTCCTACTATCCCTCTCAGTCTTATTCTCACCTGCCTCTCATCTAGCTCTCCTTCTCTACGGAGTCACTTTTTCATCTGTCTCACTCTCTGATGTTTCTTTTGAGGCTGTCTTTTTATTTACCTCTCTGTCACACCTGTTTCCTCCTCTACTTCTGCTCACTTAACTGTGTCTGTCTCATCTGAATGCCTGTCACATCTCTCTCTTGTCTTTCCCTCACTGGGTTCTGCAGTTTCTTTTGTGCTGTCTCTGTCTTCATCACCTATCTCATTTATCTCTTCCACCTGTCTTCCAAAATCTATCTCAGCTGTTTATTTCTCTTTCATACTCTCTCACCCTCTCACTCTCACACCCACTCACAAATCTTTGTCTCTCTGTGCCTCACCTGTCTGCTTGATGCGTCTTCTTTCCATCTTTTGATGTCTCTACTTTCCCTGGTCTTCTCTCGTCTCTGCCGTATTTTCCCCTCTGGTGTCAATATCCAGGGACAGTCAAATTTACATTGAGGTGCCTTTTTGCTTGGCCCCTTCAAACAGCAACAATAAATTAATTATGTTGCACGGTTTTTTTGTTTTTTTGTTTGAGCACAAGGTGCAGCCATTAAAAAAGGTTGCAAAGACAGCTCAGGCCAGAGCCACCAGAATATGAATGAAGGCAACATTGTTTCATTGCAGTGTTGTTTATTGTAGCCTAACGCCCCATCACTGCAGGCTACATAAGCCGAGTTTAAAAAGCTCACGAGCCTTTGGGATCCCAGCAATTCTTTAACTGAGGCCAGGGGTCGCAGAAACACTGCCTGGGGTCGCAGTTGCAACCCCCGGCGACACCTAAATGACATCCATTATGAGGACATTTGTAGGGAGCAGTGAAGTTGGGTATTATAAAAAGCTCGGTGTGAGCCTGTGTGTTATTAGGAATAAAACATTTTTAGGTACCCTTGATATTATTAAAAGGAGAGTTTCAATGAGAACTAGGCATCCTCTATATAGCAAATCACATTTTCAGTTTTGGGCGCATTAAGGGCACAGTCCTGATGTGAGCTGTGAAAAAGCTCCCACAAGGCTGAAACAATGTCAGCCCTAAAAGGTAAACGGATTTCTGTGAGGAAATCCTAAGTCACCCTTGGTAGCTTGGCGCAAGCATCAGAAAAATGCAAGTAGGACATATTCAGGTACTAAACAAAACACAAATATATTCAAGAAATAAAAACCTTAAAAGTTCCAAACTATGTTATTGAAAAGATGAGAATATAGTAAGCAAAATACCACAAAAATGAAATAGCTGAAATCTAGAGATCAAGCGTTATAGCAAAAACGAATAGTAATTACTTGATAGTAAGTTAGCTTCATTCCTGGGAATTATAGGTTTCATTTTTGCAAACTCCCACCTGGGTGTCACAGTGGATTTGTTTTTGGCATGTAGAGCAATCAATAACCCCTCTCAACCCAAGCAGGGTCTTGGTGAAAAACAGACTCGGAAAAAATAAGATGGGCTTAACTGTCGGAGTCCTAAAGGCTTGCACCAGTAGTGTCCAAAAACCACAGGAAATGCTCTTCAAGAAAATGAACTTTTTAAAAAGTTTACATAGCTTCAGGACTGGCTCTTCAGACCCCAGTCCATGTTTTCGAGTTGCAGGAGTCTTCCCACACCTACTGATTCAGGTCCATTAGAAGATGTCCAGTTCTACCTGGCTCTCTGGTTCTTTCTGTAGTTATCTTCACAGTCCTATTAGGCCGACAGCCTTCAATGCAGCAACCAGGGAAGCCTCTGTGTCTTCAGCTGTCAGGTAATTATCTCCTGGAGTGGGTCAAACATTGCATTTTAAAGCGTAAAGCCAGTTTGCTATCAAATAGGGCTGCAATTCCTGGGTTCACCTTTCCCAGAGATTTCACCAGTGTGATCCACTTCCTGTTTCATGGATATATACTTTTGAGGCAGATACTATCCGATAGTTACGTGGACCACAAAATAAAAATGGCGCAACACTCTTCAGTTGTGCTGAGCTCTCCGAGCATCCTAACACCACCCTAGACCGGCCCAGTTACTCCCATCAAGCTTCAAAGGAAATCTCTACCCAAAGTCCCTTCTGCCCCTTACTTGGGTCCTAGCAGCAGTGTTCTGTCCTGCCCTGCAGTATGAAAGGAGGGGGATACTACAAGAGCACTTCTGGGGTAGATTTGACCCTGGAGGTCTTTGGTCTAATATTCCCTCCCCATCCTGCCCTCTGTCTAACTTTCTTTTGTTTTGGCAGCTGCTATCTTAGTCTGAGCAAGAGGTGTGAAATGACAGAAATTCCAGCCATAGTTGTGGATGTCTCTTGTTAAAACTTTTAGGGAGTTTAGAAACTATATGTTTAACATTCGGAAATTAGTAAGTGCACAATAAATAATACCAAACTAACTTATCAATGTTTGCTTTAAACCAGTTAACCTAAGTGCTAAAAATGTAGGGCCTCATTTACAAAATGTTGGCACACAGCAGCTCAGCAGGCCTTCCTGCTGCCCTGCATCAAAAGAAAAGGGCAGGAATCTACAACATACGGCGCATTCCTGTCCTTTGCCCCTGTGCTGGCGCACAATGGACTGCCATGCACCAACGCAGGCACCCTTGCGCCATGGTGCAAGGGTGTCTGCATTGTAGGGGAGATTGTTTTTGTGCAGGAAGGGACAAATTCCTGCACAAAAACAATCACAAGAGGTGTTTTTCTCTTTCTATGTGTGCTGCACAATGCAGCGAACATAGAAAAAGGAAAAACAAGGAGAAATAAAGATATTTCCCCTCGTTGCGCATCCCCTACGCCTCCTCCTGATGCATTCCCAGGTTCACGAAACCTTGTAAATCCGGGAATATGTCAAAGTCCATGAGTGTTGCGTGGGAACACAGTCGGCAACACCCATGGAACGCACCTTTCACGCAGACTACTGCGTGAAAGGGGAGCATAATTACAAGGCCATGAAAAGCCACGGAGCGTGGCCTTTCATGGCCTTGTAAATATGAGCCAGCACAATGCGCCACTAGAGCATAAAAAAAAGTGATGCTCCGGTGGCACAAGGGTTATGATGCCCTTACTTTTGATCCCACTTCCTTCCAAAAGTTAACAAATGGAGGGCCTCATTTAAAATATTTTGACGCATGGCAGCACAGCAAGCCTTCCTGTTGCGCTGCCACTCGTCAAAATAAACAGGCAGGAATGCACCGTATCTACAAGACACAGTGCATTCTTGTCCTTCTTCCCTGCGCCTGCACATAAAAAGCAGCCCTGCGCCAGCGCAGACACCCTTGCATCATTTTGCCACAGTGCCTGCGCTGAGCGGATGATTGTTTTTGTGCAGGAAGGGAAACCCTCCTGCACAAAAACAATCATTAAAGGCATTTTCCTCTTTGCGTGCTGCAGAATGCAGCACGTGTAGACAGAGGAAAAAAAACGAGGAGAAATAGAATTATTTCTCCTAGGTGCGCCTCCTTATGCCTCCCCTGGGGAGGGGTAGGATTCTGGCACATTCCCAGGTTTACAAAATGTTCTAAATCTAGGAACACGTCAAATTCCATGGGTGTTGTGTGGACACACCCACAGCAACACCCATGGACCGCTCCTTTCATGCAGAGTTATGCGTGAAAGGGAAACATATTTACAAGGCTAAGAAAAGTCACGCAGGGTGACTTTACATGGCCTTGTAAATATGGGGAAGCCCATTGCGCTGCCGGTGCGTCAATAAGAGTGGCGCACCGGCGGCGCAATGGGCTTGTAAATAAGCCCCTGAGTTTTTATTCCCTGTTGCACTTTGTGAATATTCTCCAGAGTCTGCTGCAGAAACCACGCCGGTTTAAAAGCTGGAGTTACATTATAAGGGGAAAGTGGATAAAAACGGTTTCTTTCACCCCAACACCCGTGTCTACACTCTGAACATAGACAGCTGATTTACCAGAGTGACACTTATGGCAACTTAAAGCAAAAACAGTTGCCAATTTAAACAGGACAGCTTAGATGTGGCGTAGACATGATTTTCAGCCCTCAACCACTGCGTCAGTCAAAAACATTAGAAGTGCATGGGCTGACATGGGATGAGCACAGCAAAAGATGCCTCTCCTTACAAGCTGGACCAGGGCTCTGAATGACTGAGCTTTCAGAGCAGCCTGGATATCAGCAAGGGCGGCTTTGAGTGACACTCCTTGAGGAGCATTGCTATGATGGATTCAGGCTAAAACTAGCGTATTAGTACTCAATTTCAGGAAAAAACACAATAGCATCTCTTTCTTACCATGGTGTCTCGCAGAGATTGCCTATTGTATCTGAGTCTACATAGAGAGTATGAATAGAATCTAAAACACCTCGAACAAAACATGACAGTCCTCCGCATAACTCTACATGCTGCAGGGAATAAGGATGGAATGGTGTGATTCATGTTGTAAGCACTGTCATAAAATATGTCATTAGTTTGGGCCACAAATTTTGAAGAGCATTCATCGATGGCTCAATATTCTCCACAGTATCATTCTGCCGTGCAGTACAATTTTGGAGTATTATTTCTACTGGAACGATAGTATTTCTGAAGGCAGTACCTTTGCTTATAAATGATTCTTCCAGGCGTTAGTAAACCATATGACATTGTTTCTGATGACTATTCTTTTTTAGATATGTTATTTGCGAAGGACATTACTTCAGTTGTACCTATTTTTTCAGATGGATCCAATTTCACCTTATACAGGAACATGCCCATGTAGTTCTTTTAGATTTTCAACTGGGCACACACTATATTTTAGGGGAATAGTCAAGTTTTTGGAGTTACAGAGAAATAAGGTAATTGTGGCACTTTTGAAAATTGTGAAGGATCAGATGCAGAACACAAATCATCACAAGTTGTGAAAAGCAATTTAGAGCGGTCCTTTTTCTGGTTTGGCCGTCCAGTGGTTGTTTCTGAGGATTTAACAACACTCTAATGCCTATTATATTACATTTACTCCAGATTGTAACCATAGTTAGGAATATATGTGGCAATACTTGCTCCACCTTATATTGCCATATCTCACTTCTCCAAACTTAAACTACAAAACCTCTAATCAGACCTATATTGCTTTAATGCTGACCCCTTCAGGTTCTAACCTGCCAACAACCAAATCATGAATCACTTGTACATCTAAATTATACCAATTACAAAATATTCATTTATGTTTTTTTATTTTCTTTAAAAATTCTCCAAAGACATTATTATCATTTTATATTTGTTCTGATTCACATTAGAAAAAGTTTACATGAGTACAATTTATTCATGAAATATTCAATCAATGTGACACAAAAGCATTACAAATAATACATTATTGTAAACATTAAAGTTTATAACCCCACAGCAACCACCAATCATTCATTCACACCACACAACCTACTTCAAACATTCTACAATCATCCTAATATGAATAAAAACCACATGAGATTCAATCCTATGAGGGGTCTAGACAATTCGGTGGAGGGAAGACAGAGAGTTGGTAAAAGGCGATGTCTGATGGTACTATTCCTCCATAGACCTCTTCTCAGAGTTGGACTCGGTCTTGGTCTACGCGCGTTTCAGTGGACAAGCCACCTTCTTCAGGACCAAATAAAAGGGAGAGAAATCTCAGACCCAACAATAGCCGGGGTTATCTGAAAGAATTGTTTTTATATATATTTCCAGTCGTCTGGACAAGCTTTACGGCTGCAAGAAAGATTTGTTTGCGTACAATACGCCCGACATCCTATTTATTACAGTAATGTAACAAAACTAAGCCGGTAATTCCCGTTGCTGTATATGCGTGTTCATCAAATTAGTTAGCTGCCATTGTCGCTGTTTAACCGAGGCCCGTGATCCGCACTACGTTAGGCGTTCGAGACGATACGCCTAACGTAGTGCGGATCACGGGCCCATATACAGCAACGGGAATTACCGGCTTAGTTTTGTTACATTACTGTAATAAATAGGATGTCGGGCGTATTGTACGCAAACAAATCTTTCTTGCAGCCGTAAAGCTTGTCCAGACGACTGGATATATATATAAAAACAATTCTTTCAGATAACCCCGGCTATTGTTGGGTCTGAGATTTCTCTCCTTTTATTTGGTCCTGAAGAAGGTGGCTTGTCCACTGAAACGCGTAGACCAAGACCGAGTCCAACTCTGAGAAGAGGTCTATGGAGGAATAGTACCATCAGACATCGCCTTTTACCAACTCTCTGTCTTCCCTCCACCGAATTGTCTAGACCCCTCATAGGATTGAATCTCATGTGGTTTTTATTCATATTAGGATGATTGTAGAATGTTTGAAGTAGGTTGTGTGGTGTGAATGAATGATTGGTGGTTGCTGTGGGGTTATAAACTTTAATGTTTACAATAATGTATTATTTGTAATGCTTTTGTGTCACATTGATTGAATATTTCATGAATAAATTGTACTCATGTAAACTTTTTTCTAATGTGAATCAGAACAAATATAAAATGATAATAATGTCTTTGGAGAATTTTTAAAGAAAATAAAAAAACATAAATGAATATTTTGTAATTGGTATAATTTAGATGTACAAGTGATTCATGATTTGGTTGTTGGCAGGTTAGAACCTGAAGGGGTCAGCATTAAAGCAATATAGGTCTGATTAGAGGTTTTGTAGTTTAAGTTTGTTTTTCCCCTCTCCTCTAGGACCTAAAGTAATTTTAGGGGGGGCCTTTTGTTCTTACAGATATCTCACTTCTCCACCAAACCATCTCATCATTAAGTAAGATGACCAACATCCTCTTACTGGGTACCAGTTGCTGCTGTCCCAGAGTGTGCATCAGCGCAACACGCCATCTCTCTCATGGTCTCCATGGTCTTCTTCTTCATTGTATTGCTATGCTTGCAGCACCTGTTAGCGGGGCAGTTCTTATTTTAGATATCAATCTGCTCCACCGGCTACTGCGACACAAGAGGCCCCTCTGGTAAGTATTATGATCACAGGCATGACCTGCCACTGAACTGCTTTAGAGAATATTTCATTTGATTCCAGTTGTATCTCTGAACTGGTTTCTATTGTCATTGTTTATTGGTATCTAATGATGTCTGTAGGAGAGTAGGATCTGCCTCTTATGGTTACCCCCATTTTTTGCTGGTGTATCACTGTTTTTCGACTTTAGTCTGGCTGGGGCCCTGCTATTCAGGACCCCAGCCTAGCTGCTTCCTCTCTAAATTGATTCCATGTACTCTAGGTACATCCCAGATTGGATTCTGGGGTGCCCTTATAAGTCCCTAGTATATGGTATACTATGTACCAAGGGCATAGACACCCCAGAGGCCTACCAGGGGCTGAAGCATGTATTGTGCCACCCCTGGGAGGTCCTCCAAAATGACACCACAGGACTGCTACTGCAGCCTGGGTAAGGTGGTGCATGCACCCCTTACTGTGGTATAGGCCACCTATATCACTACCATTGCACACACATATAAACCTATAAGTCACTCCTATGGCAGGCCTTAACAATCCTAAAGGCAGAGTGCTCGGTTTTTATGTGAGAGGGTGCCCCTGCATGAGCAGAGCCCCTCTGCAGCATTCGGAATCAATCCTCTGGTGCTGTTTGTGGTGCAGCCTGACCATATACTCTTAAGTGCATTATAACCTCGCGTTAAATGCTAACTTTGGGATGGCTGCACGGAAACATGTTGTGTTTGGTGTCAAACATCTTGGAATACTACCCCCCCGCCAGTTCTGGTGGTGGGGGTAGCATTCCACCCTTCTAGTGGGAGAGACATGTACACACCGGCCTACCCGGTATTAACTTTTCAGAGCCCTGGCATCACAAAATGGATGCCGCTGCCAAAGACACGGGTCTGGCCTCCTGCTGCTGACCGAAACTCCAGCAGGGGAGGCCTGGACAATAGGTTTCCTGTCGAAGGGAGGTGTAACCACCTCCCCAGACAGGATAGTGTGTATTGGGGCTGGGCGGGAGCACCCTCTGGTGCTTTGAAGTCCTGCACTGGGGGCACATTTGGTGTCCCTGTGCATAGTCCAGTTCAAACCGGTTGCAGGGGCTAACTGCCCCTGCTCTGGCGCGAAACTGGACAAAGGGAATGGGTGTAACCACCCCTCTTCCCTGACCCTCCCATAGGTGGGTCCCCAGAGTATGTCCAACCCCCTAACTTAGTATAAGTATGGGACCCCAGTCCTTAGGACTTTAGATTACCCTGGATGAAACTCTGAAGCCGAATCCTGGACCTTCGACGCTCTACTTCAAGATTAGAGGACTGAAGAATCTCCCTTGGGGTCAAGGAGTGACTCCCTGCTTGGCAGGCACCTAAGAAGCAATTGTCCGGTCTGCATCGCTGAAGCTCCCGCCAGACGCCGAAGTCTTTGCAACACCAGAGGTGGATTTCCAGACTTCCCCGAGGCTGCCCTGAGACCCCAGCGAAGCTAAGGCACGTAGCTGTCATGGGTAACGTGGAACTGTGACCCCTGGACACCAAGAACTTTTGCAAGTGCATCCTCTTCCTGGTCTCCCATGAAGTTGTGCTTTGGGCTCTGAGTAGTCCCCGCCTCCAGCACCGACTGCACCGAAGATCACTGGCCTCCACTCCACGAGTGTCCTGTGAGCCATCTCCAAGTGCGCCCACTCGAGGCTCCTTCGCGGTTGCTAGTCTGTTGGCTAGTGGGCCCTCCCGAAGGCAACTCTTCTTCTGCTTGGGCTTTCCTGGTTGCTCCAGATGTGCCCCGGATGTACCCTCGCTGGGTGAGTCCCCCAGACCTTGCTGGTCTGCATCAACGACCTTTCTTTGTTTCCACGTGACTTGCCGTTGCCAAGGCTTGTTGGGTCCAATCCGGTCGCCGGCACCGCAGCAATTGACAGACATCGTGGGACAGCTCGAATCCAGCTCCTGGTCGTCGTCAACACCTCCTGGACCTTGTGGCTGAAGAGTCAAGATGACCGTCAACCTACCTGAAGCACCCGACATCGGTGGGCATCTGCTCATCGCCTTCCTGGTCACTGGCTAGTGACCCAGACTCTGTCCCCTCTGCTTTCAGGTCCTTCAGATCTTCGATCCACCCGGACACTTTCGACTTGGTTGCCAGCAGCCTGCTGCAGCAGATCGCCATTGAAAACGATGACGAAACCCAACGCCAAAAGACACCTATGCACCCGGCTTCCCTGGGTGAGGTAACTCGAGTACTCCGGTGCTCCCGTGGGTATTGACTCTAGAACTGCCTAGTTCTAAAGGGGTTTTCTCCAAGTCCTCCTCTAAGTGTCCTTTCCTTTTAAAAATCCAACCGTGACTTTCCACATAGAAGTCAACGGTGGCTCGCGGCTGTGTTCTCACACTGCACGCGTCCCCCGTGGGTCCCCTGTGTCACTACCTTGGGTGGTTCCTTGGGGTCCAAGCACTTCTACAGGCTCTAGGCCTTGTGTCTCGCTCAGTCGTGGTTCTTATACCACTTTTTTGGTATATGGTTTGGTACGCCCCTAGGGCTCAAACGTGTATTTGTGCTATCACTGATGATATTTGACTTATATATGTACTTCGAACTCTAGCCTCATAAAGAGACTAGAGGGGTGTGTTTAAGACTAAATACATATATTTTATATATATACCTGGTGTGGTCCTCTTTCATTTGGTCACTCAAGAGATTATAGACTGGTAAAACAAGCTGCTTTACATTCCTTCAAGACTTAGCCTGAATGCTGCTCTCCATAGCTGAAAACAACAAGAGAGGGAGGGAATGCAAAGTAAGGACCACTCTCAATCCCCCGGGGTAGATATGATTATAAACAACGAAAGAGTGTGCCTTATATTTATAAGTGGAGCACAACAGTAGAATCCAACTAGGTTCTTAATAAAGCCCTCACTCACCAACCTGGTTGGTGACATGCTTCATCATCGGGCCCCACCAGGAGAGGCCGAGTGCCTCTCCTGGTGGGGCCCGATGATGAAGCATGTCACCAACCAGGTTGGTGAGTGAGGGCTTTATTAAGAACCTAGTTGGAATCTACTGTTGTGCTCCACTTATAAATATAAGGCACACTCTTTCGTTGTTTATAATCATTTGCTCTCCATAGCTACCACTAGGTTAGCTTTCAATAAAGGTTGTCTTTAACCTATCTCCATAAGGGGTTGTTTGGACTGGTGCAAGGTGCCCACTAGAACTAGTGGACAGCATATACCAGGCCAACTTCTCACATTGGTGTGCAGCGTGTGGGATTCCAGCTTGCTATTGTTTTACCAGATAATCTCAATTGAATTGATCAACTGAAAACCACTAAGGGTACCTAAGGTACATATAAATTCAAGCTTAGAAATACAGTAAGTTCTACTGAACTTAGAGTTGTGTGTCAAGGGCTTAGCACACCCTTTCTACAACTCAAGAGAGTTTAGTAGGCCCCACTATAGTAGGTAGTGCATACACCACACCTCACTAGTAATGTCTTCACTGCCAGGAACCAGTGGGCTCCTGCCATCCAAATATGACAACCTCCCATTCTTGGAATTGAGAGAGTTGTGCAAGATTAGGAAGCTGAAGACAGGCAAAAGTGCCAACACCCAACGTCTCATGGAGATGCTTCTGCTAGATGACCTCAGAAGACCTATAGGGTCTGCAAGGGTAGGCAGAGAGGGTGGGGCAGAAGATGAGGAAGGGGCCAGGGGTGAAAATGCCCAAGACCTGACCTCTGAAACTGGCCAGGAAGGTGACAATGACCTTGCCCTGGAAAATGCATCTCCTCCTGCAGATGAGAAGGAGGATCAGAATGACCTCTCCTTTGTCCCAGCAGGAAGAGTTGTGAGTGTGCCTAGAAGGTCCAGATCTCCTTCTCAGGAGTCTAACCACTCTGATACCTCAGTAGGGACCTCTGTTTCCTCTCATAGGAGGGAAACCTCTCATGAAAGGAAGGACAGACTGCTAAAGTATGAGGAAGCTCAGTTGAGAACCAGAAAACAGCAGTTGGCTATAGACAGGGAGTCCCTAGAGCTTCATAGACAAAGAAGAAAGTTGGGACTAGAGTCCCATGGTGGCAGCAACTTCCCTAGTGGTAGGGAAAGGTCTTATGACCATAGAAACCTGAGCAAGATTGTCCCTCCCTACCAGAGTGGGGATGACATCCACAAATGGATTACTGCACTGGAGAGGTCCTGTAAAGTACAGAGGGTCCCTCAGGAGCAGTGGGCAGCAATCTTGTGGCTCTCCTTTGCAGACAAAGGTAGAGACAAGCTCCTCACTGTAAGAGAAGAGGATGCTGATGATTATCAAGTCCTGAAGAGTGCCCTAATAGATGGGTTTGGCCTAACCACTGAGCAATACAGGTTAAAGTTCAGAGATACCCAAAAGGCACAGACACAGGACTGGGTGGACTTTGTAGATTGTGCTACCAAGGCTCTGGAAGGCTGGTTACTGGGCAGTAAGGTGTGTGACTTCAAAGGATTTTATAATTTAATCATGAGGGAGCAGATTCTTAATAACTGTCAGAATCAGTTGCTATATCAGTACCTGGTTGACTCTGATCTGACCTCTCCCCAAGAATTGGGAAAGAAGGCAGACAAATGGGTCAGAACCAGGGTGAAGCAGAAAGTACAGAACCAAGGTGGTGACCAGAAGAAGCAAGATTCCCAAAAACTCTGATAAGGGTGGGGAGAAGGGTAAAGACCAGAAGTCTTCACAAGGCCCCCAAAAATCTTCTTCAGGTGGGGATTCCCAATCTAATAAAGGAAAAGGCCAAAAGAAACCATGGTGCAAAGTCTGTAAGCAAAGACTCACTGGACCAGTGATTGCACCAAGTCCAAAGACTCCACTCCAGCCACCATTGCCCCTAAGGCAACTGTTCCCCCTAGTCCAGCTACAAGTGGTGGTGGAAACACTCAGAATAAGGGTTTAGTAGGGTTGTCCCTGGGTACTGAGATGGACTCTGGCCTAGTCAGAGTGCCAACTCAGGCTGTCCTAGTCTGTGATGGGGGCATGGATATGTCCCCCTTTGTGAGTCCCACTAATTTGGGCAAATACAGACAGCAGCCTTTAATTAATGGAAGGGAGGCTTTGGCATTCAGGGACACAGGAGCAAGTGTCACCATGGTGACACAAGATCTTGTGGATCCTGGGCAAATTATACTTGGTGAAATGTACCAAGTGACCAATGCTAGCAATGTCAGAACAGACCATTCTCTGGCAGTTGTTAACTTCTCCTGGGGAGGGGTAACTGGCCTTAAGAAGGTTGTGGTGAGTACAGATCTACCAGTTGAATGCTTGCTTGGCAATGATCTTGAAACCTCAGCTTGGGCAGAGGTGGAGCTCAGGAAACATGCAGAAATGCTAGGGATCCCTGCACATGTCTTTGCTGTGACTAGGTCACAGGCAAAAATGTCAAAAGCTGAACAGGCCCTGGATTCTGGAATAATGGACCAGGTGCCTCCCAAGAGAAGGAGCAGTAGGGTTAAGGCAGTGCCTTCCCCCTTGGCTCAGGAGGAAGATCAGACTTTTGAGGAAGCTGATCTCAGGCCTGAGGAAGGAACTGTACCAGAGGAGCTTGAACCTGATCAGGTTGAGTTCTTGGGGACAGGGGGCCCTTCCAGGGCAGACCTGAGCCAGGAGCAGCTGAACTGCCCCTCTCTTGAACCCCTCAGACAGCAGGCTGCTGCTGAGGATGCTGTGAATGCTAGTGGCACCCATAAGATATATTGGGATGATGGACTCCTGTACTCAGAGAGTAGAGACCCCAAGCCTGGAGCAGCCAGGAGGTTGGTAATACCTCTGAAGTTCAGGGGCTTCCTATTGACACTAGCCCATGACATTCCCTTAGCAGGTCACCTGGGCCAGAACAAGACTTGGGACAGAATTGTCCCTCACTTTCACTGGCCCCACATGTCTGAAGACACCAAGGAGTTTTGTCACTCCTGTGTAACCTGCCAAGCCAGCGGGAAGGCAGGTGGCACCACAAAGGCCCCCCTGATACCACTACCTGTGGGGTTCCCTTTGAGAGGGTGGGGACTGACATTGTTGGTCCCATGGATCCCCAAACAGCATCTGGGCACAGGTTTATCCTGGTGGTGGTGGACCATGCCACCAGGTACCCAGAAGCCATTCCCCTTAGGACCACTACAGCTCCTGTGGTGGCAAGGGCCCTCATGGGAATTTTCTCAAGAGTGGGCTTTCCTAAGGAGGTAGTATCTGACAGAGATGCAAACTTTATGTCCAGTTACTTGACTGCAATGTGGAAGGAGTGTGGAGTGACTTATAAGTTCACCACACCCTATCACCCACAATGCAATGGTTTAGTTGAGAGATTCAACAAAACCTTGAAGGGCATGATTAAAGGGCTCCCAGAAAAGCTTAGGCGAATATGGGACATACTCTTGCCCTGCCTTTTATTTGCATACAGGGAGGTGCCTCAGAAGGGGTTGGCTACAGCCCTTTTGAACTTTTGTTTGGCCATCCTGTTAGGAGTCCATTGTGTCTGGTGAAGGAAGGCTGGGAGTTACCTCTCAAACCCCCTAAACAGGACATAGTGGACTATGTACTTGGTCTCCGCTCCCGGATGGCTGAGTATATGAAAAAGGCAACCAAAAACCTTGAGGCTAGCCAGGAATTACAGAAAGCCTGGCATGACCAAAAGTCTGTACTGACTGTTTACCAGCCAGGGCAGAAGGTGTGGGTGCTGGAGCCAGTGGCCCCAGCAGCCCTCCAAGACAAGTGGAGTGGCCCCCATACAATTGTTGAACAGAAGGGAGAGGTTACCTATCCGGTAGACCTGGGAACTCCCAGGAGCCCCCACAGGGTGCTCCATGTCAACAGGCTGAAGCCATATGTGGACAGGGCTGACATGGGCTTGCTCATGGCAACTGATGAGGGCCAGGAGGAGGAGAGTGACCCTCTCCCAGACCTGCTCTCTCAGAACCCTGATGATGGGTCAGTGGATGGTGTAGCCTTGGCAGGCAGCCTCACTGCCCAGCAGCAAACTGATTGTAGACAGGTGCTCAATCAGTTCAGACACATGTTCTCTCTGACTCCAAGTCAGACCACCTGGTGCACTCATGAAGTGGACACTGGGGACAGTCTGCCTGTTAAAAGTAAGATTTACAGGCAACCTGACCAGGTCAGGGACTGTATCAGGACAGAAGTCCAGAAAATGTTGGAACTGGGTGTCATTGAGCCTTCAGATACCCCTTGGGCTAGTCCAGTGGTCCTGGTGCCAAAACCTCACACCAAAGATGGTAAGAGAGAGATGAGGTTTTGTGTGGACTACAGAGGCCTCAATGCAGTCACTAGGACTGATGCCCATCCAATCCCCAGGGCAGATGAGCTAATAGACACTTTGGCCTCAGCCAAGTATCTAAGCACATTTGACCTAACAGCTGGCTACTGGCAGATCAGACTAGCTGATGATGCAAAGCCAAAAACAGCATTTTCTACCCCTGGTGGGCTTTACCAATTTGTAGTGATGCCCTTTGGGTTGAAAAATGCACCTGCCACTTTTCAGAGGTTGGTGAACACAGTCCTTACAGGTCTGGAGGCCAATAGTGCAGCATATCTAGATGATATTGCTGTCTTTAGCTCCACCTGGGAGGATCACCTGGTCCACCTCAGAAATGTTTTGGAGGCCCTGCAGAAGGCAGGCCTAACTATCAAGGCCACTAAGTGCCAGATAGGGCAGAGTCAGGTTGTGTACCTGGGCCACCTTGTGGGTGGGGGCCAGGTTCAACCATTGCAGAGCTAGATCCAGACCATCATGGACTGGGCTGCTCCAACTACCCAGACTCAGGTGAGAGCCTTTTTAGGCCTGACTGGGTACTACAGAAGATTTGTCAAGGGGTATGGATTAATAGTGACACCCCTGAATGACTTAACCTCTAAGAAAATGCCCAAAAAGGTTCAGTGGAAAGTTAGCTGTCAAAAGGCATTTGATGACCTGAAGCAGGCCATGTGCACTGCTCCCATTCTGCAAAGTCCTGATTACTCCAAAAAGTTCATTGTGCAAACAGATGCATCTGAGTTGGGGGTAGGGGCTGTACTGTCACAGTTGAATGATGAAGGTCAGGATCAGCCAGTAGCTTGTATTAGCAGGAGACTGACCCCCAGAGAGAAACGTTGGTCAGCCATAGAGAGCGAGGCCTTTGCTGTGGTTTGGGCTCTGAAGAAGCTGAGGCCATACTTGTTTGGCACTCACTTCCTTGTTCAAACAGACCACAAGCCCCTCTTATGGCTAAAACAGATGAAGGGTGAAAACCCCAAACTTTTGAGGTGGTCCATTTCCCTACAGGGGATGGACTATACAGTGGAACATAGACCTGGGAGTAACCATGCCAATGCAGATGGACTCTCCAGATATTTCCACTTAGAACATGAAGACTTAACTGGTCAAGGTTAGTTTAATGTCCCTGCGTTTGGGGGGGGTTGTGTAGGAGAGTAGGATCTGCCTCTTATAGTTACCCCCACTTTTTGCTGGTGTATCACTGTTTTTCGACTTTAGTCTGGCTGGGGCCCTGCTATTCAGAACCCCAGCCTAGCTGCTTCCTCTCTAAATTGATTCCATGTACTCTAGGTACATCCCAGATTGGATTCTGGGGTGCCCTTATAAGTCCCTAGTATATGGTATACTATGTACCAAGGGCATAGACACCCCAGAGGCCTACCAGGGGCTGAAGCATGTATTGTGCCACCCCTGGAAGGCCCTTTAAAATGACACCACAGGACTGCTACTGCAGCCTGGGTAAGGTGGTGCATGCACCCCTTACTGTGGTATAGGCCACCTATATCACTACCATTGCACACACATATAAACCTATAAGTCACTCCTATGGCAGGCCTTAACAATCCTAAAGGCAGAGTGCTTGGTTTTTATGTGAGAGGGTGCCCCTGCATGAGCAGAGCCCCTCTGCAGCATTCGGAATCAATCCTTTGGTGCTGTTTGTGGTGCAGCCTGACCCTATACTCTTAAGTGCATTATAACCTTGCGTTAAATGCTAACTTTGGGATGGCTGCACGGAAACATGTCGTGTTTGGTGTCAAACATCTTGGAATACTACCCCCCCGCCAGTTCTGGCGGCGGGGGTAGTATTCCACCCTTCTAGAGGGAGAGACATGTACACACCGGCCTACCCGGTATTAACTTTTCAGAGCCCTGGCATCACAAAATGGATGCCGCTGCCACAGACATGGGTCTGGCCTCCTGCTGCTGACCGAAACTCCGGCAGGGGAGGCCTGGACAATAGGTTTCCTGTCGAAGGGAGGTGTAACCACCTCCCCAGACAGGATAGTGTGTATTGGGGCTGGGCGGGAGCACCCTCTGGTGCTTTGAAGTCCTGCACTGGGGGTACATTTGGTGTCCCTGTGCATAGTCCAGTTCAAACCGGTTGCAGGGGCTACCTGCCCCTGCTCTGGTGCAAAACTGGACAAAGGGAATGGGTGTAACCACCCCTCTTCCCTGACCCTCCCATAGGTGGGTCCCCAGAGTATGTCCAACCCCTTAACTTAGTATAAGTATGGGACCCCAGTCCTTAGGACTTTAGATTACCCTGGACGAAACTCTGAAGCCGAATCCTGGACCTTCGACGCTCTACTTCAAGATTAGAGGACTGAAGAATCTCCCTTGGGGTCAAGGAGTGACTCCCCTGCTTGGCAGGCACCTAAGAAGCAATTGTCCGGTCTGCATCGCTGAAGCTCCCGCCGGACGCCGAAGTCTTTGCAGCACCATAGGTGAATTTCCAGACTTCCCCGAGGCTGCCCTGAGACCCCAGCGAAGCTGAGGCACGTAGCTGTCGTGGGTAACGTGGAACCATGACCCCTGGACACCAAGAACTTTTGCAAGTGCATCCTCTTCCTGGTCTCCCACGAAGTTGTGCTTTGGGCTCCGAGTAGCCCCTGCCTCCAGCACCAACTGCACCGAAGATCACTGGCCTCCACTCCACAAGTGTCCTGTGAGCCAGCTCCAAGTGCGTCCACTCGAGTCTCCTTCGCGGTCGCTAGTCCGTTGGCTAGTGGGCCCTCCCGAAGGCAACTCTTCTTCTGCTTGGGCTTTCCTGGTTGCTCCAGACGTGCCCTGACTTACCCTTGCTGGGTGAGTCCCCCAGACGTTGCTGGTCTGCATCAACGTCCTTTCTTTGTTTCCACGTGACTTGCCGTTGCCAAGGGTTGTTGGGTCCAATCCGGTCGCCGACACCGCAGCAATCGACAGACATTGTGGGACAGCTCGAATCCAGCTCCTGGTCGTCGTCGACGCCTCCTGGACCTCGTGGCTGAAGAATCAAGACGACCGTCAACCTACCTGAAGCATCCGACATCGGTGGGCATCTGCTCATCGCCTTCCTGGTCACTGGCTAGTGACCCAGACTCTGTCCCCTCTGCTTTCAGGTCCTTCAGATCTTCGATCCACCCGGACACTTTCGACTTGGTTGCCAGCAGCCTGCTGCAGCAGATCGCCATTGAAAACGACAACGAAACCCGACGCCAAAAGACACCTATGCACCCGGCTTCCCTGGGTGAGGTAACTCGAGTACTCCGGTGCTCCCGTGGGTATTGACTCTAGAACTGCGTAGTTCTAAAGGGGTTTGCTCCAAGTCCTCCTCTAAGTGTCCTTTCCTTTTAAAAATCCAACCGCGACTTTCCCCATAGAAGTCAACAGTGGCACGCGGCTGTGTTCTCACACTGCACGCGTCCCCGTGGGTCCCCTGTGTCACTACCTTGGGTGGTTCCTTGGGGTCCAAGCACTTCTACCGGCTCTAGGCCTTGTGTCTAGCTCAGTCGTGGTTCTTATACCACTTTTTTGGTATATGGTTTGGTACGCCCCTAGGGCTCAAACGTGTATTTGTGCTATTACTGTTGATATTTGACTTGTAAACTATGTACTTCGAACTCTAGCCTCATAAAGAGTCTAGAGGGTGTGTTTAAGACTAAATACATATATTTTATATATATACCTGGTGTGGTCCTCTTTCATTTGGTCACTCAAGAGATTATAGACTGGTAAATCAAGCTGCTTTACATTCCTTCAAGACTTAGCCTGAAGGCTGCTCTCCATAGCTACCACTAGGATAGCTTTCAATAAAGGTTGTCTTTAACCGATCTCCATAAGGGGTTGTTTGGACTGGTGCAAGGTGCCCACTAGAACTAGTGGACAGCATATACCAGGCCAACTTCTCACAATGTCTATTAGTTTTAGTTGTGTTTTGTATTTACTAGTAGAATTTGCATTGTTTCTCTGCTGCTTGACACATAGTCCTAAGTCTAAATACACGAATTCCAGTATGCAGGAGAAAACATTAGCTACTGGTACTTCAGTCATGGTAGATAGAGATGTTGAGTCAAGGACCCTGTCTCATGTCTTCTCACCCTATAGGCAGTACTGAATTTGAGCCGGTGCTTGCAGGTGGGGCTCACTACCAATTTTTTCTGGGGACCAGCCCTTATTATTTTTTTTATCAGACTTTGATCCAGAGCAAGAGGGAAAGGCAAAAAACTGCAAAAGGAGAGGAAAATACAGGAAAACAGTGGCAAAGGGATAAAAGAAGAATGAGAAAAAACCTGCAAGAGTGAATGAGAGGGGCAGGAAGTGGTGGATGAAAGAGACATGTGGTTTTATCTGAATTAAACAGCCCTGGTATTCACAGCCCAAATATTCGACAGCGCCAGTGGCAAACTCTGTAAAAACGTTGGGTCCCAGCACTTATCGTTTTACAAATTAAGGATTGCCTAAGGTGAACTAAGTGCACAGTTCATATATAGGCAGCAACCTCTTGAAATTACAGACTCATAGCTATGCCATAATTGCCAAAAAAATGATTAAACATTGTCCTTTGCCCATACCTTACATTTCTTACCACTGCAAGCTTTAATGAGGGATGACAGATTTACCAAGTCATGTACACTCTCTATAGATCCAGGATCCACTGGAATTCAGGTTTTTAACCTTTCTCTACCTCCCCTCACAAATAAAGCAGTCAGGAAACTGGAGCAACCTCCCTTTCCTATTACTATGGTATAAAATAGGCTCATGTAGACAGTCACAATACTACCTATAGTGTCTTGTGAGCTAGAGATGATGAGACCCTTTTGGTTCCTGACGAACTCCGTAGACCAGTGACGTAAGTGCTTGGGTGTGGTTGATAGAATGAATGACTTAGAATGTTCAGGTAACGGTTGCACGCTGAGGAATAAAGACGTGTAATACCAAGCTCCATGCGTAGCATAATCATTTACATTCTCGATGGCTCGGGAGGTCGATACTACTGGCGACGAGATAGGTGATACATAACCCGAAGAATAAACAGTGCTCGCCCAGAGAGTTTGTCCGTGGTCCAGCAAACTGCTTGTGTGTGATGTGCCTCAATTGAAGTGAAGATTGACAGTTGGTGCATGTGGATTCAAAGCGCCACTCAAGCCAGTGCAAAGCTTTTGAAGAAGACGAAGGCCTTATAGAGAAATTTGTCTATCGTCGGCCAGAAAACTGTTGGTGAGGCTGTGAAAGCAATGCAACACAGGGCCATAAATCATACGGAACAATAACGCTAAAGGCAGCAACAGCCAGATACAGAGAAACGCTAAAGGCAGTGGAAACCAGGTTCAATGCAGAAGATTGAAAATGGTGACAAACACATGCAAGCGACAAAACAAGTACTTATCATAAAAGAGAAAGAGGGCCCTGCACATCCAGTGAGTGAGCCAGTGCATCCAGAAGGTACGGAATTAGGGGCCCCTCAGGTGCTGTCTGAACAGCGTATACTCTCAACTTCAATAAGTTCCACAACTGGTTTTAATGCTGTCATTTTCCTGAAACCACCGCTTCCCTTTGATACCGCCAAAAATCACAATATTGGCTCCAGATGGACTGCCTGGATTGAAACTTTTGATGATTTCATTGATGCATTGAAAGAAGCAGATAACATCCTAAAATATCTCAAAAATCTTGCAGTTGACGGAGTAAAGGAAGTAATAAAGAAAAACCACATGCTGATGAAGTCTCATACCAACAAACCAAAGAGGCGCTAAATATCATGTTTAATCCAATGGCAAAAGTCAATTACAAAAGATACATTTTCAACCAAGAAAGGCAGAAAGCTGATTATAAAATCAACTAGTTTGTCGAAATACTTGATATGCTCATCAGCCATTGCAAGTTCAATTAATTCAATGATGAAGAAGCCATATAACTCAGTGTCATAGATGGTTGCCTTTCCAATTCATTCAGACAACAAATGCTGAGACAAACGCTTAGTCTGAAGCGAGTACTCACGGCTGCAAGAGCCGAAAAACGTGCAGGCCAACAAGCTGGAGCCCAGAGTGAGTAAGCACTGAACATGAAAAGTAAGAAGAGACACAAGGTTAAGGGCCACAAAGTGATGTCTCCAAAGAAATAGAAACTGTGCTCTAGATGCGATTATATTTTCCAAATGAAGGTAAATGTCCCACCATTGGACAGGTATGCAAGGACTGCGAGAAAGAGAACCATTTTCCAACGGTTTGCAAAGTGAAGGAAAACTAACTGCTTCATGTAGAGAAAACAAACTGGCTGCCTGAACGTTCCAGAAGCGACATTCTACTCACACCCACAAAGCCAAGCGGCCACATCAGTTGAGGCAAATGGAAACTTAAAGTTCATCACCCTTTAAATCTTCGTCCAAAAGTTCTTCAACGTCTTTGTCAAGCGACAGTGAAGAAGATGGATGTGCGATGTCGATGTCAACTAAAGAGAAATGAGCACCTGTTGGATTAGCCGCATGCAACGAAGAATGCAAGATGAAGAAAGATCGACAAGTGTAGTCACGAAATTCATTTAGACACTGTCCTAAAACCACACCATAGGTGAATGGCTGTTCCATACCTTTTATCATAGACAGTGGGTCGTCGATAAACATCATACCAGAGGAGAAGTACAATGAATATGTCTCCAGTGCCCCCTCTCACACAGTCGAAGACTAAAGTGTATACACGGGCTGCATCAAAAACATTAAGAAGTCAAGGTTCATTTGTAGCAACCATGAAGCACAAAAAGACAAAAGTACTAGCACCCATTCACATTACTTTAAGGTCCTTTTGTCAAGTGCCTGTTTACTCAGTTGCTGTACTGCTGCTGAAATGGGCCTCATATCTGTAAATTACAATATAAATGCTCATCACAAAATAGTGAGTCAGTTTTCATTGTTGTTTCATGGATTAGGAAAACTTAAGATAATTAAAGTGCAACTGCATATTACTGAGGACATTCGTCCTGTTGCTCAGTGACATCGTCAAATTGCATTTCATTTACAGGAAGCTGTTGAAAAAGAACTTGAGACATTACTAAAGCATGATATCATTGAGCGAATCTACTGGTTCGACACCATGGATTTCACCTAAAAAGGACAGTGGAGGAGCTGTACGCATCTGTGTTGATATGCGTCAAGCTAACAAAGCAATTGAAAGAGAACAACATCCAGGCCACACATTGCCAATATCACAAAGCTGAATGGTGCAAAAGTCTTCTCTCACCTTGATCTCAACAAAGGATATTATCAATTGGAAGTAGAAGAAAATTGCAGATACACTACTACCTTTTCTACTCATATTGGTTTGTTCAGATATAAAAGATTACGTTTCAGCGTGTCATCAGCATCAGAACATTTTCAATGTCATCCGCTGCATAATACAGCCTGTCATGCATGCTTTCAATTACAGTGATGATATATTGGTCTTTGGGGCCACACGAAAGGAACATGATAAAGCTCTTACACAATTGTGCCGTTTACTTACTGATGCAGGTCTCACTTGAATGCAGAGAAGTGTGAGTTCCACAAACAAAACTCATATTCTTTGGCCATATTTTCTCTGATGGGGGAATGACTCCAGATCTGGCTAAAGTACAGGCTTTTGTCAGCCACCTGTCTCCGACAAGATGTTACCATGTTACATTCTTTTCTTTGCATGGCCAGCTACTCCTCTAGGTACATCTGTGATTTTGCCTCAATAAGTGCCTCATTAAGAGACTTAACAAAACGAAATGCTTCATTTCAATGGTCACATAAATATGGAGAAAGTTTCAAGAAAATTAAACATGCAATTGAGAACGCCACTGAAATGCCTTTGATCCGAAGCTACTTACAGAAATTGTTGTTGATGCAAGCCCAGTGGGGTTGGGCTCGATTCTTGCCCAACGCAGTGGGCATCCAAATGCTCAAAGGCATATTGTGGCTTATGCTAGCCAAAGTTTGTCACAAACTGAACGTGCCTGTTCACAACTTTAAAAAAAAGTCTAGCTGTGGTGTGGGCTAGTGAACATTTCCACGAGTTTCTACATGGAAAGCATTTCACTCTTGTCACAGATCACCAAGCATTGCTTACCATCATCGGCAATTCCAAAGCCAATTTGCCCCCTCGCATTGAGAGGTGGGGGTTATGACTGCAAGAATAGGACTTCATTATTGTGCACTGACCAGGGAAAGATCAAAACCATGCTGACTACTTTTCCCGAGTGCCAGTACAGTGTCATAGTACAACTTTTAAGACGCCTGAAGCCTACACAAACTTCAGCATATAGTCCAGTACACCTGCAGCTATATCAGTGGAACAAACCATTGCTGACACAAGCAGAAACAGTGATATGCTAATACTCTAAGACATTATTGCACATCAATGCTGCAAACAGCACACTCAACCTCTTACAAATGACAGTGAATATCAGAAATTCAAAAAAGGTACCGTCTTACGAGGTTCGAGAATTGTCATACTGGAGAGTCTGAGACAGCAAGTCATTGAAGTGGCACATGAGGGACATCGTGGAATTGTCACCCCTAAGCAAGTTCTCAGAGACCGAGTTTGGTTTCCTCAACTTGATGAAAGAGTCGAAAGGGAATTAAAGGCCTGTCATTTGTGCAACTGTTTATCTCCCAAAACAACCCAGCACACATTGAACATGTCTGATCTTCCAAAGCATGTGTGGGAGAGAATCACTGTTGACTTCAATGGACACCTTGACAACGGACATCATCTAGTGGTCATCATTGATGAGTATTCTCGTTTTCCTTTGGTAGAAGACCTCTTGTCGATCACTCGGTAAAAGGTAATTGAGAGGCTAGATGGTATTTATGCAACATGGGGGAGTTCCTTCAGTTCTGAAGTTCAACAGTGGCCCACCTTTCAACAGTCGAGAATTCAAAGACGTTTTTAGTCATCTGAACGTCAAGCATCAGAAAAGCACACCTCTTTGGCCACAAGCAAATGGCGTTGTTGAGCATTTTATGAGCACCCTAAAAAAGACCGTTCTGTGTGCTGCACTGGAAAAGCTTAAATTCAAATCAGCTCTTCATTCTGCTCTTCGTGCATACCGGTTGACTCCCCATTCAACCACAGGTGAAAGTCCTGCCACCCTGACATTTGGGAGAGCCATGAAGACCAAATTGCCACAATGGACTTCGTCAAACAGTCATGTCACAAATACAAAATGAAGAACTAGGTTGACAAATGCTGATGTGCGAGGAACACTGTCATTAAAGAAGGAGACCGAGTCCTTGTCAGACAGAAACAAAAATGTAAGTCTGATGCTTCTTTTGATGCTGACTGACTGAGCGTTATGACTAGTAAGGGACACATGGTGACTGCCCACCATCCTGTAAAGTCCATTACGTGTGATTCTTCGCATTTCAAACACCTTTCCTTCGACATTTGCCAACTCCAGATATCAAAAGGGAGACTTCTCCACTTGAGAATCCTGGGAGCCTAACGGCTGCACATGCATCTCTGTCACCAGTGCCAGTCGTAGACACTTCTCCTGTATCTCCGCAGCCTCACACGACAAGATCTGGGAGATTGATTCGAACACCAAGATGACTTATTGAAGAGTTATGATATATATGTATTATTTGTACTTTTTATTTAACAAAGAGGGAGATGCAGTGTCTTGTGAGTAAGAGATAACAGGACCCTTTTAGTTCCTGAAGGACTCCGTAGAACAGTGATGTAAGTGCTTGTGTGTGGTTGATAGAATTCATGATGTAGAAAGTTCAGTTAACAGTTACACACTGAGGAATAAAGACATGTAATACCAAGCTCCTTGTGTGGCGTAATCATTTACATGCTCTGAGGCTAGGGAGGACGCTACACCAACCCCATCTTGTTCTCCAGCAGAATTCTTTCAGAAGTCCAGAACTGTTGAAGAGGGCTGGAATTGAGAGCCTGCACAAAGCCCACTTTGTTTAATTTCTAAATCTAACCCCACACAAGGTCGCTTCATACTTACAGCATTTGCACTTCCGAAGCTTGTGCCCAACCAGCTGAAGTCAGTAGATGGATTTTTATCACCCTAGCTAAAATGACATTTTGACTCCCATCTCCATGGCATAACAATAGACGCCAATGTCTATTGACATTATTTACGCTGAGGAACCTGTGAAAGTGTGCCAAAGCCTGGGCTCTGTTCAAGAACAGAGCTGACAGTAGAGAGGATTTCTACTCATCTTCTAAATTCAGACACGTTGAGTTGGCAGCATGACCAGAGTGGATTGGGGATGTAGGTGGAGATGTGACACTGGGCCAACATTTCATGGGGTGGTCTCATTGTGGTGGGCAATAAAGTTTTTAGCAAGCCACATTGCTTTAGAGAAGTGTGAATGTTTGTCCAGTAGCACTGAGATTTTAACATATAGACATTAAAAATGTTCTCCCTCCAGTCTCCCTAGAAGAAGTCTGGCTCGCTCACCTCAATCTATTGCTGGAATTTGGGGCAAATATTACCCCCCCCCCCCCACACACACTTTAAAAGATCACCAGCCACCATTGTTGAGAAGATAAGGCACGAGCAGAAACAGCAATAAAATTAACATTATCACCTATTATTAATATGGATAAACCTGCGTACATTTCACAAGTCAGTAAGCCCTCCACACTCCTGACCAACCTGCAATTTACATTCAAGATTGGGTCATTTAACAGCAGTGTGGTGAAACCCAGCTCCCATGAGGGCAACATTTGCACACCGTGCCCCCTGTGCCATACTCCTTTGCGAAGAAAGTAGTACGGGTACTCCTAGCATGACTGTAGCTGTCTCTTAAAAGCAAACGCCTGGGGTACTAAGACCTCCACCAAATTATTTATTAACCACCCGCGTGCGTGCTATAGGGCCAAAGCATAAATAGATTGTGTAATCAGAGACTATACCTGGAGGTGGGAGGTGGCTGACGCTGTAGGTGTAGGGGGGAGCTGGTTCATAGAAGGGGCTGATGCTAGAGGGGAAGGGTCTGGGTCTAGAGATAAGGGGAGAAGATGCTGAAGCTATAGCTTATCCTAGAACTGGGGCTGGTGCTAGAGTGGGGGAGAGGGGTCAATACTAGACGTGAAGGTAGGAAGGCGAATGCTGGAGGTTCTGATGCTAGAGGTGCGGTGGAGATCAGGTGGTACTACAGGTGAGGAGACAGGCTAAGTTCATAGGAGGGGACTCTGCAACAGTTTGAGTAGTAGGGGCAGGTACTACAGGTGAGGTGAAGGTTCAGACTCTACACGGGTCTGATGCTAGAGATGGAGAGAGAATGGACTGTTGATATAAGTGTTGGGTGATGATGCTAAAGGAGGGGGTGGTGCTAAAGTAAGGGAAAAGCAGCGGACACTGCAGGTTCACAGAGAAGGGGCGGATGCCATACATGGGGAGGGAAGGTCCTGATGCTAGAGGTGAAATGTCTCATTCTGGCGGTGCGGTTTGGGAAGCAGCTATAACTGTAAATTTGGGGGGTGCTGATGGTAGAGGAGGAGCTGTGATAGAGTGAGGGAAACGGTCTGATGCTAGAGCGTGGATAAACAGATGTTAGTTAAGAAGAACTCATGCTAGAGGTGAGAGGAGAAGGGCTGCTTCTAGAGGTGGGAGAGAGATGGGATGGATGGGAGTGGTGGAGTTAGAAGAAGCCAATACCTTGCATGGGGAAAGGGCTGATGCTAATGGCGTGGGAAGGGGCCCTTCTAGTTTCTGGAATCTATGGCTTCATGAATACGAATCAGACCGAAGTTAAACATTTTTCACAAAACTACTGAGAAATGCAGTGTCTTTTTGTAAAACGTAGCGTGAGGCCAGACTGTTCCACTGGGGAGAGGCATGGAACAGGCGAACCCAGAGACATTACTACATAGTAGTACTTTTTACCTCAAATGTAGAAGTCTGTGAGCACACAACTGATAGGATACACAGACAAGAACCAGAACATTTCAATATGAAGCACTTTTATTGATCACTAGAACAAAGGCACAGTCTGGCGCTTGGCGCTAAGGCATGGTAAACACAGGAAGAAGTACCCTAATTCATGAACACAAAGTGAAGTATCCTTTCCAAGGCACTACCTCGTGAATGCTGCTCCGCAATGAAACAGAATTGAAGAACAATTAGAAATAATTTTACAAAGTTGCAGCTCCTGATTGTTAGAACGCAAGTGTCTTAGATCCTGAAAAACTGTTTATTACAATAATTTGGTTATGAAACCATTTCCTCCCTCTTTGCCAGAGATGAGTATGCACAGTTACCTTTCTACGGAGTGCACGTCACATTGACATTGTGAAATAGGGTATGTAAACAAGAACTCATTCCAGGAAACATTAAGCATTAAAGGCTTGAGCTACAGTAAACACAACAGGCCTAGCACCCTACCCTGGAACCTTTTCTGCACCAATGGGAGCCAGTTATTTTATACAGTACTTAATAAGTGAGTTTAGGTTGCTTCAAAGCACGATCAATATTTTTAGATATAGGAACTGAGGAACATGGAGATGTAATGATCAGCCCTAGAGCCATAATTGGTCAGGAGGGGAAGTCAAGATTTGAAGTCAGGAACCCTAGGTCATGGGCATCAATTTCACCATGCCACCTCCCCAATGTCTGCGGATTACCGCCTGCGTGCTGAAAAGGTCACTTTGACCTCAGTCTTCTTAGAGTCCGTTTATGTGTCTTTAAACCACAGCTTGGGCTTGGCAAGCCCATGTTAAGCCATCCTATCTACCCATTATCCTGTCGGATTTAAAAAAAGAGTTAAAAGTTACACCTGCGTCTGATGTTGCCTCCCAAGATATCAATGAACCAAAACTCTACCCACAACTCGCCATTAGCACATTATCTTTTACGTCTAAGCATTCAACTCTCTAAAGAGAGCTGAGGCCAGATGCCATTGCACCATTAGATAATTCAAAGCAGAATGAACAGACCAATAGTCCATGCTACTGTGTGGGCAGCATCAATGACCCAAGCCTTCAGTCCCAGAGGCCCACAGCGCAAAATGCCCTCAATGCCCCATTGAACCAAGGCAATGACTGGCGGACTCTGGAAATGGTCTTCTGGTACAGCCTGCACCCATCAAACTGCTTGGAATGTTTTAAAAATATTAGGTAAGTGGGCTGGATATTGTCTAAAATGAGTTCTCCGGTAAGCTAAGCCAGCAGTGACTCATTGGGAGATGGGTAAGCACACCAGCTCTAACCAGATCCCATGCAGTTGTAATGTGAGACAGCCATTATAACAGGGCATGCCCTGTTGTGATTGGGTACTCTCTCTTCCTAAGCTCATACAGTTGTATGAAACTGTAATGTCCTTATGTCATAGTTTAACTGCTCAAGAAATGTCCCAAATCATGTCATCTAATAATAAGCATTACACACCGGGCTAGACAAGTCCAACAACTGGATGCATGCCTCATCAATGGAGGTACATCCCAACACCCGAGGAACATCGACCCACTGGAGGTACAATCCACCACTGTACATATGTCCAACTATTGCAGGCATGTACAATTGCTGAACACTTTTCTCAGCACTGGTGGTATGTTCCAGCACTGTAGATATGTCCCACTACTGTACACCAGTACACAACCACTAGAGGCACGTCCAATAACTGGAGATACGTCCAATGACAGTAGCTATATTTCACTACTTTTCCCCAATCCAACCACTGGATGCACGTGCAATCCCTGGTGGTAAGTCCCACCGCTGCAGACCTGTCCCACAAATGTAGAAATGCCTCACTAGTGACATACATGTTTCTAAAGTTTCGGAATGTCCCACCAATGGAAGCACATACCACCAGTGTAGACAAGCCCCAGCACTGTAGACATGACCTACCACTTGACCAGCAGGAGCACTTTTATCATGACCAAATTCCTCTCTGTTGGTCTTTAGGTTTAGTCAAAGTGCATTTTCATGGAACTACATATACACACACACACACACACACACACACACATGATTGTATCATGCAGCTGTGCAGAACTATGTGCCCAAATTACTTCTAAAAAACTGAATACAGGTCAGTAAAATAGCAACAACTGTAGTGTCCTACAATTCAATGCAGAATCATAAATGTGCTCATTGTAGTTCTGGGCTAGCAGCAATATAAAACTAAAAGAGGAAAGTTTGTGGTGCCCAATTAAAGCTAAAGGAAGTAGTATTTTTGGTATCATTAGTAATCCTCTGCTGAGTAATATGGGCACATGTCTGTGTAAATATATTTTTGCTTCTTTCAGAATGTAAAAATATGGGACCGCAACTGTTATCCTCGTTGGCTTAAACCACAATGAGTGTCCCCAAGTACTATGGCAGCACTGCACAGGACCACTGTTCGCTATTCAACATTACACTGTTGCACAGCATAACCAGTCATTTGTAATCACCCCCTCAGCTAACCAGTTATATTTCGCATTTAAAAAATTTAAAGTGTGTTCATGTTTTGCTTGCCTTAGGCTGCTTTGGAAAGATACTTGTGGGGCAGGAATCTGGTAATCCCTTGCGTATTGAACAATACTGCAAGGGTGACTTGCAGCCGGTCCTGGTTTTTCATCCAAAAGCACTGGTCGACTTGTAGGCCAATAGTCACAATGGGAACAAACTACAAGTCCCAGTATCCTCAGCGACTTTGACTGAAAAAGCAATACTTCTTGAAAGTCAATATCTTGACATGGGGCCAGTTGACAGTTTTGTGCTGTCCGTTTGTGATTCTGCTGCACCTACTTTAATTTTATTCTTTACTTCCCGTTTTGTATTTTCGTCTTGTGCTCTCTAACCCAAACAGCATAAGACAAAGAACTACAGTTCCTGGAGCAAAATTCCAGAACCAGTCAAGTCACCTCTGTCAGAACTGAGCAACCCACCAAACCAGATGCTTGGGGTTTGGTTTCTTAGACAGTGGTCCTACAACATTCATAGAAAGACTCAAAAGGGTTCCATGTGAAAAAGTAAAGCAAAAATATCAGAAACACAGATAGCAAAAATAACTTTCCTAAAAACAGACTGCAAAACATAGATTGCAAAATTCTCTGTCCTACATAAATATCTCCAAAAACTGATGATATTTTTAATTTCTATATCCGGTCACACAAACTTTTGACTTATTTTTAGAATTATCCTAACTCCCCTCCCTCCAATACCTGGGGGGAAGCTGAAAGACTTTGGGATTAGGTGTAGGGCAACATTTTGTGAGATAGATAACCATGTAAGGCAGAGACTTTAATGATCTATCTTTAGAGGCTACATTTTTGCAAACGATGTTTCTGAAATCTACGGTTTCCCATGCTACCACAACAGAAGGTCACATTATGGCGTCGAGTAGCACCCGAATCAGTGAGGAAAAACGCAAAGTTGTCTAAGTAATTTACTGCAAAAATAAAAGCCAGACCAAGCAGGCAGTGAAAAAGACACAAGAACTGTTAGGAACTGCTATGCAGAGTACTTTTACTTACCTTAGCATGTGGTGCGGCTCTGGGTCTCATGAAAATGACTAGTTTTTAGCTATGGCCAAAGTGCAGAAAGCAGTAATTCCGAATCAATTAATGGAATTTACCAGGTTTTAGTTTTACATATACATCTAAACTTATCCACTGTACATGCCATGGGCATATATATTTTAGTGCAATGCAGGGTTGTAGTGGCGACATTTTAACATCTGCTGTGGGGTGTGCTATCGCAACTTTGTGGACCTGGCTCTCTCACTGGTTCGACAATAGTACACAAGCTGTGGTGTACAGGCCAGATATGGACGTCTGACCTACCGTTTGTGCTGGAAGGAAGCACTAAACATGAAAACCCAGACTGGGCATAATCTTTTAGAGCCGCAATGCAAAAATGGGATGTAGCACAGGCAAACCCCAGAGGCAAGATAAGAGAAGGATGTCCCAGAGTCTTCAATACATCTTTTAGGCTTGCAAAGAGACTGTTACCCACCTTCTGATGGTAGTTAAAGGGAGGGAACCAGTTATCCTAGTGGTGAGTCATCAAACTTGGTCTCCATTAGAAAAGAGGACATAGTTTGAGATTCTAAGCAAGATGTGTAGACGCCGTCACGCTCACCAAAGTGGTAAAACTAGTTGTGAGACTGGATGTGCTCCTGGCAGATGTCAGTGCATTGCTTAATGTACAAGGCTTCGTGGTGACGTTAGCGCTAGCTCTGGTCACTAGACATAGCATGATCTTTGGTGAATAGCTCAGTGTTCATCATTTATCTACCCTTAATGGATCGGGAGTTTCTAGGCAAAACCTTAATAATCAGTTAAAGATGACTGTTTTCAAACTGATCATTACATCCAGACATGGCTCTGCATTCTGAATTGGACGTAATCCTAAATGAACCAGTAACAAAAGAAATCATCTCAATTGGGATTACAACTTCTGCAGAAAAACTACACTCTTCGTGTATCAACCCCAAGCACTTCACTGGTCAAAAATGAGGACTTAACACAGCCATTTGGTGCAGTAACATTGCTTTTCCTGGTAATTCCCCATTTGTCAGGCGGCCCATAGGATAAAACTCATGCTGGAATTACTAATATATGTAGCTTTGGTAATTCCAGATGTGGGAATACCAATGCAGTATTCTTGGCCCTCTTGTAATGAGGGCCTTAGTGTGACTAGGTGGACTGTCCCGAAGGCTGTTCTTGCTGGCACCTTAGCTCTTCATCCCCCGAATCATACCCCTCCTCTGCCAACCGAGCTATGTTAGTGCACAATCTGGGGGTTATATTTGACAATCAAACTTCTTTTGGCTCTCAGGTAGCAGCAGTTGTTGGTTCCTGTTTTGGACTTTTAAAGTCTACGTCTAGAAGCACCAACACCTTACTATTGAAACCTCAAAAAGTTTTGAAAAAGAAAACCTACAACCAAACGTTCACCGGATTGGCACCTAGAATCTGGAACTCCATGCCCCCTGAAGTCAGACTGAACCCTTCATGTACATCCTTCAAAAAATAAGTTAAACTGTTTTTAATGAACAAAACTCTACTCTGAGCCCACTGACTCATTTATCTGGATAGTGATTTGACGCAGTTCGCCAACCAGGGTTTGCACTCGCCCTCTACGTCCTGGTGTCTAACTCACTGTCCTCCTGATTTTCGATGTGTACTGACAGCATTTATGTTTCTTGGTTCACTTGTTTTCTACTTACAGTAACATTTGTAAAGCGCTCTGATACCCTTCCAGGGTCAAGTTTGTGCTATATAAGACTTTATAAATAAAATAAAATACTAAGAAATTCTTACATTTATTCGTGGCACAGGCTCAGAAGACGGCCATTCAAGCCCTCATTACCTCCCGTCTCGATTATTCTAATTCTCTATACTTGGGTCTCCCAGCCTATCAGCTGTGGAGACTTCAGCTAGTACAAAACACTGCTGCGTGACTAGTACTAAAAAAAAGACCCCAGATCGGCGTATTTTCACCAGCATCTTAAGGAGCCGCATTGGCTTCCTATTTTAAGAGAATATCCGGTTCAAATGTCTCACACTGGCTCACAGGGCCTTCTATCGGGCGGCCCGGTATATGTGGTCAATAGGCCCACTTCATATTATCCTGCCAGATCTCTCCACTCCACTGGCGCTGTTCTGGCAGTGGTCCTATGATTTAGGAGCCAGAGATGGGGTGGCACCTCTTTCTCCTTGCTCGCTGCCAGGGTTGAGAATGCTCTTCCCTTGGACTTACGCACTATGAAGGATTAACACTGTTTCAGACGCATTCTTAAAACCTGGTTGTTCCAATCTGCCTATCAGTAGGTTGGCTCTTGTTCCAGCCAGCATCTAGTCTGGCCAGCGCCAGGGACACTCTAGGATTAGCCGTGTGCTTTATAAATTCTTTGATTGATTGAATGATTGAAATATCCCACATTTCAAGCCCCTAAAGGTCTACTCAATTTGCCATTGGTCTACTTTAGCTAGCATTTTACGCTATCCTTAAGAACCTCCAATTAGAATTTATTGTTCTTTGCGAAGTTCAGTGATAGGGCATATCCACTACCCAGCACCATGCAAAAAGACATTAAAAAACAATAAGTTTAACTTCTGGGCTTTTCCAACGTGATACCTTTTTCCTGCTATTTTCATCACAGTCTACGGGAGGAGGCACACACACAACAGCAGTAGGATGTGGACTTGCTTCCACTACAAGCAGAAATCCTGACTGGTGTGGAGCGAACAATGTATAAAAGAAGCCGATACAACAGTGAGACCAGGCCTGGATCCAGTTCCCTTTATAATAAAGCATGGTTATGTGGGACAGAGAGACGGCGAGGAGCACTTTCAGTTCCTTTAGTAGCTTACGCTATAGATCGATGAGCTGCTGTGGGAAATATTCCACGTCAGCCTGCACTCTGTTTCAGCACCTTCTCAGACATCTCATGCCTCTTAGAGGAGTGGGGCCTGGTTTTTACACCATACGATTGATGGAAGGACATCAGAAGCCTCGTTCCTCAAGAAACCAGCTGTATCTTAAGCATCTATAGTTCTGGAAGCTCCATTTGACCCTCAATCGACAAAGAACTCTGTTTTTCGCAGACTGATATCTTCTTTTGACATGATTGAAAACTTGGAAGTGATTTCAGAGACCTAGCGCACTGAAGGCTTGGGTTATTTTTTTTTTTTAGGCTAAGGTGTGTATGTCAATTACGGTACAAACTTGTCTTTTTTTTGGATCCACCACAGCTTGCCAAGGACTGATTAAAAAAGGTGACCTCCAGGGAGTACTCTGCAAAGGTGCACGGACCACTGTAAAATTACTGACCTGCATACAAGTCACAGGCAGTACGGCCCACATCTATTTTGATTGTTCGGTAGCCAATCTGAATGGTTTGTTTGAATGATTAGTTGAAAGGCTTAAACAATAGACATCTGATTGGCAACCCTTTCAAATAAATCAGCCCAAGTGCTTTTTTAGGACCTTTTTGATTGCCTGCTGGCAGCCAATCAAAATAGCTGTAGTAGCCCTTGTTTATTAGTTCATGGAGAGATACACAATCCGTGTTTAGGCACAACATCCACCCTATTCTCAGTCTATTCCATCAGCAGAACAGAGTTTTGCTGTTATTCAAACCAAATTCCACTCCATCTATAGACTTAAAAGGGCAGATTTCACTCCGTATGCATTTCAGGAAATGTTTTTACCCATGCCTACACAAGGACAGTGCAGTATCAACTGCATTGGCAACTACTGGGCATCCAGTTTTCACACAGACCAATCAAACAATAGCTGCCCAAGTCATTTTATAATTGCAGTAGCAACAAGTGAAACCCTCATAAAGGTGGGGACCCAAAAGCATACCAAACCCATTTTGGTGCCATTTCAATGGAATGCCTATTTCTGTCTTACAGGCTTTTTAAGAAAGAATATTCTTGCTGTGTGAACTTTCCTAGTCATTCCTGCTCGTAATGTCAATGAGGCTATGTGTCTGAACTCACCTTCAAGCCTAAGGCACTGCATTCCTATAATAAATAAATAACAGAGAACCATCCTATAAAATTATATAAATACAAAGCTTTCAGACTTTGAATTCCCTTATGATGTGATACTCTGGCAGGCACATCACTGTTACATCTACCATCGTTCACTCCTCGCTCGCACCTGCTAAGCGGAGCACAAGTTGAGTTCTGCAGTCTGGTCAGAGATCTCCGTCGCAAAGCAAAGGACCTCTATCCACATTTGTTTACAACTACACAGACGAAGATACTTTGGATTTACAGAAGAGTTGATGTTGGCTGGCAGGGTTATCCTGCTTAGGGTAGCACAATGATTGAGCCTAAAGATTGTTCACACATTCCTTGCCACCATCCCATCCCATTGGTAAGCTGGAAAAATTATTGATTAAGCCACAGTGATTCCAGGATCTCTGCCTTGGTCAGCCATTAATCAGAGTACATCCAGGTCTTCCCTTGCCGTGGATCACGACCGATGAAATGCCTCCTCTGAGCCTCAGGGACATCTGGGGCGAAATTTGTGACCAGCATCAATTCAGGAATAACACGGAACATTTATGAAAAAGATGTAGTTTCCTAAACGGCATACCAAAATATCCAATGTAACACAACCAGGATAACCTTATTCATCTTCCATAAGGCTGCTATCTTCTTCATTTGTCAACTGGGCGATGGACTTAGTGCAAAGATTTCTTCCTACGGCACCTCCTACTGGTCGCCAGCTATGGGTGCATCATTATTCACCATGTACTATTACAAGCCATGTGCCATGCACTGATATGTATCACGAATCAATGTGTTCTACACAACAATTTGCACAGTATTTCATTGATTTGTTGCGTCTTCTAGTCTACGTTTCTGAACGTGCTGTGGCTTGTGGAAATTTTTTATTGCTCCACTGGAGAAAGTGCCTGGTGGTTTGAAGGTTACAACGTCCTTATCTGGCGTCGGTTCCACATGCCTCGCTTCGAGTGGTAGTGATGGAAGAAGTTTCGCAGGGAGAGCCTTTCAACCTCCAGGCCAGCCTCAATAATCCTGTAGAGGGCATATAAGGAGAGATTTTTGGATCAGACAAATGAATTATGGCATGGCAGCTAAGACATGCAAGGACATTCAGAAGAGAAAGGCTGCACTGCACAATACTTCCGAGATTACAAGCAGTACGGGCTTGTTGTATGTGGATTCCATTGCTAGCCAAGATCAACAATAACTAATTTGAAAGCCAGTTATTTACATTTCTGACATAAGAGCAGTGAGAAAAAAGCTTTATTTTTCACTACTGTTAAGTCAGATCAGCATAAAACTGGGTGTTAAAACAAAGTTTGGGTGGGCGATGACCCACCATGTTTGTTCAAAAACCCAAAGGACATACTGGAATGAGAGAGGATGGTCCACTGTCTCGCTGGCTTTCCTGATTCCCCAGAGGTCTCACTCCTCATGTGACGTAAGTTAATGCAGAACCACAGATGATGCATGGTCTCTAGGTACTAGCAGGAGCTATTATAAAGGCACTGACAGAACATCTTCTATTTTCTCATTAAAAGCAGAAAGATTTGTCCCTCAGGTGGGAAAGGGAATGCCCAGAGGAATGTAGGGAAGGCGGGATGACATCAGATATGATTGCTAATCACTGGTTAAGGAAGACAGTGTTGTGCTTGGTTCTCTATCACTTGTAAAGATACCCTGGCACATATGATCCATGGGATTACCCCACTGAGCCACTGTGTGGGTGCAGTACACAACATACAACTGAAGATGGGAGGGTGTCATCAATGTGGGGGATTCCACCTTGTGGTTCCAAGTGATAACCTACACAAGTCAAGGCTAATGAAAAACCATATAAGCATAAAAACAATGGCATACAATGCCGTATATCTTATTTAAAAAACAAAGTTCATTCAGCATACCATATAAAAAAAACAATTCTTGAAAACATGATTATAGAAGTTTAAAACTACCAGAACACATGTATAAGATATGCAATTTAGTCACATTCCAGCCACCCGTTTAAAAACGGCATGCCTAGTTAATGCATATATGACTAATAATCAGTTGATGTCCCCCAGAACACTTATAACACCAGAAATGTAACATGCAGTTACTTCCCCACCAGCTTTCTCAGTCTAACAGCCGCAGTCTTGCTCTTACGGTCCACAATGAACCCCACTGGAAAACAATGCCGTTATTGACACACACCAGTCTAAACTTTTTTATTTTGTGTCTGCCAGATATTTCTGGTATCTGTTGTTAACTACTCTGATGTCATCATAACAGAAACAAATTAGTTTGTGGTCTCCTGCAGCTATAACACAAAACTGCTCCTGCATTTAACAAACTCCCTATGTACAGTATCCCTTATTCTTTTGCTAGTTTTCTACACACATTCTTCTACAATTGTTTCATTGCAGCTCTCTTTCTTCCTTTCCTGTTGTGTCACGAAGGCGAGGTAGACAGTCTGCTTTATTGTTTTCCCATCATAGTAAGTATTCTCTCTTGTACAAGATGTTTTGCATCTTGGAAGCCAACCTAGCCAGTGTTGGTGCTACCATGTCTGCTCCACCTTGTTCTAGTACTTTTAATAACAGTTTGAGGTCTGTGCGAAGTTGAAATTCTCTGCCTCATAAGTATCTTTTGAAATGTGCAGTTGCCCATACACGTTTCTTTTTCCATTGTTGCTTATTTCCTTTCTGTTGGTGCTGGTATTCGTGAAGCAAATACTACTTATTGTTTTATTTTCTCCATTAAAACAGCACCTATGCACTAATGGGTCGTGTCCATTGCTGACATAGTTTTAGTTTGGTTGAATGGTTTGAATATATTCGCTTACAAAGTATGATCAATGATATTCCTAAAAGCTATAATTTGTTCTTGTCTTCATTCAAACGATTGACCTTTTCTTAATAACTTCTACAAAGTTTCTGACATGCTGCTGTAGTGGTATACACTTTTTTAATAATACTCAGTTAATCCAATCTCAGTTGCTCCTCGTTTTCAGGTTCTGGAGCCATCCTTATGGACTTCCGTAGATCTTCTTTTGGTTAAACCCCTGTCCTGAGATCACATAGCCTAGGTATTCCACTTCTAGCAAGTCAAATTGAAAAAATCGTCATCAGTGTAAAACCTTTTTGTTCCAGAATGATCAACACTCAATCTAGTGTTATCTTGTGTTCTTGTTCGTTCTTTCCATACACAAGGGTGTCGCCTTGGAAGTACTAAACATTTTTCTCGTTTTTAAAACAAGTGTCTTCATCTCTAGAAGTTAAAGGCAGCTTAGCTAATCAAAATGGAAATCCTTTGAATTTTAATGTTCCTTGAGAAGCTATAAATGCAGTGATTTGTTGGGACTCAGGATGTATTCAGTGGAAGTCCAACTTCCTTCACATTTTTGTTCATTCAAGAGACCTTTGCATTTTATTTATATTTGTAAGGGTTGCGGTCTGTTCAGATACTACGCAAAAACATAACCTTCCATCACCGCTTTTTGAGATTACTAAAGAAGAAAATTCTCATCTTGCTGAATTATGACCTCTACTTCCATTTTTCTTAGCATTTGTTTCACTTACTATTTTATAGTTAGAGGTTTTGGTCTTGTGCAATGATGTATTGGGACAGATCCCTCCTTTTATTTCAACCATATGCTCATAGCTTTTAAGTTTTCCAGTGTTATTCTCAAGTAGTTCTCTCTGTTTTTCCACTATTTCATCTTTATTACTTTCCACTAGTGAGACTTGTCCTCCATATCCTGATTTTAGTGTCTACTCTAATTCATATTGTTGCCTCCAACGTAGGATGGCTGGACCTTTTTTTTCCCACCACATACACTTTTGTCACACAGGTATGTTCTTTGAACTCAATACTTTCATCCTAATGTCCCACTAGAGCTATTGCTTCTCCATTGTAACTCTCCAACTTTAATGTGTTTCTAGGTAATTGTCTGTCCACCTGTTATTTAGTATATTTCTGGGTACTATTATGTACAACATCCAGAGTCAACCTGCAGTACTACGCTATCTCCAGGAATCTTTATTATGCTGCTCGTTTTTAGGTTGAGCCTAGCAGCGCGCATGCGCTGCTCTGCAAGGCTTCTTGTTACTACTCTGTGTGGGTCTGACTCCTCCCACACATTGGATTGGCTTTTGCGTGTGTCTTTCAAGAATGAAAGCACGCAAATGGCTAAAGGTGGGTGCATGTCCCACCTTTTTTAAAATGTTCACTCCCACTGCGTTTTGCCTCGGGAGCGAGCAGCGGCACGCAGGGCGGCAGCTGCAGTGCTCGTGGATTACTCCCCCCACCCTCTGAGCACAAACACAGCGTTTCCCTCCCCCCAATGTATTGGAGCGCTTTACAAGTGCACCAGTTACGCTACAGACGGACACATTCATTTTTGGTAGGCACGGGGAGATTACGTGATATTGTCACTGCCCGGCACCGCAGTCTTTAACCATAGTTTTGTGAAACGCTTCGGAAGCACGCTTGTTTTTATTCTATCCGCATTTAACTCTCTCCTGTCCCAGCCTCATCTCCCCACCCCTCCTCCACTATCACCCACTTCCCTTGCTGTTCTCTCATTAGCGCCACTTGTTTGTGATAGCAGGGGCGCTGGACGAGGCCGGAGCCTGGGCTGCAGCCGCAGCGGAGGCTGTCCCTTCCTACCTCTCTCTCCTCCGCGCCTGCCATGAAGCACAACCTACCCTACACCGATGGCCCTTGTATATGGAGTTAAGGGCCCAGCTACAGCTCCCCTTCTCGGCACAGCCTGGTGCGGTGCAGATAAGGTGCTTTCCTTACTCAAGTGTTTGGGTTCTGTGCAGTGTACACATTGTGCATTTTCACCATATTTCTTAAAGTGGTCTGATTTTAGGTCTTATGAAAACTGCATTTTTTTGTTTCAGAAGACTATGCTAACAGAGCAACGTTCAACTACCCACATTTTTTGTCCACGTTTCATTTCTTTTAATAACGTTAAATAACAGACATGTTTCTAAACTGTATGTAGAAAAACTTTTAAATATTTTCATTTGGACATTAAAAACTATCCGGACCATTTCTCCATATCATCATCATTAATGCATCGCTTCTTTGTAGTACGCTCGTTGGACAGCTTCGAAATTCTCCCTTTCAAGTATGGCTTCCGGCTTCATGTGAGCTCAGGATAGGTAGCAGACGGGGCCTTGAGAGCTTCCCGTCTTCCATGTTAAAGGCTTCTCCCTTTCTCGGTCCCTGCAAGTGGACAGCGCAGCAAGGTGTGCTCTAACTATGAAACGGGCTATTTTTTCCGTATACTTTTGTACACCACACAGGAGAGATATAATACTGAACTTATGTAGTGCACAGAAATGCCTGTTGGCGGTGCTTCGTTGATATTACATGATTTAGCAGAAGAGGGAAGATGGATGCCTGAATTATCCCTGCCAAATTTTGAATGTGTGACTGTTGCTGCCACATGGCCCCATATACACATGATACAGTAGGCAAAGTGCACGTTAAACTAGTGGATTTGTAATTTCGTGTCTAAAATGAATTACTGACTCACATGTACCCGTATTCGGAATGCTGTTAGCTTAAAAAAGAAAAAGAAACACACACACCTAACCTCCCACCCCCAGTAAAGTCCGGCTTCATGCAGATTCAATACAGAGTCCTGCAACCGGCGCTTAGCTGTCTTTCACTAACAAAGTTCCAGAATGCATAGCTCTTTCTCCAAGTTTCCATCTATTTCGGGGACAGTTTGGCTCTTGCAATTCGTTTAGTTAGAGATCCTAAATTGCATGAATTTCGTGTTGATCATGCCTCGTTATTACTATCAACTTGCCTTCAGCAATGACCTCAAGGCCTCTATCAAATAGCAATAGCTTATTTATGGTTTTTGAGTGAAAGCTCGCTGGTTGCAAAAATCCTATTGTGAACTTAACCAGCCTGCAGGAACCGTTCTGTAGATACACCATAATGTGTCTGTCTACCTCGGATGAGAACACAGTACATAATGTGATGAGCGCACTGTACAGCTGTTGATATTTTTACTAGGTCGAGCCTACAGGCAGATCGTGAAGGTAAAGTATTTGTGCACATGTAATGTTGCTTCAGGGCCAGTTTATCAGTGCTGTACATATATACGCAACTCGCATCTATTGTTTTGTCTCTGGTTCCTGAACAAAGACTTGTTTTGTGAGATCAGAGTCCTCTTTCCCACCAGGGATCTTTTCAATGACACTCACCCCAGCTCTCTCTTTCTTCCATTCTGCTCTAATCTCTTCCCACCTCAGCACCAGCACAGCACCAGTGCAGCACCACCTCACTACCAGTGCAGCGTCAGCATCAGTGCAGCACTGCGACCTCTGCATCAGCATAGCACCAGCACAGCATCACTCAGCGCCACCACAGCATCACTCAGCACCACAACAGCACCAGCACAGAATCTCCTCAGCATCACTCAACACCACCACAACACCACCTCTGTATCAGCACAGCACCACCTCCGCATCAGTGCACCACCACCAGCAAAGCACCAGCGTAGCCCCATCACAGCATCAGTGCAGCACCACCACCTCAGCACCAATGCAGCATCACTTCAGCATTAGCGCAACATCAGCACAGCACCAACTCAGCATCACTCAGCACCACCTCCGCATCACTGAGCACCACCTGAGCACCACCTCTGCACAAGCACACCACCACCTCAGCACCATGTCAGTATAACTCAGTATCACCAGAGCATCAGCACAGCCTTACCTCAGCACCAGGATAGACAAACTGGAAGACATTATATATGTTAATTTTTTTTAATAGGGTCGTTCGTTGGTACATAAGGTTTACTTGGTTATATATAAGGTAACAAAAATGCTTATTACACTTTATTATAACTTTTCGACATGCTGCACAGCAGGTACACTGCTCTACAACATAGCTTAAACACATTGGCAAAGCCAATAGCTCTGGAAAAACACTTATAAGGTCCCAAAGGCGAGACCTATTGGCTATGCCAATGCTGGTTTATGTTGGTACTGCCCTTTTTTCTTCATCCACTTTCCTTCTCACGTAAAGTACTATGTTTTGTATTTATGGTATTTGCTCTTCCTCTCCTTCCTTCACATTACCTTTCTGTTTGTCTGCTAGTGGTCCTACACATCCTTGCATAATGTCCTCTCCGAACTGCATTGGTCACATGTTCTGTCCTGTGAAGGTCAAGTTTTTTGCTGTAAACCAAAGGTGTTTTGCTTCCTCATCCATAAGATACTCTGGTCTCAGTCTTTTCACTACCTCTTTGTTTATTTACTTGTGTTTTCCTTTCCCTGAAAGTGTCCTTCTCTGACTCACCTCCATTCTTTAATAGTGTTCACATCCACTTGTGGTTCCTCTTTCTTTATGCTTATTCTCTGAGTTGACTGCTCCTGCTACCTTATCTCTACATTGGGCTATTAACTGATCCCTTACTAACTGGTTTGTCATTTCTCCAAAGTCAAATGGTGCTGCTAGTTCCTTCAAAATGGACACAAACTAGTCAACACCTTCATTCTCTCTTTATGCCTTGGTGTAGAATGTATGACTAATCATGACCAAATTTACCTTTCTGTTTTATCGCGTCTTCATACACATCGATAGTTACGTTGCCTGTGGAGTTTGTGCCCTACTCATGATCAGCAAAAGCCCATTGCCTCTGTGTTCCAAAACAAGTCATAAGTTAAGCTCTTTTTCTGTTGGAGCTAATATTCATTGCATCAAGACAATTACTGAACATATTGTCCAGTCTTGCCAGTAAATGGGTCTCCTCAGGCCTTTCTAGAAGCAATGGAGGCTTATTAATTGAGTCTGTATTGATCTGAGTAGCCCAAGTTTATGGATGTGGTGTGGGGGGTAAATATTTATGCTCCCAAAATATGTATATCACTTGTAACTGGTATCATAATGCATATTCATTATGATACCAATTCTTGATGTGCCAATGGCTAGTTATAGTTTATTAAAAGGAGTGATGCAAGAGACCCCCGGCCTGGAAGGCTCCGTTAAGCCAATTTGCTGTTATGCAGATTTAAGTCCTCTGCTTGTTTCAGAAAAGTCATTATTGTACTGTTTTACTTCCTTTTTAAAGTCACCCATGTAGTCTCTTTAATAATAGGAGGGCTCACTCTTGAAAAGGGGGGTTGTCTCCCTTTTTGTGAAGTCTGCCCCTCCCCCTTCCACCACATGTGCAGCTGTGTTTGCTCGCCTGTTAAGCTGCGCTTTCGGCAAACAACATCACGAAGGGCAAAGCGGTGACGCGTCTCTCTAGTGCATTGAGCCACCACCTTTTCGCATACACTGGTTCTGTGTATTGAACTCTGCGCATCCACAGCCCTCTCTGTCAAAGCACCTAATGCCATCAGGAGGCCTCCTCACACACTGTGGAACAGCACAAGCTCTCTCACACAGCGGCCGCAGGTCTCCGTCCTCATCCAGGTCTCAACGCCTACCGATATTCTTGTTGCCAATTTAACAGAAAAACAGAGGTGAGAGGAGCACGTACTTTAATACCTTTTTTAATTTTTTTTAAAAAAATTCCAAGTTTTATATAGCGCGAACTTGACCCGAATCGGGTATCAGAGCGCTTTACATAGCACCAGTTGCATTACAGGAGGACACATTCATTTTTGTTAGGCACGGGGAGATTAAGTAATTTGCCCAGAATCACAGGATGTTCAGCATCATTGCAGAGACTCGAACCCAGTTCCCCAGATTCGAGGTCGACCGCCCTAGCCATAAGGCCAACTCCTCTCCCCTTATTGAACAAAATAGATAATTATGACATCTGAGGAGACCAGAGGTACACACGCAAGTCCACCAACACTTTGCTATCTTTTTCCACTCTGGTACACCACTTCACACTCCAACATTCTAAGGTCAAAAGAAAGCTGGGGTGAGATAGCTTGCACCATATTAGAAACGGAAGAACATCACTGCGCACCACCATATTGGAATGGGTGCCTCCCTCGGCCTTCATGGGACCAGGTATGCTCCCCAAAACCTCCTAGAGCGCCCAGGATTTGTTGTCTGCAATAAAACATCTGTCGACAGTGTGCTTACCAGATACATTATGGTAGCCAATCAAATCATAACTCGTTGTGAATCTGAGGATGTCAAAATGGCAGACAGAAAAAAATACTCTACTGGCCAAACAGATATGCTATACATTTAAATTGCAATTCACGTGTGGTCACAAGTCAAACTAAAAGCTTGGGTGTATTTAGAAAACAAGCATTGGCATAGCCAATAGGTCTTGCCTTTGGGACCTTATAAGTGTTTAGCCATGCAGGACATTATCCTGGGTGCTGTGCCGCCCGGGATTGAAGAGCTATACAATTACTACACAATGGGGCATGCAGTGTGATTCGGAAATACATGTTTGCCTCAGGAGCATTTATGGACACATTCCAAGGCTTTTTAACAAACAGACAGAAAGACAAGTTCCTCGATGCAAGTCAACAGCACCATAACATTCTGCGTGCAACTGCATCACAAAAGTATTGAACAGCCTATAAAAAAAAACAGTGATGTACTTTCCAATGCCGCAGGCATCACATCCCTCCTCCCCCAGGCCTCTATTCCCCAGGCACCCTTCTCTGGAGCTTTCCATTCAAAACAATGCTCACACCAGGGGGGCGTGGCTAGCCAGCTAAGATGGCTGACGCAAGTATTTAGCGCTCCGTCCATATCGCCCCGTTTATCCTGCAGAATCGCAGAGTAATCCTGTCTCGCCATATTGCAAAGTTGCGGAATCGATCACCAACACGACGGAGCAGCTGGTGATCGAAAACCAGAGATTTCCTGCTGTACGCACCGCAGCAATGGGCGCACTTCATCTGGACAGCGTGGCCTCGAGCCGCTGGAAGAACGTCGTGGGCGGAGGGCGGCTTCTGGCGCCCCATCAAGATACGCTACAGCAGGGAGTCTCGAGCGCCTGCAACTGAAACAGCAACTCACCGGGGGCCTGCTGAGGGATGGGCGCGGTGTAGAGCAAGCCAGAACATGTGAGGTGAGCAGGGCACTGAGAGGGATCAGGCATCGCTACCAGCAAGCTCAGTGATGAGCGTGGGGAGCAGCCGTGGGGAGGCCCGCCGGGCCGCAGGGCTTCGGAGAGTGGGCGCTGTGCAGCCTCCCCAGAAGAGCTGTACACTTGGATGTGCCGTGAGGGCTGGACACGTTTCAGCGCAGCCAGACCCGAGCAACGCCCCACCGCAAAGACGTGATCCTGCGGTGGCGTGCAACGGCTGTGAGCACCAGCAAGGATTAAACAGTTGCCGAACGGACATTGGCGCTAGAACGCTGGTCCCCGTAAAGTCGCTAACCTGCTGTGTGGGAGGTGGCCACCCTGGGCCCCGTGCAACTGGAGACAGTGGAGGCGGCCGTCGGCCTGGGACTGGCTGCCACCAGGCGCGCGGGCACAGGAACACTCGCGTGGCGACCGAAGGGAGGCTGGCCCCAGGCAGTAAGGGGTGAATGTAGAGAGCCCTCCCACAGGAGTCCACAATGAGCAGCCTCAGCTAAGGTGGCAGGCAAAGCAGCGGAAGCCGGCCTGGGGTCTTCACTTCGACTAGAAAGAAGCGAGGAGGGGCGCAGCGCCTGCTCGTCGCGACGAGGCCTGGGACTGGAAACCGGCCGGCAGTAACTCAGCGGGAGCGGGTGGCTGATGCGAAGGACAACAAGGCCAGAAGGGCAGACACAGCAAGTAGGGACCCAGCGGAAACAGGCACGAGTTGGAGAACCGTGCACCTGCGCAAGTGATTGGCGGAGGGAGTGAGTGCTTTGAAGCGAGCGAACCTTCACAGCATCGACACCGTCGCAGGAGAAGAAGGGCAAGTGTGCCCACAGCAGCAAGGACCAGTGTGTGGCCCCGGCCGGCACCAAGAGAATCGACTTGTGGTGCATGACAGGTGGAGCGGGATGTGAAGCAGGCAGGCATCAGTGTAAACGAGCACGCTAAACTGTGAAACTGGCCTAGCCGGAGTTTGCCCAGAGACTGTCGAGCCCAGGATGTGAACAGCCGAGCACACACATACTCGCCCACCCTAGGAGCCAGATGAGCACGGAGACACAGTCAAGAGAACCAGCCGGTTAGCAAGGACACAGCGGGAGGGCAGGATGGGGCAAGGACGTGGAGTGTGAAGACCCTAAGAAACAGGGTACTCTAACGGCATAGGGCCGCACACCACCTGCAGCTGTGGACAGTTCGGTCGGCACCAAGAGAATCGACTCGTGGTGCATGACAGGTGGAGCGGGATGTGAAGCAGGCAGGCAGTGTAAACGAGCACGCTAAACTGCGAAACTGGCCTAGCCGGAGTTTGCCCAGAGACTGTCGAGCCCAGGATGTGAACAGCTGAGCACACACATACTCGCCCACCCTAGGAGCCAGATGAGCACAGAGACTCAGTCAAGAGAACCAGTCGGTTAGCAAGGACACAGTGGGAGGGCAGGATTGGGCAAGGATGTGGAGTGTGAAGACCCTAAGAAACAGGGTACTCTAACGGCATAGGGCCGAACACCACCTGCAGCTGCGGACAGTTCTGTGGACACAGACTCGCCCCTTGCGAGCAAACAGCAAATCAGAGACACAAACGTAACAAGGACACCAGTGGTCCTGTAGGACAACTATAGGCGCTGGATCCTAGGAAAGGTGCCTTCCCCCTGGCAGCGAGCGGCGGCTCTCTGCACGCAAACAGTGTCTGAAGCAAAGCAAATTGGAGAAGCTGAGGGCCCTCCCCTGGAAAGCGACAGGATCCTAAAACTCAGGCAGGTGTAATACATTGCTGAGAGAAACGCGGGCAGCGCCCAGATGCCGTGGGAGCGCCTCAGCTGAGCGGCGCCCAAACGCGACTGCCAAGCAAACTGCGGACACCCTGCTTTCCATGCAGCCGAGACCCGCCTGGGCCCCTCGTTCAACTCACAGACGCCGACCCTACTGTGCAACCGCATGCCCACCGCGCAACAACTGGCCATGGGCCGTCTCAGAACTAATACACAAGCGTCAACGCAACAAGAGACACAAGGAAATCAACGTATGGAAGTAGAGGGCGCAGGCGAAGCCCCAAACTCGGCGCTCTCGGCAAAGCTAGACACAATACTGGCAGCAGTAGAAAAAAATTGGCACAGCCCTAGACCATGCTCAGAGCTCGCTGGAGACAAAAATTGCTGAGGTCACATCAGACTTCACCTTACTGAGAGCAGACCACCGGAAGTTGGCTGAGAATCCAAACAAATGAACATATCCTGGCAGAATTGAAGCCAATTGCGCACAGCCATGCAACGGCGCTGCAGGATATCATAGACAGAATGGACACCCTAGAAGACCGGCTGGAAGACGCGGAGGGCCGCTCGAGGTGCAATAACGTACCCGTGGTGGGCCTTCCAGAGGGAGAGGAGGGGCAGGACCCTGTGGTGTACGTGGAACATTGGCTGCGGGAAATCCTCCCGGACAACATGCTCTCACCCCACTTTGTAGTGGAGCGGGCCCACAGAGTGCAAGCTCGTCGCCCGCCCCCGGGAGCCAGACCTCGGCCATTACTCTTCAAACTCCTCAAGTACAGAGACAGGGACACCGTACTAAGGGAAGCCCGCAAGCTCGCTGAGGTACGAGTGCAAAAACAACTGGTGATGATGGTCCCAGATTACACAATACAAGTTAAAAAAAGGCAGGGTTCCTACCTTGAAGTTAAACGCCAACTACGCTCCTTGAACATACGATACTCTCTCATGTTCCCCGCAAGATTGCATGTTGCCTGTGAGGGCCAAATAAAATTCTTCAAAACACCATCTGAGGTCTGGGACTAGCTAGAAGAGACAGGTCGACTGACAAGGCCCAAACCAATAGCGAGCGGGCAGTCGCCCCGACAAGGCAGAAAAGGCTGTCCCGGGGCAGAGGAAAAAAAACCCAAACAGTCACACCCACATGCAGCAATATCGGACATGGAGCAGAGAGAGAGATGGAGCGCCGAGAGGCCCTCCACGCGGTGGCAACCATCCAGGCCCATTCTTCAATCCGCTACTCCAGTACACGCACCCCTCAATCCTGCAGCCTGGCTGGATCATCGCCGGCGAGATCTGAGGATCGCGAATCCCTCCAGCTGCCAGACATTACCTTGCAAATGTCAGTCGAGATCATCTGAACATTGGACAAATGCATGCTGTAGAGTATCCTTTTATTGTAAAAGTCTCCATTAGCATGATTTCATTTACGCATCACGTCTCAGCAAACACGCACCTTAGCACACTGCACGCCCACCGTACGAAACAGGTAGCAAACATACCTATCACAAGAAACCTCGCTCTGCCCTTTCGGTCGCAATAGCTACTGAGCATCGTGCACACGCGGCGCCGCGGGGCGGGATAAGCCACCACATTATTCCTTTCTCCAGTAAACATCGGGGCGCACGATACAGTGCACGATCACGCAGCACACAGCCCCATAGTTAAACATGTTACACACATCAATTGCCACTGTTTGGCTCCACAGTTTGGACGCGCATCAACTACGAGCTCACTCTCATGACGTTAGGTGCAATTTTGTCACACCTTTAGCCCCCTTTCAGTTAACCTAAACCCTGGAAGTCCTAGCTGCCCCCCACTGTGGGCAATCTCAACCCCCCTAGCACAGGGGAACACAAAGTGCACTCATGGCACAGATTAACGCAGTAAGATGGAACGTGAGGGGCATGCACACGCCGACCCGCAGGTGTTCGATATATGTGATGGAGCAAGATTTCATAAATGAAACTTGCTTGTATTCAATCCTCCTCACAGTATTAATTTATTAAACTTGTATTGTTAATACTAACCTTTGCATTCACGACACAAAAGAAAAAGATGCTTGCCTATGTGTTTTTACTAATGAATAACGCTTGTCTGTAATCCAAAATGGCCGCTATGCGCGGGAAAACTCAATGCGCATGTCGCAACCATATCACATGGTGTGACGTCTTTCTTTGCTTGGTGGGAAACTTCTGCTTCTGCGCAGTGTGCATTAAAATGGCTGCTTGATGTTTTCACATGCTTCTGCTTGCTCTCATGTCATTACTAAATTGTCGTTTCCTAACGCTACTAACGCGGGTTAGAATATATAATTAAATGGGAATAGAATAGAAAAAGTGGATATACAGTGAAACATTTTATTTGTGATTCTAATATTTTCTTCTTGCACTTTTATTAGTTCGTAAACTTGGGCCTGGGTTGGTGTTCTGAAACTCGAGAGGCAACTGATTCTGCGCATGTGTCCTGTGTGCCTGCCAAATGAAGTCAATCTGGACGAAGTCCAAGGCCGTGACCTGATGGCCGAAGATGCTGTATTTTGGCTTTCCTGTCACACATTGATACAATGTCTATGAAAATTGGTTTACATTTGTCATGAGACGGGTGGGAAATAAAGCGAATGTATTAATTTGAAGGGGTGGGAACGTAAAGACAATAGGCTTTACAATTTAGGCCAAATCAATATGGTACGAGAATCCACCCCCTGTCCCTGTCCAATCAGAAGTAGTGGCCCCATATTTTAGTAACATTAAGGGGAGGTACATGGGCGTAGAAGGGTATAATAGATATAGAATTAGCTAATTAGTTAGCACAGGAGAGCGGAGATGCTGACAGGAAGAGCTCCAGACCGCTAAGCTGATCGATTGCAGACTGAATCCCTGTCCAGAAGAGGTCCTGAGGAGGGGGCGGCGGAGTCCATTAGAAGGAAGGCACGGGAGAATCAAGGAGAAGCCGAGTATCAGAGAGGGGAACGACGCAGGCGTCGTTGTAGAGAGGTCACCGGTCCTGTCCTGATCCTGGAGGAAGTCTTTGCTCTTCATCCTTCCTGGGTCCTATCCTTTCAACGCCTTGGCTAAGGGGTTTGGTTCTCGCACTTAGGTAATTATAATGCAACCTTTAGTTGCGCTGCTGTCTCTATCTTCTTCTCTTTTTTAAACACCGTCATTGATTAGCAATAATCATTTCTATGCTTAATCTTGGGTATTGCGATTAAGTACCATGTGGCTCTGTATTTTACTCTGCTAAATCTTTAGATAAACATTTTAAAACTTCCTGACTCAGTGGTTATTTCAGGAATATGTACTATAATGAATGTCACTCATTTTAAATTTCCCAATTAGCAAAGGATTCATTGGTAAGTCATTACTCTTCAATCAGAAGGTAATTGGTAGCAGGGATTTTGATAGAGAGTAATAACTGATAAAACCCAGCGTAAGTATTAGCGTAGTATGAATGTATGGGCCCAAGTGAGTATATAGTGTATGAATGCTGTTTGCTGATATCGCGCTGGATCAGTTTTCTGGTTATCAGAGGATGGTTACTCTTTGTTAATTGGGTAATGAGAATTTTATTTGTATTTTTATGAACTAACATCCGTGTATTCAAAGTTTTGTTTTATGTTGTCCAGAATACCCCGGGGTAAAAGGAATAGCGGATGGTAAGTGGAAGCCATACTGCAGTGAGGTTATCTGTCAGGCAGAAATAGTACTGAAAAGTTAAGCAGGACTTTCAGTACTCGTTAGGGATTCTATGCGTGTGAGTAATAGCAAAAGAGTACGCTGGTGAAAATTTGATGTTATATCACCTAGAAAGGGTAACATTGGAGAAGTAACAGGTACTTCTGGAGCTTGTGTGAAGAGTAGACGGAAGTGTTTTACTCGTATTGTATGTTTAGTAAACGGAAAGGTTTTACTAAGTGTGAGAGAAAAACTATCTTTCCTATTTTAGAGAAACTGGCACGATAGCGAATGTTTTATGTTGTTACTGAAATTAAGAATTATAGAGAAAATAAGTTTGCGTAAATTTTTGTAAAGGGAGGGTCAGTTGCCGGAGAGGGAGCTGACGTCACAAAACGCCGCGCTGAGATTAGTTGAATCAGCGGGTGTGGAAAAACCCTTGTAAAGGAGGGGTCAGTAGTCAGGAGTATTACTGACGTCACAGGTGCCGCGCTGGGATTGGTTAAACCAGCAAGGACAGAAAAGAGCAGATTGTAAAGGAGGGGTTGACAGATAAAACGTCACCAAAAGGCCGCGCAAGGATTGGCTCGGAAATAAAAGATAGCAAACACTTGATTGGTCAAAATTATAGAAGCGAAATTCTTAGTGGATAAAGGATTGCATGTTAAAACGAGATCCGACTTTAACAGGAACTCGTCCGGATAGGAGATTCCTAGGTTTTGCAGAATATAATTTTGTACACCGAAGATTAGATAGAATGTACGGAGAGAAGAGAAAAATGTCCTTTCTGCAAAAGATTAAGAACTATTTTAAAAAGGATAAACCACTCAAAACTAGAGAAGGAATTATTATTCCACCAGCTAAAACGCCCGCTTCATTCATGATGATGGAGAGAGGTTATCATACTTGTGTATGGATGGAGAATTGGATAGAATATACCAAAAATGATGGAATACTAGCATTTCCCGAGAATGGCACGTTCAATGGGCGAATTCTTCAGAATTTGAGATTGAGGATGAATGACTTAGAACCCAGACCTAGATTAACTCAGTACGAAGCTCTAGAAGAATGGGAAACCGAGGCATTTGAGCGAGACCGATCTAGAAGTAATAGGAGTTATCCAGGATTTTTTTCCCAGATATCTACGTGAGTCTAGGGACGGTCAGATGAAACAATGGAGAAGGGCAATGATTACAGAAGGATTATATCCATTGTTCTCAGCAGAGGAGAAATTAGGAAGTAAGTGCACAGAAAAGACAAAACATTTAATGAGAAATGAGGAGTCTGAAGACGAATTTATGGAGGAAATGTTAAGAAATCCCCCACCATATCAGGAAGGGACAAGTGGATGCACCCCAAGTGCACCACCAAAAACTCCATTAGTGCCACAGGTAATGCATGAATTCACCCCGAGTAGAATACTGCATGAAAAAGAAAAGGAAGCCCTAGAAAAGACCAAAGCAGAATTAATACAGAAAATAACCCAGATAAAAGTACATCCTGATTCGTTGACCATACCTGTAACAATTGGTCCAGTAGTTCCATTATATGGTACTCAGGGAAGCTGTCCTCCACCGATACTTACACCTACTGCTGTGAATAATCCCAAACCTGAAGCTCCAGTTATAATTGAGGATCAATTTAGTGACTGTGAATCCACAATATCACTCATGGACTTGCCTATTCGAGGTTCTGTAAATAGCACTCCCAGAAAAGATGTACCTGGATGTTCAAAAGATGTAAGTTTAATAACTTCATCGGGAGCAAAAAGTGCCACCATAGTAACACCTGAAGATCTAGAAAGATGGGTGCAAGGGTCAGTTAAACAGTGCACACCTCCGAAAATAATGGACATTCATAAATTGAAAGTCGAATTAGAAGAAATAATAGCAGGAAATGTAGGACTAGAACGCTTAAATACCTATGATGAAGAAGAATTATTGTTTCTGTGCAGGAGTATCACCAGAAATGTAAGGTTATTTCATGAAAAATTATCCAATTTAGCACTACAGATGGGAATAGAAATAGGGAGATCAAAGGTACTACAGAAACCCTATAGAGCAGAATTTTCAGACAAAGATTTAGAAAATATGAATGCCTCTGGAAGAAGATTACAAATAAGAGAATTAATGTTAGTTTTGCAAAAATGGGGAGACCTAGATAAATGGAAAACTAGGTGGGCCAAGAAAAAGGAAGAAGCACGAACAAGTAGAACAGCAACAGAATATGTGATGAAAGAAACAGGGAAGGCAGACCAGATGTATCCCATGCGAGAAGTTGCGGGAGGAGGATATGTACATGTCCCATGGAGCAGACAGGATATTTTATCTTTTACGAATGATTTTCCAAAATTGAGAGAAAAACCAATTGAATGGTACAAGCAGGTTGACAGGTTTGTGAAGGTGTCAAAGGTATTGTTGAAGGATTTAGATGGGTTGTTTGACATAGTGGTACCTGCCGATTTGTGGACAGATTGTAAAATTACAGTCGATTGGCCTAGTGATGAATATCCTAGAGATCCGAAGACAGGTGCCCCGTCAAATGACGTGATGAAAAAGTATCAGCAGGTGATAACTTACCTGAAAGGGAAAATACCACCGAAAGAAACAGATTGGGTAAAAATAGATCGAACTACCCAAGAAGCTAATGAATCAGTACATTCCTACTATGAGCGTCTATTGCAGGTATTTAAACAGTATAGTGGATTTGAGGACATTGGAGACAAAAACATGAGTCAGTTTGTGTATCGATTTGTTTATGGTTTAAAGCCAGAAATTTGTCAGATGATTAAACAGCATATGCTGTGTTGGCAGGGAAAGCCCATAGATGAGATTCTGAAGTATGCAAAATATTGTGGAGACGATATTGAGGATAGACACAAGAAATTGCAGGAAAAAGTGATGTGGGCTCAGGTGAAAATGGCAGAAAAGCAGGGAATTAATTTGGAAAATCCGAGTGAAAATCAAGGAAAAGATTCTGGAACGAATGGTGATACTGGGAATGGTGGAAAATTTAGAGGACGAATGAGTAGAGAAGAAGCTAAAAAGAAATTTCCTTGTCATGGATGCGGAAAATTGGGGCATTGGAAGGATGAATGTAAAAAGATCCGGAATAATAATAGCCCAAATCAAAATTTAAATCCACAGACGCAGAATGACTCACAGCAGGGTGCAAATCCTCAGAGTCAGTTGCCACCTGCACCTATTCAGGGTAATGTAAGCAGAGCAAAGCATGGTACAGACATCGGATATCCAGGAGGAAGTGGTAAGAATGATTATATGACATCACAATTTCTTTTGCAGGACGATTTCTGTCAATACAGTCCATGACGGTGCCTAGGAGAGGGGAAGAAGGAGTGCATACTTGGCGCATCCTTACAGGTAGATCAGTCAGGTCCATATGTTGAAGGGAATGTGAAAGGTAATAATATTACTTTCCTTTTGGACACTGGTGCTACCCGGTCTACTGTGAGAACAGCAGACATTCCAGATCTTCCTCTCTCTGGTGAAAATATTCAAGTAGTGGGGGTAGCTAATCAGCGGATTAGAACACCTCTTACCGAACCCATGGAAGTTAAAATTGGAAACTTCAGAGAAATGCATCAATTTGTAGTGTGTGATTCTAGCCCAGTAAACTTATTAGGTAGGGATTTATTGTGCAAAATGAATTGTACCATTTTCTGCACACCGGATGGTGTGGCAGTTCAGACACCAGATGAAGACCATGTATATAAAATTATGATTGCAAAACAAGGTACAGAAGTGGATGAAATGTTTTCGTTAATAACAAAAGATGAGTTGCCAGAAGAATTAAAAGGTACAGTAAACCCCATAGTATGGGATTTCACCGGAAAGGAAGTAGGACTTATGGCCAAAATAGATCCAGTTAAAATTACTGTAAAGGAAGGTGCAATTTTCCCAAATACCAGACAGTACAAAATGAGTGCAGAAGTAAAAGCAGGAGTCATCGAAGAAATAAATCGAATGGTAGAACAAAACATACTAAAAGAAGTAATGAGTAGCCCATGTAATTCACCAATAATGGGATTAAAGAAACCTAGTGGAAAATATAGGATTGTTCAGGACCTGAGGAAAATAAATAAGATTGTAGAACCATGTTGTCCCATAGTACCAAATCCTGCAGTAATTTTATACCAGATTCCGTGGAGTGCAGGATGGTTCACAGTAATTGATTTGTGTCAAGCATTCTTTTCAATACCATTACATCCAGACAGCCAGTATCTTTTTTCATTTAAATTTGAAAACAAGGTTTATGTGTGGAATCGTGCTCCTCAGGGGTACACAGAAAGTCCTTCTATTTTCAACCAGATACTGAAAAAGTGCCTTGAAAAACTAGTGATGCCAGGAAGCTCAGTCTTAGTCCAATATATCGACGACTTATTGGTGGCATCGAACACCAGAGAGGACTGTGTTGTTGATTCCATAGCATTATTAAATCTTTTGGCAGAAGAAGGGCATAAGGTCTCACCTGAAAAATTGCAATTCTGTACAACAGCTGTTAAGTATCTGGGACACCAAATTGAGAGAGGAAAAAGAAGAGTAACAGCTGAAAGAGTAGCTTTAATAAAGAAAATGCAAATGCCTGTAACACAAAGACAAGTGGTAGGTTACTGTCGACAATGGATACCAGGATTTTCCATGTTAGCTAAGCCCTTAATTAACATGACAAAAAAGAAAGCAAAGGACCCTGTTGAGTGGGAGGATGAAAGTGTAGAAGCCTTTGTAAAATTGAGAAATGCCCTATGTTCAGCACCTGCCTTAGGCATGCCTGATTATAAAAGAGAATTTGCATTGTTCTGTCATGAGAGAGAAAATTGTGCACTTTCTGTCCTAACTCAAAGACATGGACTAGAAAGACGTCCTATAGCATATTTTTCTGCTACATTGGACCCAGTAGCAGCCGCATTGCCAGGATGCCTAAAAGCAGTGGCGGCTACTTGTTTGAGCATTGAACAGAGTGAGTCAATTGTGATGGGACACCCTGTAAAAGTGTATGTTCCACATGCAGTTGTCATTCTGTTGACAAGAACCCGAACTCAGCATCTTACTCCTAGTCGGCTGACTAAATATGAAAGAATAATAATGGGTGCTGAAAATGTGAACATGGTAAGGTGTACTATAATAAATCCAGCAACCTTACTACCAGACCCACGTCATGAGAGAATTAAAGATGATGAAGACGATGAACATGATTGTATACAAATCACAGAATTATGCACAAAACCACACCCAGATATAGAGGAGCAGCCTCTTAAAAAGCCAGACAGGGAGCTATTTGTAGATGGTTCATGTCAAAGACATGAAGATGGTAAACTAACTGCTGCCTATGCAGTATGTGAATTAACTGGAATAGTTGAAGCATCTTATTTACCAGGAGTCAAATCTGCATAAGTAGCTGAATTGATTGCGTTGATAAAAGCATGCAAAATTGGGAGGAATCAGAGAGTGACCATATTTACAGATAGCCAATATGGTTACGGGGTTGTGCACGATTTTGGCCAACTATGGATGCAGAGGGATTTCATTACTTCTTCAGGATCCCCCATTAAAAATGGACAATTTGTAAGGGAATTGCTAGAAGCAATACAATGACCAAAGGAATTGGCTGTGGTAAAATGTGCCGCACATCAGTCAGGAGATGACTGGGTGGTAGTCGGCAACAGATATGCAGATCTGGTGGCTCAACATTGTGCCAAAACCAGAATGTCAGTCAATAAGAGGGTGGAAAGAATGGGAATCAGCTGCCAACTTATGCTGTATATGCCACCTGAAACTTGGAATGAGGTGAAGAAATTGCAAGATGAGGTTGATGAAAGTGAGAAGAATTTGTGGATCAAAGTGGGTTGTTCCCAAAGAGGAGATGATGAAGTATGGATCAGTGCTGATGGCAGACCAGTCATGCCAGACTGTTTACTCTAATCAAATGGCTAGAATGCATCATGGAGACACACACATAGGGAGAGATGCAATGATTAGGCTGTTCAGACAAAATTGGTACAATCCCAAATTCAGAGCTGTTGCAGAGAGTCTTTGCCAGAGATGTCTAACTTGCCAGATGCATAATCCGGGGAGGAAGACAGTAATTGGATTTGGGAAAATTGGAAAGGCAGAGGGTCCATTTATGAGACTTCAGTTTGATTTCATACAGTTACCACCATGTAGAGGGCTGAAATATGTACTAGTCATAGTGTGTCTGTTTTCAAAGTGGGTGGAGGCTTACCCTACTAGGAGAAATGACAGCATTACAGTTGCAAAACTGTTGCTACGAGAGCTCATTCCTTGGTTTGGTTTTCCAGTAACTTTGGAATCAGATAGAGGAAAACATTTTAACAGTGAAGTGATTCAAGCTAATCTGTGAAGCATTCCAAATCCAACAGAAACTGCACTGTGCATATCGTCCAGAAGCTTCTGGAGTGGTTGAACAATTGAATGGCACTATAAAGTCAAGACTGGGAAAAATGTGTGCATCAACATCATTAGAGTGGCCAGATGCATTGCCACTCGTTTTAATGGGACTCAGAAGTATACCTGACAGAACCACAGGATTGAGCCCACATGAAATAATGATGGGAAGAGCAATGAGACAAACACATGTTCCCACAAACAAACTGGTGAATATATCTGATGATATGGTTCTGGACTATTGCAAAGGATTGGCTGACCTAGTGCGTTCTGTCTCTCATCAGGTTGGAGAAGACGCCGTTTCCAGGCAGCCCGAGCAAGAACATGATCTGAATCCTGGTGACTGGGTGGTAGTGAAGAATCACACCAGAGAAACGTGTCTATCACCTAGATGGGGCAGACCGTGTCAAGTCATACTGACAACGAATACAGCAGTGAAGTGTGCCGGATTTCCTAATTGGATCCATGTAAGTAACACCAAGAGAGTACTAGATCCCGAGGAAGAGAATTCTCAGACAACGCCAATCACTGAAGAAGCTGAAGGTTGCCCAGCTGAAGGATCTCAGGTTCGAGATTCCAGAGAAGCTGAAGAAGAACAACCGAGCACAAGTCAGGATTGGATACCAGTGGTAGAAGTTCCTGAAGTATACCACAGAACAAGAAGTCAAGCAAAATTGGAGGAAATTGAAGAAGATCAGATAGGTGAAGAAGAAGCAGTTCAGGAACAAGAAGAAAAGACATTAAGAAATCCTGAACAAGGTCAGATAGGGAAAGAAAACTGGACTCAAAACAGTAAAGACCTAATAGACTTTGATCAGGGACAGAGAGGTCTAGAAGAATCCGGTCAGGCTGCAGAAGTTCACAGTGCAATAAGCCCTGATCAGAACAAGTTAGATCAAGAAGAGTACACAGAAGAAGAAAACCTTGAAAAACATGAACTTGAAGAAATAAATAAAGAACAAGGTAAATTATTGGAAACTCACAGTGGAGCTGTTACAGAGAAACCAATTAGACCTGAAAAGGAGCAAACAAGAAACACAGTAATTGAAGAACACGAAACAGTGCTAAGCAGTAAAATTAACGAGATCTCTAAAGACGAAAACAAAGAAACAGTGCCAACAAAGAAAAAAAGAAAAGGAGATCATTGGCCAAGTGTCATTAAAAGAGTAAAGTACCACATAACAACCAGAAGTGAAGATCCAGATCAAGTACCTGAAGTATCAAGTCAAACCGAACAAGAAAATAAAACTGCGAAAAGAAGAAGCAAAAGACTGAAGCTTGTGAATAACAAATTCAAGGGTCCTGACTGAACTTATATCATTCTTGAAGATTTTGAAAGCTCAGAGTCAAGTGACAGTGGTGGCGAAGGAACAAGTGCAGAATTGACGTACGAAGAAGAAACAAGACCACCCTGACTAAGCAAAAGAATAAACTAAAGAAAAGAAGAAAAGATAAGAAGAGCAATCTTCCTTGTCGAAAAATGCCTGACGATAGAGTTGCTGGAGACCAAAACAGAAATGTTGTAGAAGATGCTGTGCAATATGCATATGTAGTCTAGTAATGGTGCTTATAGTATGGTTAGTCCTGATTGTAGCAATTCCTTACCTTATGATAATAGATAAAAAGATTAATAATGAAACTAAGGAGAGGACAGCAAACATGAAGGGCAATAGAGTAGAACTAATGGTAGAAAGTGAACCAGAAATTCATCATGAAGTAGCTGACAACGACACTAGTTTAAACGTTTTCACAAAGTTATTGTTTCAATATGTAGACACCATGGAAGTTAGTAATTGTTACGTCTGTATGAAGTTACCCGAATCAGTAGCAGAAGGATTAACATACCATCACTTACCACTGACATATGGCATATCATGTAGTGTTTTGTCTAGTTTATTTTATAGAACAGGGAAACTTCAGTATTATTATTCAAACCTTGATGTGATATTTTCTGAGGTTCTAATTCGCAAGAGTATGAACCCAGTGCTTAGTAGTCAAGACGCACAGTTTATGGGAGAATTTTTCTTAACCATGAAATCAATAGACATAACACATGCACATAGACACAATCTAACATGTTCTTTACTTGAAGAAGAAAAGATATTTTTGAATTTAGTAAAAGATAGAAGACAAGATTTCCAAAAGAAAGCTTCTGAGCATAAGGCTCATTTACCACCTTGGGCTGACAAAGAAGGTAGTTACACACCTGGCAAGGCTCAAGCTGCTATGGCTCTGGATTTCGTAAAGACAGGGAAAATTTGTCTTCATAGGTTAAAGACTGATTATAACAATGTTTTCATCGGTACCAGTGAATGTGAACACAATTTTTTAATTCTTGGAGGTTGGGGACTCAAAGGAGGAACAGATTCAGTTTTTCCTGGAATCTATTATGTGTGTGGGAATAAGGCTTACTTTAGGCTTCCTGCACGGTGGTATGGAAGTTGTTATTTTGGAATAGTATTTCCAAAGATATACCACGTAAATAGAAACACTGAGAGCTAGTTTTACAGAAATTGTAGGTGATATATTTGGTGCATTGATACCTTCAGTGGGAATAATTCTGAACTCAAGGAAAATATGTAAATTGTCTACAGTAGTTGATCGTTTATCAACAGATACTGCAGGAGGTTTTCTAATGATTAATGCGGAAATGGTTGCGATTAGGTCTATGGTTATGCAAAATCGACTTGCTCTTGATATTATATTGGCAAAAGAGGGCGGAGTCTGTAAATTATTGAAGACGAAACATTGTTGCACTTATATTCCTGATAAGAGTGCAGAAATTGGAACGTATATACAGAATATAACTAAACTTGAGAAAGAACTTAAACCACTGGAAGTTGATAGTGTATGGGAAAGATTGACAAATAGTATATCGTCAATTGGTACCTGGTTTGCTAATATAGGGAAAGGACTTATAGGTCAAATATTAGTACCCTTAGCAGGGATAGCAATAATAATTTTGGCAATAACAATATGGTGCAAATGCTGTAAAAAGAATGGAACATATAGGGTGACAGGAAGAGGAAAGAAACGAAAGGTAGATGAAATCGAACTTGAAGAGTGGAGAAGTGAATTATACAAGAAATTAAAAGGAGATTGTAAAAATAGAAAGAATAAAGACGAGAATGAAGTAATTTGCTAGAAGTTGGCATCTGATTGAGGGTAATGTTTTTGATGGCTCAGAAACGCCATCAGAGAGGGATTGATGGAGCAAGGTTTCATAAATGAAACTTGCTTGTATTCAATCCTCCTCACAGTATTAATTTATTAAACTTGTATTGTTAATACTAACCTTTGCATTCACGACACAAAAGAAAAAGATGCTTGCCCATGTGTTTTTACTAATGAATAACGCTTGTCTGTAATCCAAAATGGCCGCTATGCGCGGGAAAACTCAATGCGCATGTCGCAACCATATCACATGGTGTGACGTCTTTCTTTGCTTGGTGGGAAACTTCTGCTTCTGCGCAGTGTGCATTAAAATGGCTGCTTGATGTTTTCACATGCTTCTGCTTGCTCTCATGTCATTACTAAATTGTCGTTTCCTAACGCTACTAACGCGGTTTAGAATATATAATTAAATGGGAATAGAATAGAAAAAGTGGGTATACAGTGAAACATTTTATTTGTGATTCTAATATTTTCTTCTTGCACTTTTATTAGTTCGTAAACTTGGGCCTGGGTTGGTGTTCTGAAACTCGAGAGGCAACTGATTCTGCGCATGTGTCCTGTGTGCCTGCCAAATGAAGTCAATCTGGACGAAGTCCAAGGCCGTGACCTGATGGCCGAAGATGCTGTATTTTGGCTTTCCTGTCACACATTGATACAATGTCTATGAAAATTGGTTTACATTTGTCATGAGACGGGTGGGAAATAAAGCGAATGTATTAATTTGAAGGGGTGGGAACGTAAAGACAATAGGCTTTACAATTTAGGCCAAATCAATATGGTACGAGAATCCACCCCTGTCCCTGTCCAATCAGAAGTAGTGGCCCCATATTTTAGTAACATTAAGGGGAGGTACATGGGCGTAGAAGGGTATAATAGATATAGAATTAGCTAATTAGTTAGCACAGGAGAGCGGAGATGCTGACAGGAAGAGCTCCAGACCGCTAAGCTGATCGATTGCAGACTGAATCCCTGTCCAGAAGAGGTCCTGAGGAGGGGCGGCGGAGTCCATTAGAAGGAAGGCACGGGAGAATCGAGGAGAAGCCGAGTATCAGAGAGGGGAACGATGCAGGCGACGTTGTAGAGAGGTCACCGGTCCTGTCCTGATCCTGGAGGAAGTCTTTGCTCTTCATCCTTCCTGGGTCCTATCCTTTCAACTCCTTGGCTAAGGGGTTTGGTTCTCGCACTTAGGTAATTATAATGCAACCTTTAGTTGCGCTGCTGTCTCTATCTTCTTCTCTTCTTTAAACACCGTCATTGATTAGCAATAATCATTTCTATGCTTAATCTTGGGTATTGCGATTAAGTACCATGTGGCTCTGTATTTTACTCTGCTAAATCTTTAGATAAACATTTTAAAACTTCCTGACTCAGTGGTTATTTCAGGATTATGTACTATAATGAATGTCACTCATTTTAAATTTCCCAATTAGCAAAGGATTCATTGGTAAGTCATTACTCTTCAATCAGAAGGTAATTGGTAGCAGGGATTTTGATAGAGAGTAACAACTGATAAAACCCAGCGTAAGTATTAGCGTAGTATGAATGTATGGGCCCAAGTGAGTATATAGTGTATGAATGCTGTTTGCTGATATCGCGCTGGATCATATGCGTACCTGCAGCATAGGCGTGCACAGATCAGTTTCCTGCAGGAAACACACCTTACCCACACTGAAGCATATCACCTTCGCAGACGTTGGAGGGGTCAGGCGTATAGCACAAATCACTCATCCCAGGCGCGAGGAGCATTGATATGGGATAAGGCAGGCGTCCCCCATACAACAGAAGAGGTGGTTATAGACCCGGAGGGGTGGTACTTCTTTGTGAAAGGCAAGCTAAATGGGCAGGTGTTGCTTATGGGCTCGGTATATGCGCCAAACGTAGACCAAGCTGAGTTCCTATGCAAACTCACAGGAGTACTCGCTGGATGGAGTGGACTCCTCTGGCTTATAGGGGACTTCAATGCAGTGCTGGATGTAAACTTAGATAGACCATACCCACCCCTAACGCGCACACCGGCAATCTCCAACGCACAAACCTTACAGGAGTGGCTCACGAACTGGTCATTAATAGACATCTGGCGCATGCTCAACCCTACGACACGCAGATACTCATTTCACTCCCCTGTCCACGACCTACACGTTAGACTTGACCGCTTCGTTGGGTCGCTTGCCCTACTCCCACTCATTAAACATACTGAATACCTGGGGCGAACGCACTCAGATCACTATCCCCAACTTTTGCAGCTCACATGGGACGCAGGACGCCCTCCAATCCCCACATGGCACCTACAACCAGAGGCGCTACAAGACCAAGCGTTTTGCTCCTCGCTAGGGACAGCAATACTCGACTACTTTGAAAACAATGACCACTCCACAGAAGACCACCTCCTTGCGTGGGATGCCTTCAAGGCAACGCTCAGAGGGCATTGCATGGGGGCCAATTAGAACATACGCAAACAAGTCACTGCGGCGCTCGGCAAAATAGAAGGGAAGTTACTGAAACATGAGACACAGCAATCGGAGGGGAGCAGGAACACGGGCGTATTAGACTCTCTGCGAGCGGAACATGCAGACCTACTAGAACAACTCCGATACCACAATTATGCGCACACATGCTACCGCAGATCGCGCAGGAAGAACGCTAGCATGGCTACTACAAGATCAGGTGCACCACCCCATAGACGCCCTAAAAACCGACACAGGCTCAATGGTGTACACACAGCATGAAATACACAAGGCAATGACACAGCATTACGCCAGTCTATATCAATCCAGGGCGCCCCAGACAGGGAGCCAAGCCACTGTGGTTTTAGAGTCAATACACCTACCGGAAGCCACATCAGAGCAGAGGGAGGCACTTAACGAGTCCCTCACGCCCGAAGAAATCTGGAGTGCAGGTATGGCGCTGGCAAGCAGGAAAACTCCAGGCCCAGATGGATTCCCAGCGGAATTCTATAAAGCCTATGCCACGATACTCATTCCCCACTTGCACAAACTGTACACAACAGCCATAAGCGAGCAACGCCTTCCCCCGTCCATGAACGAGGCTAACTTAGTGTCCCTGCCTAAGCCTGATAAAGATCCCACAGAGCTGGGCTCATACAGACCGCTGGCCCTACTTAACTTAGATTACAAAGTGCTAGCAAAGCTTTTAGCAGATAGGTTGGTGCAGGCGGTCCCCACCCTGATCCACCGTGACCAAAACGGGTTTGTACCCTCGAGAAACACCTCCTTAAACCATAGGCGTTTCTTCAGGATTGCCATGTATTGGCAAACCCAATGGCCGAGAGCGGGCTGCCTCATATTAGACCTAGAGAAGGCATTCGACTCCCTAAAGTGGGGATTCCTATTTGCCGCGCTAGACAAATATCGTCTGGGGGAATCTTTCCTCAGCATGGTGAAGTTGCTATATAGTGCCCCTACTGTGAGGGTTAAAACAGGCCCCTACATATCCAACCTCGTGGAAGTGCACAGAGGGATTAGGCAGGGATGCCCCCAGTCTCCACTGCTCTTTGCACTGGCGATTGAGCCACTGGCAGAAGCAATACGCGCGGAGATACCAGACGGCATCACACTAGGGGACGGTATCTTTATACGCAGACGATCTTCTGCTATACATAAGAGACATCCACTGCATCCCACAGAGATTAGCAACCATACTGGAAAACTTTGCTTCCATATCAGGACTACGAGTAAACATAATTAAATCCTGCCTATATCCCTTCAGCGAACAGTGCAGAGACCCAGAGTATACACTCGGCGGAACACGTGTCCGTTGGTGCGCAGACACATTCCGCTACCTGGGCATCCGCATATACAGAAGCCCAAAAGACTTGCAAGAGGGCAATCTGGGCAGAGCACTGACCGCAGTCCGCTCACAGATGGCGCTCTGGGACACGCTCCCACTATCAGTGACAGGGAAAGTGGCCATAGCAAAAATGGTGATACTACCCAGGTTTTTATACTATTTCACAAACCTCCCACACTACATCCCCCGTCCTTCTTCCGGCCTCTTGAAAAATTAGTAAAAGACTTCATATGGGGAAACTCTAGACACACGGCGACGATCAGCAAGCTCTACTTACCTGTGGACCAAGGTGGCCTGGCAGTCCCACAATGCGGGAATTCCTCCACTTCCTTCCTTTGGAGTGCCAAAGAACAGTAGTCCATGCCCTAATCACATCCCACCTAGACTACTCCAACAGTCTCTACCTGGGTCTCCCCACCTATCTGACTTGGCAATTGCAGATAATACAAAATGCTGCTGCCAGATTGATCTGTAAGATACCTTCCTGCCACTCGATTACCCCCACCTGAGAAACCTTCACTGGTTACCTGTGACCAGGCGCATTGAATTCAAGGCCCTTACCCTGGCATTTAGAGCATTCTGGGGACTAGGCCCGGCGTACCTGAGAGCTAGACTCCAGCACTACCATCACGACCGGACCCTGAGATCCAACCATCAGTGTCTCCTTGCCATTCCCCGCTTTCGTAAGGCCAGGACTGGTGGCAGAGCCTTTGCGGTTAGAACCTCTAAACTTTGGAATGCCCTGCCACTCTCCTTCCGCTTATCGGAGACAGAACTAACTTTCCGGCGTGCCTTGAAAACCTGGTTCTTCACCAACATCTAGTGCCTTTCACGCCTGTAATCAGCCGACTGCCTCAGTGCCGGGACACCCCCGTTGGGGGTAGCTGTGCGCTCTACAAACTCCTTATTAATAATAATAATAATAATAATAATAATAATGTGCAGTTTGCATGTGTTTAGTATGAAGAAAAAACTCAATAAAAACAGATGTTAAAAAAAAAAAACACTGCTCACACCATCCGTTTACCAGCAGGCCCCCGGCCTCTCCCTCTGTCCCTGCCCCCCGGGTATAGGAGCAGTGAACATAGCAAACAACAACAAGTTGCTCTCATTTGTCAGGTAAAGGGGAAATAATGAATAAACAGGGATGGCGTCAGCATCACTTAATCTCCACACACCTAAAAACAAAAAAATTAACCTGACCTTGAGTAATGTAACTGGTGCGTTTGTAAAGCGCTCCATTACCTTCAGGTCAGTCGTGTTCACTCTGTATAAAAATGCCTCTAAAAATTAATCTGACCTTGGGTAATGTAACTGGTGCTTTTGTAAAGTGCTCCAACACCTTCGGGTCGCTCGAGTCACATTATATAATAAAAAAAAGTCTCACAATCCCTGGGGAGCTGCTGTGAATGTGCATTGAAATTAGAGCTCTGCAAGTAGGAGGAGGACAGAAAGAGGCAGCGGGAGGGCATGCAGTGATATGGGAGGGACGAATGTTGCTCCCATTTGTCAGGAAGAGGGGAAATAATGAATAAACAGGGGCTGCGTCTGCATCACTTAATCTCCGTGCACCTAAAAACTAAAAAATTAACCTGACCTTGTGTAATATAACTGGCGGTTTTGTAAAGCGCTTCAATCCCTTTGGGTCAGTCGAGTTCGTGTTCTATGGTCCTACAAATTTATATAATATTGTGTAATGTTACTAGCGCTCATGTAAAGTGCTTTAACACCGTCGAGTCACTTGAATTCACATTATATAAACAAGCGTCAGAGAAAATGCGCCTAGAGTTGCCCAAGCCCGGCTCTTAACTGTGCCACAAGGTTGGGCTGCTGAAGGTCCGGTTACCGAGGCTCGCTAATGCAACAAGCAGCGAAGCGGGAGGGATTTGGGGAAAATTCTCGCACTTTGAAATCAAAGAAAATTAAAGAGGCGACTTCTAAAAAAGCACCTGAAGCGTCTGATATTTCATCTTGGTAATTGAACGGGACAGGGAGATTAAGTGACAGGTGCCAAGCTGAACCACCAAAGATGGGAAAACAATGTCACGAGCAGGAATCAAAGAAAAAAAAAGTCCCTCAAATGAACACAAACACAGAAACGTAATGTGAACAATAATTGGGAGTTGCTCTGTGGGAGGAAATCAAACACAAAAAGGTACCCTTCTCCAGAGTTTTCCATTCAAAACACTGCTTGCACCATCCGTTCACCAGCAAGCCCCCGGCACGCCCTCCGTTCGCAGCCCCCTGGCTATAGGAGCACTGGACATAGCAACAACAACAAAATTCTGCAATTTGTCAGGTAGAGGGGAAATAATTAATAAACAGGGATAACGTCGGCATTACCTAATCTCTGCCCACCTAACAACAACAAAATTAAACTGACCTTGTGTAATGTAACTGGCCCTTTTGTAAAGTGCTCCAATACCTTCGGGTCGGTCAAGTTCGCGCTCTATAAAAATGCTCCTACAAATTAAACTGGCCTTGTATAATGTAACTAGTGCTCATGTAAAGGGCTCCAACACCTTCAGGTCGTTCGATTTCACATTATATAATAAAAAATGTCTTGCAGTCCCTGGGGAGCTGCCGTGAATGAGCTTTGAAATTAAAGTTTTGAGAGGAGGAAGATGACAGGAAGAAGCAGCAGGAGGGCACGCAGTGATGTGGGAGGGATGAATGCTGTTCTCATTTGTCAGTAGAGGGGAAATAATGAATAAACAGGAGCAGCGCCAGCATCATTTAATCTTCGCACAACAAAAAACAAAAAAATTAACCTGACCTTGTGTAATGTAAATGGCGCTTTTGTAACAAGGCAATGGGCGGGCTGTAAGCCCACAGAGTAAATACAGCATGTCTCGAAGAGAGAGTGCATGCGCTGCTTAGGCTCGACCTAAAAACAAACAAAGGACCCATGCTGAGTTAAGTTCGTCTCTGTGACAAGCTTGGTGCAATTCTAGTTCGTGCAGACAGTAAACATTCCTATGGGACTTAAAATACGAAGGGCCTTGACTAATTTCAGTGAAATTTGTAACATAGAAACTCAGCTGAGGGAATCAGAGCTGTGACAAATTTAAAGCAGTGTCAAACTGTGAAAAACTGTTAGCTATCCAAATTGTTCATTACCTATACACTAACCATCTCAACCATAACAGATTCATATTAGACTTTGTTTGTATCTGTGTAAATTCTGTCACAAATACGCAAGTAAGGCTAAGGGAAGAAACATGAAGTTGAAACACAATGATAAAACTAAGAGCTCAAATCTTTGATGGCAGCTACAGAGAATTACAAATCCAGAGCTAGAGTTGCAGTACTTCTTAAAATTAAAAACAAATGATAAATTGTGCAAATTGTATCACCTATCCAAAAGCTCCCAGTCTTCTCCGCCCCAGCTGTCGCGGAACTCCATAGTGTTCATCCCTCCAATAGCATCCAGGTCTGATTTGTAGATACCCAACAGCCCAAACCCGTTCACTTCCCAATAACCTAAAGGCAAAGAAATAAAAAACAGCATCATCAGGACCAGATAGCTGTAAATGATGGTCGGTCCTACTTGTAATAAACACATTTGCTCCTTTCTACTGAACCAATTGCCAGGTTCCACTCCCGTAAATTTCTGAAAACACCTGGCACTGTCTTCGACACAGATCAATATTATTCAGTAAGACGTTTGTACAAATGAAATCAAGTGGGAGAAGTTGATAAGTTTAGAGGCTGCACAGTGGATAAGCGCCTGTAAGGAAATGACAATTTAAGCATATGGACAGCTACTCAAGAGGCCAGTTTAGAAATTAGTAACTATTGAATTAGTTCTAACGTTCTCCAAGTTATATGGGATTTGCAAAGTCTCCCATGAGTACTAGTCCTAGAAACCTACAACAGTAGTGGATTTCTGGAAGTACTGCTATGAGTAACATTTCCCTAAACACATTTTGCAACAGGTGGAAAAATCCACATGGATAAAAGTTTGAGCAAGTGTGCCTTTTAACATTTGATATTTTCTGTTTCTCCATGGGAGAAATATTTTTGCTAGTTGAGGAATACTTTTGTCAACATTCATATGTTTTAGGGGCTTCCTGTATATTTCCACTCAGCAAAAACACTTGTTCGTGCCTTTGTGCACGTACAAGGTGGAATTTTATAGGACGTACGTTAATGCTTACAAACGAACAAGTTATTTCATTATCACCTATTATTGAAGTGGTACCCCTCCAAAACATACACAAACCCGATTAACACTAGGTTTGAGACTGTGCAAATTCCACATTAGTCATGGAATTTCTGCATTCACAAATGCACTGCATGCACACAAAAGTCTGCCAATCCTGATCTTGTGAATCGGAATTAGCAAACAACCCCCATGACTTAAGTCTAGTAGTCCCTGCTTGCCCCGTGGTCCCCCAAACAGGGTGTGACACTTGAATTAATTTCAGCCACTGGCAATTACTCAGGGTCACATTCCCGTCCATCATTTTTTCGTCCATTGTTTTTTTCACCACCATGCCATGTCAAACAGGAACCAGCCACAGGCAAATGAACATTGGTCCTGCTCTAGTAAAAACAGTTGAGCTTTAATAGCCAGGCTAGGTCCCTTATGAGTGGTAACACAAGCAACCCTATACCAGTTTCGGCCTGATTAGACCTCATCACTGAAGGACAGCTTGGTTTTTGTAGAACAGTGGGCAAGGGAACAATGTGTGAAAACATCTTTTGCAAATACATAGGCTACCAACATCCCTACCTACCCTAAACATCTCTCTCCAAAAATAACAAAGTGCGCCTAAACCCACTCTCAAGCCTTTGCCTCCCAACATGCTAGGAGTGGCATTGGAACAGTAAATTAACTCATACCTAAATACTAGAGAAAGAGAATTGAGTTTGACTGTGTTTAGGGATTAAATACAGGTTGAAACTTTGTGTATAGGTATTTATATAAGGTTAAGCTTTTGGCTGTCTATGTTTAGGAGTCTATGTTGTTGCTGTCTGTAAGCACAGACACATCAAACCTGTGATGGGGTCACAGGGCAGCTATTACAGCCTTAATGTAGCAGAAGCTTCAACAAAATCATTCACTCATCTTTAGTTATAAAACAAATTTGCAAATAAATAAAAATTGTAGAAGAATCCAACTCTTTATTCTTCAAATGCAATCTATTGTGAAATGTCACTCCGCAATGCTTTTTGAACTTTATTGAGAACACCAATGTATTCATGCCCGAAAGGGATGAGGATGTAAAACATATCTCCTGATGAAGGATATGTAGTATCTGAAATGCATTGGGCATATTAATAATCACAAGAAAATTGATTAACGTTTATGGGCAACCAATAGATCGCATTTGAAGAATAAAGAGTTGGATTCTTCTACAATTTGAATGTATTTGCATTTATTTTCTGATGACTAAAGATGACTGAATGATTCTGTTGAAGCTTCGGCTCCATTAAAGCTGTGCATCATGGCGTCTCCTAAGTCGAAAGACAAGTATGTGTCTATGTACATAATAACGTACTTGTTGAAATACAACCTCGATAGCACGGCAATTGACTAACAAAACTACAAGTTTAATAAAGAGTGCATTTAATGAACTCTATATTTCCATAGCTATGGTTTAGCCCTTAATGCACCCCTGACATGAATCTATCCCATTATACCCTCTGGTTCCTGAGGAGAGGCTCCACAGTGCAGTCGCATGACCATGGGAGCAAAGGCCATCTTCCCTTCCAAGCAGTGTTTTCGGATCGAGTCAATGATCCCGGCTGGAAAATGGATGTGGAGGTCACAGAGGAATATTATGCTGTGAGGATTCTGAAACCAAAAAAGGAAATGTATTAATGAATATGTTAATTTCTCCTTCACTATTTCAGGGCAAACACACTACATTAAGTGTAAATCAAAGCGAATGAACCTAAAGAAGTTATGTTCATTAATCACAAGTATACTGCAGCATCTTGGTGCTAGCAATATAGAGAAGAAAGCATAATATGTAAAAATAAAGCATAATATGTAAAAATAAAGAAAAGAGAGCCGAACGGAAGCAAACGTTAATCCCTATTGCCGCCAAAGGAGAAAGACACCCCGACAGCACAAAGTTAACTTCTCGGCAGCCTTTCGAATCCAGAGAATTGGAGATAGCATAGTGTTCCACAGGCAGATCATTCCAGAGCGTGGGGCCTAAAATCCATAATTATCTCCCACCTGCTATCACCTCTTTGATCTGGGGATATACAAAGGAGGAGACACTCTAGACTGCAAAGGCTTGACTTAGCAAAAGGGAGTGAACCATGCTTGATATAAAGGCCAAGGGTCAGTTCCATAGCAGGCTTGTGATTTAGACAAAGAGGCTTGAGCAGGATTCTGCTTCTTATGGACATCCAGTTCAGGGCTTGTCTCGAATGAGAGATAAAGTTGAACTTATCCAGCCCCATCACCACCCTAATCGCCATATTTTGAAGGGGTTACAGTCTGGCCATAGAGCCCTCGGGTTAACCGTGGTGAATGGTGTTGAAATAGTCCAGATGGGAGAGGACACAAGTGCCAACCATATGGGTGGCCCTTTCTTGTGGCGGGGAATTGAAAATTGCACATTCTGGAATTGGAGTAGAGAGGGCTACCTTTACTGGGACGAGAGGTGCACCCAACTGTTAGGACAAAGCTCAGTGGCCAGAGCGAAGACTCTCATCCTATGACCAGCACCTCAGTCTTGTCTCCATTAAACCTTACAAATATTACAGAACATCCATTGCTGAATGCCTCATAAGCAATCTTTCACCCATGCAATAGAATTGGAGGAGCACTGGTTACATTTGACAAATATGACTATATTTCCCAGGACTGAACCAGCTCTACCGGCTCTGAGCAAAACAAATATTTTCTGGGGGAATCAGTGACTCCAGGGTAGAGGTGGTACACCCATGTATTATGAAATCTACTGAGGTTTCCCTCAGTACCCAAAGGGTCTGAGTCAAATGCACAGAATCTGCAGAGTTATTGAGGATAATAGGAGTTACAAGCCCCATGGGAATTACTGGGCCACTCATATACTACTAACACATCCTTGGGCAGGAGGTGGGGGTGGGAAGATACTCAGCGTACCTGCAGAAACTGGCTCCCCTGAAATTTGCACTCAGTGTGCAATCACAATTCAAGCTTCACAGCATGATCCCTCAGAACAGGTTCAATTGTAAGGCACAGAGGTGGGAACTGTCAGAATATGCCTACGCCTTTTTCCCACCTAAAGCCTACAATGTAGGAATAAACCAAGGTAAAGTAATTTAAAAGAACACACAGACTAGTCATTTCATGAAGGTTTTGACCTCACACCAAGACTTTTATTAGAAGCACCACCCTGCAAGAAAAGACAATTTTACCGCAACAATCGCTTGCAACTCTCCACAAAACCTCATTATGAAGAACTGAGCTGAGAGTCTTCCTAGTACGTTACATGTGTCCCATCTCACTGAATTGTTCCAAATCACAGCAGCTTCTACATTCCAGGTCTACTGCCTTATGAAAAGTGGTTTCGTGACAACAAATCTGTGACTTTGAAGTTATAAAGACATAATATTGACAATAGAGATATTTCTTGACAGCAAGCTTCTGCTACTATTTTCAGTGGCAAAGGGATTCGTTTCTTACTTGCAATCATAATTCTCCATCATGGGTATCTATATTAAATTCAGAAACAAAGAATGCCTCCGCCTAGCTAAGGGACCTCAAAACAACTTTAAAAGAGAAAAGTCCTCCCAAAAATACTTGGTTTCACCAAAACCTACCTGAAGGGCAAAACATTTTAAACTACAAGTTAAATCCAATTCGACTCAAAAATTGACATTAAAATATTAATTTGAAAAGCCCTTAATTTGTTTTTAAAAGCAAAGAAAGTTGGAAATGTGGATGGATAGGGAACACTCTCACTAGATGCACATTTTAACACTTTATTTAAGGTGCACAGTGGAGTGACAGCTAGGCCAGTTCCTTTTAACAGGATAGTCAGAAAAAAATCTTAATCACTGATCTAATAACTACTCCCCTGGTTTATCAAGGTATGGGGCAGTTCATTTATGAACTCGATGAAACTACCAAATAATGGAGATTTATTAGTATTTAAAACCAACATCTGCTAGAAAGCATTTCAACAGTTACCATCCAGTTTCACCTTATCAAAGTGGAGCGTTATATCCCATGATGCAGAAACCCAATATCACATAGCTGGTAAATGGCCAGCGCATGCTTGAAGAAGTGGACTTGACTAAGTAGGTGATCCAGGGGAAAGCTCCCTGGTCTCCTGCACGGATCACACACGAGTAATGGAAGTGAAAGGACTGATGAGACAGCGCATGACGAGAGGACGCAGTAAGTAGAGGGATCGCTGGCACAATGTGCCGCTCGTAGCCTACCTTGTAAAGCCGCGGATAGAGCACTATTCTGAGGACTAATGCCAAAGTGCTTTGGGGGACTATGGGCAGACAAACTGGGTGCAAATGCCATGTACGCTGCTGTGGTACTTTGTAATAAGGGCCCATGACTACACTCTAGTCTGCCTGCTGGCCCTGGCCTCGTGTGAGATCCAGTTTTCTTCTCTACCCTCACCTCTTCCTTGATGTTTCCTGGCACCGTGCAACGATCAATTAATTTTTTGAATCTGTACTTGTACTTTGAAGTCGAGATTAACCTTATCAGGCTTAATACCAGTCTAACCCACATGTTATCTGTAGTCTGCAAAGGTCAGGGAAACATTTCTGCTTGGAAGGGTGCCATATTCCAATGTAATTGCTTTGCAGGGCAGTTTACATTGCCAAATTTTCAGGCATTGTATAGTTTTGTTAAGCATTTATCGGATCGATTTTTGCATCAGGGTTCTGCTCCAGTTTGTAAGATAATTCCCAGATTATACACATTTAAACAAATATGATTTAAACCAGGAAACAAAATCGCAGGGCATGCATGGTGCAAGGTCTCATGCTGATTAGGGAAGTCATTGCTATGCCAAGTCATTTTTCCCCAATGGGCTGCCCAATGCGCATAATGTCGCCCAATAAACCTCTACAAACATCGTCTGTCATCGACAATGAATGGACAAGATTAAGGCCGATATAGAAATCTCTGGTGTTATACATGATGACTTGAGAGGTCCTCTTATTGCGTTGCATGTAGTAGCTGTGCTTGTAGTGCTTCTGTAGGAGTCACGAGTTGTATCAACTCAAATCTGGTTATGTAATCTTGTGGTTCCGCAGGTCTTGTAGTTACTCTTAAGTAAAATTTAAATGATACACCTCTGAACTGATGACTGTATACTCAAGAAGTGTGTGTGCCAAGCAACACAAATGAGAAAGTGCTTTCCTATCAGGTACACCTAAAATGTTCTGCAATGTTTAGATCGTTGGAAGAACATCTACATCCTAAATTACGCATTTTCTTCATGTATGCTGAATATCTTCTCCTTGAAACGTAGCTTGATCACTCGTCTCAAGTACTTACATTTCTATGAAATGACAAATGGGTAAGTTTTACTTCTGAAACTGTGGTAATCTGTGCACAGTCTGTTCTTTCGCGCATCAGTTGATCAGGAGCGAACCATGTATTTTGGGATCACCTCCACTTTAAAGATATGCAAATGTAAAAGCGCTACTTCAGATTATAACAGATTTGCTATGTTGTTCAGCAAGGGCAAGAAGATATCTGCGCATCTTTGCATGATGTCCAGAGAGCCCACATCCAAATATGACCATTCAGTACAAATGCTTTTAATATTTCCAGGTATAGTTAGATGTTCTCTAGTATCAATTTGTCACATTGCAAACACTTAACAGCACTCGAGTGTCTGATTGTCGGACATCTCACAAGACCTTAAAAAGGGAATTAGTACATAGGCAATAGGTTGGAGGGCAGTAATGTCCATCACTAGACATGTCACACTGGGGTCCTTGAGAACATGGTTTGGTCCACTTTTAGTGTAAAAGGCTACATCCTTGTGAGTAGGCCAGGCTCCCACCTGTGTCAGATGCCTGAATTGACCTAGTATTTCTCAAAAGAAACCTTCACGGCATACACAGATAAATTCCTCGGAAATTTAATTTCTCTGTAAATGCACTGAATCATGTGTTTTCAGGTCAAGTTGTTCATAGTTTTACTTCATGGAATCTAGATTTAGATAGTTTGTTTAGTGGGTATTGCTACTATTCAAATAGTAGTTTCAGATGCCTAAGTCACTTCTGGAGAAGGACTGTGGAAATGTTTGCTGGTCACTGAATTTCAGGGGCTAGTAGGTGCAATTTTCTTGCTGCGCAGACTGCACGTGCCACCAAAAATGTAGAGCCATGTTAGCAAAGTAGCTGAAAGAACAATGATCTATACCCTTGCAGGTCAAACAAGCTATCATGAAGATGAACATGGCTCATTAGAGGGAAGTATGCAATGTAACAACAAGGTCACTCATAAGAGTGCCTGAGATTTGGTGCCATGGTTCATGCTGTTCCGAAGCGCATCGCTGTAATTCTCCCTGAACCAATGAACACAAATTACTCAAAGGATATATTTTTAAGTGTCTGGTGTAGAAAGTCGATCTAGAATTCTGCTCCTTTCCCACGATTTTGACATACAGATGTAATTAGAGTTTGGAAAGTTCCCAGTTGTGGCTCGTACTTCGGTGATCCATGTTGCTGCTTGTGAAGATGCTATTCACTCAATCTTACCACAGATTTAGCTATTGCACTAAGCTTACTTCCACTGCCCATTCATAAACGCAGGTACCCCTTTCGACAGTAATGTCTTTCCATATGACTTGGCTGCACACCAAACCTGATCCACCAAAATCTCTGCTGCATTCAATACTTCACAGCAAACAGCACTAATGACCAGATTGCAAAAAGTGATAAACCAAGGAAAAGTCTGGACTGGGTTTCCTACTTCCTATCCAAAGGAACCATATCATCTCCCTTCCACCAGACACCTCTGAACCCAACTGCCTGGATCTACTTTAGCCCTCTGCCTGCCCTGACTCAATCCTTTCATCTCTCCTGTTTCAAATAACACGGCATCCAGGCTGGAACCATGTTTGGTCACTGTCAAAGACTGGATGACCACCAACCATCTTGAACTCTGCTCTGTATGCACTCTTTTTGCAGGATTACACCCGGTTAGATTTCCCTTGCCGATACAGATGTGGGCATTGTCAGAACTCTGTGAATAATGAGAAAACGGACAGGTATTTCATGCACACACTGTATGGCTATGAACATTGGGAAAATGTATCTAGAGAGCATCTGGCTTGGCATACAATTCTTGCAGGGGATGTTAGGGACTCCGCAAATCAGGACACACAGCACAGAAAGTTATAAAAATGGTGATTTATTATACTCTAACCTACTAAACAATGTGTGAATCAGGAACATTATAATAGCACAAACACTAGCAGAGTGAAATAAAATAATGAAAAGAATAAAAACACCCAGATCTACTGAGCTAAGTGAAATCGGACCTATACAATTCTGTGGCCCACGTGATAAGCTCTGTTTTATCTGTGGGAATGTTTCTGGACAGGCACAGCTCCAAGATGTGGTGTAGAAAGTCCTGTCCCCTTCATGCTAGCTGCTATGGACCAGGTTATACAGTCTTTTGTGTCTGGACATCGTGGTTGCCTAGTGAGGATGGCATGATAACCAGTTGCTAAGTGAGGGTGCTTGGCCACCCATTGCTGGATAGGAGCACTTAGTAATATGCAGCTGGATTAGACAGTAAGCTGTTCCTGGGCAGCATTTTATGGCAACTAATACAGCGGAGAGTGTTTAGAGGCTGTTGGTGAACATCTCACTGATTTTAGGCAGAATGAAAGTTGGATGAACAGTTCTTTTTTAGGAAGCTAAATATTGTATAGCAATATGCAGTCTACCAAATATATACCATTAGTCCCCAATGCCTTGCATCTCAGGAGGTAGCAGAGGCCATTAGTAAGGTACTACACACTACATTATAGGCTCTTGTGTATCATATAGCAAAGATGTAATATGGTATGTCTTTGCTAATAAGTGATAATAAAGGAGAGAATAGAAAAGAAATCCCTCCCAGAAGGCAGAATTTTGCAACAACTGAATCCAGACAAAACTGAAGTACTCAGATGTGGAAATTAGCCATGCACACAGAGATACCAGCCTGGCCTTCAGGCTAAGGAGAAGGACCCCCATTACTGATCTTTACCAAAAGCTTAGGAATCATCCTATATGCAGATCTTACTCTGGAACACATGCAAACACAGTAGTGAAATCGTCAACCAATATGCTCAGAATACTAAAATTGATATCCCCTTTACTAAGCTTCTCCACACAGTTCCTGTCAAAGTTATGCTTGTGTTCTCTCGCCTGGGTTACGCAAACAGCCTATACCTACAAGCCCTGATATCCCTCCTGAATTACAATGGGTACAATACTGAAAGCCATGCTAATCCTAAACTTGAAACCCTGGGCCAGATTGCCGCAGGTCTCATGCACTTGCACTGGCGTCCAGTGTGTCTAACCAGACTGCATTCAATGTACTGTACGTAACACAAGGAATTGGCCCAATATATCTTCAACAACAATATCAGACATGCTGTCACAAATAAAGCCTCTGATCCAACACATTACATCTAACTGGTGTCTCCACTTTTTAATGAAACCCGACTCAGAAGCCACTCATCTTCAGTCCAAGCTAACCAACTGTAGACCTCTCTCGCCATCTAGATGCTGAAACTGCAAAAACACCCTGCGCTCTGTCATCCTGCAAAAATACTACATTTCAGGATTTCAAGTCCTTAAGTAATCTTCTACCTACACCAAAGAATTCACCTACCAATTATGGAACCACTGAACCACAACAGAAAGGACAAGACAGTACACACCCCAAGTGAGGATGCCCTAAACAGTGTATGGTTGCATAAAGTTGCATGGCATGTGATCTATAATTTCTCACACATCCTAAAACATGAACAAGCATAACAGCAGTGTAACATAATCTCATATAGGTCTTTCCAACCAAATCATAAATGTCAGGCTTTATTCGCTCCAGAAAGGGTTCCACAATTCCACACTAGTGGCTGCTGCATGCTATGAAAATGCCAGATTACATAATATTCAGCCTTTTTTTTTTAGAAAATCTATTCTTCATGAGCTCACCTTTACTAGGTTTATCCCCGCCTGCAGACCGGCAGATCGCTCAAAATTTCCTTCCAACTTCAAGTACTGGTAGCTGCAATGGAAGACAAAACACCAATATTACACATCATTACCCAGTGGAAATCAAGATGGTCTCTTTTGAGAAGAAAGGGCCACCTAATGAAATCTAGACTGGGAAACAATATGGCTACGATGATAGGATGGCTACGATGATAGGAGGTTGAAGGTAACACATCTATGAAGGAGATCAACTTTTACATTGCTGTCTTGTCCTATTGAATCTGATGAGCCAACAATGAAGCCACTGCTGTATGTAGCCCATCAGCCAGTACATAGAAGTTAGGACTATTCATTATCTTTTTAACATTGTATTTATTGAACTTGACTTCATTTCTGAAGTCTCAGATCTCCTTACCTCATGATCCAACACACCCACACCACCTTGAGTGACTTTAACCTCCCTCACAACACAAGCTAAGAAAACAGGAGACACCCTTCTCAGCTTTATGGACACCCTCACCGTGCTACAGCACGTCACCCAACTAACACATTACAATGGCCACATCCTCAACCTCATTTTTTCAACATTATCAACAATCCAATGCAACCACCTGTACTCCTGGACTGGATTGACCACCTCGTCAACCCTATCTCCCTGCTCAACATCCTACTAACAAAAGTATGTCAACCCAAAAGAGAAGAACACACCTTCGGATACTTCAAAGACTTCTCCATTGACAACCTAATGCATGATCTCATCTCTTGCCTTGCCAACTCCACATTGGATGCCAACACAATTCTAAACAACTTCAACACTTTTTGGAAAACTATGTAAACATCCACCCTCCAATGAAAACACAAAAGTGCAAGTCAAAACTTTCAGTACCCTGGTTCTTCAAAGACCTTGGTGACAAGGAATGCTCCACCCACAGAAAGGGAAACGGAAATCCAGATGACCTCATATTGAAGTCCCCACACACAATACACACATAGCTCATCGGCCAAAGCAAAGTACTATACCAATACAGTCACTGAAGCCGCCAACAGAAGAAGAAAACTTTTCAAAACATCCAAGCACTGCCTGGCCCTCCTATGCCACACCCCACAGACAAGTGCAATGCTAGAAACCTCTTAGTCAGTGAAAAAATAAATAAGTTCACATTGAAAACACCAAGTCTGCTTCGCCTATTACGCTCACCCCTTCTCATAGAATCCCTCAATAGTTATCTTTCAAAGCCCTTTTTTGAAAGATCGCTTTGACATTCTCAACTTCCTCAAAGCCAGTTCCTATGAAGTTGATGTCTTAGGCACGTCCATCACAAAAGCTTTCTCATGGGGAGCTCTATTATGCCTACTCACCATTGTCAACACCTTTCTCACTCAAGGCATCTTCCCGCAATCTCTCAAAACAGATTTTCCCATTCCTAAAGAATGCAAGGAGGTTTCCCCGATGATGAAGCCCGCCACCTACGGGTGAGTGAGGGGAACCGTCCTATAAAAGGAATACTCCAGTACTCTAACTCTTTTACTTCACTTTCTGTGTAGACCGTGGGGCCCTGCTGTGTTTCATGCAAATACCACTTACATACGTACATGGCGGAGTGAACATGAATGCCACGACTGTAAGGTATCAACTTAGGTGACTTCTTTTAAAATGCTACATTTATTGAACCTGATGGAGCCAAGAGAAAGGCCACCACAGTGGCACACCAGCAGCAGTGGGTTAATATTTCTATTTGGCCCCAGCCAGTAAAAGAACAGACTGGGAAGCAGTATTTTCTCACAGTCCCCAGTTGGGTCAGAGCATGAAACAAAGGTAAACAGCTACAAAGTTTCCTTACTGAAAGCACAATTAAATAGCTCTGACGGAGTGTTGCAACAAGTGCAAACCAAAGGCGAGATTGCACAGACACATCAAGGAATTCCTACTGGAGGAACAAATTCTGCTGTTTCGGACGACAACAATCACTGGAACTCTCTGAAACCTTAGGCTCGCATGGCTCATTCCTCGCGAAATTTGCCTTTGCACTGTCCTCGACCAAACATTTCTGAATTTTGGTAACTCTGTCCTGGAAGCGACCTGCAAATCTGCCCTTTTTCCTCTAAAATCCGGCATACAGCAAGATTTTTAAACTTGTCAAAGAAATCTGACCACATCTCTCCGGTCCTAATTGAGTTACACTGGCTCATTATTGAGAATCAAGTTTAAGCTGGGATGTCTAGTCCACAAAGCAGTCCAAATACGGTTCCTCCCTTACCTGGCCAATTTACTGAAGATAGCTTGGGGCACAAGAAAGTTCAGAAGCAAATATAAACTTCTTCTCGAAATCCCCTTATTCAGAACCTCTCATATTATGCATCAGTTATTCCCCCGAAGCTGCCTCCCTCCTCAGGAATTCTCTAACTGCTGAATTTGGACTAAAATGACCTTTGAGTCCTTCTGCTGCGTCCTAAAGACACATCACTTTAGGATACCTCAGATCCACTGACTGTTGTAATGTAGGTGTGGATGTTTTTAACACCCATGACTCCTACCCTTAAACTGGTTACTTGGATACTGGTGTTCTCCCTCCTCCTTTCACTAAACTGCCTTCAGGTTACCCCCTATTGCTCTTCTGCTTCTCTTCCCACTTATTCCCTTTACTCACAACATCCCTCCCTCTTTCCCTTGTCCCCTGCCCTTTGCCTTACAACCCTTCCAGACCCCTACCTCAGTCCCTCCTCTCCCCTTCCCCTTGTTCCCCACGTTCACTTTCAACCACTTTCCCAACCATATGCTGCCCCTCCCGCTTAGCATTCTCCTTGTTCTCGTCTCTCCTGCTTCGCATTCCGCTTGTTCCCATCCTTCCCGCTTAGCATTTTGCTTGTTCCCATCCCTCCCGCTTAGCATTCCCCTTGTTCCCTTCTCTTCCTCTACTGGCTTTAATCTCACCTAGTTCCCCCTGCTGCTTCCCTGCCCTGCCCTTCCCATCCTATTCCATCAACCTCTCCTGTCCTTCTCTCATCTTCCTCTGCTCTCTTGTTCCTCTTCTCCATATGCTTTTACCTCCCTGCTTCCCTACTCTAGCCCCTCTCCTCAACTCCTTGGCTGGAGCTCTTCTGCCTCCTCACTCTGCCCTCTCCCCTTGTGTCTCCTTATGCTATCCCCTACTTTAAACCTGCCTGTTTCCTCACTCTTTTCCTCACTTCCTTTCGTTTGTTCACTGTAAGACCCTGTGTCATAGTCAATGTTCTTTGCAACAAGCATCTTTGCAACAAGCATCTGTAAATTATTGGTGCTTATGCGGTGTATACAACTGTTATGTAAATAAATAATGGCGGATGTCTCCAAACACTATATCGATAATTCCATCAATGAACAAGCTCTCTTTAAGCAACAACCTGAATCTTCAACAAGTCTCCACAGGCAACACCAACCTCCGAAGCCACACTTGAAACTAATCTGAATTAAAGTACTTCATGTCAGCACTCATCCTTTCGTTCGCCCATCCTCTTTCCATCTGATTATATTATATATTATTGTTTCAATTCTAACAGGCATGCTCCTTGATGCCAGAACATCTAACACTACTTTCTTGGATGTCCCCGGCTAGCTGTTGCTTAGCTATGGAAACATTTGCCCTTATGAGGCACTGCTGATCATCACCAGTTGTGTAGATCATCTCTCAGCTTACATCCCTCTCCAAGAAACACACCACTCTTGCCTCGCTGAAAATGGAAAAGAAACGGTCAAAGCACTCTGCCTAAAAAACCCTTAAAAATCAACAGAAGTGCAGAACTAAGCTCCAGAGAAAACTCAAATCAGAGGATAGCAAGATAATTTTTTAAAACAACTCTTATCACAAAGTTAAACCATGCACATGGTTTTAGCCACAAAAGAGTTGATTCCACATTTCTAACACGACCTGAGGCTACTCCATCACTACAGTATATGAGATATTTGTGCAACAAGTGTTGTTGGAAAAAAAAAAACACTGTTCCCGTGAAGCCGCTTACAATATGGTCCCATCTTCCTTCTAGATTCCTTTTAGATTTTCTCTAAAGTACCTTCTCTCCCACTGGCCTCATCCAAGCTTTTCTTACTAAAGGGCAGTTCTTTCACACAATTCAGATACAACTCTCTAAAAAGAACTTTACCTTGATCTTCAAACACAAAGATGTCCCACCTTAGTTTAAAAAAAACTGCTTTTAGCCAGTATTTGACCTGTTTAACTAGAAGGACCGCTGCCGATTTTTCTGCCTGATATGAAAGAGAGGATTAAGCTGAACATAAATATTGGGAAAGAGATGAATTGCATGGGGTGGATGAGTCGGATCTCTCCCAGTGACATGCCATGGGCCAGAGATCTGGCAATGTGTAAAGATTAAAAGCGCATTTGTCTCATTGTTCACCCAGTGTAAAGACCAAAGCATAAAAGTGGTGACCGACAGTCATAATACAGCTAGTAGTATCACTGCTCTTTTGCCAGGCGTCTGATAATCATAAATAGGTCTGACTTCAAAAATGAGTGCCGGTACCCACAACCAGCAACCACCGACACAAATTAAGAACTGAGCAGTCTGGGATAGGAAGACGGCTTAAGGCTGAAGTTTACTGCATGATTATGCCTAACTGCTCCTATGCTCCTTTGGTGCCACAATGGTTATGTATATTTTCTTATACCATGTATGACAGCATATTTAAAAATATAAACATAAAAGTATAGATTACAACAAAAAAACTCATTCAAAATTGACAATATATTTTATCTGAGGAAATATTTTCCAGTTGGTAAGGTGAATTCTGTGTTACGTTTTCCTCTGTAAACTACCTTAACACAGCCAACCTCCTGTAAACTGGTAACTTACCTGGGTATGGATGATCTTTTTAAAGCTGCTTCCACATCCATGTCCTGGCTGCTGTAATCTGTGATGATCACGTTGAAGCGCTTGTCCTCCGTGAAGTGGTACAGCTCCTCCATGTCATAGATGAACTGTTGAACCCAGCGGGCCTGGTTCTTGACTAGAAGTGACAGAAGTGAGGTGAAAGGTTAACAAGCATGTGAAAAGCCTCTAAACCCCTGCAAAGGTCAAGGGGTGTCCGAGAAAATGGAGATAAGTAATGTTCTTGTGTGTTGCTACTCGTTGTGTGTCACCCTTCCTTTAGTAACAAAGGGATATTTTGTAACATACTTCCTCCTCCAATATCTACGCCCAAGAGCAATCTTTTACCGCTTCTTGTAGTCTCTTCTCTGCTCACATGTGTTGATCTTTGGTTGGCTTAATTCGTAGTCAGGCATGGACTTAACCAATGCACTCAACTTCATTGTGAGGGCCATCATTGCCCCAGGGGGACCAGATGCACTCTTGCAGCGTTAGAAGCATTCCACTCCCAGAACCTCAATGACACCCTATTGTTAAACTGAATTGACATTGGGATTTTGTTATTTGGGACCAAATGGAAAATAAAATACCCTCTGACCCTGCGTTCTTTGCATGATGAACACCTCCCAATTGTTGAATTCAAAGTTCTGTTGCCGTTCTGAACTGCAACCTCTCTTTGGAGCCACATATAACGAGGTTGCCAAGTACAACCTACAAGATATAAACTGCTACTATGTGAACAACAAAATCACTGCAACTGCACAGGTCGCAAAATCTATAAATAAATGACAAAGAGGCCCCATTATGAGATGCAGTGGGCCACACTGGGTCACAATACACCAAAGTCATGCAGCCTTCAGCCTGTGCTAGAGACTATTATGAGGTTGGGAGAAAGAAGATGAACGGACAGAGATCATTTAGTCACTGGTGGTAGAGTGTGTCATGAACTCCCAGTGTCAGACTCCATTTTGAGAATGTTATGTTAGCCTATCTGCCTTTGGTCCACATTCAGCATGTCATTATTGCTTGCAAAACTTGTGAAACTCTCATTTCATCTAAATAATGGTTTTGTTACACTATCAGGTGACACAAGTCTGCCACAAGCTATGCATTATCTACGTCTTAAGGTTAGACAGTAAACACGTAAGATAAACATATAGTCCGAGTTGACGTATTTTCATCTTGCTGCTTTAGACCGCTTTCATCTCAGATGTGCTATTCTAAGAACGAAATCTGGTTTCATTACCACTGCACCCCTGAACCCTTTAAGGGACTGTTAGTAGCCCATAAAGCACGGATATCAAACCAACGGGAATGCTCAGTTGGTTGTGTGGGGCTACAGTGACTTGGACTTTCCTATTCAGCGATGGTGCACTGAAGTCAGTCCCTGGACCTGTAGGTAAGGAATCCAAACCTTGTAGAAATGGGTACTAATCCCCAGGTAATGCAACAACTGTCTGCCTTCCCCCAGCTCAATTGGTGTGCTGCCACTTGCCTTCTTAGTTGAGCTGGGTCTCATATCCTTGTGCTGAACCTATGGGCGTCAATTCACCAAAATGCCAGGGGTTGCTGAAGCAACAACACATGCCATTTGACCTTTACTTTCACCCACACACACACATTCACACACTCTCTCACATAAACACACTCTGATTGAAAGCATGCACACAACATACATTTAAAAATATTTTCTGCTTACCTCAGCAGACATAGAGGGTCATATTCCAGTTAATTGTACTCCATTCTTTATTACACTAATATATTATAATATTAACTGTTAGTGTAATAAAAAACTAACAGAAAACAAGGAAAGTGAACCCCCAGCCGATGTCCATAAGGACTGGCTGCCCCAGTGTTCCTGGCACTGATTTTGCCACCTCTGAAGCCCGGGGAGGCTAAGACAGTGGCAGAGGTCACAAGGGACAGGCAAGGGTTCACAACTGCAACCCCTGGCGACCCCTAAATGACGTCCATGGCTGGCCCTCATGTCCTTGTGCTAGATCTCATATCCTTGCATTAGATGTCCTATCCTTATACTGGTCTTTTGTCCTTGTATTACGTCTCATAACCTTGTGGTAGGTGTCATAGCATTCGACGGTTCTCATATCCTTGTGACAGGTCTCATATCATTATGTAGGCTTCATAACCTTGTACTGATCTCGTACCCATGTACCGGTGTCATATCCTTGGGCTAGGTCTCACACCCTTCGGCTGGGTCTCACACCCTTCGGCTGGCTCTCACACCCTTCGGCTGGCTCTCACACCCTTCGGCTGGCTCTCAAAGCCTAGGGCTGAGTCTCAGATCCTTTGGCTGGGACTTACATCACTGTGGTGGGTCTCACATTTTTATGCCAGGTCTCGTACCCTTGGGCTGGGTCTCACATCCTCAGGCTGCAACTAACATCTTTAAACTGGTTTCCTATCTTTGTGCTAGGTCTTGTATTCTTGTGCTGGGTTTCATATCGATGTATTCTAATTATTATTCTATTTCTAATGTGCACTAGTACCAGTGCCACTGGAATTATGCAGCAGGGGAGCACCAAACTAATCACAAACTGCCTGCTTCTGATATCATTACTAAATGCAATGGCTTGCCCACATCAATGGTTGCAAAGGAAGCTTCGGAGGCACCTTGGGTTGTCAAATATTCGGTGCCCACAGCTATGCTGGAATTGGTGGGCAGTAAAGTACAATTGTTGCTCGTCGCCATGTTTGGAAATCACAATAAGACCATGGTAGTGGAAGGGACCAATTAATCAGGCAAATAGCACAGTGTCCAAATGACAATAGATAGGAAAAGATGACCAGTGCGAAGTGGCAGCCCAAAGGAACTCAACAGGAGCATTGTGTATGAAGAGAAAGCAAAGACTAGAGGACAGAAGGCGAACGGAATGTAGAGAAAAGAAGAATAGTAAATAAAGAGAGAGCAACAGAATATACAGCTTGGAGCCCCCTGTGTGGAGCTAGCTTGATGTGTGCTAAATACAAACATTACTACATTATCTGGAAATCAAGGTGAGTCGCCTTAAGAATTACCACCTACTTACCATATGAGCTTCAAATGTAATGTGCTTCTAAATCACTCCTTTCCCATCTGTCTTGCCAGAAATCAATTGGATAGGGAGCAATCTTTCCCGAATGCACCTATTTAAATTGTATATGGTATCACATTTCTATCCAGTGTTATTTCCTCATTGTGGTTTAAAATGCACTATTTGCTACACTTTTTCATAACAAACATTTGGAGAGACCCCCCCCAACTGTTCCCTGGAAAATATCCTTTATATTTTCAAAGGTTAAAGACCGAATGTGATTTCAAATACCCCATGCGCTACAATATTTCCAGACAATTATTCGGAGAGAATTTCCAACCATCTGTAACATTGTCATAATATTCTATTCCCTTTTGGCCAATGTTCCTGCACACTGAACTTAAAATGTACTCTGGCAAAGTTTTCCAGTTGAATTGTTTTAAATATGCAGTTTTAACCAAATTTAGTGGCCAAATTCAACAGAACATTCCCTGTTTGCCAATAAGGCCTGTCATTCTGGGTCAGCTGATAATTGGAGAAGATGCCAGGCCCGGATTTACAGATTGAGGCCAGGACCTGAAGCCCGGTACACGGGAAAACACGTGGGGCTCAAAATTACCACACCATATGCGGTTCGCGATTCCGTGCCCGTTTCTGCACTTATTTTTCCCCTACCTTCAGCACAGAGAAAATGCATGCAGATACACATTTGATTTAACTTGGTGTGTTTTGCTTGGGACAAAATCTGAAATTGTGCGGGGTGGTATTTCTTGTGGAGCTACCATTCTGAATCACTGAAGGCCTAACTATGTTAAAAATTCACTTTGCAAGGGTCTCTATTCGCTTTAAAGTTGCTTTCATATCATACCCAGTTTTGGCCCAGTGGCATGGCTTTCACTTTTTACGTACCACATTTATGTCTAAATTATTTTGAAGCGCAAGACTTTTTGGCCATTCGCAAAATATTACAAAATAATTAGGATTAGTCTGTTCTGCCCACAAGATGGTACCTGGTGGAACTTAAGTTTTCAATAATGGCATTTCAATTACCCCTGTATGGTCCTTAAAGAGATGTGAACTGATTTTTAAAACTTGCTCACCGCTGTTTTTCTACTTTTTATGCATGCCAACATGGCAGTGGTGCTACTGATGCCCTGACACCACCATCATTTGCAAGCTGGGAGTAATTATTTCGCTGTGAACATTTTAAGCATTAACTCAAAAACCCTTGCATATACAGTACTGCTGACTAAAGGCCAGAAGTGGGCCACTGGCAACTATGACTATTGGAGTTATGCTGTTTTCGTGTGTGGGAAGTGTTGTGGCATGCTTTCTCCACTCTCCCACACATGAGGTCCGAACACACTTACAGCAGGTAAAGGTTAATCCGAATAATTAATACCTGGTTTTTGGCATGTGTTCGACTGGGGCTACAGCCTAATATTAGATAAATCTTGACTTCTGCAGCCCTCTATTACAAAACCACATTGTACTGCCACCTTCAGTAAGACACCTTTTGTCTCACCTCATTTACTTCGGATGGCCTTTAGAGTGTTTTAGTGCGCAGGAATCTGTATTTATCAGTGTCTATCAGTTTACACTGATACGGCCTATTTCTCTTTCAACTGGATTTTATCAACATTTATAGATTTATAGCGAAACTGGAAAGCACAGTTAGTTAGCATGTGCCACTGAAAAGCGGCCTGAAGGTCAGGAACGGCTGTCTGTGAAGAAATAAGGACCAGCGACAGAAGAAGTAAACAATAAATGTGGAAAAGCGGTAAGAGTGGTGGAGTTTCCTTCCTGTGTTCAACAGGACCAAGTGCAAACTCATCCACTTACGACACAGAAAAACATACTGATGAAAAGTGCAGGATGGGAGACTGGTTTTTACAGGTAATCAAACAAGAGAGGGATCTCATGCCAATCATGGTAGATTTAGATGCTGCTTTCAAGTTTCCTGAATAACATCATTAGAATGAGGCAACAAAAAGTCATGCAGACACAAGGGAAAATAAGTTTTGACTACACAATACTAAACCTGGAGACCATGTTTTGATAGTGTGGACAGGTACATGAGAAGGTTGATGAGCGTGCTTATGTGCTAACAAATTACACAATGCCCTAATTTAAAAACACAAGTTGAGCAGCAGCTGAAAATAAAACAAAAAAAGTAAAATAAGTGCAGGCAAAGCCAGTAGTTACGGAATTGAGTGTAGAGCTTTTAGCTTTGCCAAGTGATTGTTTTCTTTTGAAATTGTTTTTGTAAAACTCATTAAATAACATTCGAAAATGCCCGCTCGTTTAAGCCCACATATGTGCATTTACAAAAAACAATTGAAGATGGCTGCCTATGTATGCACATGCACTTGCACACACATGGGTGGCTGCCTTTGAATGTTTTTGTACAACAGTAAAACCCATGATACGATGGCCAACCATGCATGGTCATACACATGAGCATGCATAAGTGGCCATCAGTTTTCAATCATCATTGGGTTGGGTTTTAAAGCCCATTTCACGATGGCAGCCCATGCTTGCACATGTCCATGTATGATGGTTTTAAAGCCCATTCAAAGGCAGGTGCTGCTTGCAGTGACTGTGCAGGATCCAGCACACTGCAAGTGGCAGTGAGTGCTTGATAGGAGTACCTGGGGAGCATCAAGGCCATTACAAACAATTTAAACAACTGCAAAGAAATATTTTTTCTTCAAAATGACAGATTGGCCCGCAAGTCACTGGCGCTGAAGAAGAATATTTTGACACATTGGCAGAATGCTGCCATTCACACAGAAGGGAACCAATGGCTGAAGGGGCTAACCCACTTCCCCATGTTGTAGTGGGTGGAAGAAAAATGTCAATGACACCACAGCAGGGCACTAGAACAAGAGGGCTGACTGAAAGCGTGTGTTTGTGGGGGGGAGGGAAGGCGCAAGCGCACTGATAAAAACAAAGGTTGAAGTTAAGTTATAGTTAGCAGTGTTAGAACACCTAAACATATGTTTAAAAAAACATCAGAAATGCACCTAAAAAACACTGTTATACTCCAGTTATGGTTACAAATTATTTTTTTTAAAACACTGAAATTTGCAATTTATGGTTAGGACCACAATTAATAACTCACACAACAGCCACGCAAGCCATAACTCTCACGCTAAATGCAATGCACATGACCTCACCCTTAATGAAAGAAACAGATGCAGTTACAAATGTTGCAAATCATTTTACAGATTACCCTTACCAGTTTGTTAGAGAGAACTAGGAATGTTGCATCATAGTTGTTTCTGACAAGGTGGTAAGAGTAAACTGCAAGATGATTTGCAACATCTGTAATTGTCCCCGTTTGATTATGTGGTGTACTTTAAGGACATTTTGCTTTTAGGTGTTGTTATTGATTTGTATATATATTTTAAGGTCATAAGCATTGCATTTGGTGTGTATTTTAAGGCGCCTCTGGATAATAATTAATAGGGTTTACAATCCTGGATGGGCACCAATCATTGCTGTCAGGTGCTGCGGGCTTTGTTTTGCCAGATGACCATACCTGGTACAATAAAGTGTACAAAGGCCTGGTGGTTCCAGGAGAACCCCACCGGCCAGCATAGCTGTGGCTCCGTTTGTGCCCCTAACATCCGCCGCCGCTGCCCCCACAACAAGTTCTGCATTTTCCTGGCTTCCTCCTTCTCCTCCATGTAGCTGCCCTGCCACTCTTTTGCGAAAACATACTCCGAAAGGCGGACAGTTCTGTGTCCCTTCTCCAGCAACTCCAATTCTAGAAGGTAACGGCTTCCCCTGACACGATCCACACGTTTCTCCACATTAATGATGCGCTGAAGCTGGTATATCCTGTAAACATAGGACAGCAATGAGTTTCTTACTTTGCAAGTATCACATCTGCCATTTGCCAAGTAATGAAACTTGGAATTAAACTATCGCATGTTTGATTTCTTGAGGTTTTTTTTTTTAAATTACTTCAAGAGTCAAATAAAAGAATTCTGGAAAGAGATTGAAAAATTGTGAATTGCACATCGTTGTCCATAGTTTATCTATTGAGATGTGGGTAATTGTCTGTGTAAATAAAGTGAGTAACATTGAGGCGGAGAATGAACTGCCGCTGGATCCTTAGTGGTATTTGGTTTCCTGCACATCTTCTATTCACTCTACATCTGACTCATGCCCCACCACCATCATTCTATCCACAAAATGTGTGGATTAATTTCTGTATTTTGTATATATTTTACTTAATACAATTTGACCTTGCATAGCCCTGGTCTTTCTGCACAACGAATGTGAGAGCAGAAGAGAAGGAGTGCATTAGAATGATTGAGGGCTACAATAAGACAAAAGGCAAGAGAAAAAGTCAAGAAAAATATTACATAAGAGTTTAAAAAAACAAAGTGAAAATGGCTGTGCACAAATGAAAAGGGTGAATTTGAAAGAGAAGGAATGAGTAGGCACAGTTGTACATTTCTTGTACTTCCAGCTCGTCTTGAAATCTGCCAAGTGCTGCCTTAGATTAGAGATAAGACCCCTTCTCAGCCCCTTACTTCCCAGAGTAAAGGCATGCACCTGCCCTAAAACAAAATGGAGGTATTGGAGAAACAGTAGTGGGGACTGTGGAGTTTGAGAATGAGTAATTGTTGTAATTGTCTTCAAGGCTGAATTTCTCATCTGTAGTAAGAAAACAATAACAATAATGGTAGTGTGCCAAGAAGTGGAAGTGAGATGATATTTTTATAAATAAAGATCTATAGGGAACTTCTTTCTACAGCTGGGCAATGGCTGCGCACTGGCACCCAATCTGAGAAGGCACAATGACACCATTTACTTACCCTCTGTTCCTCTGATTGAGCTTCTTGAGGAAGGCTGTGGTGAGGTCTAAGGCCTCCTGCTCCTTGAGCAGCAGGTTCCCAGATGTGTTGCACTTCAGGTCTATCCAGTCTGTCCTGAGAGCATGGAAATCCAGATTAATCAAGCTGAAGGTCTGACCCCAGTTCACAGGCTGGTCGAAGACGGGTGGATATTCATACTGCTCATCTTCTGTGTCGGTGTCTTCTTCATCGTCTTCTTTATCCTCTTCTTGCACCAGGGGTTCTTTGGGTTCCTCAGTGACTTGCTGGTCGTTGTTCTGCCCTATGACGTGCCATTCCAACTTTACTTCAGAATTTAAGTCCCGATACTCCGGTTGCGGTGAATCTCTATTCAGCTGGGCAGTGATAGCTGCTTCGACTTGGTAGAGCCATTGTTTACGTCGTCTCATCCGCTGAGTGCTCTGGACAGTTAATTCCTTAGTGGCAGGAGCTTGGGTGGCAGAGATACGAGGCCTAGGATACCGCCTTGTGTGGTTGGATGAAAGGTTCTTGCTAAGTCGAATAGTTGGACTGGACTGGTTCGTGTGTGTTTCTAAGGGGCTATGGAGTACAGGTTCTTCAACATTTCTATGCACTGCCCTTTTCCTTGATCGCCGTCTCCTTGTATAGTTCTTACGTGTGCCTATGACTTTCACTGTGGTGTTTTGTGAGTTGTCTTTGACCCCAACAGCCACACGATGCTTCTGGAACAGCTCTTTGCCCTCAACATCTGTTGCGTTTATCGTCTTATTTGTGACTCCGTTATTAATTTTAATAAAGCTCTTCTGATATTTCTTTCTGCGCCGTTTCTTGTTGCTTTGCGGCACCATTTGAGGCTCTTCCACTTCCAAGAGGAGCTTTCTTTGTCTACCCATAACATAGTCCTCTTTCCCTTGGGCTCGATCTTGGCTATCCTCAGGGTTCATCTGGTTTTGCATCTCTTCATCTGGCAGATACTCTGGAGCGGGTGGTAAATCTTCATTTATCTCCTCCTCATCAACGTACTCAAACTCATTTGGGTTTACATCCTCCGCTCCTAAAATAAGAAAGAACGATAATGAATTGGCATTAACAAAAACCCCGGAACAAATGGAGCACAGCCTAACCTAGCATCTAAAATGTATCGCATGGCAGTTGGAAAAATCAGATTGTGCAGTGGCTGCATTTTATTCATAAATCTCTACTCAACACCATTGATACAAATTCCTCTAATGCATAAATTGCAGCTGTATAAAAACCTTTTCTCTAGCCATATAGATAAAAAGTTACAAAACGTATTTGCCACAAGGGGTGCACCACAGATATATAGACTTTGCAGATGTTAAATGGTCACATTTCTGTTGCTGATAGCTGTATTCAGGGATTCAAAAGGTTATAAGGCGAAGCTTTTGACCAGATAGCATTAATGCCCCCACTTCACAGATTATTGCGGGCCTTTAATCTGTACCATGAAAATAATCCTGACATGTTTAATTACAATTAAAACAGGGTAGAAATAATGATTCCTTCCTTGTCGGGAAAATGTTCTGCATTTTAATTCACTCTGCACCATAGACATCCTTATCAAAACGCAGATATTTCAAGAGACATACCAAACATTTACTTCTCTCTTTCAAGTCTGGTATTTTGAATATTCCATTGACTGCTAGGTAGACATTGCACACACTTTTTTTTAAAACATCTTTTTATTGGCATTTACATAATACAATACAAAGATGTACAATGAGAACAGAGGTTGTGTGGCATACAGCATTATAGGTTTTAACACAACCACGGCATTGCAAAGGGTAGACATTATACTTAATGTGTACTACTATCCTGCATGGCCTCTGGAAGTGCTTCTGGAGGTCCATAGTGTGGGCACAGCCTAAGACAAACTGAAGATCAGTTCTCAAAGATAGCTAGGATATGCAAAGTAAAAGAGGTGCACATGTAGGCTTGTTTTCAGCTGAGTGAAAACATTTTTGGAGTTAGAAAGGAGAGTGTTAATAAAGTGGCATTTTGTCCTTAAATGCAAGAGGAATGGATTTCTCTCTTGTAGTTGAATAAGGCCTGCTAAAAGATGGTTTTATCCTACGGCGAAGGCACGTGCCATTTCAGCTTCAACTGTTTCCAAAGTATTTTGGCATCCGTTAAAGTGGAGGAGAACCATAGGGCAGACAGGAGAAGGTGCTTATGGCTTGAGCGGTATGGAGGTGTCAAGCGTGGTAGAAATCCAGTCAATGTTGGCGGCGAGTGTGGGCGCAGCCTAAAGACTGAACCAGCATCTGCTGAGCTGGGAGTTTTGTTTCCACCTAAGGGGGGGGGGGGCGTAGATGGAAAATAAAGATGGCGGATTAATTGGAGCAAACAAGAGGAATAATAATTACATTGCGGGGAGAGAAAATTAGTGGGAGTGGGCTCCTATGCATGTTTCATCAAGTCAAGGTTAGCACAAGTATGAAGAAGACGTTTAGCCCTGTTGTCGGGGCCATTATCAATGTGAAGATTAAAACCACCTGTCAAGAGGAGCCTCTGGCACCAATGCCAACTGGTCTGATGGGCACAATAAAGGACCTCAGCACAGTGCTAGAGCATAAGACTGATGTGGTGTCCATTGAAATGAACCTCACAAGGGCAGACCTACCCACGTAAAGTCTCTAAGGATGAAAGGCCACAGAGGAGGTTTTTGAAACAATTGTAACAAATGTGGCTTAATGAATTCAAGGGCAGACATGGAAATACTGTGGGCAGAAGACTTCAACTGCATTATGTCAGGAGTGTCAGAAAGTGGGGGGCATGGCCAGCGACCAGCCAAGATGGCCGCATTGTAAGGGAGCTCTGTCGGGCACCCGCCTAAAACCCCCAACAACTCCGTAAAATATCCGCAGCAGCACACCAAACGGCAACCGGAGGGTGCGGTGAGCCCGTAGAGTTGCCTGTGTGAATTTGAGGCATGGCGGAGCCGCAGACCCGGAGCGAGAAGAGTGCGCCGGGGGATTGTTGTGATCCAGCGCCTCGGCGCCGCAGATGATTGGACGGGCGGAGACTCGCGGTGGTGCATAGACCCGCGGTGAAGGACAACACTGCATGTGCCGGGAGTGAGAGCGGACTGTTGAGCTCGCCGGAGGCACTCCCGGGCCGAGCTGACGGACGGCGCCTGCTGCTCGGACCCGTTTCAGCCACCGGGGGGGCTGCCGGAGGCCACCAGACTGAAAGGGAAGACCCGGCCTGCGGTGGTGAGCGACACGCAGAGGACGCGGTCGGAAGCCGGCCGCGTCTTGCCTGTGCTAGTGCACCTGCTACTGTGCATCGATCAGCAACACCGGGGGGACTGCGGCGATGTGAAAGAGCCGCCCGTATACAATTGAATTGAGCTCTGCTGCTGTAATTGATGCTGTTGGGAGTTCCTGGTGGCGTTTAAAGGTACAGTGCTGCGGCGGCCGGCCCTCTGTGGGAGTATGTTAATGGCAGATGGAGACTCAGAGAGAAGAGTGCTCCTGAAATCGTTCCCTCTGAGGCTGGATATTTGCAGAGAGTGGTCTGCCCACTGGCCCAGACCAAGTGAGACGGACTGGGACAGAGGCACACCGAGCAACATAGACCCTGGTGGTGGTGGTGTTGTGGCAGGAAGCCTGCCGAGGTGACTGATAGCTGTGCCCAGCCTGCCGCTCCTAAAGTGACACGCACCCTGGCCATTGCGTGACAGAAAGGTCAATGGCAACCAACAAAGGTTCAAAGGTGTCCCACCAAACCAAACTGGACAAGTTTACCCATACAAAGGCGGACTACCAGGTAGCTGATGGGGGAGAGCAACGACCTAAATCTGGACCATGTGAAAGCAGCCCCATGTTACAAGATTTGATGGTCGCCATTCAAGGAATTAGTTCAACGCTTGAAGGCAAGATTGACACGGTGGCCACAGAGGTTTCACTGATGCACACCAGCTTGCGGAACTTAGGACCCCGAGTTACGGCCGCGGAGGAATCTATCACTGCGCTTAATACTACTACCAATGACCTTGAGCTACAGGTGAAACGGCTTCAGTCCACCGCGGCTGCTCTTGAAGCACGATTGGAGGATTATGGAGGCCGAACACACAGGAACAATGTCCGCATTTTGGGGGTGCCGGAAAAGGCAGAGGGCCCGTCTACTGACCTCTTTGTGGAAGAACTAATAACGCAACATCTATGGCCCGACACCTTTCCAACTACTTCACCGTGGAGCGTGCCCACCGAGTGCCAGGGGGCCCACCGCGACCTGGCGCACCCCCGACCCATATTGGCGAGGATCTTCAATTTTAGGGATACTATACTACAAGCTGCCCGATCCACGTCCCCACTGCGCTACGAGAATGCTACAATCACCTTCTTCCCGGTCTTCACAGTTAAAGTCCAGAACCTACGGCGCTCATTCCAGGTGGTTAAGAGACGGCTGCATGAGAAAGATCTAAAATACACAATGCTCTTTCCTGCCAAGCTCCGAGTGGTGGCGGAGGGGAAGACGTGGTTTTTCGATACGCCTGAGGAGGCGAACGACTGGCTCGATGGATGGAGGAAACCCGGAGACAACAAGAATTACTCCCGCAGACGTTGGGAGGAGAAGAAATGGCGCCAGCCGGGACGAACTAGCGACGAGGAGGTAGAGATGGCTGACAAGAGTACTAGCGAAAGTTTACACCCACCTGACCCCGGGTTGCCGCAGGTTGGCGGAGACACAGTCAATCATTGATCTGCTGGTACGAATTATTATGGAGGGAAGTCTAAGATCAGACTCAAGACATTCCCATCGGCACATGGAACCGGCTGGAAAACCGCTAAGCTGTACTGAAACATGTAGCGAACCTGGAACTGCCGAAAGTGAGACACTGGAGACAACTTGACACCGAGTTGATCATAACTATATGAACATGCTGCGGATACATTTATTACTTGTTGGGGGTGGAGGGGAGGTCTCGACAAACGAGGGAGGGGTTGGCCACGCTCCCCCGCCATTGTCGTATGGGGTTTAGGGTTTATAGGCGCTCTGCAAAGTTTGGGGGGTGGGCAGTTCTGAGTCCACATTGCAGGGAGGGGGGTGGTGAGGGTTAGTTTTGTTCAAGGGAAATTTCAATTGAGTTTTTGTATTATTCAGACAGTGCAGACAGCGGTACGGGTCTTACGCCACAATTGCTCAATACCCATGGCGCACATCATTGTTTTACTTGATCTGGTCAGAGACTACAGATCTTATACCATTTGTTCCCCTTGGGCCGCTAAGAGGCCGACCAATACATGCCACAAGATAGATCTGACCCCCACCGCAGTTGCATATAGCTTAGATGCAAGATAGTGCAAATAGAGGGGTACATTTTGGCCAATTGACGATCCTCTCCTGGAATGTAAATGGTTTAGGAGACAAAATTAAGAGGGGAGTGGTGCTGCAGTACATCAAACGACGAGCTCCTGATATTTGGCCAGATGTACGACCCGTTTTTGCATGCGCAACCGGGTTTTCGAACCCGTTTGCGCATGCAAAAACCTATTGGGCCATGTACATAGCCTATTTAGCGAGTTGCAATTTTTTTGCGACTCGCTAAATAGGTTTTGCGACTCGCTATTTGGAAGGGGCGTTCCTTTCCAAATAGCGAGTCGCAAAACCATGTACAAATGTTTTGCGACCGCAATTGCGGTCGCAAAACACTCGCAATTACCACCTACTTCAAGTAGGTGGTAATGCATTCGCAAATGGGAAGGTGTCCCCAGGGGACCCCTTCCCCTTTGCAAATGCATGCACTGCCTCCCCTTAAAAAATGAAACGAAAATGTTTCATTTCTTTTTTTTTTATGCATCCCGTTTTCCTTTAAGGAAAACGAGCTGCATTTAAAAAATAAAAAAAACTGCTTTATTTAAAAGCAGTCCCAGACATGGTGGTCTGCTGAGCCCAGCAGGCCACCATCCCTGGGAGAGCTGGCATTCCCAATGGGCTCGCAAATTGTGAGAGGCTAATTAATATTAATGAGCCTTGCAATTTGCGACCCCATTGGGAATCGCAAACAGTGTCAAACACACTGTTGTACATTTTATTTAGCGCCTCGCAATTTGCGACTCGCAATGTGTCGCAAATTGCGATGCGCTAAATGAAATGGTCATACATCTGGCCCATTGTCCTACTACAGGAAACCCATATACAGGGCACATATTACTGCGCACTTAACAGATGGGGCTACAAGCTGGTGGCACATTCAGGGTACACAAGAGGCTCAAGAGGGGTGGGCATTCTCTTATGCAAGTCTTTGCCACTTACGGTGCAGAAAGTGACGCATGACCCACTAGGTCATTTTGTGACATTGTCGGGAGGTTGGGATGGTAGGTTGTTACATGATGTCTCACTTTATGTCCCCCCGCGACTGCACTCCTCTGCGCTGACTGACCTGGGTGCCCACCTAGTAAAACTACCGCAGGGTGACGTGCTGATTGGGGGAGACTGTAACGCAGCCCTGGATGGGGAAGTAGATCGTTGGCCGGCCAGGCACAGAGACAGTGCAGGTAAAGCACTGACAGAGTTCCTATCAGCTATTGGCCTTATAGATGTGTGGCGTACATATAATCCATCTGCCCAACAATACACTTTCCGCTCGGGAGTGCATGGGAGCATGTCTCGAATCGATTACGTGTTTGGGCTGGCAGATCAGCTGTCGCACTTTAAGGAGATCCTCCTTCTTCCAAGGGGTATCTCCGATCACTCCCCAATTGCAGTAACCTATGGAGGCGCCCCCGCAACTCGTAGACCCCATATGTCATTTAACCCATGGCACCTCAGGATCCCATATATCAGAGATGATTTATTGAAAACAACGACTAACTATTTTAAGGAAAATGAGGGGTCGATTGATTCCCATCAAACCCTGTGGGAAGCTTTCAATGCTGTAATTAGGGGACAGGGTGTCTCCCTGGTTTCCGCGCACAAGAAGGAAAAGGCAAGGCAGCTTATTGAAATAGAGGAAGCACTTGCACAGCTAGAGTCAGACATGATGCGTGCAGATACCCCGGAAATACAGCACAAGCTGCAGCTTAAACGGAAGGAATACAGAGACACAGCCGAAGACCAAGCTAAAGCACTCTTCCGGGCGGCCTCGCACCGGCTATATGAAGTGGGAGATAGAGCAAGTAAACTACTGGCGTGGCTAGATAGGCGGGAGCAGGCCTCACGGTGGGTTTTCGAGGTCACCTCCGTAGAGGGAGAACACATTAGAGATAGGCAGGGAATTGCTGATACTTTTGCAGCATTCTACGGACAACTGTACACGTCCTCAGCTCGGATTAGCCAAGCAGAGGCGAAGGAACTTTTGGACACCCTAAATATACCTTCCCTTGATGAGTCAGATAGGGATAGTCTGGAACTAGAACTGTCGGATGCTGAGGTGGTGAAAGCGATCCAGGCACTGAAATCAGGGAAAGCGATGGGTCCTAGTGGCGAGCCGATCGAGCTCTACAAGGCGACGGCCTCTTTGACCGCGCCGTACCTATTGAAAATGTTTCAGGAAAGTGTTCAGGTGGGGAGATTGCCTGAGACTCAAAGACTGGCCAGTATAGTTGTGATTCATAAAGCGGGTAAACCTCCAGAGGACTGTGCATCGTACAGGCCGATCTCGCTACTCAATCCGGAGGTGAAGATCCTCGCCAAAATCCTGGCCACCCGCCTTGCTCCGATAATGCATAAACTGGTCCACCCTGACCAATCAGGATTCATGCCGGATAGGAACACAGCGCTCAACCTTAGGCGATTGCATGGAGTGTTGGGGAGGGCAGGAAACATTAGGGAAGAGGCAGTGGTAATATCACTAGACGCTAGGAAAGCATTCAACATGATTGAATGGCCCTTCTTCTTTGCCGTCCTTCAATGGATGGGCTTTGGAGACAGTTTTGTAGCATGGATCAAACTCCTGTATTCTGAGCCCCTGGCGCAGGTGACGGTAAACGGAGGTAGGTTGTCCATATTCCAACTTTACAGATGCACGAGCCATGGATGCCCTCTATCCCAGCTGCTATTTGCACTAGTGCTGGAACCCCTGGCCGTGTGGATACGGGGAGATCCTCTCATCAGAGGTCTTAGATGGACAGGAGGCTGGGAGGATAGAATCTCCCTCTATGCAGATGATATTCTCCTTTACTTGGCCAAACCCTACTCATCCCTACATAGAGTGTTGCACATATTCACCCTATATCAGAAATACTCGGGTTACACTATAAACTGGGATAAGTCACTCATATACATCCTGTGGGGTGCGATTCCGAGGCTTCCCAGGGAATGTGTGGCCCGAGTGGTGATGGAGGGCTTCGAATATTTAGGAATTTATGTCACCAGAGAACAGAGAGTTTTTCACAACCGTAACCTGGTCCCCCCACTATGTCGCCTTCAGGAAGACATGCGTCACTGGAGGTCACTGCTCCTGTCACTGTTGGGTAGGGCAGCCCTCTACAAAATGATAGCGCTTCCCCACTTTATATATACGTTTTACAAAATACGCCGTATGTAGTGCCCCCAGGGTATTTTAAACTGGTGGAGTCGGAATTGAGCACAGTTCTCTGGGATGTTGGCACACCGCGGATCGCACTTCACAAGCTGACTAAGAGCTGGTACGATGGGGGTATTGCACTTCCGGCGCTGCAGGCCTATTGCTGGACATCACAACTTATAGTAGTCAATAGATGGATGCACATTCCCCACAGCGACCCAGCCTACAACATGGACAGACACAATATGAGCTCAGGGGAATATCTCAGAGCCCTCTATGGTGGTAAACAGGTTATTCCATCCTACCCCCCCAACAGCATCCACGATCCAGATATGGCACACCGCATCAAGGGCGTTGGGTTGGAAAGATAAGATAACCTTAGCTACACCACTATGGGACTCAGGAGATTTGGGATTACTGGGGAACCACCCCAGTTGTGATAAATGTGATACCATTGGCCTTTCCAGGGTGGGCGACCTTTGGGCGAGGGGGACAGTTAGACCCTTCGCTGATCTTCTAAAAGACTATGAATTAGCACCCACAGAAGCCTTCCGATACCTCCAGGTCAGACATGCATTAAACCAGACTATCCCGAGCGGCGCAGAGCTTTCGGCCTCCTCCCCTTTGGAGGACAGACTCCTCGATGACTATCTTAATAAGAAAGCAATTTCACTAACTTACCGAAAGATATTAAACAATTCCCTGGATACGCTGGCAAAATTAAGGTCCAAATGGGAGGATGACGTGGGTAGGCTGGATGACGAGGATTGGCTGGAGGCTCTGGCGTCGCCCAGAGAGGTGGCCATCCGGTCTCGATTTAGACCGATTCAATTGAAACTGCTTCACAGGGCATACTATACATGTGCTACATTAGTCAAAATGAATAGGCGCGACTCCACACTCTGTCCTAAAAAATGCAATCAAGACGGTACCTTTCTGCACGGATGGTGGGACTGCCCTATAATAAGTGACTACTGGAATAAGATCGCCACACACGTGTGGCAAGGACCTCGAGGCATCACAGCAAAAGTGCCTATTGAATGTCTGGGGTACAACAGACCTAACAATGGGGGAGAAACTATGGCCACACTGGGCTTTATGATAGCTAAGTGAAATATAGCACACAAGTAGGGGGTCGAGTCCAGTCCAACTGTCGAGGAGTGGGCAAAGGACATGGATTGGTGCATGCAATCGGAGAGAGACGTTTATGAGAGCAGGGAGTGCCCACACAAATGGACGAAGATCTGGGGGAAGTGGAACGAGAGCAGGGGGATGCTTTGCCAACCAGTGCGATTCGCTGCCTCAGCTGAGGATATTGAGGGGTGACCGAGCAAGAACCTGGGTCAATACTTACGATGAGAAATAGAGTACTGTAGCTAAACTAGTAACACGAAATTACCTGCAGATCATAGGGCGTGAGACGCTGGTATTGTACTGTATGTATCATGATGCTGGAAGAGATATCTTGACCGCGCTGTTTGCAACTGTCTATTTTTGGGTGTATTGTTATAAAATAAAAACAATAAGAAAAAAAAAAAGGAGTTTCAGAAAGGGTTCCCCAATGACTGTTTGGAAGAGTGTTTCTATGAGTGAAATAAGTGATCCACTTCTGCACTATGAGATGGTCGCATACATGGCGGCTCAGACATATTTGTTTTTCTCAACTCCATATGGTTTGTATAGTAGAACTGATTACATATTTGCCAGTAGGGATATTTCTAAGCTCTGTGCCAAAGTAGAATGCCTGGGCAGGACACCCTTGGACCCTTGTATGCGTTTCTGACCTATAAATGGTTGAGGAGCTGTTAAGGGTCCCATTGTGGCACCTCTGAGCCTAGAGTTTGACAAAGGAATTTGACAACGGCATTATTCAATGCAGACTGCTCAAAGGCAATTAATTATTGTAGAGTAACAAGTTACAATAAATGACGTAAAGGATTCTTTTTAAAAGTCATACAGTAGCTGGTTCCATCATATTAAACAATCAATATTTAATTAAGTCAATTCAAAGTGATCAGTGCTCAAGTGTGCACACCATGTGTATAAAATACATAAGAACAAATGGATATGCAGGATGGGCGATAGAATAATAAAGCACCCTCTGTATAATGTTGGCACAGAATTAATCAAAAAGTATCCAACTACTGTGCAATAGAAAAAAGTTAAACTGGTCTAATTGTCTGTGACGTTGATGGCGTTTCAACCCTGTACAGTTTAAAGGATCATCTTCAGGACAAACTATAATTCTGAGCATTAAGCAAAAAAGAGAAATAAAGAAAAAAGGTCCAAATAGATTCCAGATTCCTAGTTATGATTAGGAACTAAAATGGAAGATTCACTGAAAAGAGGCACCAAATGATTTCTGTATTACTTATGCAAAGTGGCCTCCTGGAAACCAGGAGACACTTCACTCTAACCATCAGTATCAGCGTCTGAAGCCATCTGCTGCATCAGCGTTTATACATTAGCGAGGTACACGGCGTGAGACCCCTCTCAATGCTGAATGCAGATACAAAAAAATTCTTAGTGCGACAACTGCAAGATGGTTGCTGGAAGTGATATCGCAGCTGATCCATCCAGATCAGTTAGGATTTGTTCCACAAAGCAACAAGATAATTAGCATGAGGATACTGGCATATACCCAATATTTTTTAGACTGAATGGAGAGGACTACGTAGCAGTGACGCTATTGAAAAAACATTGAACACAGTGAGATGGGAATACCTGTTTGCAGCACTTCACCGCTATAACTCCAGGCCCAATGTAATTATTGCCTGGATCAGAAAACTCTATACTTTTTCAACTGGAAGAGTTAAGATTGGGAAGGTAATCTCAGAACGATGGCCGCTGTGGAGAGGTATGAGACATGTCTCCCTACCATTTGATAAAGGAAGGGCACCCCTAGTGGCGAGACTGTGTGCAGATATGAAAGAATGGGAGGTTAGGATCAAGGACTTAGTCCTTAATGTCCACAATAGTATTTTTGGGAGACCCAACAGAGTGAAACCTATACATACTAGGTATCCTGAACTCCTTCAAGCAATTTCTAGTCGAAGGGTTAAACCTAAAAAGTCTATAATCCTGTCTTTGAAGCCACTGGTGGCAGAACCATAGAGCAACCTGGCTGATGGGAGGCTTGCTTGGTGACCGAATAACTTTAAATACCTTCTGTTACAGATTACTCACATTGATGCTGAAGTCACTGAAAAGAACATACAGACAGTACTGGAGGGAATGAAGAGATTGGCGCTTTTTTTTGTCCAAAATGGGGAGGGTGGCCTTGACTAAAATGACTACTCTGCTACACTGTAATTATGTGTTGCAAGCGGTCTTCTCCATGATTCAGGTGTGCGTTATTCAGGAGTCAAACAGTGTCCTACTTGTTGTGGGCCAGTAAGAGACCGAGAGTGAAATTGGAGGTCTTAAAAAAGCTGTATGAGAGAGGTGGCTTATGCCTCCTGGACCTGGACAGCTGTTATCTAGCAGCACAGCTATGCATTTAGCATTTTTTAGCTAGCTGAATCACCAAACAGGTAAACTAAACTGCTTTCTGGGTGCTAAGGAGGCGATGAATTTCAGGACCATTTTATGAGACACAGAGAAAGGGAACAAACAGGTGCACATGTGATAGCACATATAGCTGGAATATGGAAGTGGGTCAGATGAAAGGTGTTGCAGTTGGCTTCCATACATGCTAAAACATTCCTGTGGGGATTGTCTGTATTACAGAAGCCTAAATTACAGGCTGGATTAGGGGAGGAATCTTAGTGCAGGGTGACCTGTGTGACTAAGAAAGATTGCTCACATTCAATGAAACCAAAATTTAGTTTTGAGTACCCCTTTTACAGTTTCGATTTAGTGGGAAAATGGTGGTGGTGAAAAGAAAGGGCTGGAATGGGTACCCGGGTAAAAGGAAGGGCTGGAATGGGAACCCGGGTAGGCCCTCAGGCTCAAACCTTTTGGCGGTTCTGATTCAAAAGCGAGAGAGAGGGCAAATTATCTCAGCGATCTATGAAGTATTGGCAGAGAAGAGACAGGAAGGATGGCTTCCATGATCATTGGGAAGAACGATTGGCAGATAACGAATCAGATAGAGTACGCACAGATGCACTAAGAAATGTAGTAGTAATGCCAGATTTAACCTTACGTAATGGAAATATCTCCAGAGTGTATTACACACTGGTGATTATGCACAAGATATACCAGCACACACTGGTGATCTGTCCTATTACTTATGATATGGTCATGCAAAATAGTGGTTTTGGCCAGGCGTAGTAGACAAAATAAGAAGCGTATTGGGAGGGATGGTACAACGTTGACTCAAACAGTTCATTCTAGTGCTACATCCCAGACCTGGCGGGGGCAGGGGGAATTATACGATACAGATTTGTACCACTGAGTTCACTTATAATCAAGTAATTTTTCACAATACACTGTGCACTCACAGAGAGCCAAGTTCATTACAATCTTTTTGTCTGCATATGTCCTTGCAGAGGACGTATTATGTATGTAGTGAATTTTAACACTTGTAATATGTTTATTAAGACTAATAATCTAGTAACATCTGTTCTCTAATGCTGTTTATTTTTTATACATTGTGTTTTTTATGAGATGTGATTTACCATTTTTTTTAGTAGATTTTTTCCATTGAAAAATACATACAATAAATGATGACATAAGCCAGTACATCATATATTCAACAATATAATAGGATGTGAGCAATATATCAAAATAAAGAGAAAAAAAGCAAAATGAATATATTAATGAAAAGGCAATGTATGGAGTGGTGATATAATAGAAAAGACGGAGGAATGCTAGAAGGAAAAAAGAGAGAAGGAAAAGGAAGAGAGTGGAAAGATGAGCGGACATCAAGTACATGTTGAGATAAAATTATAATATAGTAAGAAATGATAACAAAATATCCTATTAGAATCTGAGTGAAATATAACATGAATAATAACTCATAGCATAGACGAACTTCATCAAACAAGGTGGTTAGTCTTTTGAAGATATAGTAACATTCACAATAGTATTTTGAGATAAATAATTGGTCATTGGTAACCACAATTTGTCATGTTTAGCTGCTAATTGTGGAGAGTTCAGATCAAATCTGTCCTATCTGTGATTGTGGCATACTAAACTCCACCAGCAGTTAATAGAAATATTGTCTTTTGATTTCCAGTTAGAAGTAATGACCTGTAAAGCAATTGCTATTAAGAGGTCTGTATGTTTTCCGAGCATTATAATATGCGGCCAACAGAGTGTATCCCTCCAGAAAACAAGTTATCCCATGAAAAAGGTGAGGAAACATTGGTAATAACTTCAACCTTTTGCCAAACATGAGCCCAAAATTGAGAAACAACAAGCCATAGAAAAAACATATGCAAGTAAGAACCAGCATGTGCATCACAAAGCCAAGTCTCTTGTTGAATGAGTCAAGTTTTAAAAAGAAAGACCAGAGTGTAAAATAATCAATTCTTTTAACAAAAAGACTTTGTTTTAAAGTTGAGGAGCGAGCTGTAGAATTAACTTAGGCCCGGATTTTATCCAGGTGGAAACGGGCCAAAAACAATGTAACTCCAATTCCTACAAACCTTTGTTTGGAAACTTTGGCCTGTCTAAATTGGGTGGTCAGAGCAATTTATTTATGACAGCAACCTTTGAGAGCAAATTCGTAAAACTAGGACTATTGTACACAAGACGAGCCACAAGCCAAGAGGAGGTGAGTGACCAGAGTGCAACTTGGAGGAGACCTTTAAGCGCACTATATTGTGTAAACATATTACTTGGGAGATTATATGTGCTGGATAAATCTGAAAAAGTTATCCTTTAATAATTGTGAAATAGCGAAAATGCACTTATCCATCCAGTATTTCCAAAGTATGGTTTTACCTTTTTTCCTAATCAATTTATTATACCAGTGGGACTGAAAACAAACTGATTAAAAGTTCATGAGTCATAAATGGTTACAATAAGGAACAAGAGTGTGATACAGTAGGCGGCAATCAAAACTTTGGCGGATTAGAAATAAAAAGAATACTTATGTGTGAAAAAGGTAGAACCAAAGCTCACTCTAGAAAGAACCATAACTTGCGAGTTTTGGAGATAGATTCCACTAAATTGACCTGAAATTGATTCCAAATGCCCTGTGATAAATGGAGGAATCCAGTAAATTTCCATCTACAGACACCTGTGTAATTTACCATGTTTTAATACTTTGTACCTTACATGTTTACTTTTTAACTGAATAAAACATTGTTTTACTGACATGTATATTGTCTTAATTGTGTGAACTTTCTCACCAACACAGATACTGAAATAACTGCATATAGAAAGACCCAAGCTCCCCTCAATGTGATGAATGTAATGACTGCTGTTTCATTTTACTTTGTTAATAAAAACTAATAAAGACATTTATAAGAAAAGAAACTTCCTCACCATAGTAGTCATTCATTTGGAAACCAGCTTTTATTTAGGTATTGCTTACCAGAGTCCCAGATTACTGAAATGGCATTACAAAGTGGCCCCAAGTACAATTAGTCTTTATTACATCTGTTCAGCGTCGCTATGAGATGCATAAGGACCTATGCATAGGAATGTAGGCTTCATAAGAGGAGGAGGTCTTACTCGAACCAGTGTATAAAAGAAAAGGGATTTCAGCAAGAAAGACTGCACTTGCATTCTAGTGCCTCAAGAGAGATTGCCCTTTACTTAAACGTTTTGGTTGTTTAATAGTTTTAGAATGTAATACTACATACACAAATAGTTGGCTGGGTGTTCTTTATGGTATTTATCCTGATGCTTGTGTTTTTTTTTTCTCAGCTATACACAGTTCAATCATATAAATGGTAAGATCTCTCTATTGACATCGTGCTTTATAGTTTTTAACTGAATCCCTTCACCCATAAGTAGTTAGAGCTTTTATGCATTTAAATCAAATCACGCATTAGTAATAATGTACAGAGCAATTAATCTACACTTGAATTCACATGTGAATGCTGACATGAAGCTATTACAATTGAAACAGACTTGCGATGGCATGTGAAAGGGTGTTTTTTTTAACTTAGGCTAACTAAGCCTCAGTGAGGCCTCAACACCATATTGTCCAAAATGGATGCGTTATCATTATGTTCATTCTTGGTTTAAACTCCTGACAGACTCTACATGCAGCAAGATGTGGATTTGTTTATTTCTGAATGACACTGTTCTTGAGAGCTTGTGAGAGGAATCTTTAGTAACAATTTCCAAGGCCTTCCACTTGGACACAGTATTGGATTCATTCTCAATGGTTCACTGTTGTTTATGTAACTAGTTTGTTCTGACACCACCTCCGGACGACATTAGGTCAGAAGGGCTGAATCAACATTCATGTATTAGTTTGGTGCCAGGGTGATGGGTCATTTGACTATTCATAATACTGTAATGTGATATGTTGAAAATGCAGTTCTTTTCTCACTCCATGCTGACTTCGAAGTTCCAATGCTTTCCTATGGAGAAATTATCTATAAAAATCCTTGAATTCGGGGGTGAGCTCGAAACACTTTTGCCTTCTACTAGGGATGCTGCCTGATTTCCTACTGATTTTGCTGCACATTTGAACTCGGTTTATTTCTGATTTTGCCAAATATTCTTCATTGTTCCTATCATTGGGAGCCCTTATGGCAATGGCCTTATTCATTTAAAAGAGGCTATTGCTGCTTCTTCATTTTTCTATTTCTGTATTGTACCTTTGAAATTTTGTAATACACCGTGGTGGCTTTTTAGGTCTCGTCTAGATCTTCGATACATGCTGTATCTAGAATATGGGCTTTAAGCACCGCCCCTTTTTTAATTGGCTACTTTTACTGTCTTTTCTAAATGCCAGTTTTTCATTGGTTAATATGCTTAGTAGTCCCTCCTTTTCTACTTTTGTACCCTCCCTTGAGGATTGCCCCTGTTACATGTGCTCTTACTCTTCATGTTAATTTCGAAATACTTGGAAAGCACTAGCTTGCCTCTGCTTGTGCGTGTTTTGTTTGCTTCACGCAGACTGAAAGATTCCCGGTCGATTAATTTGTTGTGCTTGTTTTTTAATGTGGGCTTTTCCTTCTGTAGCGTTCACCCGATGGTACTATCACCCAATCCTATCCACTTACTGTACACTTTTAGGTATTTATAATTTTGTTGAATTCTCTTTCAAATCATCATTGTTTACTTTTTTTTTTTATAGCAGACAGCGGAGAGCCAGCTGGGACTCAAACCCTGTTCACCAGTTCCTAAGTGGGCAGCTCTATATATTACGCCACATCCTCTCTCTATTGAGGACTCAAGGAGAGTGCATTTTGTTATTGCGCTAAATTCCACGCTGACAAGCCCTTGTTTTTTGATGCCCTGTAAACACGTCTGTTAATCTTATTGGTGGGAGGGAGTAGACGGCCTCTTCTTTAAAGAAAACTGCAGCGGTAGAGCCTGCTTCCAAGCCCCATCTCATCCGCACACAGGCCTAAACGGCTTAAACCTCCCCTCTCAGCTCCGACTCCAGTCCGTATCTTACGCTCCACTCTCATTTCTTTTTTTATCGTTCCAGCTCCTATGCAGCCAATGCTGGTTTTTAATGCAATTTGACCACTCCTCTCACCCCATCCCTCTCCTATCCATCTTCCTTTCTCTTGCTCTCCCTGCACCCCATCCGCGTCAAAGGATAACACCAAAGTATTCTGTGGAGTTAATGACAACGCCCTACAATAAATGCCATCCCTGACCTGTAAGAAAAGCCCAAACTGCAAATTATAGAATAATAATAATAATAATAATAAAGGGCATTTATAAAGCGCACAGCTACCTCAGATGAGGTGTCCCGGCACTAAAGCGGAGGACATCAGAGCAAAGGGACCGAGCTGCTAATCCCTATGCTTGAAAAGCCAGGTTTTCAGTGTCTTCCTGAACTCCAGCTCCGAGTTCAACAAGCATAGGTGGAGAGGCAAGTCATTCCACAGTCTAGTGGGTCCTACCACGAACAATCTACCCCCAAGCCTGGCTTTGGAAAAGCGAGGGACAGTGAGGTAGCATCTGTGGTTGTATCTCAAGGACCTCTCCTGCTGGTAAAGGCGGAGTCTCTTCCTCAGGTAGCTAGGGCCCCTCCCTGCCTTGGTAGGCCCGAAAAGCAATTGTAAGGGCCTTGAATTCAATTCTCCTGGCGACTGGGAGCCAATGGAGTTGTTTGAGATGCGGAGAGATGTGATGGCGCAGTGGAACCTTGCGGACCAGCCTCGCGGCTGCGTTCTGCACTATTCGCAGCCTTCTAATCAGACATCTGGGCAAGCCCAGGTAAAGGCCGTTGGCATAGTCGAGGTGAGAGGTCACCAGGGCATGCACCATGGTTCTTCTGCTTTCGTCCGGCAGAAAGTCAAGAAGTTTTCTGATGGTTCTCATCTTTCCAAAACAGGCCGCCGAGACTTGATGGACTTGGGTCGATAGGGTCAGGTCTTTGTCCTATCTGACACCAAGGTCCTTAACCGAGTCCTTAGGCACTGGTGGAGGGCCGAGTTCTGCAGATCACCAGAGGCCTGCGGGAGGGGGTAGGCTTGGTTAAAAGATAGAACCTCTGTTATATCTGCGTTGAGCTTTAAGAAGTTGCTGTTCATCCAGGTAGCTATGTTTTTAAGACAGTCTCTGAATGAATCAAAAACTGACGCCGATCGATCTCTAAAGGAAAACAACAGCTGAGTGTCATCCGCATAGGATATCACCTTGACCCCACTCTTAGCGATGAGAGCAGCCAGTGGCGCCAGATAGATGTTGAAAAGTAGTGGACACAAAGCAGAGCCCTGAGGCACTCCACAGCTTCGAACAGGCCAGATGCTGCACTCGCGTTCTACCATGACTGAGCAATAATTGACTTAGAGTCCACCTCTACTTTTTCAGGTCTATGTTAATTAATTGCACAAAAATCTTTTGATCTTGCTTGGCATTTTGTAATTTGATGGTAGCCTTGCATGCTTGTTTCTGGGCGTTTTGCATATGACAAGATTGGAAACACTTCTTTTATTGCCCTGAAATTCTGCCGGTGTAAAGTGACATTTCTAAATTACGCCCTCGCATGAGCAAGCAAGCAAACAATCTATAGAGGGACGTGTGTTCACTTCTGTAATGCGATCGCATTTAAAGAATCAGCTCTCCTTATCACTGAACATCGGGAGGACGGGCTCAGCACTTACACGCAGAGGTAGCCTGCTTGTTAGAACATATTTTAACAAGAGCATGTTGTCATGCAGCACTGTTGTTGGCAGGCTATTGTTAAACTTACAGAGCACCGAATGCAGGACCATTTACAACACCAATAGCTCTAAATCTCGCAAATACGAGACCGATTGCATTGCGAATGCTTTTCTAAATTCACTCCTTTCTTTATACTCTGTATTTTGATATGCTATTTAGAACCTTGTCTCTGGTACGCACTGCTTCATGATTTGAGGTTAATACAATTCCCGATCCACCCAACATCTGGACACGCCATTGAGGTGCAGATTTTCCAGGGGTACAGCGCACCCATAAAAGGCTTGGTACCAGAATGCTATTTGTACTGTTTACACTCTATTGGCCAAAAAGTGTTGGTTTATTCACTATACTTACAGGATGTACTGGGGGCACAAGAGAATCAACTGATATAGGCATTTTGTAAAGGTCTCTGAAATGAACTTCCAATGGTGCGGCCAACTTGGTAGCGCGCAACAGTGCTTGTTTGCTGCATATGTCCCCGGTCAGTCGCTGACTGGTGTTACTTTCAATCACATGTCCCTCCCACCAATACTTGGTGGGCTAAGCTAACCAGAGACCCACCTCTGTGAGTCCCTTTTTTATTCTACTGTGTCCCTGAATGCATGTCTCAGGTCCTCCTACACTCTGATAGATAGTGCTAATCTGGCCAGAAAGAAGCGGGTTAAGGCAGAGAGCTCTTTGCTCCCTTGACATCACCAGGTAGGGGGTAGATGTTACAGGTCAAGGGGGATTAATCACCAGTGCACTGTACTGGAGTGTACTATTATCTTGTTTCTGTGTCTAGAGTTGAAGGGTTGCTTGTATGTTACCCACCCCTGGTACTTTGACAATGGTGCAAAGACAGATGCAATTACATCCATCTGAATTAGGTGGGCATAATTACAGGTCTGCCTAGGATGGCTCTTACACCGCAGGACCACTGGAGGGGTTTAATCATGGCGGAAACGGAGTAGTCTGCGCCATGATTAAACCTGTGGTCCACCAGGATCTAAATTGGGTGGGCAGACCATTATCTTGGCAGTATGGATACCCCATCACCTTTACAACAGAGTATCTATTCCACCAAGATATAAATCAGCCCCCTACTTTTGAAAAGCTCATTCACAGCAAAACCTATGAAAAGTCATCCAAATTCCACATGCCTACAATACCTCATTGTTAGAAGCACATACCACACACATGCAGACCTCTGTAAGCTTCTCATTTACTATCTAATCACCACCTTCATCACCGAGACCTTCTCACCAACATCTGCTCACCACTCTTCAATGATCGCATCCCAAATGGCTACAGCATCACCCACAAATAGGGTGGTGTTTTCACCATCATTCTCTAATCGTCCTTCTCAGAGTCAATCCCCCCTTGCCCTATCAGGCTTCATTTGAATTTGTTGCACCATTCTTGACATCTGTGCTAACCACGTCTACCTCACCTCACCTTGTCTACAGCCCCTGCACAAAACCTTCCTGGATAACTTGTCCAATTTTGACTCTTTCATCATCATTTCACAGCCTGACAAATCCCACTTCGGTGACTTCAACCTGGCAATAACACCAAAGCCTTAGAAACCACATTATGAACCTTTCTTTCTTTCTCCTTAACTGCCACATCTCTCTTTCCATTCATGTACACTGAAATGCAACATACCTCTAGATCACTTCCTATCAGTCATGATATGTCATTGCTGCCTCCATCCTCTACCATGTGATTTTACAGACCACTAAATACCTACCCTTCTAGATCACACATTCAAAATCTCATCCAGAGGACACTAAACATTATTGACCTTCACCTTCAGATCTTTCAAAAATGTCCCATTGAACTCCCTAAAATAGGACCTATTGCTTAGTCAGCTCATCCAGATATTCAACATTGCCCCATTCCTTGACAATCTTAACTCCACTCTCAGAACCCATCTTCCCCTCCACATCAAGAAAGTCACAATAATGCCAAATACATCTCAGTACTCAAAATAACAACACCAAGAAATGGTCAATCAGAAAGGTAGTAAAGACCCATAACTTAGGAGGTTATGGCATGAAAGTGAATTGTGATGGGGAAGAATTGACCTCAGTTTGATGAAAGTTACCAGCAAGTGAGCCGCCCATCAATATAGCAAGCTTTTCACTGGAAATGTCCATATCCCAGCAAAAGGGAACTTCTTTAATCAAGTCTAAATGGATAAAAAAACTGAATGAACACACTAATGACCTCATTCAGAGTTTAAGCATAAATCAGGATTCTGAGTTGTGGGGTAGTTACTGCAGATTGTAAATCCATGTACAAAGCACTGATGTCTGAGGTTTTGCTTCATTCCGACCTGCAGAATTCCAAATTGGTGGTGTTTGCCTCCTACCCTAAGCCAGACTGGCCATGCAGCACAATAGATTTGCTACCACAGACCCTTCCAACCACCAAAGAAGACGGATTGCTATGGCACTAGACGTAGATAAAGTCTGCCGTCCCACACACCGGAGAGCCACTGCGGTTCCAATTCATTATGAATGGCTGATAGAGATATCAGGTTAGTTTCCTAGGAAAAACGGATCTGCAGAGTACTACAGGACCAAATAACTGTCTTTCTTCACAGATGTTACCCTTTCCCACATGAAAACTCTACACCCTCTTTTCTCATGACAGACACAGACCCTGATGAAGAGACTCTTCCCCTGTCGGAGTTGCACCACATTTGACAATCTACAGCCCTACCCATGAAAGAGTGCCACAATACTGAAGGGCCCCAACCTACAGAGCAGACACATGCCTTACCACCTTCAAATCACTCCCACTTTTGCTGCAACCCACAATGTTCATCCTTCTTCCGTTCCCTCCAACTCCCATTCTTATAGCTTGGTGAGATGGCTCGTGTTCGATTTACTGATATACTGATACTGATATATTCAGCCACACCACCGAACTCCCATGGACCGACCATCGTTGCGTCCACTTCACCTTCAGAACACCCACCATCCACAGACACCAGCACCTGCTTCCACGAAGAAACTGGACCAAAATCACCGACGACCAGCTCACCTCCACACTCAACAACTCCACCCCAACCATCGCGGAAAACGACGACCCCAACACCGCAGCCCGAACCCTGCATAGATGGATCTCGGACAGCACCAACACCATAGCCCCCCTTAAGAAAAACAACAATACCCGCGCCAAGAAAGCCAGATGGTTTACCACCGAACTTCAAGAGTCCAGACGCACATGCCGCCGCCTCGAAAAGGCCTGGAGGAACACCAAATCCACAGAAGCCCACAACAACTTCAGAGCCGCCACCAACGCCCACCATCAACTCATCAGAGAAACGAGGAAAAAAGAGATTGAAGACAGAATCTCCACCCACGCGCACAACAGCAAGGAACTCTTCAGCATCATCAAGGAGTTCGCCCAACCCACCAGTGAGTCTACCGACATCCCTCCCTCACAAGACCTCTGCGACAAACTCAGCACCTTTTTCCACCACAAAATCAAGAGCATCTACAACAACTTCGACGAAGACAACCAACACACTGAACCCTCACCAACCACCCCCGACACCCGGAAACCAGCGATTGACGACTGGACAGCCCTCACCACCGAAGACACACTGAAGACAATGAAGTCAATCCACTCAGGGGCCCCCACGGACCCTTGCCCCCACCACATCTTCAACAGAGCCACCGACACCATCGCACCCATGCTCCGCCACACCATCAACCGCTCCCTGGCGACCGCCTCGTTCCCCGACGACTGGAAACACGCCGAGGTCAACCCCCTCCTAAAGAAACCCTCAGCGGACCCCACCGACCTCAAAAACTACAGACCCATCTCCCTGCTCCCGTTCCCAGCGAACGTCATCGAGAAAGCCATCAACAGCCAACTCGCCACATTCATTGAAGAACACAACATCCTCGACTCCACCCAATCCGGTTTCAGAAAAAACCACAGTACGGAAACCGCCCTCCTCGCCGCAACAGACGACATCCGCACCCTACTGGACAAAGGAGAAACAGTAGCCCTCATCCTCCTCGACGTATCAGCGGCGTTCGACACAGTCTCCCACCGCACCCTAATACGCAGACTCTACGACGCAGGAATCCAAGACAAGGCCCTCGACTGGTTCCGCTCCTTCCTCTCCGGCAGGACGCAGCAGGTCAGACTCCTCTCTTTCCTCTCGGACCCCACACCTACCACCTGCAGAGTCCCCCAGGGCTCCTCCCTCAGCCCGACGCTTTTCAACGTCTACATGGCTCCACTTGCCCCCATCGTCAGAACCTACGGACTCAACATCGTGTCATACGCAGACGACACCCAGCTCATCCTCTACCTATCCAACGAGCCCAACACCGCCAGACGCAACTTTCGAGAAGGCATGGAAGGCGTCGCCAAATGGATGAAAAACAGCTGCCTACAACTAAACACCAACAAAACAGAAGTACTCATCATGGGCCCAAACCCCGACGCCTGGAGCGACACCTGGTGGCCCCCCGTCCTCAAAAACCCACCAACCCCCACAGACCACGCACGCAACCTGGGAATCATCTTGGACTCCGAGCTCAAAATGGACCGCCAGATCAACTCTGTCTCGTCTTCCTGCTTCCACACCCTCCGCCTCCTTCGTAAGACCTTCAAATGGATCCCCCTCGAACACCGAAAGACCGTCACTCATGCCCTGGTCACCAGCAGACTTGACTACGGCAACGCACTCTACGCCGGAATAAACAAAAACCTCACCCGCAAGCTACAGAACATCCAGAACGCTGCCGCAAGACTGGTCCTCAACCTGCCAAAACACTGCCACATCTCCCAGCACCTGCGCACACTCCACTGGCTCCCCGTCGAGGCAAGAATCACCTTCAAGATGCTCACCCACGCACACAAGGCCCTCCACGGCACCGGACCAGCATACCTGAACAGCCGACTCAAATTCCACGCACCCCAAAGGACCCTACGATCAGCCCAGCTCTCCTACGCCGTGGTCCCCCGCACCAGAAATACCAGATCGGGAGGCCGCTCCTTCTCCTTCCTCGCGGCCAAAGCATGGAACTCCCTTCTGCTCCACCTCAGACAGACAACATCGCTCCCCATCTTCGCAAGAAACCTCAAAACCTGGCTCTTCGACAGACCCCCTCCTTGATGGAATGGAACCTGCACCCACCCCTAGCGCCTTGAGACCCTTACGGGTGAGTAGTCGCGCTTTAACAAACCCCTGATTGATTGATATATACATTTGCTATCTGATCTCATTTTGTTGCCTGTAATGTTAATATTTGAATTAAAAACTGAAAATGACTAAAGGATAATTCCCAAAAAATACACGTGACACTCAAGTTATCCAGAGTTCTGCATCGATGCACTGCCTTATATTATCTGGACATCTCGTATTAGTCCATGGGTAGCACAAAAACGAATCACTTGGTGGATAGCTACTGTATAGTCATGTGTTCTAGTGGAAAACAAAGACAAATTCTCTCAGTTCGGGTAAAAATGCAAGTTTTTGGCAGGGTACAGGTTGCAGCCACATGTTGCAGAAATATGATTAGGAACTTTCTTTTACTGGGTTCAAAGTACAAAGCAATTACTAATGAAAGCAATTCCTGATAACACTAATCCACAAACTTTGAATAAGGAAAATAGAATAGCAGAGCCAATATACATGCCTACAATTTCACGCCCTTTCAAATGCCAGAGTTTACAATGGCAATTTTCCATGCAAAACTGTGTGGTGACTGTCCAAAAGTCAAACATATCTTCTTTGCATTTTTAATATATCTAAATTTCTTTCAAACTGTTGACCGTTTTAATATACAATACATTAGTGTGTTTTATTTGATAAGGAAACTAAAGTGTTCCCATAAAAGAGATCTGAAACGTCTAATGCACTGCCTTTTAATGCTCCAGATCATTTTGGCAAATAAATATTTTTAAGAGCTTTCAAACAGAAGCACGGAAACAAAGACAGAAGTATTAGAGGCCACGTTTGCAAATGCCTACCACGGCAGACACAGCTTTCCCGAGGAGAACTACACTTCGAGCTCCCAGCACCTTAGATATCACACAGCGACTTTTTCAGCGCCAGATTGACATTATGGAACATGCCGGATCGATTGATTGGACTTATGCGATTCTGCATTACTGATCCAAGTATTGAGTATGATCCAGCATTTTCTAGGCCCCCTTTCCTTACCATATATCTTCCTCTGATGGACCTTTCTTATACGCACTGAGGGGTGAGAGAGTTAGTATGTCATCAGTCAATACCAATTAATAGTGTAACCCATTTGGCTACACAGTAAGGACCAGGAACCGGTGACAAGGTTTATTACAGATGAATGATCAAGTTCAGGTACACGACTTTTAACACCATGCTACAAAGGTATAGCATAACAAAAGGTAAGCCCAACCTCTGAAAGAAATTGAGGTTGACCAGTCTTAGGCAGACAAGCAGTTCAGTCACAGCAATACAAAAGAGCAATATAAGGATTTGATGCTAAGCGAGAAGTCTAAAGTTCTCTCGTCTATACATTGAGAAATCTAAGTCTCCTAATTTAAAATCCAAGCTAAGCGGATGGTTCTGTACCCTAAAGAATCTCAAAATCAGGCAATTTCCATAAAGGAAATTGGAACAAGGCAAGGAAAAATTAAATAGGAAGGTGTCAGCATATCAGAAGCTCGGTCAAGACTCTTCAATGGGTCAGAGAATAAGCGTTAGCCTAAGCCACACTTAGGAAAGAATCAAAGGTGAGCATAGAGGTCTGAACCTCTCAAAATCCATAGGAAATGGGAAATCCGGAGAGAGGTCTGCAAGGGGTATCTGAAAGATGTCTAGAAGAGTTCTGAACTCAGACGGTGTGAACACGAAGTTATAACACAAGAGTCTGGTCGGGACAAGTCAAAGCATTAACTCAGTTGTGTACATTTAATATGCAAGTGCACATTTAAACACAAATGAATATTAGTTTCTAGTGCATTAGATTCACATTACATATAACATACAATAAATCTTTAAAATAATCATGTGTAAATATGGCTAGGAAGTACATTTAAATGAAATATACATGTAACATTAGTGCACGCATTACAGAAACTCTTTTATAGTTTTAGGTGAAATCACATTTTGCATATATGAGGATGGTTTCTATTTAGTTTGCTAATGAATAAATGTAATTCAAGGTATTAAAGCACATATTATGAAAGTTGAATTTCATCTTTATAGTAAGCACATGTTCGACGAAGTAAGTACGGTTTATTTCATGAAGACTTCAAATAATATATCAATCCGTTGTGGTAAAAACGCAAAATATGAGTATCCTCCAATCCTACAGTGAACGAACTCTTTAATAATGATGTGAAGTGTAACACCCACATTAATCGTTAAACCAGACAAGAAACATGTGCTAAGTATACGTTTATGTCATGTATCTATTAACTACTTGTGACGTATTTGTGATGTAATAAGGGTGGGCAATTTTGCACTGCACCAAGCACATGCTACAAGATCACAATTGGTGTGGTAGTTGGATGACGACGTCCTGAGGAGACTCCTAGAAATAGGTTGGGGTCAAAACGTTGATAATATTCCCAATCGGTTGGCACCAGTAATGGAAACATAAGTGTTGCCAAACTTTTTGAGCCCTTTTCACTTAAACTCCAAATATATATACAACCACTGGGAACACACTGTGTCTATGTTTTGGAATAACTGTTGTCTGTTGAACCACTCTTTGTACACTGTGTTGTATGCACTATTGATTCACATAATCAGCCTACATTAACCACAGCCTGAACTTCCACCAACCTTTGAGAAGACTACGCTCTGCCTCCCAATCACTTCCCCATACTCCCTGCATCTATCGAAGCAGAAGTGGAGGACGCTCCGCCTCCCACATTGCAACAAAGACCTGGAACAGCCTCCCCACGCACCTCCAGAGCATCACCTCACTTGCGGAATTCCGAAGGGCCCTCATGACCTGGCTGTTCACATGAGTCCCCGGGACCTGCAAGCGCCTGGATACTAAAATCGGGTGATTAGCCGAGCTTTATAAATCCTTATTGATTGATTGAATGATTCACACTGTCACACCTTGAGATATATGGGTATGAATATAATACATGTATAAATTGAAATCTTCTTGGTCCAGCTGTTTCATTGATGTAACACTGTTCTTAAATCACAGACATAGTAATCCTTCATCAGTGTACACAGAATACTGTTGTTGACCAATTAAGTTGTATATCTTTGAATGGTTTTGCCAACTGTGGAGAAAGTTCTAAATTGCTGCATGAGGTTTTGTCACATAAATGAGTCCCACGTGATATTGTGCATTTTTTGATATACAAGTTTGCAAATAAGCACACTTCAATATTTTTTAATCCTGACTGCTTCCATACATCTACTTATGGATGTTGTTCAAAAGTGACATCACCAAGGCTCCACTGTTCTCGCCTCGCAATCACCCTACTGATCGCCACTTAAATAGGACCAAACATAGCACCCCCTACATTCACAGAGACAGAGCAGCACGATCTCAGCTGTACTAGCTGAGTCTGGCGACTTCCTACTGGCCTCAAATGTTATTTATTTACAGATTTTATTCAGCATTTAATGTTACCCTCCAGCACCTCAAAGTGCTTTGCACTGAGCAGAAAAAAAAGACAGTCAATCAACTGGGAATGGACGATCCATGGTGAGAAGTGTTTGGCATATCAATAACAGTTCCACAGTCTAGTAGTTTGCTGGTGTAAATTAATGTTTGTTGAATGAATGAATGAGCATAATTTATAAAGCGCAGCTAATGCCCATGGGCGTCTTGGCGCTATAGGAGAAGAGGAATAGCTGCAGCAGAAGTCAGAAGCAAGTCTAGCAAATGGCCCGGTGCCTTCTACTCCTGTGGGAACAGCCAGGTCTTTAAGGCTTTTCTGAAAGTAAGTAGGGCGGGAGCAGCTTTTAGTGTCAGTGGGAGGCTGTTCCAGAGCAATGCTGTAGCCCTAAAAAAAGCTCTTCCCACCCCAGTTGCTTCTCCTAAATGGGGGGACAATCAGGTTCATGGCGGAGCCTGAGCGAAGCGTCGTTGCTGGGACCTACCACTTTTTAAATTTTTTTAATTTTTTTTTTAGAGTTTTATATAGCGCGAACTAGACCCGAGAAATCGGTTATCAGAGCGCTTTACATGAGCACCAGTTTTGTTACAGAAGGACACATTCATTTTTGTTAGGCACGGGGAGATTAAGTGATTTGCCCAGAATCACAGGATGTTGAGCGTCGTTGCCGAGACTCGAACCCGGTTCTCCAGCTTCGAGGTCGACCGCTCTAGCCGTAAGGCTACATCCTCTCCCCAGGAGAAACTTGAGTTTCTCCCTAAAGTGGGCAGGCCCCAATCCATGCAATGATTTATAGGCCAGACAGAGCGCCTTAAATCTACATCGTCGTTTCACCGGCAGCCAGTGTAGTTTCCTAATGGCTCCTCTGGCCGATTCATGTTTAGGGATTTTAAAAGGGAATCAGGCTGCAGCACTTTGCAACGTCTGCAGCCTCTTTTCGAGACCCACTGCGAGAGTAAGATAGAGGCTGTTGCAATAGTTGGTAGCTTATGTCCAGATTAATCTCAAAGTGCAACTCAAAATGCAAATCAGCTCCACTACACAGAGATATAAATAGCTATTCTATCTCGGATACAGTGGAGATTTACCGTGGGGAGGGATATCCCACACTGGCAAGCAACAACAGCAACTGCTTCATGCCAAACAAATGTCAAGCAAATGACTGACTTACATTCCAGTTTTTATCCCGAGAGAGCAGTCGATGAGTCAATTTCCTTCCCATTCTCTGACTGATCTCCCCTCCCCCCACTTCCTGCCTCTGCACACACAAGTAACATTTAACAGGTTTAGTCTCAACAAATCCATACTGAGGAAATGTGCTACTGGGTTTTGTTGCCACAGTCCTCGTTCAACCTTCATTCCACCAAAAGATACACTTATTGCATTGTGTTGGGTTGGTATTTATGTAACACTTTCCATACCGCTTGTGTGGCCAAAAGTGATTCACAGTATGATCTGGTTGCATTATGCTCTCTTAATAATGTAAACATTTTACAAAAATCATGTTGACTGCAGCTAAAGAAAGTGAGTGAGAGCAAAATTAGCAAAAGAGTTTCCTGAAAAAGGACCTGGCCCTATTGTTTCAGATATTATATGTCCTTCAACGAGTTTGGAAAGTTGTTCACTCCTAAGGTTAGAGCACTTACACAGAGAAACATGAAACCTAGAGGAGATATCAGATTTCTATTTGTGCCAGTGAAATTCAACTGCGGCTAGAGACGACAAGATTTAGTATGAGGAACCTCCAGTGCGTTGAGATGTTCCTTCACACGTATGTGTGCCATGTAAGTTTCTTAACACACTTACTCTGTTGGTGACAATTTAAAGGTTAGTAGAAAGTGAAGTTGTGGCAAAATCCTGATATTTTTGCAACATACCTGGTTCTTCTCGATTGCCTTCCATTTCCCCACTTCGTCTTTCTGGACGATCCATTTTCATGTATTTATAAAACCCAAACCTAGCAAAGTAAAACAGAATCTTGGGTTTGAAGTGGAACAAGACAGTAAAAGCAAGTTGCTGTTAGCAAGACCCTAAGCCTGAAAGCACAGTCTCATCATGAAGCTTGAGAAGTCGTAGATATACTGCACTCCAGGAAGGCCAGGCTGGACCAAGAGTAATTTAAAAGAGGCCTCCACACAAAGTCATGGGTAGGCAACATGTAGAAGATCTAATAATATTATCTTTCCAGGATAAAAAAGAAAGAAAAGTGACATCAAAGGGACAGTACTGGAAGAAGCATTAATTATTAAAGCAGGAGATCATTCACCCAACCTTTAAGAAAATAACTTAATTCCATGTCAAAGTAATGATGAGCTTCCAGATTAGTCTGGCCACAGACACCATTCTTGGATCTATTGTCAACATTTCAAAATTTTTAATGAATTCAATCAGGCTTCACTGCATTAGTGGAGATTTACTGGAACTTGCGTTGGGCTTCAGGTGTTACTAATCACTCTGAAGAAATATAACACTATTGCCGGATCGCCACTGTTGGGCTATTCCCTCTGTACTTCATCTTCTCCACGCGTAGGTCAACTGAATAATTTCCCTTACTCTTTGCTTTCTGGCAGAAGTAGCAGTATTAAAGCCCTGAAAGTATCTGGGTTCAACTGATGCATCTTCACAAGCGTTTGCATCTACAGTTTGAAGGTGAAAGATTAGAAACCATGAGTGATTTAATAGGGAGGCGATGTGGCTTAGTAAAATGTTTCCCAAACTATATGTGGCGACCCACTAGTGGGTCGGGAGACGTTTTCTTGTAGGTCCCGAAAGTTCAAGCAATAAATAAAGATGCCTTAAAGTTTGTATTTTTCTTATCACATTTGCTGTGCTTTAATGGCATATGTCAAATGTCAGGCTATGTCTTCTGACAAATTGCTGCTTATATTTTTTTTTACCATGAGGATTGGTGTTTTCAAACTCCTCTCACTTTGCAGTCAATGAAAGTAAAGTAAAGTGAATTGCAGACAATACAGGGAGTGTGATAGGATCAAAACAAATCAGGACACTTTACTTCACTGAAACCCAATTTCCAGACATCATTTGTGTGCAATATAGTTTTATCAGTAAAACTGTATGTCTGTGCAAACTTAGTGGCCATTGCAATGGAAAATGTGCTGTCTGTAAATGACAGTGCTCTACCACTCAATGCTTTAGTTACATTAAAACAATTGCCCGCCTCATATCCATTAAAGCTAGGTTGGTCACAATTTGGAAAGTTTGTTGTTCTCAATATTGGGTCATAGTTCTAGAAAGTTTGGGAAGCACTGGCCTATTGGCTAGAGCTGCTGACTTTGGAACTTGAGGACCTAGGTTGACTTAACATTCTGTGAGTCTGAGCAAATCACAATCTCTCTGTGCCCAAAAAATGTGAATGTAAGCGTGTAATTCCCACGTAATGTACACAATCTTGATTGTCTCCAGGGGCATGTACATAAGGTACAGCACTTTGTTGCTTCCTATTATCGCTGTAACCATTTTGAAGAGCAGTCGTGGTAGATTAGACAATATCAGCCATGTGCAACGTGGGTACAGGAGGGCCGAATCCACCCCACAATAGCTGCTAAATATGCAAATGAGTTCAATTTAGATTCACTACAGGTGTTTAGTGAGTGTGTGCTAGTGCAGGAGAAATACTGCAGGTACCTTCTCCCCTGAGAGGAAACCAGTTTGGAAGCCTAGGAGGAAGCAGACAATCTATATACTAAAGGAAGAGAGGCTGATGTAATAACTGGTGAGGTAATACACTTCTGACTGCCACAGGGGCAGTCCTGTGGTGGCCCAGTCTGGGTGGAAGATCTGACATCACCTCTGAAAGGGGAGATGAACCTCTTAGTCTATGGCTTCCACCTGAAAGAAAAGACCAGACACTTTATGGACCCAAAGGATGGGTGTTCAGGCACTACACCTCTTCAAGCTGCTAATGAGAAGGTTCCCCAAGACCTTCCCCACCAACTACAATCAGCGTGAAGGCACAGGAGACATAGCGGATTTGCAGAGATATTTAGTGGAAGTAAGTCAACAATATGCACAGTCACCAATAATGTGGACCAACTCTCTTTGTAAGATAAAAGAGCACTAGGGGCAGCACATACTTCCAGCTGATGTTTCATCGCACATACTTTGGCCCTTAGCCATTGTCACATGCCATTGTTTTCCCAGACAAAGATTTTTGGTATAAGCCAGACTCTTAGGAAGACCTAAGAACGATTTTTGAAAGCGATTCCCACACCTGCTTGTGTGATGAGTGTTACTTTGTGCTTTTCATCATCGAGACATCGCTGTCATAAGTGATGTAATTAATTATGTCATTTAATATACCATGAGTGATGTAATTTGTGAGATAATAAGTAGTGCATGACTGGTGCACAAGTTATGGTCAGTTTACTAACTGCATTGTAACACTTTTTTCCCAATTAATTTCAGATGTCTTTTTTGTTAAACTCATGTTATGATCTTATACCACATCAAAGCTGTTCCATGCACCCAACCCTCCACACAAATTTGCATTAAATTTGGCTAATCTGTAGCAGGTTTACTTTTCTGTTGGTATATCAAGTTTTATGCAGATCTATTAAGGGGAGCAAATTTAAAGGGGGTGGTAAGAAATCTTTGATATGTTTCTAACTTTGGTACATATTCACAGATTGGCACAAAATTTGGTAGACTCTTATGTTCAGCTTACTCCTGATATATTGAGTTTAATGCAAATCCATCAGAGGGCAGAGTTAAATAAGATGGGTCAAAAAAGTGTTAATTTGCTAATAACAATGGTGCTGATTAATCTATCTGCCTGCTATTCGTGTTGAAAAGCACTCCAGTGCCCCACCTAGGTGTAGTAGGTGCTATATAAATGCTACAATACAATATAAACAGGTTGTATGTTACTGCATTGAGGTCCCCTCAATTTAACTAGCACTACATCAAAGACAAAGGTATGACTAACACCTCTTCAACAAGCACATATTTAATCTAATTTATCTCATCCTTGACCTAACACCAATGCTACCCCTTCCACTAAATTAAACAAATGACCTTAACCGAATCCCAATGCAAACCCTTAAATTTAGGTTAATCATGGTAGCGGCCTCTTCAGTAGTGGTAACAGGGGATTCGAGATAGAGGTTACACTCATGTGAAGACTGCTGTCAACATGGTGCGGAGACTGTCCCACACCTTTGTGGCACAGATGAATAAAGTCATAGCCAACCTGTGCTTATGACTTTGAATATGAACACAATAACTGATTTGTTTAAGACAGAATCCAAATTATGCTTCGGTGTAAGTGTCACACCTACCATGATCATTTAAAGGTGGAATTGCAATGAACAAGAAAGCAGTTACTCCAACATCGACAAAAAGAAAACTAAGCATGTCACTGTACCTGTTGAGCTGACCGTCGACTTACACTGATGTAGCTCTTTTTACCAGAACAAATTATGCAGCTGAAATTGTTCCACATCTCTCCTCCTATGATATTTTGTTTTTGTTCCTAATCCAAGCGTATGAGATGTAACAACTTAAAAACACACGAGCATGCTGAAATGCATGTTTGGGTTTTGACATCAGGGCTGAATAGTTCATAGCTTTTACTTTGCAAGTCCCAATTTTAAGATAACAACTGGCACTCTTCTCCCTACATGCATAATACTACAAGTTCCAGCATGCTTAGTCCTGATAAATGAAAATGTAGGGTTAGCTGAACGTCTCCCTTGTGACTGGGGCAAGTGGAAGCTATACTGAATTGCATCAGTCCATTTTTCGTTTCATCCCAACTCCCATGTAACACCCGGTCTGCTCTCTGGTAACAGCCTAAAAGAGATGGCTGATGGCTTACCTGTTCAGAAAGTAAGTGTTCTCCTGATAGAAGCATTTGTTGTCCTTCTCCATGTGAGTCAGCCTGGTGTAATCGTTGGGGTAAACGTGGGACAAGTGGACCTGCATGTGAAAGGGGAAACAGCAGCATTATTTATGGTATTTTCATGTTATGATAACCAAACGCCATACTGTTTCTAGGTATAAATGTTAGTTCAAAACAGACAGTGCTTTAAATGGGCAGGCTCTGTCCGGTACCGACAGGGGCGCAACTAGACCCGAACTTCAGGCGAGGCTAGTACTAAACAGTGTTGGTGGGGCTACCATTTTGCACACTGGGGGCCGAGACAGTACTGGAATACACGTGTGAAAGACCAATAGGTCCGGGATCAATGCACTAACGCATGGATAAGGCATATATCTATGCCTGTTCTTTCGTGCATTAGCACATTAAGGCCAGATCTTTTGTCTTCGCCAATGCATTCCCCTGAGACACCGAGTACTGCTGGAGCTCAGAAAGTGTCCATCAGAACTGCAAGCATCGGATGTTGCCACATAATTTCCAATTAGCATTTTTTGCCGTATAATCTTTATAACCTTGGTCCTCCAGGCTGCATAATCCTAGTATCCTGGACAATGTAAAACCTTTGCACAGAGGCGACAAAATCTGTATTTCACACATACCCGTGAAATATTTTCCATATTTCAAGGATCTTTCAAAATATATGGGTTTAATACCACTGCTTTTTGTGCAGCAAAAGCACCAAACGATGTAATAAATGCATTTTTACTTGAAGATGTAATGACGTCCCAGTAATCTCCATTGTACCCATCAGTGTGGAGCAGGGATCATGGTGGGGGTAAGTTTTTTTATGTGGTATTTTCTCTTATCTAAGGTAGTGTTCATATGGTTGAGGAATCTTTTTTCAGTTTTTGGCCCTGCAATACATCTTTAAAATGGCTAAACACTGTTATGAGAAAAATGAGGCTATATTGTCATTTACAACTATACAGCCAGTTCCAATTTTTTCATAAAAACACACACACCTAAGCCAAACTTGCACTCAGTCACTGTTTCTTTAATCTTCTAATCTACACGCAACACACCCATCAGACACTTCTGCTCAGCCAGAATCCTGCTCACACGCATCCCCACATACAAAGAACCAGAGTTGGCTATTGTGTTTTCCCCTACCTCGTGCCCAAAGCCTGGAACGACCTGCCCCAATATATTTGCGCTGCCTCCTCAGTACTTGAGCTCCGTAAAAAACTGAAAACATGGCTTTTCACCTGTACAAGTCCCAGTCACAGCTGACATAACCCCTGCTTTCTCAACACCAGGATACTCTCCAATGTGCACTTCACAATACCCTTAACATAACATAACCTAAAGTTCGCCCTAGCATTATTGCTGTGGTGGTGTTCATACATCTCTCACTCTGGTGCCTTCTGTGTCACACTCCGTCTCTGTTCTTTTCTAGCTCAGTCACACTTTCCTCATTTGTTTCTCACCTTTCTGTCCATATTTGCACACATGCTTGGTTCTCTTTCATTACTATCTACCTTGTCTTTCTCTATCTTCAATAACTTCTCTCATTCCATTTTCTCTCACTGTCATCCTCCCTCCCACCTTCTCTTCTTCACTTCCTATTAGGAAGATTAATGTGGGTGAGAGATGTGTGATACTCCCACAGAATATTAGATGGTCCTGGTTTCTCAGTTCCCACAGAACCCTGGGTTTTACATTTTAGGAATGAATGCTGGAAGAGCTCAACCCTGGCTCTGAACTGGCTCACCTCGATCTATGTCTGCGCAGGGGCTCAGCACTGTCTGCAATTGGAGCTCAGTTGCATACTTGGAAGAGCTCAGCTCTGTCTGAAAAGGGTCACAGTGCTATGTTTGCAGGAACTCAGCTCCAGCTCAATGAAAGAAATGACCTATAGGTACATGGTCTCTGCTCTATCTGTGCATGGGTTCAGCACTATTTATCTATCTGCAGAGGAGTGCGTTCAGCTTCACAAGATGATGAGGTTTGTTTGTGGCCGAGCTCCACTCTCTCTGTATGCACAAGAACCTACTTTTCTCTGTGGAATTTACTTCTAAGTGTTAGCCTATCTCAAGAAAAGCAACCAACTTCTTCTCCTTAATAAAATAGGCACAGATTAGTTTCTTGAAACAGAGCAGTCTCTACCCTTTTAAATGGTGATTTTTTAAATTGATTTTGTGCTGCAAGAGTTAGGGCACATGGTGCTGATCTCTATTTACCCTGTCTTCTTATTTCCTCTCAATGGCACACCCTCTTGCTTCCCAGAGTGCACTTTGTTGTGAACGTCTTCTTGATGTTCGTTGCTTATGTTGTTTTGGTATGGGCTTTTGGTCTTCATTTGTAATGAGGAAATTTAAAAAGAGCAGGGAAGATCAGGCTGAGACAAGGAGACAATGTTAAATATGAAACAAGACAAAGGTGAAATGTATGGGGTGGAAATGGGCAGGTTGAGAAAAAGGAAAAGGGAGGATGACCGGGGAACAGGGGAGAAGGCAGAGACATGTTAAGAGAGTGACAAGAGGGACATACGGCAGGATGAACAGTGCTGAGGTCCATGTGACTACCTATAGCCAATGCAATACAAGTAAAACTGCACTGTAGCACATGGGAAGGAATGAGTGGACCTGAGCAGAAATGCAAAGTTAAAGTAAAAACAAAAAATTCTAACTCGTGTCTCTGAACACCAAGTTTGAGCTTTAAAACAGGTGGCCTCTGAAAAGAGGGGAGTCAGGTGGACCAAGTCTCAGAAGTAGGTGGGTTAACTCACAGGACTACACTTACCGGTTTGGATCCTTTGAAATGTGAATGTGTCTTGGGTTTGGAGCAGGCACTGTTCTCCCTTTGGCTCAAGGTTTTCCAACCACCAAATGCCACATGCAGAGACGGTAAGGATAATCAAGAGGTAGAACACACAAGGGCAGAGCAATCTAGAAAAATCATGCTGTTGTGGAAGAAAGCTTTGGTGGGAGAAGTGCCAGGTGCTGTCTATTCACAGTGTCATTCTGATCTCCCACTAAAGTCCATAAGAAGTCTGTCTACCAAACAAAACAATGGCAAGAGGCACACAAGGATCTTATGGGACGTGGACTGTTACATGTCTGAGGGGTGTAGTTTAACTATGATCCCAAATAGGCACAATCCATTTTATTTAGCAGACATACTGCACAGCATATCTGCTAAAATGGGGCTGTCATGGTGCACACCAGTGCATCGCTGAAGCCAATAAAAAGCCACAAAGTGTTGCAGGGGCAGGATCCCCAGCACTATCCCAGCTTCTTTTGGCCTGTACTTCCAGTCCTATCAACAGGGCCACTGGAAATGTGCAAATGTGCGACTGTGGCATTTTTTGCATAATTATGATTTTGCCGCATTTGCCACACCATATTTTTTGTTTCTTCCTCAAACGGTTCAAAATTTACTAATAACACACAAATTTGTTGCTGCGTAGTGGAAGTCCCTTTGCAAAGGTTGACTGGACACTTTTCTGCTTCTTATTGCTATATTTAGGTGTTAAATTGGTGCCAAAGAGGTGCAAACTATCCCCAAAAAGTATTACGTGTAAAAATGACAAAATAATGAATTGATACTATCACAAAATGTGTCGCATTACGTCTTATAATTTGCCTTTTCTTGCCTCATAAATTAGTCAACCGTGCCACATACTCTTGGTCATCCCCTGACGCACAATTCCAGAGACCCTGCCTATCAAGAAGCTAACAGGGATATTGAGGTAGGACCTCCCCTTTTCAGTCCTGCCCCTGCTGCTCCATCTGGCTGCTCGTCGGTAATCATGGCTTGGTGGTTCCTACGTCCAGCGCAAGATTCCTGCCTTGCTGCTGCCAT